>JAFELL010001234.1:0-600000 GCA_019059645.1 Caranx melampygus | reverse complement strand
CCACTCAGCCTCCTCCAGATGGAAGCAGGAGGTGGGAGCCCTCAAGTTGCTCGTATTGCTGCAGTACTTCAGTCTAGTGTGGCAATGTCAGTAGCATGCGTTCTGTGGACATGTTTAGAACTCCTGCCACGAAAACCAAAATGAATCCACATGCTTGCTTTTAGCCCAGATGGAGCTGGATGGATTAGTTTTTTGCTAGTTGCTGGTTCTTTGTCCATTTTACCACTCGCTCTGGCTGCTGCAGGCACTTGTGGAACTTGGCGCTATATAATTTTACAAAATAAAATAATGACAAAATAACCTATTTTATTTTTATTTAATAATCAAGTAATACTCGTCCATAACATAATGACGATTAATCGATAATCGACTTTTTTTCACTACCCCTACTGTCAGCTCTTAGTTGATATTAATTATTGTGAAAGAGGCAAGTTTCTGAATAGACTTCCACGTGCACACACTCACTCTACTTCTGAACACACCATCGTTGTAATAATTGTCTTCAGGGCCAAACCAGTGGGTGGTGAAGCAGTTACTGTGACAGGGGTCAAGGGTTAAACAGTTACCAAATTCAAGAACAGATAAAAAAAAAGAAGTGATTGGAAGTAAAGTCAGCAAACTCCACAATGACTATCTGAAAAGTGATTGCTGACATGAACAGAATTCTGTCAGAGACTCTTTTGGATGTAAAATTAAATATTTTACTCAGTGTAAACATCATATGGCTTCAAAAGGTGTCTCTGAAATCCAAGGGCAGAGGTTCAGAACTTATCACATTGAGTTGTTTTTTTCTGAATGTGTTAATAATGACAATTTCATCAATAATAGAAGCATCTTATTGACCAAAACTGACATTGGTCATAGACAATGTTGCCCATGTGGAAAGACTGAATCTGTTCATTTGCATTGAGGACAGAGTTCCATGTGGTTTTCTGTTCATTTGCATGACCAATTGGTATTAAACCAGCAGAATAAATTCCAGAGATTTTTATCATATATTCTATGTTAGTGTACGACTTACACAGTACTTGTCATGCTCTTGAAAATATAGTTGACAGGAAAACGTGAAGAGCAGAGATCATGAGGTTTTTGGACCTAAAATAGGATCAGAGAAAGAAACTCTTGATTTGATTGAGAAGTAAAGGAGCAGATGATAATAATTTAAATTAAATTGTAGCATTAATTAGATTTTGTGCAAAATGTTGAGTGGTTCAATTGGGTATACAGGTTTTATCTCCTCTGCTTTTGCTCTCTTTCTCACTAAAAATTGAAATGGGACAAACAGCTAAGTTGTGCAATAGTGATGTTTTGCTAACTGTAAGAATGAATCCTATGTGTTTCACGCATGTCGTGTGGCAAACAAGGAGTAATAACTCATCTCACCTACCAGTTATTTTTGGTTGTCTGTTACACCATCAGTGTTAGTAGTAGTCACTCACCTCTGTTCCATGTTTGCAGTTATTTACATTACTAGTGATATCTATGCTGCCACCAATGCTAGTGGTTTTATCAGGCACATGGGCTTTGAAAACCAGATCTATTATGAATCTGGTTCTGGGTGGGCAAAAAACCCAGGTTTACAAAGTTCTGGGATTAAATTAAAATCTTGTTAACCCACTGTATTATTATCATGCAGCCAAAGATAGTTTGTTAGAAGAAAAAACATTCATTCCATTCCAGCCTCTCCCTCTATCATGCTATAACAGCCATAATGTGTGGAAGAATCAGATTGTAGGGAAAAAGCTCTAGGCCTAGAGTCTTCACCTTGCAACTGTCTCTGCAAGTTGTTGTTTACCAGTCTGTGGCTGTTAAATGTAACCAGGTTAAACTGAAAATACAAGGACCATTGGGGTCATGAGACCAGCAGGTCACAGTACAATGCTCAGTTGTGTCCCTGCACACTGGTTTGAATTCCACTGTGTTCTGTTCTAATTTGTATTTAATCAAGTTTCATGTGGCTGGGTGTAATGGAATTAAGGCGATTTACTTGGACGAGTTTATCGCTGTCAGGACAGGATTTTTAAGATTGCACGTTGAAGTACAATCAGTGCCTCCTCTCTTTTCAGTCTACATTTGCTGTTGAGCGTTTATAGGTGGTGGTCATTTTTCTGTATATCTGTTTGTCTGTCGTCAGCATCTCTACACACAAGAATCTGATCATTATTCTTTTGTGTTGCAGAGAACCTATGACATGTTTAAAACCATCACTTCCTGAGTGTCAGGGAACAAGTTTGAGACTGTGAGCAAATTGAAATGTTATCCAGAAGTGGATGTACTGTGAGCCAGATCACTGCTGTGTTAAAGTCACCACAGACAGAGAGCAGTACAACATATTGACTGAGATGGAAATGTCAGAGGTTTTTACTTCAGTGCTGTAAACACAGTCTAGTCAGCCACTCTCTTTTGGTCCTTATGTACAGTTGTTTTTCAGTTAAAATATTCCAGAAAATTTTATTGGCTTCCAGAATGACTCGATTTACAGTGCTGTGAAAAAGTATTCGCCTTCTTCCTGATTTCTTTTTTTTTGCATACTTGTCACACTTAACTGTTTAAAGCCCCTACAAAGAACTGTCATTTTGTGTTGATTTTGGTGACCCCTGTGGACAAAATCGGTAGGATTATCTTTATGGATCCTGTCCCAATATCAGCCATGACGGAAATATAGCGATCAAAAGTAGGAGGTGACTTTGCAAATCTGATTTATACAGGTGCATCAGACTATGATCCTGTACGTGAAGAGACGAATCCTGCACACTGTGTAACTTGCATGAATATATTTAATTAGGGCAATATTTCGGTCATAGGGCCTTTTTCAGGCAAACACTGAGCAGTGAGAAAAAGCCTTCTTTAAATAGGGAGTGGCTGCATTACGCAGCAGCCTCAAATCTCATTAATTATGAAAAATAATAAACAGACAAGAAAAATATTAGAAAAATATCATCTCAAATGTGTCAGAAAAGATTAACACAAATAAATAAATTGACAGTTTCATCATTATAGAATGAAACAGAAAGAGAGCAGAATTATAGTAAACTTTTGGTCTATGCTCTGGAGGTTCAGATGCTTGCATGTATGGGTGTACATGCACACGAGGTGAAAAAAGGATTAGTAAGCCTGGCTGTTCATGTACAGATCCCACAGACATGCATAAATAATCTAGAGTCTGGCAGATGAGCACCAATAAAGGGTGCAAAATGAACAATAAACACACATAATGACATGTATACACAAAATGTCAGTGATAGGTCTCAGCAGTATTATCTATCAAACAACACCTGATTGAACAGCAGTGCATCAACAACACAGGCAAAAATATAAATATAGTGATGAAATTGAGCTCGGTTTTTACTTGCTAGAGTAGCAACAACTCAATGCCAATTTATAGCCTCATCAAAAATGCTGTCTCCTCCGGTCTGAGTGCTTTACATCATTTCATTGTCCAGTGGACCGACCCGTCCACTGCCTTCCAAGGTAAAGAATCCAAGGTTCAAGATCCACTTTATTATCCTCAGTGAGGAAATTCATGTGGTCCCACATGTCCCATGGCTAACATATAGATAAAAAAGATTTAAAAAAAAAAACAGACAGCAACAACGAGCAGCAAACAGACAAGCAATCAAGTTCAGAAAAATAGGCCCCTAAGAACAAGCACACCTACACCCACTCACTCACTTCCTCCATTCATGCAGGCATAGACATGCCTCAATCCATATTAAAATGTACAGCATTTATAATCATTCATTTACAGCTGTACACTCTGGGTAACGGTTCAACATTACCAGTAGTCTGATTGCAAATGATTTACTATATCTCATTCTAATTTTCTGCTGCAGGATTCTGCCCCCTGACCTGTCGCTTCTCCAGAACTTTAGATGTAGAGAATGAGTGTAGTCTTTGAGGATCTGATCAGCCTTTTATCGTCTAAATTTTAAAAATTTGAAAATTCCTAACAAACCAACTGTAGATGCAATAGTTTTGCAACTTTTACCAAAATGTAGCCCCAATACTGCAGAAACATTTGTACATCCAAACTCAGTGCAAATCATGAAGTCCATCACTCTTTTTTTCAAATCTGTAAAACATATTGAACTTTTCTTCTCCCACAATTTTTGCTCAATTTACACCAAATTTGCTACACTGCATCTTCAGACCGTCCTCCACAAAGTTAACACCCAGATTTTTGATATCTGAAAAATTGAGCCTACAGTGCATGAAAATGCTTGACTGTTAACAGTACTGTAAACATATACCACTCAATTCTTGATAAATACATTTTCAATCTTCCTGAAAAAATGACAGTATTTTGGAGTCGTGGCTGATGAAGTTTGGAAAATATCAGAATTTTATCTTAAAACTGAATTTTTGAACACATGTTGAATTCTGCTCTCATGGGAACAACTGCAGTCAATGGAAGAATGGTGTTTTTAAACATCAGATTTTCTCTTATGAAGCAAAACACTTATCATTAAAAACAAACACAGCCACACACCAGGTCTCAATACTAGCCAATTACATCAATGAGTTAGATGCTGGTTCTTGGTGTCAGAGGTTGAGTTCAAGCCTCTGCTAAAGCAGAATGGACATCATAATGCTAATGTTCTTGTTGTCTCTATTTCTCCCTATTTTGTCTCTTGTTACTCAGAATTGCTTAAATTTGTCCAAAATTGCCTGCCCATGACCATTGCTGCAAAAAAGCTTTAATTTTTACTAAAATCAATCACCATCTCTTTGTTCTTGACCTGAACACGACTGAATAAAACCCTCCACAGACACTCTTTCAGATTTTAAAAATTCAACTAAGGCTGTGTCAGCTGTATACCAAATTTTTGAATTTCTTTAGATTGCAGAATGATGTGTTGCGTTTTGAGATCAGTCAGCCTCCTTCATGTTGTCAGACAGGTTCTACTGAAGAAGTTCTATTCTTTTAACTACTCTGGCAGTGATCAGGCCTGGGTGTGGATACAACTCTGTATAAACCTGCAGCACAAGCCTGACTCCTGCTCTTTGGCCTCCAAACTGATATCTAAGAAAGTAAAAAAGACTTGTTTCAAGAAAAATTGACTTATTTTTTGTCTATAATAATATAATAATAATCTTGTCAAGCATTTATTACATAAGAAAAAATGTCTTAATTTAAGAAAATATATCTCACTTTTTTCAAGTTTTTCCAGCCAATATCAAGCTGTATTTACCCAGTAACAAGGTAAGGCAATAGATGATAAATTATTCATGCAAAGGCACAAGATAGTTTTCCTTATTTTAAGAAAGGGCTATTCTTAAAATAAAATTTCTAAGAAACGACAATGATAAAAATTTTTGTTATTACTGTTTGTTGCAATTTAGTCACTGGCTTTGAAAACATTACAAATATGACAATGCAGCGTAACACAACTACAGCTGAAACCTCTTTTTACAAAAATCTTCAAAAGTTTCCATGACTGGGGGCACTGCGTAGCGCAGTAGGTTAAGCGGGCGCCCTGTATGTAGATAGTCTATAGTCAGCCCTGGTTCTAATCCCGCATCAGGCGCCATTTGCTGCATGTCATTCCCCCTCTCTCTGCCTCCCCGTTTCCTGTCACTCTACACTGTGCTATCCAATAAAGGCAAAAATCCCCAGAAATATACTTAAAAAAAAAAGTTTCCATGACTGTAAGGTGTCAATTTTTGCAGCTAGCTAAATAAAAAGAATAAAAATCTTATTTTAAGATTTTATTTGCTAGTAATTATCTTATTTTTAAGATATGAAGTCTTATAATCTGCTCAACTAGGGACTACAATACTCATTTCAAGGAATTCTGTCTTAAATAAGTGTGATTTCATTGCTTGAAGTAAGCACGGATTACTTCAATTTTAGCATATTTGTCTAGTTTTAAGGCACATTTTGACTATTCAGTGCCTCGGCTTTTTTGCTAGTTTTAAGAATTCTAACAAGTAAATTTTTCTTACCCCATTAGCAGATTTTTTGCTCAATACAAGACAATTTGGCTGGATTCAGGATTATTCGGCTTATATTGAGAGGGGCTGTTTTTGCAGTGTTCTGCCTCACAGTATTCCTACATCCATGGTGACCTTTCAGTTCCAGCTGTGTGAGCTGACAGATGTTAGCCTAATTCCTGCTGTGGGATTAAGGAGGGATTGAGAAAGCCCCACTGGGACTCACTGATGGATTATTAGATGGAAATAGTACACCTGAGTTGAGTATTGCACCAGAGAATTCATGAAAGCACTGAAATTTCACATTTAAAATCAGTTTCCAGTGGAGCAAGATCTTAGCATCAAGCACACACCATACTGTCCCTTTGCCAAACCACCTGTGAATCAAACCTTGTTTGCAAACACAGACCTCAGCTCATTTATGTAGTCTAAGAAAAAGAAGTGATGCAGTGTTTTGGAAAAAGCCATCATCTCTGATATCTCTGCTGTGTGATCTCTGTTGGGCTAAGTGACTTTAAAATGCTGAAAGGTTTCACACATCCATCCTCTAAACAAATTAGATAATCAAGGGTAAATCTTTAATCCATTTTGACAGTTATTGATCTTTGACTCTAGGGAACAGATTGGCAAAGACAGGCAATCAGCAGAGTCCATGGGGCCAGTGGAGAACAAATCAGGTGTCTGATCTGTTTAAAATGATGTCAAGGTCACATCAGTCAACATATAAAGATCTCTGACAAATGCTGACCTTTTATACATGATAGTTAATCATAAAGTTTGTCAACACAGGATTGAGGAAACTAATCTGAACAAGCGGTTACCCAACCCGACTGCCTTAATGAGAGTGCCTGACATCTTTATCATTAGGTATCTGCAAAGAACTGACATGGCATCAAATGTCTTGTCAGGTCTCTTATCTTTACTCTGAATTGTTGTTTCTACAGTTCCTGAAAGGTGTATTGTTTCAAATCCCCTTGTCTGCAGTGTATTCCATGTGTGTGTTTCTCTGTGAACAAGTCAGTGACAAACAAGGGTTGGCAAGAGGAGCAGATCAGAAATATCTTTAAAAAATGTTTTAAAACCATGCATCAGATTTGCACAATAAGCATCTAAATTTTAAGATTTTGAAAATTCCTAACAAACTAACTGTACATGCTACAGTTTTGCAACTTTCACCAAAATGTAGCCCCAATACTGCAGAAACTTTTGTACATTCAAACTCAGTGCAAATTATGAAGTCCATCACTCTGTATTTTTCCAAAAATGGTAAAACCTATTAATTACCTTTCTTGTCCCACAGTTTTTGCTCAATTGACACCAAATTTGCTACACTGCATCTTCAGACCGTCCTCCACAAAGTTAACACCCAGATTTTTGATATTTGAAAACCTGAGCCTACAGTGCATTAAAATGTTTGACTGTAAACAGTACTGCAAACATATACCAGCCAATTCTTGATAAATACATTTTCAATCTTCCTGAAAAAATGACAATATTTTGGAGTCATGGCTGATGAAGTTTGGAAAATATCAGAATTTTATCTTGTATAGCGGAGATGCAAGACGTGAATTTACATTATGTGTAATAAAAGTTAAAAATGTGGCTTAAAAAAAAAATTTAAAAAGTAGTGGAAATGTAATGTCTGGTTATCCAGATGGGGGAGGTGGTGGGTGGTACTGCTGCTACGGTTGGACTGGGCTGGACTGGGAGAGGATTGAGCTGCTGCATGCCGAGAGAGAGCTGCTGAAATCAGGCAAGTAGGCAAGGCAAGGCAAGGCAATTTTATTTGTATTCCCCATTTTTACAAACAGTTTGTCTCAAAGGGCTTTACACAGCATCATGACAACATCCTCTGCCCCTAGACCCTCACATCGACTGAGGAAAAACTCCCAAGAAAACCCTTTTAACAGGGGAAAATTGGAGAAACCTCCCCGGCCAACATTTTGATGTGGGGCCCATGTAGGTACAAAGTGGGCTAAATAATGGGCCCCATATGGTATTGTCAGACCGCACCCATATGGCCCCAAGCCAATTGCCCATGTGGGTTCAAAGCAGGATTACACAATGTTTTAGGTAGGCCCCAGCTGGGCAAAACAGACAAGACCCATCTTGGTCCCAGCTTTAAGTCCTATGTGGGACCTACATGGGGACAGTATGGGCTGAAATATGGGTTGCAAGTGGGATTGTTTGCGGGTTCCATGTTGGCCCTATGCTAAATGACCATGTGGGTTTGATGCAGGATTGCACTAGGTGTTAAGTAGGCCCCAACTGGGTTAAATACACAAGACCCATCTTGGTCCCATCTTTAAGATCCTGGTGTATGTTACTCCACTGACCACAATGAAAGGATTTGAATAATTTTCAAATAAAATGATACTTGCTTCCCACTTTCACAAACCTCTTACCTTTTACAGATTTACACATAAAATGTTGCCTTACAAAAATCCTAATTGAGTACTGAGTACAATTCGAATAAACATCCAACCTAGAGCTACAACAATTAATCAAAAAATAAATTATTAATCACCAACCAGTGGTTGAAAAATGGCCACATTCCTTGATTTCAACTTTTTATTTATGAATATTTTCTGCTTTTCAGCCAAATGTTTTCCAACAAATGATCAGCAGATTTATTGGTAATGAAAATACAATGCAATATTAAAAGATAGTCTTGAAGTTCTTTACTTTTTTTAATAGTTTTGCTTGTAACTAAATAATATTTTAACGGGATAACTGTACTGAAAACAAATTGAACTCATTGCTTACTATTGTTTAATTTGGCACTGGCTGTCTAGATGCCCCTCATCCTACTCTGTGTCTTGCCTCAGTGAACCATTTTGAGAGTGCCCTCTCTGCTTCTTGCTGGTTCACCTGTGCCGTCAATGAGTTCTTCTTAAGAGCCTCTGTAAAACAAATTTGGTTGACAGTTTGAGCTATGAACAATAAAAACATATTCTCTTCAAACACCATTTAGAATTAAACAATGGCCAAATTCAGGGCCATATTGGCAAAAATATGAAGAATATAATGGATAATCATTATGAATTTTTAGCACAAGAAAATATTTATGAAGTACTACTCCCTCATAATCATAATTAATATATGATAGCTTTGCAAGGTGTGCACAAATAATCATAAAATAAAGTGATGCACATGCTTTTACATTAAAACGCCAAAATGCACTAAAAGCAGTAACTGATGCACATTAGTTGAGGCTGCAATGGTACAATGCAGGCTTTAGATTTGAAATAATAATGCTATTTATATGTATATATTGATTTAAGTTTTAGTATTATTACTAAAAAAATTAGATGAGCAGTTCCTTGTATTTTCCTTGTATTTTCATCTTGTGAGACATTTTTCCTCTAATTTACTTTAATTTTTCCAACTGATGGAGATCCATTAGGGCAACAGAGAATGTTAATCCCTGCAGATGGAATGTTAACTTCTCCAATTTACCATACACAGCGCTGAAATGAAGCAAGTCCTTAAACTTCTTTTTCCTGTGACGGCCAAACATGTTATAGTCCAATGCCAGCTCTTTTGACAGAATGTATTTCATCATTCGCCTCGTTGCATCATCTACGCTTGTGCCCCCTTTATCTGCCACCATAGCAAACTAGGGATGAGAGCCAAAAGGAGAAAAAAAGAGAAAAGACAATAAGCTTCAAAGATTTAAAAATTCAGCCGGAAAGTCAACTAAACATTTGAAGTTGTAGCCTTTATGTATGTAATGTAATACATATTTTTACTTTGTGGGCTAATGAAAATCATTTTTGAAAAAAAAAAAAAAAAAATTACAACAGCAGACATTAGACTATGGTCCCCCAGTTTCTCCTCGAGAGCCTCAACATCTGCTTGAATTTGCAGCAGGAAGACCACTCCATCAGGAACCTCTATCATTGATGCATCTTGCTTCTTCAGCAGGACATTTAGCATCTTCTTCTACAATTTTAAGAAGTTAGAGAACATGGCTTCACAACTGGGGCTTGCAACCCTCTGGACAGTGGAACTGGCGACTCGCTGGGCAGTGGAGCTGGTGACCTGCTGGACAGTGGAACCAGTGACTCGCTGGGCAGTGGGGCTGGCGACCTGCTGGACAGTGGTGATTCGTCTGGTCATTTTCTTTGCTGCTGGCCCAAGGAGTTTTTCTGGGGGAGTGGGTGGAAGTTCCTCCTCGAAATCAGAATGCTCACTTGATTCTAGTTGCTTGCTCTGACTCTGGAAGACCCTTGCCCTAGAGAGGTTAATATGGAGATATATAAGTTAAACCATACCCACTGCCTCTATGTTATGGAAATGCCCCCACACTACTTTCTCTTTATCAAGCCATCTTCGGTGTCTGTCAGGTCTGATGTATACTCAGCTTAATGTAGCATAAATGGCTGTAAAATACAATGACACAAAACAAAGTGAAGCAAATATTACAGTTTTTCTCAATTGCTAAGACACATTTCTTGAAACCTTCCATCCTTCCCTCCAAACTGTAAACACAAAACCCAGTTTTCAAACTGAATTCACAAAACCTCTGACTCTTCTTGCAAAACCAAACTATTAACAGTTCAAACAGTGCTCAAAACCAAACACTACTTGATCAGACCTCAAGTCAAAGTGAAAAACACCACTGAGCAGTCATTACACACAACAGAAAAAAAGGAAAACACCATGATCAGATCATAAAGCTGTAGAAATAATCTTTATTGGTCACAATAGGAAAATGCATTTTCCAAAACAAAACAAAAATTCTGTTGAGCACTTTTGTAAAACAATATAAACAAGAATCTCTTTACGAATACAAGTGCACACAGTATCTACTGTACAATTACTCAACAGTGTCATGTTGACGTGCTAGGTCAGGCCACAGGATTTCATCCACGTCACAGGCCACATTCTCCCTGGCCAGGCAATGTGGGAAATAACTCCTGGTATGCCGGATCCACACTTGGCATGCCTCCACACCTATATCGTTGCAAGCCAGTTCCATGGCTTGTAAGAGATTTTCCCTGGTGTAGGGTTGGTGGCCATAAACCTTCCAACACCATGAAGAGAAGAACTCCTCTGTTGGGCTGAGGAAGGGGGAGTATGGTGGAAAGCAAACATTTAGGAATTCTTGGTTGATACTGAACCACTCTGACCTGGATAGCACGGTGAAAACTCACATTGTCCCACACAATGACATAGACAGGATGCCTTTCCTGTTCATGATCCTGCTGCCTATGCCCCGAACACAATATCTCAAAGATCGCTAAGAAATGTCAGGAGATGTTGAGTGTTGTATGGCCCCAGTGTGGCATGATGGTGGAGAACTCCGTGATTGCTGGTGGCAGCATATAGCCTGACATTGCCACCACGCTGGCCAGGGACAGCAACAATGGGTTGGTGGCCAATCACGTTCTGGCCTCTCCTCCTCCTTTTGGTCTGATTGAACCCAGCTTCATCCATAAAAATATATTCATGTGGTCGTTATAAGGAATCCAGTTGAAACACTCTCTATATGGAAAAATAGATATAGTTTTGTAAATGGTACGTTTCGCCTCTCATCCAAGAGGCTTCTGAACTGAAGAAGCCTCTTGGATGAGAGGCGAAACGTCTTCAAACAAGATAAGAAGTCCAGTTGCCTTACTTTCTACAACCCACAGGATAAAGATGACCTGGATGACTGAGAACCTTCACAGACATATTCTCTCCATAGTGAAACTTCAACAACCAGGGCTCCCTGAACTGGCTTATATAGGTTTCTTCACATCATTAGCCACAAGTGTGATCAATTTTGAGTCGTGTCTAAGTTGAGACACCTGTGCTTCAATTGAGTTTCACTTTTGCTACCTGTGCTTACCATTTTGCAACACGGGTGCATCACAGTGCAAAATGTGTTTTGGGTCGTCCAGATAGAATGTCAGAGAGTGTCAGCCACAGGTACCGCTGTGCCACCACCGTAGAAGCCATCCCTCTTCCCAGGGAGAGCGCTGCACATCTGGACACGTGGAGGATATAATCCGCAGTGACTTGAACCTTGTGAAGTAGAGGGGCCAGTGGACACTCAGGGGCATAAGCCACCCAAGTTCCACCAGACACAGGGCTTGATGTGTCTGAAGCATGGTGATGAAGCTTAGTGCATGCGCCGTGCTAGCCTGCGTACGGTAAATCTTGTCCAGCTGCGAAGCTGAGAACCTGCAGTGCTTGGATAGGAGCGTAGTGGGGCCGCTGACACCATGGTTATGTTATGGGGCCAGATAGATTGCCAGGGACGCTTCCATAGGCGGAGAGTTGACCTAACCAGCCTTCTCAGCTGCATATAGGTCCAAAAACTGTCCATAGCTGGGCACCATGGTGGGGGTAGACAGCGATTTGTTCCATGTCAATGTTAGCTCCGCGATGCAATCTGTGAACATGGGCAGGCTGTTCTTGACAGTTGTTGGTTCGGCATGAAGGAAAAACCCAGCGAACCGCAACGGTTTCTGAGCTGGCGGAGACAGGGCCAATCCACTTCCAGTTTCTCAGCTGGATGGTAGTACAGTGAGAGGAAGGATGTGTCGGCCTGGTCAGCCGGCACAGCAGCAGCGTACTGGCGCGACATCAATGCCTCCTGTTCATCCTCCGATAAGCCCTGTACGTCCAGGCCTGTGTCCAGCACGTCATCGTCCTTATGGCAAGCAGCTAGCCCAGGTAAAGTCTGGCTAGTGCTCTGGGGGAGGCCCAGCTCAAACTCGGCCAACCCATCAGCATATTCCATATGGTCCGCCAGCTTTCCTCGGGGTCTTTGACCAAAAGCCCCTTGCCATTGGAGCCAGAAGAAGCTGGGTCCTTCGACTCGGAGAGGAGGGGGTCAAGCCATGCAATGACCGTCTTTTCCAGCACTCTCTCCACGAATTTCATCCGCCTTTCCAGGGTTGAACTCCGGAGCTGTCGACAGGACTCTCGTGACTCTGGCTCAGTCAACTCTGTCCTGGCATGAACATTACCCAGGCAGACGGGACATGCTTCATGGTGATCATTTTTGTGCAAGGAGAAGCCGCACCCCTGGGGACAGGGGCTGACTTCCTTGACTGATTAGGCTCCACGCTCATAACGAGACACAAAACCCAGCCGAAAAACACCCAAAATTAGTGCTCCGCGGGTAGCCAGTGGCTAACACCAACAGGGGCTGTTAAACTAATTTTAAGCCAGCAGTTACAGCAGCTAACTAGCTAGACTCGGTAGAGGTGTTCTTAGCTAGGTGAAGAGCGTGAGAACTGAAGGCTGACTGTGGCGATGCAGTGAAGGTGGGGCCTTACACACGTCACCACAGATTATCTGCCTTAAAGGTGTGAATAGAAGTGTCTTCAGTCAGGCCACACGGGGCGTGATATCCCATACTATATGTGTTGTACCAAGTGAATTTACTGAAAGGGAACCAAACCTGCATGATCAGTGCCTCTGACCCAGTATCACAGCTCTCGTCTCAAAGAAAAAAAAAACTCTAGTCTTGGTGGCACCATGAGTCTACGACACAAACCGTAAACTGTAATCTCTTGTTTATGACAGATGAGACGACACAAACACACACATCATTACATGCATATGATAATCCATCGAGCCACCGATTGATTATAAAAAGGTGACACGACCAGGAGGAGGGTTAGGAAAACAGCAGAGAAGTGAGCCACAATGGTGGCTACTGGCAGGTACGAAGTAAACAGCAAGTGATTAGCTGTGTTCGCAATTGCCCCCTTTCACGGATATAGTGCATGGATCATGGATGTATTATATGAACTGGATGCTGGATTGAAAATGGCCGCTGTTCATTTCAATTGGAGTTGCTCACCTGGTGCATATGCCGAAAAAGTTTCTGGCTTCTGGGTTTACTTCCGCATTATGGGCCTACTGAATATGCACAGTAGAGTCATCCCCCATGATGCTTTGGGCCCCTCCCATCATGCTTCTGCGCAATGAGAACGAGCAATCGGTGTTCTGGTTTTGGCGCTACGCGTTCATGAATGCTATGATAGCAGATTTAAAGAATGAGTTTCAAGACTTTTACAAGACTCAAACGGGCTTGACAGTACTGTGTCTGTACTGTACTGTATCTCAGCCCATCGAGCTGTTTCCTGTTGCTATCATGTGACCGATTGTGGCAGTTGTGTGGCAACCACACAACAAGTCTGCACCATCTTGCCGGAACAACAGCGAAAAACACAAAGCTCTACTGAAAATACACCACCAGAAAATACACTACCAAAGACATTCTACTACTACCCAGCTAGAATTTTTTTTTTTTCTAAAAATGTTTTGACAATGTTATCAGAATGTTCTTACAAAGATTTTAGTGGGAAGTTTTCTTTAAGTTCCCAGAATGTTCTGGAAGAATGTTCTCTAAAAACATTATAAAAATGTTTTGTGCTAACCTTTTTAAAATGTTGAATGAAAATATTGCCATAACATTATACCCTAATGTTTTAATGATGTTTTTAGCGGAAGTTTTCTTTAAGTTCCTGGAATGTTCTGGGAGAATGTTCTCTAAAAACATTCTAAAAATTTTTTGTTGGTAATCCTGGAGAGCTAGCAAGAGAGCTAGCAAGATTTGAAAAGTGCACCTCCTCTGAGTTCCACCCCCCTCCTCCCCCTCTCATCAGTGTGTACGTTCAAGCCACGCCCCCACAAACTGGAACGCGCACTGCACGAAAATGAGAAGTGGCAGGAGGAGTACTATATATATATATACTATATTCTATTCAACACTAGTCACCGACCCGTTTTAAACCCACAGAGAAGCTAACATTAGCATTAGGCTAATACAAACTACAAAAGTAGCTACGTTAGCAAAAGTTACACATTTCATAAAAATAACAAATCCTCCCTGAAGCAAAACATATAATTACCTGTCCAACAGAAAGAGAGCAACCTCAGCATCACTTTTCAGGTCCTTCAAATCCCTCAGTTGTCTCCACAAAAGCAACACCGATGTTTACTCTGGTTTAACGTCTGGCTTTATCCAGAGCCTTTTTGTTAGCAGCCTTTTCAGCCTCCGGCTTTCTCTTCCTTGCTGTTTTCTCGGGGCGAGCCGTTACAAGTAACAGTGGAAGTAGTAACTGGGGCTGCATTTTCTCAGCCATTGCTCATAAATGAGCATGAAATCCTTTCTGCTGTAACTGTGTATGCTGATTTCTTCCAGCAACAGCGACACGTGAAGATTGTGCACATGCGTCAGAGACAGGGATAGAGGGGGGCGGATACAGAACTAGACATGAAGGCATCTGATTGGTTTTTGCTCCTCGCACCGAAGAGCTTGGATTGGTTGGAGTTTTGTCAGTCCTGCATCTGCCACAGAGGACTGATTATTTTCGTTCCTTTTTCTGAATACATAATATATTGATTACTCAGAAGGTAGAAGGACCATTTCACCCAATATAACAAAAAGTGTTTCTGAACAGGATTACCAACCCCAGCTTTAAAATGTTATACATGAAAACACTGTTACAACATTATGCCTATATTTTCTTGAAAAGATTTACAGCTTACAGTTCTGTTTCCAGAGTGACACTTCTAAGGGACTGAATAACATGTTTTGAAAAAAAAAAAAATTCTAATGTTATGTGTAACACTTCCTCAACATTGAAATATTATGACTGACCACTGGTCACTAGGATCACTGATAATTTATTTAATAATAGAACTGGACTGTAAACCCATGTAAATGCTTGACAACATTCATTTATTTAAAACACTTTTTGTTCTACTTACAAATAAAGCAATACTAGAAAATAAAATACAAGTACAAGGTCATCTACTTTATGTTTTGAACCATTTTTTCAATTCAATTCAATTCAATTCAATTCAATTCAATTCAATTCAAAACACTTTATTCATCCCCGAGGGGCAATTTAAAGGTGCATAGAAGTAGCTTAAAAAGGCAGCACAAGTTACGGACTTATGACACAACAGTCACACACAGATGGAACACATTTTAAAAGACAACACACAAGTAAAGTGCTAAGTAGTGTAGTGCGGTTGTAAAGTGCTTAAGTGCTTCGAGGTTCGGAGTTAAGGAGCTGGACAGCCCTGGGGACAAACGTGGCTTTTCTCCGCTGTGTCCTGCAGCCAGGACAGCAGAGTCTGCGTCCAGAGGGGAGCCACTGAAACTCAGAAAATAAAATGTGAGTAGGGTCGTGTAAAATCCGGTGTGCTGATTTCAGTGTCAGTTGATCACATAAGGTGGTGAGAGTACGAACAGGTTGCCCAATGATTTTTGAGCAGACTTTAACTGTATTTGACAAGCAATTTCTGTTTTGCAAAGTGATTGAGTGAAACCAGCAAATGAATGAAAAGGTTATGATGTTTTTAATGAAGGCATAATACAATGTGCTGAGAATGTCCTTGTTGACCCCAAAAGATTTTAATTTCCTGAGTAGGTACTGTCTTTGATGGCATTTCCTGAGGATTTCCTCTGTGCTAGAGAAAACTTGAGCAGGTTGTCAAAGACAGTCCCCAGGTATCTGTACTCGCTGACCACTTCCACTGGCTTCCCCTCTATGATGGTAGTGACTGCCTCAGCCATCTGTCTTTGTTTAGGTGAAAAGGTCATTATCATGTCCTTGGTTTTGTTAATGTTGAGCTCTAGGCCAGATCTTCCACACCACTCCACAAAGTCCTGGAGGGCAGAACTATGATGCTGTGTGTGACCAGAGAGCAGGGACAGGAGAACAGTATCATCTGCAAATTTAACAAAATGACAGTTCGGCTGAGTGGATCTACAGTCGTCTGTGTACAGTATGAAGAGCAGAGGTGAAAGGACGCAGCCCTGTGAGGAGCCAGTGGAGGTGAAGAGGATATCGGACAGGGAGTTGTTCACCTTCACTCTCTGTGACCTGTTAGCGAGGAAGTCTGTAATCCATAGAGTGAGTCGGTGATCAATGTGGAAGCAGGTGGTCAGTCTCTCAGCTAGGATATGTGGCTGCATGGTGTTGAACGCCGATGAAAAGTCTGCGTACAGGAGTCTGGCAGTAGTGTTAGGGGTTTCCAGATGTTTATGGATAGTGTTTAAGATAAAAATCTTTGCATCATCTACACCTCTGCCAGCTCAGTAAGCAAATTGCAATGGGTCCATCATCGGGTCAGTTACTGTGGTCAGATGGTTCTTTATGATCCTCTCCATGGCCTTCATAACCAGAGAGGTGAGAGCCACAGGTCGCAGATCACTCAGTTTTTCTTGTCAAATGGAGTACGTTTACACAACCATACATTAATCATGTTAGCTGTTTAATCATGAATTGTGATGTAGCCCTTTTCTCATGAAATATGAACAATTTTCACTTTTTTTAACTGCTACATACATGTCCATAAAATCATGGACAGCAAAACATACATCCTGTATATACTTCAAAATTCAGCCAAATTAAGGACTATAGTCCTTTGTTTTTGTTATAAATGAGCATACATAGAAGCAGTTTCTTTAAACATACTACACATTATGAACAGAGTGTACAACAGAGTAAACATACACACACACACATACACACTGTAGTACTGTATATTGTGCATTGTGAATACAAGATCAGGCCATGGATGCACTTCAGGTGCCGCTTGGCTGGGTAAACACACCGTTAAATGTTAGTCAACCATAAAATCACTGCATTGGTATACATAACCCACCCGGTGACAGCTTCTACTGCACGTAACTCTATTACACACATGTTAGAAAAATAGAGTACCATATTTACAATTCGGTTATCATTGCAGAAATAAGCAGCTCTAACTCTAGCTGTAATACACTAAGCATACAAGTAAGTCAGATTCATGTATCCGTGGGGAGGTTTTCTACCTCTCCTGTGTCAACTCACGGTGTGGCTAATACAGTTAGCATGCGCTAGCTTAACTCCACCAACACACCAAGACACCACCAAAAGCAGTAATAGTCCTGGCTCACAGATCCTTAACCACTGCTCTAACTCAAGTGCACGTCCTCTCAACGATAGTTCAGTGGTGATAACCGCATTCATGACCACTGTATGCTTACTTTCTGCTTGCTTTCCTCCTTTATATCGCTTCTCTGCTCCCTCGCTGCTCTGACTCCAGACCGACAAACCCAAACTGAACGGAATGGGACTTACGTCCCTCTCACCAATCATAGATCTGCGCTGCCTAATGTAGCCAATGAATATCAAGTGTATATGAAATCACTCTAACGGATCGATGAACAAAGAGGGAAATAATGTGAATAACAAGGGAATTATATTGGAATAAAACAATATAACTGGACCCAATTCTCTACTGGGTATCAACAATAAATTCAAAACAGTTATTGTAGTCTTACCATGTGATTCATGATGACAATCTGTGCCTCCAATGTGGAACTGGGCACGAAGTCTGGAGTCGCAGCAGGTTCCTGTTGTGTCCCGCCAGTTTGGGGGTCAAACCATGCCTCCTCAGTTAACTATTGGTGCAAGTGTTGAATTTGAATTCGAGGGCCATTGGCTGTCGGCTATTGGTTAGCCCTGGCTTGATGTGATGGTAAACTGAACGTACAGGTCTATGACTGTGGCGGATCTACGGGTGGGCCTTGGTGGGCGTAGGCCCACCCAAATTGACAGCTTGCCCACCCTATAAGATTCATGACATAATTGCCTAATATGTCTTTCCCCAGTTTAGTTATTTCATGCTAGGTATATTATATATTATTATATTTTATATATACAAGGGTATAAAACATATTTTAAAATCCTTCTCTTTTACATGACTGCCTCCAGAGGTGGACTGGCCATCGTCAGAATCACAGGACGGCCAGTATTCCAGGATGGCCAGCGGTCGCCACGCAGTCGCCGTTTTTTAATACGCTACCTGGCAGCCGAGTTTATCTGTGATCTACCTGTTGACCCTTAGAGAAGCCACTCATCCATGGTTGAGTTTGTGTGCCATCTTTATCCCCGTATTGATTAAAACCAGACACGACCTGACACACTGGTGCTGAAGCCCAGACCCGACACGGCCCGACTTGATTCTCGGCCGAAAATAATAATATCCTTGAAGGACATTATTAGAGGATGAACAGGAGACAATGGCATCCAACAGCAGCTCAACAAACATCAGATGTTGTATCCATGAAGCAGGGAGTTACATCATGTTGTTCAGGCTCAGTAACAAATAAACTTTATTGACAGGGACAGATGTTCATCTGCAGACAGGATTTCTGTCCTCTGACCCAGAAAGTAAAACACAAACAGGGTGGAGATGTTTCACTCTGTACATGTGATACATGTAGGAAATATGAATGTTTCACTTTAGTTCAGTTTCCACCTGAGAGGCAGCCCACTACTTGAAAGCAAAAAGACAGGAAAAAGGCAGGTGTGTGTGTGTGTGTGTGTGTGAGTGTGTGTGAAAGAGAGAGAGAGACTACAACAAATAATGTGTATGTACTGCCAAGAGACGGTTGAATAAATACATCAAGCCCATACAGAATTGTTCAGGCCCACCCAGCAGTCACGTTCTGTATCTACCACTGGCCTATGATCTTATCGATGGCCGAGAACAGATCACTGACCACCATCACTTACACTTTCATAATATTGTATATTCAGTTTTCTCTCATAAAACACACACACACACACACACACACACATACACAAGGAGCAAGGCAACAGCACTAAAGCACACATAGCCCTATGTTTTTGTTTTTTTTTATGAAAATGACAGGGATCAAAAAATATATTTCAGAGAGAGAATGCGGTGCATCACAATCTAGTCTACACCAATGTCCAGCAGCAATCCATTTTCCAAAGTCTAATTGCTTTGATCTACTTTATTTTTTCTACTTTTATTTACAGGCCACCATTCAGCTTCACCCTACTGCACAACAAAGTTGCCCACCAGTTATTTCAACCAGCCCACACT
The DNA here is from genome assembly GCA_019059645.1 of Caranx melampygus. NCBI lineage: Eukaryota > Metazoa > Chordata > Actinopteri > Carangiformes > Carangidae > Caranx > Caranx melampygus. The sequence goes on along the minus strand of JAFELL010001234.1, from coordinate 580,203 downwards.
AATATAGGGGGCTGTTGAGCTGCCTGTATTTTATATTGTGGCAGAAGAGCTGATGTCCTCATACAGGGAAAGGTGGACTTCAGACATGGATAAATAATTGCTTGTCCATACATCTCTGTCAGGTTTCCTATGCTCCCACGGCCTTTCTCATATCAGACTTGAATCACAGATAGCACAAAGTTTTAACCCCTGGTTTAAACTGTGTGCTGCTCTCCATTTAATATTATCTAAAGTGACTTCAAACTGTGAAAAAAAATCCTCCATACTGTAATCAATGCCATACAAAATGAACCCAGTGGATGGTATCGTGAGGGAGGATGAGTAACCTAGTGCATGTCTCCTCTCTAAACTAATTAGTTATGGGTGAAAAAGACAATCATTAGCCAATGATTGACCGATCAGTCATCTAGTCACCAATCATCAATCATTGTGATAGAGCAGGATGTATATATATATATATATATATATATATATATATATATATATATATATATATATATATATACATATATATATATATATATATATATATATATATATATATATAACATATTGAAAACCTTTTCTGAATGTTGCTTTGTGAATGTTCCTCCGCTGTTTTCCTCTAACATCATGGAAATGTTTTATAGAAGAGCATTCAATAATTAATTAACTCAACATCTCAAAGCATCCTAAACATGTTTTACACAAATGTTCTACATTTGTTATCATGTCATATCACAGAAGTTTTCTAGAAAAGAACATTGCGTAGTCTGAAGTACCAATAACATCCTGAAAACATTTTCCAAATATTACTTGGAAAATGTTTTTCCTGTGTTATCATTTAACATTGTGGGAACATTTTATAAATAACATTCTGTATTCTGTTACCTAAATATTTGTCCCCAGAATGTCCCCAGGATGCTACAGGTAAAATGTTCTTCCTTTGTTTATAAATGACTTTACAGAAACATGCTACTACTGCTCACCATGGATCTATTATAAGAACTGGATACCACGCCGCCCCTCAGCCAACACGCTGGTTTTTTCCAGTGGCCACTCGTGGTATTGCAACAAAAAATCCCCATGGGCCCAAAAAATATTTTTTCCATAGCCCGCAATAGTAAAAGAGACGGCTGTCAAACTGTTCACAGGACACCTCCAGCTGTAACTAATTACTTAACCGTTACTACTTTCTATTGAATATTTTTAAGTCATGGACTTTTTGAGGAGAAGAATCATCCTGGATGTTCTCACCATCGTCTCTCCTCCTCAACACGTTGTCAGTATGTGTTAAGTGTACAGTATGCTACGCTAAATGTTCAATTACATTCATTATTAATGTCAGAAACAAAAACAGGAAATGACAGGACCAAAATTCCCAGACAAGACATATCTCACCAAGGTGTGACAGACCTGGTTCTGTAACATTGTGATTTAATAATTCTCCATATTCAACCTTTAAAGGAGGGGTTGGAGATCCTGGAAAAACAGTTCTAGCAGGCCACATTTTGAAAATACACAAGTCAAAAGTCACAGCCCCTTTCCTCAGACTTCTCTCTGAAAGCACGCCCCCACCTTCCCGCGGACGTAGGTGAAGACACTCAACGCGCATTGCCAGAGCGACAGTTACCAATTGTAACTCCCAATTCTATGAGTATAGGAGCAGCCCTGTAAGGCTATCGCAAGTGGGTTTATCCCTCACGCGACCACAAAGCACTGAAAGAATTTAGTCCACGCCCACTTACATGGGGGCCCCACGTACAGTCTCATCATGACCATAAATAGCAGCGAGATCATACAATCGGCTCCTGGCTCCCAATATGATCTGGACCAAACACATCAATAACCTGTAACAAAAAGCAAACAACAGATTTAACCACTATCATCCTCAACAATAATCAAAGTCTACCTATCCTACATCCGCCCCCTGTTTGATTACTCCATCCCTGCCTGGATCACCCTCACCAACAACCAGCTACAACGTCTGCAAGTAATTCAAAACAAAGCACTGAAACTGGCTCACCGTCTCCCATCCTACATCAGCAACCATTACATTCACTCCACAAGCGGCAGCCAGACCATCAAACAAGGACACCAAGTAATAGCTCAAAGGTATCTAAAAACAGCTACAAACAACCCCGCCCTCCAGAGAACCATCCAAGAAGCACAACAAACTGTCAACACCCCACTGTCATTTATCCTCCCGCTGTCAAACCCCCTCTCCATCCTCTAATCCCCCTCCATCCATGGCCGAGTAACTGAGCACACAACACAGACCGCCAAACATTAACATGAACACATAAACAGACCAGTTATGATACACATACACACAATCTTGCACACAAGCGCTTTTTTATTCTCTCTGTCTTCTTCTTCCTTTTTTTTCTCCTCTCTCTGTCTGTCTCTCTCTCTCTGTCCTGCTTGGGCTCACTTACGTCCTCCTCCATCCAGAGTCCTGCCCCTCCCACCTCTTGCCGCTCACCAAGCCCCACCTACAATGGGAGAAAAAGGCAGAGGCCCTGAGCTACTCCTCCAGACTCAAGATCTCTTGGCTTGAATTGGCTCCCAAATAACTTTTTATTTAGTGTGGAAACAGTGGGGCCTATACCTTAGAGGGCTGTGCCTATACTCATAGAATCTGGAGTTACAATTCACAGTTGTCATTCTATTTCATGTAGGCTTCACCCTCTAAGGCTATCTCTAGTGGGCTAAGGTGAAGGAGATGTAGTCTATGCCATACTGGGTCCATACAGTACCACAAGCATGCACAAATCCACATACAGAGTGAAAACTAATCAAACACTGGCCCCAGAGGTGATGTGCAATGAAGCATCACTGAGCCGACACACAGACAGAGCTGTAGACAAACAGCAGTCATGGTGGAGAAGTGGGACAGGGGACTGCTGCGATGAAGTGCAGAGGATTGTTACTAATTGTAACAGACGGATGCAGAGCAGTAGCATTAAGAAGGAGCACATCTCCACTGCGGTGTAAGGTGTAATGACGCATCACCGGCACACAAACAGTGTTGTAGGCTTTACAGTGGTCATGGAGGAGAAATGAAGCATGGAACATGATTCTACTGCTGTGAGGAAGCACTGACGATTGTTACAAATTGTAGACTGGTGGCTGCGGTCGGCAAGGTGGGCCGTCACCTGGTCCTTGCCAGCTGCCAGGATGGGTGTTAGTGGGCTTCACACTGAAAAAAGGTGGCAAGGTTGGGCTCCAGTGGAAGGAAGCCTTCTGCTGAGAACCCCTCTACCTTTGTAATGGGGACAAAGATGGAGACCGGGGCTCTGAGAGACAGAGGTTCCACTGCTGCTCCCTCTTGGTAGGCCAGATGGGAGCCTGGCAGGGCAGCTGGACAGAGCGGAGGACGCCTAGCATGTCATTAGGGAGAGGGGACTCCTGCTCCGGCAGGAGATGGAGTACTGAGACTATCCATGTGTATTTGCCTTTCCAACTAGCTTGAAAAGTCCAACCTTTTTTCTGCCTGACATCTGTTCTGCTATTGTCCTCAGTCGTTGACACAGTAGTCCTCACTGGAAGACGGTGTTGGGTCGGTGGATGTCTTTGATATTATTATCACAAATTTGTCCCTTTTATTGGCTAAATCAACCGCTGCTAATTTTATCAGCAAGTTGCTGTCACTTGCCCAGCCTTTTTGTCGGTTTATCTGACATCACAATGCAATGCGTTGATAGGTAGCGGGGGGAGTGGTCATTAGCAATGACAAGTGTAGGCTGGCACACGTCAGTGCTCCGACCCCGAAGCACCCACGGAATCGGCGCCCGTATATATATATATATATATATGTAATTCTTATTTTATTTTATTTATCTATTCTTCTGTATTATATCTTTTAGTAAGGAAATACAGTTATTACTGGGAAAATCTATAGGCTATCCAGTGGCATTGTAGACAGTCATTCACACACCATGAGTTGTCAGCTTCAACCTGCCTGACTATTCCATTCCATTCTGCTTCTGCCCCACAGAACTGCAGCAGCTTACTCATGTTGTGTGTTTTGCCCTGCAATGTCTGATAGATGTGTCAAAGGTAAGAGAGCCCTAAAATTCTCAAGCCATTCACCAGCAATCTGTCTACATTTGATCAGGTCTGTGCCAACCATAAAACCAGCACTCCTTACAAGCCTGTCCAACCACAAGCAAACTGGGTCTCGGATATTGTTACCAAGTTCTACCTCATGCTTACTTTGCCCACTTACATCCCTTATGGGGCCCATAGAGTAGGCTCCCATGGGCTTACCATCATGTTACTGAAGCAACATGGGTCCCAGATATTGTTACCAAGTTCCACCCCAAGCCTACTTTGCCCACTTACATCCCTTATGGGGCCCATGCAGTAGGCCCTCATGGGCTTACGATGTGGGACCCATGTTGCTTCTGTAACATGGGTCCCACATCGTAAACCCATGAGATATTGTTACCACGTTCCACCCCATGCCTACTTTGCCCCATTATATCCCTTATGGGGCCCATAGAGTAGGCCCACATGGGCTTACCATGTGGGCCTCATGTCAGTGTAACCACATGGGGCCCACACAACTTGCCTACTTCTAGGCAATACCCACTTAGCCCACTCTTATTACTTACAGGGCCCACACAGTCAGAAACCACATGGGGCCCAAGACATGATACCCAGTTCCACCCAGTGCCCACTCTGCCCACTTATATTCCCTATGGGACCCTTTGAGTTGGCCCACACGGGCTTTCCATGTGGGGCTCATGTTAAGTGACCCATGTGGGACCCACATAACTTGCCTACTTCTATGCCATGCCCACTTAGCCGACTCATATCCCCTATGGGACCCATAGGACCTATGTTACTGAAACCATATGGGGCCCAGACAATTTGCCCAGTTCAAGCCCATGCCCGCTTGGTACCCTTGCTGCCCTTTTGTAACCCATATGGGGCCCACAAGTACATGTTGGCTGGGTCAGGGTGAGCAACAGAGGAGGGATCCCTCACCCAGGATGTACAGATGTGAAAAAGATGTTGTATATACTAGGGCTGCCACAAACGATTATTTTGATAGTCAACTAATCACCAATTATTTTTTCGATTAGTCAACTAATTGGAGCATACGTAAATTGACTGTAAAACATACAGCTTATGGCACCAGCATGCAGCTGATCAGATCATTAGCTTTCAGCTTGAAGTGTTTAAGGTATGTGCTAACTGAAAATAAAAACAATTAAGATGATAGTTCATTTAACCTTTAATGAGATATGAAGCTTGTATCAACAAACAATTCTTCAACAGAGCAGCATAAAGTGCAAACAGCTGAGTAAAATAAGGCCAAGGCACTGGCCTAAACAACACAAAAATAAATACATGTTTTTACAGGTTTTTAGGTGTGTCTGTCATAGCTCTGGCATCAAACATATCAAACATAGCTACATTTAGATAAAATGAGGTAGGCACCTGCAGGAACTATTCACAAAAATAAAAATTTGGTCTCACTCAGATATAAAAAAAGTGCATTTTGTGCTCAGTGCTCAGTCACAACTGTATTCTCTGACACTATTTAATCCCAATCTGCACAAGGCTCTTGTTCATGGCCAGGAAAGTTAGCATTTCTACATGGCTTGGAGAAAGGCTTGCTCTTTTTTGAGAGCAGATGTTCCCTGCTGCAGAGAAAATCCGCTCCGATGGGGTGGAGGTTGCAGGGATGCAAAGAAAAGATTTAGCTATCTTTGACAGCGTGGGGAAACGCCCCTCATTTTCACTCCACCATTTGAGAGGATCATCCATTTTAGAGAGTGTGGCCTCTCCAAAGTACAGCCGAACTTCACTTATTGCAACTTGGATCTTTTGGTCCTCCTCAGATTCTCCATCCTCATTTTCACTCTGACTGTCTGTGTCAGACTGAAGGGGGGTTTCCATAGCACTCCTTTCAGTTCTACCTGAAACATTGGCCCTCTTCACCTTTGCATCCTGTGTCCCAGCCTTTTTGGCTTCTTTGACAGCAAGCACTTCAACAGTCCCATGCACTCCAATGCCATCTTCAGGAGTCAAAAACTTTAGCTTTCTATATCAGGGGTCCAAGGCAGCTGCAAAAATAACTGGATTTTCTTTCTCTCCTATTGTAAATACTCCCCAATCTCTGTGTTATCCCTTTTTCTGCACTGGCAAGGAAAGATTTTCCTGAGCTTGTCTCAAATTGGCTTTGGAGTACAGCCCGTGTCAGCCCTTTGACGACCTGTGGAAGACCAGAAATGGTTGTGTACTGCTCTCCACTTAGGTAAACAGTAGCTCTCTCAAAAGGTGCCAACCCTTTCTTCAGTTCCTCAAGAAGCTCACACTGCTCTGGCTTCAAGTCGAAGTATTGTTTCCCCCGTGGAGTTACCTCAGGATCTGAGAGAGTGGCAGTGAGAGGCCAGCGCTGTTTGAGGAGTATCTCTATCATGTGGAATGTACTATTCCATCTTGTACTGACGTCCTGGATCAGCGCATTTTTCTTGACATTCATTTGCTCCTGTTTTGTCTTTAGCTTTGTATTAGCCAGCTTCTCTTAAAGTGCTCCACTAGCTGCCTAGCAGCACCTAGTGCTCTGCTAATGGTTGTTGAGCGGTGTTAACTATGAGCTGGAGTGTGTGTCCAGCACAGCGGATTGAGGCCCATCCATGTTTTTCTTCAAGCTGTCGCATTGCTGCCACCATATTGGAACCACTGTCATGAACTACTGCTTTTATTTTGGTGGGCAAGATGTCAAACTTCGTCAGAACCTCTTCCATCCATGTCATTATATTTGCACTAGTATGCCTCTCCTCAAGAGGCATGGTGGCAAGGTTGAAGGTCTTCATCTTCCAATCCTCACTCAAGAAATGGCAAAACACACCAAGGTAAGACTCTGTCGCACGGCTCGTCCACACATCAGCAGTAAGAGTCAAGGAACTTTTTACGCCTCTGAGGGTCTCCTTTACCTTAAAGACATGAGATGATTTGAAAGAATAGTAAGCAATAAGAAGAAAATTATATACAGTGTACATATATATATATATATATATATATATATAGGCAAGGCAAGGCAAGGCAAGGCAAGGCAAGGCAAGGCAATTTTATTTGTATAGCCCGTTTTTACAAACAGTTTGTCTCAAAGGGCTTTACACAGCATTATGACAACATCCTCTGCCCTTAGACCCTCACATCGACTGAGGAAAAACTCCCAAGAAAACCCTTTAACAGGGAAAAACAAAGTGGAGAAACCTCAGGGTGAGAAACAGAGGAGGGATCCCTCACCCAGGACGGGCAGACGTGCAATAGATGTTGTATACAGACAAAGAAAACAATTTACAACATGAAATACGGAAATCATGGAAACGGAATCAGTCAGTTAACGAGAAACGAAAAATGATGAAGGCAGCTCCGGTGGGCAGGGAGGGAAGGCCAGCTTAATGGGGCTACTGGACGGCAGACTGGGTCATGAGCAGGGAGTGCAGGCCGGTTTAACAGCAGGAGAAAGGAGGTGATGGAGGCGGCGGTTGGTTGGTTGGTGCAGGGGGATGGAGCTCTGAAGAGATCTGTGGAAATACAGAGAGTGCAAGACACCAAGGCCAGACTACAAAGTGCAACAAATAATGGCAGTTCAAAATGTGAGAGGAGAGCAGAGGAGAGGAGAGGATAAGAAGGATAGGGCTCCATGTAACCTGGTGTGTCCCCCAGCAATTTAAGCCTATAGCAGCATAGCTATGGAATGGATCAGGGCTACCTGACCCAGCCCTAACTAAAAGCTCTGTCATAGAGGAAGGTCTTAAGCCTAGACTTAAATGTAGAAAGAGTGTCTGCCTCTCTGACCCATGGAGAGAGCTGGTTCCATAATAGAGGAGCCCGGTAACTGAAGGCTCTACCTCCCAGTCTGTTTTTAGAAATACTGGGGGTCACTAACAGACCTGCATTCTGGGAGCTAAGTGCTCTGGTAGGACAGTATGAAATAACGAGGTATTTCAAATAAGTTGGAGCTTTGTCATTAAGAGCCTTGTAAGTAAGTAAAAGGATCTTGAAGTCTATTCTATATCCTACAGGAAGCCAATGGAGAGAAGCTAGAATGGGAGAGATGTGCTCTCTCTTATTAACTCTTGTCAATACCCTCGCTGCAGCATTCTGGAAACGCTGAAGACTCTTCAGAGAGGTTTTTGGGCATCCTGACAAGAGAGAGTTACAGTAGTCCAGCCTAGAAGTAATATATGCGTGGACCAGTTTCTCAGCATCACTCTGAGAGAGGATATTTCTGATCTTAGACATATTGCGCAGGTGAAAGAAGGCAGTCCTAGTCACATGCTTTATGTGAGAGCTGAAGGAAGGTCCTGGTCAAAAATGACTCCAAGGTTCCTCACTGTTGGACTGGAGTTAAGGGTGATGCCATCCAGAGTTGCAATCTGATTGGAGAATGTGTCCCTTAGATGCTTGGGTCCAATCACAATAACCTCTGTTTTGTCAGAGTTCAGTAGAAGGAAGTTAGAAGACATCCAGGATTTGATGTCTTTCAAGCAATCTTGCAGATTGATGAGGCGGCTTCTATCATCTGGCTCTATTGATAGGTAGAGCTGAGTATCATCAGCGTAACAGTGGAAATTGATGGAGTGTTTACGGATTATATCCCCTAATGGGAGCATGTAAAGAGTGAAGAGAACTGACCCTAAAACTGAGCCCTGCGGCACACCATACATAACTGTGCTGTACTTCGAATGGTCATTATTAACATTAACGAATTGAAATCGGTCAGATAAGTATGAAGCAAACCATTTTAGAGCAGATCCTTTGATCCCGATTTCGTGTTCTAGTCTATGCAGTAAGATGCTGTGATCGACGGTATCAAATGCAGCACTGAGGTCGAGAAGTACAAGTACAGAGACAAGACCTCTGTCGGAAGCTATAAGAAGATTGTTGGAAACTTTGACCAGTGCTGTTTCAGTGCTATGGTGTTCCCTAAATCCAGATTGGAAAGCTTCAAAGAGCTGTGCAGGTGTTCATGAAGCTGCATTAGGACAACCTTCTCAAGGATCTTAGAGATGTAGGGAAGGTTGGATATAGGCCTATAGTTGGCTAATGCATCTGGATCAAGAGAGGGTTTTTTAAGCAGAGGATTAATGACAGCCACCTTAAAGGCCTGTGGCACATAGCCTGTGACTAAGGAAAGGTTGATCTGGTTCAGTATAGCAGCGTTAACTAAGGGGAAGACATCCTTGAGCAGTCTTGTTGGGACTGGGTCAAGCAGACATGTAGCTGATTTGGAGGAGGTGATTACAGAAGTTAATTCTGACAGGTCGATGGGGGCGAAGCTGTTAAAGTATGCACCAAGTCTGGGAGGTGCTTTCATAGGGGCTGTAATCTGTGGTCCACTACTGCCAATCCTTGTTCTGATATTTACAATCTTTTCAGTCAAGAAATTTAGGAAATCGTTGCTGCTGAGAGTCGGAGGGATGCATGGCTCAACAGCACTGTGGTTCTTAGTCAGCCTGGCCACAGTGTTAAAAAGGAACCTGGGATTGTTTTTATTCTCTTCGATTAAAGATGAAAAGTATGTACTCCTTGTGCTGCGAAGCTCTTTTTTATACATTAATAAACTATCTTTCCAGGCTTTACGGTCTTCCTCGCGCTGGCTGGAGTGTGTTTTCCTTTCCAGCTGTCTGGTCTTCTGCTTCAAGATGCGCAGATTTGAATTGTACCAGGGAGCTATTCTCTTCTGGTTGATGACTTTCTTTCTCAGAGGGGCTACAGCATCAAGTGCCCCAAGGAGTGTTGCTGCAGTGTTGTCTACAGGATAATCTACCTGCGAGGGAGTAAGATCAGCATAGCTGCTCATCGTATTACCAGAAGGTGTGGCAGAAAGCTCAGCTGGAATGAGCTCTTTAAATCTAGAAACAGCAGTGTCAGATAAACACCTACTGTAGTGGTATTTTTTCCCAGGTGAGGTGTAATTTGCTAACGTAAATCCAAAGATTATTAGAGAATGGTCAGACAAGACCGGGTTCTGAGGGAAAACTGTGATGTGATCCACTTCTATTCCATAAGTAAGTACCAGATCAAGGATATGATTAAAAGAGTGAGTGGGCTCATGTATCCTCTGGGAGAAGCCAATTGAATCTAAAAGCAACTTGAATGCTGAGGCCAGACAGTGGTCATCGACGTCCACGTGAACGTTGAAGTCGCCCACTATAATGACTTTGTCTGAGTTCATTGCTAAATTTGACAGAAAGTCAGGGAATTCTTCTAAGAACTCAGAGTAAGGAGCAGGAGGACGATACACCACAGCAAGTAGGAGTGGTTTCTCTGCTTTCCAGTCTGGGTGAGAGAAGCTGAGCGTAAGGCTTTCAAATGAGTTATATGAAGCATTAGGTCGAGGGTTAATAGGCAGATCTGACTGATAAACTGCAGCCTCTCCTCCTCCTCTCTTCCAAACTCTTCCAATTATCTATATAGGCCACGTTGTTTGCTAAGCACCACCTAGACATCCAGCGATGGAACCACCACATGCGGCTAAACATGTCGTCACTAGACAAATTGGGCAGCGGGCCAGAGAAAACTACGGAGTCCGACATTTTTTTTGCGTAGTTACACACCGATTCTATATTAACCTTAGTCAACTCCGACTGGCGAAGCCGGGTGTCATTAACGCCGACATGGATTACAATTTTACTGTATTTGCGTTTACTTTTTGTCAGCAGCTTCAAATTTGCCTCAACGTCGCCCGCTCTGGCCCCTGGGATGCATCTAACTATGCTCGCCAGAGTCTCTACCTTCACGTTCCGGAGAACAGAGTCGCCAATGACTAATGTCGGCTTCCTGGCGGCTGTGCCGCTGAGAGCAACAGAGCCAACATGCCGAGTTTGGGTCTCAGCGGGTGTGTCGCTGAGTGGGGAAAATCTATTGGACACATGAAGGGGTTGGTGATGCAACACGGACCGTGTGGACTTGTGCTTCCTGCGTGCTGTCACTCAGCGAGCCTGGCTTCCCGGCTGCTCGGGAGCTGCGGGGGAGCTGTTAGCGGCGGCTAGGCTAGCTGGCTCCGCAGTGGCTAAGGGGGCCTGAAATGCTACCTGAGCTACAGGGCTAGCTTCCATGGTGCGGAGCCGGGACTCGAGCTCACTAAGCCTCGCCTCCAGGACTGCAAACAGGCTACACTTGTTACATGTACCATTATCATTAAAGGAGGCAGAGGAATAACTAAACATCAGGCACACTGAGCAGGAGAGAGAAGGAGAAGTGGAGGGAGAAGCAGAGGGAGAGAGAGAGGCCATAGCTATGCTAGGTAAGTTTGGGTTTCTAGGACGTTGAGTGCAGCAGTACAGATAGGGTCCTGTGATAGACCAGAGTTATAAAGACTTGTGTAGTGAACTAAGCGTAGCATGCAGTGATGCTTAAAGTGATTAAGTTAGCAGAAAGCTAGACGGAGGATTGAGGGAGAGCGTCTAACTCAACAGGCACACACAACAGGAAATGACGTAATGACGTAATACGCTCACCGTAGCAGGAAGGCGGCAGTTCAGTCCAGGTCTATATAGATGGGTGTGTGTGTGTTTTTCCATTATTAACATTATTGGTCAGTTTATGCATAATGCTTTAAATTCATTTACCAGTTAAAAAGTTCAGTTATCAGATACAGTTATGTAGGTTAAATAGGTTAAATAATAAACATTCAACATAAAAAATAATAATTAAAAAAAACTTTACATTGCATGCTTTAACCAACATTAATTTAATGGTTGCTCAGTCAGCAAGCTCTTTATTTTTCATCATGAAATATGTAAAATTATTAATTTTGTGTGTGTGACTGAGTAAGTGAGTGATGATCTTTTAATTCTTATTTGTCTTTGAATGTTGCTTGTTTATTAAATAATTTATTCATTTTACCATGTGTTATTGTTGCTTTGGCAATATCGTTTTAATACATCAATGCCAATAAAACTAATTGAAATTGAGAGAAAGAGAGAGACTTACCTTCTCAAAGGTTGCATCGTATTTCTTTCCCATCAATGTGGTGAAATGGGATCTGCATGGTAGGTAGTTGTGATATTCCAGGTTGAACTGCTTTCTCATCTCTCTAAATCCTTCATCATCCACCATGGACATTGGTCTCATGTCCGTGACCAGCATGTTTAGTATTGACTCGGTCAGGACATTGGCTTGGTGTGGTGTGCACCTAGTTGGCTTGGTCACAAAGCCGTCCAGAGAAGAAGACCATGCTGTACTGATGTTATGCTCAGTTCAAACATGGGGCAGTGAACCTCAGTCCACGCTGTTTTTTTGTTTTTTTTTTACAACTTTATTTGAGGCATTTTCAGTTATATAAAAGTAACAACATACATAAACAAATAATCTCATAAACATAATCCCGTACTAGTGCCCTCCACACATACCCACCCTTGGGACCAAGAGTACAAAAAAAAAAAAAAAAAAAAAAAAAAAGGGGATCCGATGTTACAAAAGTACAGTAATGGACTAGTCACACAGGTTGAAAATACCAAGATACCGTGATTGGTTAGAGATTTAACCTCTTTACATATTCAATAAAAGGGGACCACACTCTGGTGTATGTGTCACATGAGCCGTTTAGTGTATGTCTTATCTTTTCTAACTGAAGTAGAGATAGAACCTCCTGAATCCATCTCCTGAGGGGCAGGCATTTATTAGATTTCCAATTAATTAAGATCACCCTGCAAGTTATAAGGCTGCAGAATGCTGTTGCTCTCTTTTGTTTGTTAGTGGCATATATTTGTAGGGGCATAACCCCAAACAAAGCGGTGAGTGGGTTGGGTTTGAGGGCTGTGTTGCATAGAGCTGATAAACAGTCGAAAATGGAGGACCAGAAATCAGTTAAAGAGGAGCAGGACCAGAACATATGGCCCAGTGACGCTTGGTTGCCACACCTGGGACAGGTAGGGAGAACAGACGAGTATATTTTAGCTAGCCTATCATTGGAGTAGTGTAGCCAATGTAGTACTTTGAATTGTATCAGCCCATGCCTAATACATATAGAAGAGGTGTGTATGTTGGAGATACATTTAGCCCAGACATCATCTGATATCACAATTTCCAGATCCCGCTCCCATGCTTCATGCATTTCAGTGTGTGATGGGGGATCCACATTGTGTATTATATTATATGCCTTTGAGATCAAACCCACTATTCTATGGATTCAGATTTAATAAATCGTGCGCAGAATCCTTATTTGGCGGCTTGGGGAAAGAGTAAAAATGTTTGGAGGCAAAACTGCGTGCGGAGATATCTGAAGAAGTGACATCTTGGGATATTATGGTCTAGGGCTAGGAAAGGAAGGAGCTCTCATCAAACAGATCGCTTAAGAAAACAAGTCCATGCCCATGCCAGCCAGCGAAGTTTTGATCCAGCCGTGAGGGTACGAAGAGATGGTTGAAAGAAAGAGGGGAAAGGCTATTGATCTGATCAAGGTTAAAATGCTTATGAAACTGTACCCAAATTCTAATGGAATTTGACACCACAGGATTAGAGAAGGTTATGCAATTTATCTGCGTTGCCAGTGGAGCAGTTAGCAGGGAGATAGGGGAAATCGATGGGTGTGACGAGGGCTGCATCATCGCCCAGGCTGGCCCATTTTTGTCGGAGAAAGACGTCACCCAGTATGCCAACTTGGAAATATTTGATGCCCAATAATAATGGAGGAAATTGGGGAGTCCCAATCCTCCCTCAGATTTAGGCCTTTCCAAATAGATCTTCTTTATGTGAGGTGTGGCATGGTTCCATATAAAAGATGAAACATACTTATCGAGTTAAATAAAAAAAAGTTTTGGGAGCAAGATAGGGATTGTTGCAAACATGTACAGAAATCTAGGCAATACTGTCATCTTGAGGGCATTAATGCGGCCTGCTAGTGAAACAGGAAGGCCCGACCACCTCTCTAAGTCTTTTTTGGTTTGTTCTAATAAATTGTCAAAATTGGTCTTTTTGAGTGACTTAAATGAACTGGTCACTTGTACACCTAGGTACTTAAAGGACTGATGTTCAATTTTAAAGGGAAATGCATCATAGTCTAGTGATTTGCTTACATTCTTTATGGGAAAAAGTAGACTTTTTGATAAATTTAATTTATAGCCAGAAAAACTCCCAAATTCCTGTAGTAATTGCAGGAGATGAGATTGGTTTGGGTTGGTGACAAAAAGGAGCAAGTCATCTGCATAGACCGCAGTCTTATGGATTGTGTTTCCTCTAGTGATGCCCTTAATTCTCGCATCTCCCCTGATTGCAATGGCCAGAGGTTCTGTGGCTAAGTTAAACAAAAATGGTGACAGACAGCAGCCCTGACGTGTGCCTAATGGGAAATATGCTGATGTTAAGCCATTTGTTTTAACAGCTGACATAGGGCTACTACACAAGATTTTGATCCAGTTTCTGAATGTTTCCCCGAATCCGAACTTCCTCATGACTGCATGTAAATACTCCCACTCTATCCTGTCAAAAGCCTTTTCGGCATCTAATGACAAAATTACCTCAGGCTGTTGTGTGGAATGGGCGGAATACATTACATTCAAGAGCCGTCTTAGGTTGAAAAAGGGCTGTCAGCCTGGAACAAAGCCAGTCTGATCCTGATGTATAAGTGCTGGTATCACATCAGTCAATCTGTTAGCCAAGGCTTTGGTCAGAATTTTGTAATCACAACAGAGGAGACTGATAGGTCTGTAAGATGAGCAGTTAAGTGGATTCTTATCCTTTTTTAATAATAATGATATAGTTGCTTGGATGAGAGTTGGTGGTAAGCATCCAGCCTCCAGAGTTTCATCATAAATTGCTTTGATTAAGGGGACTAGTTTGGAAGAGAATGTTCTATAGTACTCAATTGGAAACCCATCAGGTCCTGGAGTCCGGCCGCTCTGTATGGAGTTTATTGCGACAGGGAGGGGTCAAGCTGCCACGTTCGTCATGGTCGGATATTATCCGGGAAGGAAATGTCCAATTATACAGGAGTGTGATCTGACACTACAATACTATGGTATTGTGAGTTGGTAACATGCAGGATGAGGTTATTATTTATCAGAAAGTAGTCTATTCTTGAATAGCTTTTGTGGACAGGTGAGAAAAAAGAAAACTGTTTCGCATCTGGATTCAGTTTCCTCCAGGGGTCAGAAAGATTGTAGGAGTGCATGAAAGAGTCGAGGACACCTCCAGATTTGGAGAGTTGGCTGCCCGGTTTGGGATTTGACCGGTCCAATTGTGGATGAAGCACACAGTTCAAGTCTCCAGCTTTAATAAGCTGATGGGTGTTGACATCCGTTAAGGACGAAATTACTTTAGTAAAAAATTGAGGGTCATCCCAATTTGGGCCGTAGACATTGACAAGAATAATGGGAGAGTTATATAGCTTCCAAATTAATATGATAAATCTACCATTGGGGTCTTGGATTGTTTTAGTATGGCTGAATTGGACTCCCTTCCTAAAGAGAATTGCGACACCCCTTGAGTTGTGGTTAAAGTCTGAATGATAGACCTGGCCGATCCAACTGTTTCTCAGCCTTGTGTGGTGATTGACCTTCAGATGCGTCTCCTGAAGAAATATAATGTCTGGGCTAAATGATCTCAGATAACAAAAAATCTTGTTACGTTTAACTGCATTGCCCATGCCTCTAATATTCCAGGAGATGAAAGAAACAGAGCCAGGAGCCCCATGTATCTGTCTCTGTGACATCATGTTATGTTGAATTTGCAAAGAAATATCATGTCCTCAAGTCCTTGGAGAAAATGGTTGGATCTAATAATGCAAACATACAGTGTAAACAAACTCAAAGAAAACTTCTGAAGTGTTGAAAAAAGGTCAACAAAATACTATCCGTCCACATAATGTGAAGCCTGTGTAATATTCATTACTTAACGTCAGAGGAAAGGAAAGGGGGAAAAATAAAGTAATAGTAAAATAGAAACAAAAAAAAAAAAAATAATAATAAAATTGAAATAAATGTGTAAATGGATAAGTAAATAAATGAATAAAAAGTGTTACCAGGGTTAACAAACTACCCGCACATTATTGATTATTAATAATGGCTACTGTGCTCTGATTAGCATGTCTTAGCGCCAGGGCTGGTTTTTGCTATGGGCAATGTGGCCGACTGCCCAGGGCGCCATCTATGTGGGGGTGCACGAGAAGAAAAGAAAAAAAAATTCCCCAGTTTTCTCGACCATCGCTCATTTTGTCCATGTCAAGTTAGTGGGGTGGGCGCTGGGGCGCCCTATTCTCACGACAACTTGCTGCTGAGAGTCATGTAGGCTACAGGTTGTGTCAGGTTCGCCCAGGGCGTAAAACTAGCCAGGACCGCCTCTGCTTAGCGCACAATTCATGTATATACTGCATAAGCGTTAGCTCTATGTTAGCAGTGCTTAGCACATACACTATATTCATGTAGTGTATGCAATACATAAACTCTAGATGTGTGAATCACTCTCCAGCCATGAGCCGATATGACAGGCATTTCTTGGGCATTTCTCCACTTTTTTGTAACTTTATTGAACATTGCTCATCTGTACAAACCCTTCTTTTTTCTGACCTCTAACCAATCATGGTTGCTGTATAGTGCGACCTCATCTGTAAATGCAGGATCCCTGTAAGGCAGGAGATAGAGGTGGGTCTTTGGTGAGAGCTGGAGTTTCGGTCTCATTAAAAAGTCTAGAGAGTCTGGTGATAACAGAGAGACTGCACCATCTCTTTCCCCTGCTAATCCTTATAGATGGGGTAGACAGGACTTGTTTTGAAAACAAACTACAGCTCCCGGTTTCTTTGACCAATCAAATCTATTTTGGTCTGGGGATTCCTGATTGGTTGAGGGGCCTCCCTACAGCTGTAGAGTTTTCAGGCTGCTGCATACAGAGACATAGAGAAACACACAGACAAAACAGAGGTTTCTCCATTTTTTCCCTGTTAAAAGGGTTTTCTTGGGAGTTTTTCCTCAGTCGATGTGAGGGTCTAAGGGCAGAGGATGTTGTCATAATGCTGTGTAAAGCCCTTTGAGACAAACTGTTTGTAAAAACGGGCTATACAAATAAAATTGCCTTGCCTTGCCTTACTGCTGCCATTGTTTCCCTTGTCCTTTGCATGAGCACACCCATTCGTTTTACTGATTACAATCAACTTTTTACTTGAAAAATTCTTAAGAATCATTTGCCTCCTGTCATTTAAACTGTGACACAGTCACATGTTGTGCAGACCTGAACTCTGCACAAGTCTGTCTTTTTGCCCAGAGCCATCTGGTCTTATGAGAGTAAATCTAATTTTGAAATCTAACTTCAGTTGGAAAACATATAAAACTGATATGAGTTATTTATTGTTTTAACCAAAGGATCCAGTTGGTACTATATAAAGACTCTGTCAACCCTTATCCTCAACAGTAATGTATTAAATGTTATAGGTCAACAAAAAGTGCTGGGTTTTTTTCTGACTCTCATATACAGAAACACAGTGATACAACTAATATTAGATTAAAATCTATCCCAAGAATAAAGCAATTAACAACAGTGTTTGGTCCGCTGTCTTTTTCCAGTCTGAATTATTTAGGTTTGTGATGTCTTTTCTTAAACCATATTATGCTTAATTCATTAAAATAATAATAATCAGGAAACAAGTTTTTTTTTTTTTTTTTATGAAGCACTCTTGATGCCAGTAGCACATAGTCCTGCAGACATTTAAGGTCCCTAGATGATACATTGGACTGAATAATTTGGTCAAAGTTCACACTTTGTCATGCTGAAATGATCATTTAGATCAAAGCAAGTACTGTGTTTAAGTGCAGACTCAGAGAGCTACTAGCACAGCTGTAATCTCTTGATCTTATGAATGGATAAAAGACCGACATTAACTGACTGGAGATATTTCTCAGGGCTACAAGCAGTTCTGTAGTGCAGCACCACAGTACAATGTTTTTCAGGCCCAGCCAATGCAGTTAATCCATGACTGGGCTGATGTGTGAAATATGGTTTGCCCTGGTTTGCAAAAGGCTGCAGAGCTTTGCAGCCGATTGCACAGTTGATTACTATTTTGTACTGCACCTTCATGAAACTGTAAGAAATTTTCCATATCGTACACATGATGCACCTTGATAACATCTTTTCATTTGATAACATCTTTTCATTTGACTTTTCATCAGACAAATATCCAAGTCTTTTAATTGTCAAGACAGAAACTAAGAATAAAGCGCCCATAATTTCTTAGGAACATAATTCCTGCTATGAGTGCAGTCTCTTCAAGTTAGCCAATCTCAACCTGTGGCTACATTTTGCAGTGATGTCACAGAGAGGGGGAATGACATCCAGCAAAGGACCACCGGTGGAATTGAACTGGGGCCACTGCAGCGAGGACTATAGCCTCTGCACATGGGGCGCCTGCTCTACCCACTGAGCTAAACAACGCCCTTGTGATGTCACTTGTGTGTTGTGTTTCTGCTTGCAGAAAACGTTATAAATCTAAAATGATAAAGAAGACAAAGCTAAATAAAACATTGTAGAGTTGCTATGTTTTATAGAATAGATAGATGGATAGAAAATACTTTATTGATCCCAAAGGGAAATTCATTTGTCTGATAGCTCATCGTAAATTTGCATCATGATTAAAGAGTCTGATGGCTGTTGGTATGAAAGATCTTCGGTATCTTTCTGTCCTGCACCGAAGAGAGAGGAGCCGTCCACCACTGCTGCTTCTTTGATCCATCATGGTGTTATGAAGTGGATGATCCGTGTTGTTCAGTATGGCCTCCATCATTCTCATTGAGTATCTCTCCACCACCTCCTCCAAAGAGTCCATCTTTACTCCAATGACAGAGCCAGCCTTCTTGACAAGCTTATCCAGCCTCTTTGCCTGCTTTTTTCCTAAACTTCCTCCCCAGCAGACTGCAGCATAAAATAAAACACTTTCCACCGCAGACTGATAAAACATCTGCAGCATCTTATTACAGATGTTTAGAGATTGGAGCTTTCTTGGAGGCGGCTCTGCCCTTTTTTGTAGAGTGCATCTGTGTTAACAGACCAGTCCAACTTGTTATCAAGGTGAACACCTAGATATTTATAGGTTGTCACCACCTCGATGTCCACTCCACAAGTGTTCACTGGCTGAAGTGGGGGCTTGGACCTATGGAAATCCATGATCATTTCCTTTGTCTTTGAGGTGTTCAGCATGAGGCAGTTTTTGTAACTCCAGTCACTGAAGGCTTTTATCAAATCCCTATATTCAGATTCCTGTCCATTTCTAATACATGCCACAATAGCAGTGTCATCTGAGTATTTCTGGATGTGGCAGGACTCAGAGTTGTATTTAAAGTCTGCTGTATACAATGTGAACAGGAATGGAGCAAGAACAGTCCCCTGTGGAGCCCCCGTGCTACTCATTAATGTCCCAGAAAAACAGTTCCCCAACTTGACAAACTGTGGACTTTCTGTCAGGTAATCTGTGATCCAGGAGACAAAGGAAGAATCCACTCCCATCTCTTTAAGCTTGTTTTTGAATATGTTGGGTTGGATGGTATTAAATGCGCTTGAAAAATCAAAAAACATGATTCTTACATAAGCGCCAGATTCCTCCAGATGAGAGAGGGCACGGTGGAGCATGTAGAGGACTGCATCATTCACTCCAATGTGTTCTCTGTATGCAAACTGCAGGGGATCGAGTTTGTCTTTGACTTCAAGCTTCAGTAGACGTAGAATCAGCCGCTCCAAGGTCTTCATGATGTGTGAAGTCAGGGCCACCGGTCTGTAGTCATTTAGTTCAGCCGGACATTTCTTTCCACATCACCCACTATTGGCTGTCTTTTCTTTTTATTGTAGCCAGAGACGGTGTTGATTCCTCTCCACACCTCACGGATGTTGTTGTGTTGTAAATTCTTCTCTATCTTCTTTTTGTATTCCAACTTTGCCATCCTTAATCTCTTCCTCAACTCATGTTGCACCTGTTTGAGCCGTTCTTTGTCACCATCTCTAAAAGCTTCCTTTTTTTGGTTGAGGACTGCCTTTATGTCACTAGTGATCCAGGGTTTGTTATTGGGGAAACAGCGTATAGTCTTTGTAGGTATGACTGTGTCTCTACAGAAGTTGATGTACTCTGTAAAACAGTCAACCTGTCTGTCAATGTCCATACTGTTCTTATCTGTTTCCAGCAGCACATCACAATCTGTGCATTCAAAGCAGTCCCTTAGAGCCTCTCTAGCCTCAGGTGTCCATTTCCTTACTGTGAGTGTAGTTGAAGGTTCCCTCTGCACACAGGGTTTGTAACAGGTCTGCAGAAAAACTAAGTCGTGATCTGACCTGCCCAGTGGTGGTAAGGCAGTAGCTCTGTAAGCTTCTTTGACATTGGCATACAGCAGATCAAGGGTTTTGTTTTCTCTGGTAGCACAATTAACAAACTGTGTGAATCCAGTCAGGTGGGAGGAGAGGGAAACATGGTTGAAGTCTCCTGATATTATTCTAAGTGCTTCAGGATGTTTAGTCTGTATCCTAGCAACGGGTTCATGTAGTATCTCACATGGAACTTCAGCAGTTGCCTTTGGAGGGATGTACACAAATATTGTTATGATGACTGAATTCTCTTGGTACATAGTATGGTCGCATTCCAACAGCCAATAGTTCAATGTCTGGACAACACATCTTCTCCTTGACAGTAATATGTGCAGGATTACACCATCTCTGGTTGACGAATAAGGCCAGTCCTCCTCCTTTTTTCTTGCCACTAGCCTGAGCATCTCTGTCTGATCTTATGAGAGTGAAACCAGGTACATCCACGATGGAATCAGAGATGTTTTGATTCAACCAGGTTTCAGTAAAACACATCAGGCTGCACTCACGGTACACTTTCTGAGTCTTCACCAATATCTCCAGCTCATCACTTTTGTTGGGCAGAGCATTAACGTTTCCCACGATGACAGATGGTAGAACAGGCTTGTATCTCCTTTTCCTGGCCTTCAACTTTGCACCAGCACGACAGCCACGAAAAGACCTCCTTATCTCAGCTGGAACAGGGTGATACACTCCAGACTTGCTCCGTTTCAGGGACAAAAGCTCTTCTCTTGAAAAAACTATTCTTCCAACAGAAGAGTCCATCAGTAGTTGACAAAAATAACAAAAATAAAGCAAAGGTTGAGTAAAAAAACTCAGAGCTACCAGACTTTGCTGCTACCAGTTGAAGCGCATATTAGAGGGACGAGATTGAAATCTGATTGCTGGGTTATTATGGGTTAGGGGTTAGTTTTATGTCTGACTTTTTGTATGTGCAGTCTCTAGAAAATGGACCCAGTTTATCTTCCTGTCTTTCAGTAATCAGTCTGCTGAACAAACTAGTTTTTACAGAACAGGAAGTCAGTCTTCATATTTACACCACAAAAATTCTGATTTGGAGGAAAATTCAGTTTCATATCTGATGCTCTAGACGTGGGAGTATGGACTTTAATTTGTTGGTGATAAAATGAATCCACTAAAAGTGTCAAGTGTCAAGGTCAAGGTAACCTTTATCAATTCCCCAGGGCAAATTTATTTACAGCCAGCAGCAAAAACAAAACAAAACAAAACAAAACAAAACAAAACAACAACAAATAAATAAAACATCACAGCAACACAACCACATATCTATGTCTGCGAAAGTGCCATATCATGAGGTATGTGTGTGTTCGAATAATCCCCGGGGGCAGTTTCAGGCAGCTCTTAGCCACTGCAAAGACTCGAGTTTGGAGAGTTTTTTCTTAAGTCTGATGATGTGATTTTTTTTCTTAACAAGCTGTATGTAAGTGGTACAACAAATCTTCTTATGCAGATCCACGTAACAAACAATTTGTTCGTTGCATTTACTCTGCTCCAACTGCACCCTGTGTGGTGCATTCTGGGTACTTCATGCCAGACCAAACTAGTTCAAACTGTCTGTCTGATGTTTGAGAACGTGGGAGACTGAACTTTAAAGTAAGAATAAAGTTACTGTTAGTAGTATAGTTGGTTAAATACTACAGTCTTTCAGGTTGGATACTGTTGTAGAAATTTAAGTAAAATAACCAGATGCTCTGTAATTTGGAATTAACAATAGCAAGTGGCTTTAAGAGGCTTCTTCTGTTAACTTGAAACTAATGTTAGCAGGTTGTTTTATAATACTTGACATATACATGATGTCTGCATGCGGCTGTAATCTAAAGAAACCATGTGTGTGTGTTTTCCTCCACGTACGTTAATGAGACGGTGCTGGGTGCAATGTAGTAATATGCTGTGCGGTGTTAGCCGTTAAGTGAGGGGTTTTAGCTGTAAGTCGGCCGTAGACAAGCACCCGTGTGTGTCTTAGTGTGGGTGGCCGCGCTTGAGAGTTACTCTCTGGAGGTGTTTGGTTGTGGCGGTGGCTGTAGGCAGTGAGCCACAGCAGCAAGCAAGAGCAAGCACAACTGCAGGTGTTAAACAGTGCTGACTTCAGAGTTCCCAAATAGGACAGCCCTCTGTACAGGGGGCAGTGTGAGATGTGTGCTGCTTGATTTTGGTGTTTTGTTATTTTTTTCTAGCACCATTAGGCCAAAATGTCAATTTTTATATTGGGCAGATCGACCAACACATAGATATCATGCTTGATTTAAGTAAATACAAAAATATATTGTGTTTTATCTACTGAGAAAAAATAAGGCAACGTTTTGCATTTTATCACATAGACCAAACAAGAGTAGTCTTTGTATGTACAACATTAATTTTTAAAATGTGAACTTACATTTGCTAGTTAAGTCAACTTACTTTTGTTAGTAAAGTCAACTTAACACAGCTGAGTTGATTTGCAAAAGTAAGTTGACTTTACATGCAATTAATGTTGTACATACAAAGTCTACTCTTGTTTGATCTACGGGATAAAATGATGCAAAAAGTTGCCTTACTTTTTATAAGTAGATCAAGCGCCGTATTTTTCTCATTGTGGCAACTCGCCTGGCTCTGGCCTCAGTGCCCAGTGGTATCCCTGCTCTGCTTCAGAACAAATGGACAAACGGTGCTGCTATTGGTATTTATGTAATTTTAATCATTTCCAACTGCACATTTTAAATTTTTTTCTGACCGTTAACTGGCGTTCATTCACCAATTATTAAACATTAGCTGATAGGATTAAGATGCTCTATTCTGTCTGTGACTACACTGTAATAAAAGAATAGTTGGGTGAACTTAAAATTTTACAGCAACAAACTTCGATAAAATTTTAAGTTGGACAAATGAACTAAATATTTTAAGTTTTGCTTTTGAGTTTGCTCAACTCTGAATTCTGATTTTTCACAACTCAACAGTAAGTTGAACTAACTTATAATTTTACATTGTAGTAACTTTTAATCCTTACTTGAGCTAACTCTCCTGTAAGTTGTACTGACAAACTTTTACATTGTATAAGCTTTTAATCCTTACTTGTGCTAACTGTCCTGTAAGTTGCACTAACTTGTAATTTTACACTGTGATAACTTTTATTCCTTACTTCTGCTAACTCTCCCGCAAGTTGTAGTAATTTATAAATTTGCATTGTATTAACTTTTAATCCTTACTTCCGCTAACTCCCCTGTAATATGTACTAATTTATAATTTTACATTGCACACTACAATAGTTTATAATGTAACCCAACTTTATAATTTAGAACCAATAACTTCTAATCAAATGTATAAATAATTACAGATGCAACATTCAAAAGAATTGTTTTATTTACTGTATCTCTTTCAACAGGGCCAAGTATAATGTAAGTATAGTATGTATACTTGTAAACTTTGAGACTGAATAAAAGATCAAACATGTATGTCCAAGACCATACAGAACCAGTATGAACTATGAATCTAATAAATCTGTTTAAAAGATTACTTTGCAAGGTTACTGAGTGCCATAACTTCAGGTCTCAAAAATATTATTATGACATATTATTACGAGACCATGCAGAACCAGTATGAACTATGGATCTAATCCATCTGTTTACAAGTTTACTTTGCAAGGTTACTGAGTGCCATAACTTCAGGTCTCAAAAATATTATTATGAGACCATACAGAATCAGTATGAACTATAAATCTACATGTTATAAATCCCTTAAAAGGTTACAGAGCGCCATTACTTCCATGAATAAAAGATGAAACACAAGTCATATATACATATGACCACACAGCACCAATATGAACTATGAAACTAACACATCTGATTACAAGGTCACCGAGTGCCATAATTTGCAAATTCTTTTTGTAACACTGCTCAAATATGTGGCAATTTACAAACATGTTTGAGGAAAACCCAGTGAAGTGCAAAATATGTAAATGTAAGAGACTGGGAGGTTGAGGTACATCAGAGTTGAGTGTGAGTTAACAGCAAGAGTAAATCAACATGGTGTTCAGAGGTCAACAAATTCCAGATCCGACATTATCTGTTAACATAAGGATCTACTGAAGGAGTTTGTTTTTCAGGGATCTGACCCTTGCAGAAAGGTCAGTCCCGAGTTCCATAAAAACCTTCTGGACCATTTCAAATGTGTACCTGAGCTCTTTCGGGTATCGCAGATTTAAGGCGTAGATAAGCCCAAAGAGGTACGCCATTGCAGTTGCCAGGTCTGGGAGATCTTGTAGAACAATTTGTTCCTCTACGACAACAGCAACATTCACAACATTTTGCGGAGCTGCACTGGTGTCGTCCTCCAACACCGTGAGGATACGTACAACGAGTCCCCGTGTCTGCTCCTCTTCTGGGTCAGTGTCCTTGTGTTGACAAACTGGAAAAGACCAACACATGAAGTGCAAGACATTAGTCATTAAAATCCTGTGAATCAGAATCAGCTATTACACACAAAAAAACGAAATTATTGAATAAACATTTTTCCAAATAGAATTAAGTATGAATTTGATATTTTTCCATTCCATACCCCACAATTAAAAATTGAACCCCCATACACACATCTACTAACATCAGTTAGACTACATCAAGTCATAGCCAGGACAGTACTATTGAAGACACTCTAGACACTGGGAAAGATTAGGGGAGCAAGGCGAACAAAGAGGTAATGGTTAAAGTCAACATTAAATACAGCACTACAGTATAATAACATATTTACAATTTATATTAATAAACACTCACAAGAATGTTCCAGAAGAGCTTCTCCTGACTGTCACGGAGATACAAGGGAAGGCCCTTCAATGCTGCAGTTTGTCGCAGTGCAGTGATGTCAGATGTCTGAAACAAAGAGTTGCATGAAACATTACAAGATGTAACAAACATATAGGACAGAAAGCTTTGATGTTTATATTAATGAAGGGGTACACTGTGGGACTGTGACCCAACCACTTTTTTTTTCATGAAACTGGTAGCGACCGGCTAAAATATGAGAGAACACACTAAAATAACTGCAGCCTACCAAAGTCTTAGCCTGTGTTAGTTCTACCTGCAAAGCGTCATTATGATAAATGAGATATGTGCTTCTAACAAGAAGATCAAATATTAATGAGAAAAGCAGATGTCTCTATAGGCAGAGCAAGCTGGTGCAGCCAAAAAAAACAAACAAAGCAGCAACATACACAACAGTGGAGGCTGGTCCATAGAGGCAGAGGAGGTTGGTCCTCCTCTATTTTTGAGAGGCAAGAGGAAGATCAGCATATTTTTAATAAAGAGTAACTGGTTGAAATAAACCATTATAAAATCATTTATAATATATTTTTTAAATCTATTTTATGGAAGAAAATCCACTAAATCCACTTAAAACGGCTCAACAGCGACACCCGCAGGCGGAGGAGACAGAGCAGTGTGTGTGAGGAGCAGGGAGCAGGAAGGTGGGGGCTAGAGGAGGACGGAGGGCTTCTGACCTCCTTCCGTTCACTCAATGCATTTATTTTTTTTTTAGCTATAGTAGCTATAAATAACATGACGACATGGACTGGTTTTCCTCCTGTCCTCCCCAATTTTTTCAGTCATCAGCCGCCACTGATACACAATGATCCAACAATGAACTGAGTGAAAACAAAAAACCTTTGACAGCATGAGTCTGTGAAGCCTCAGCTTGCTAATGGAGGCTATGAAACGGTGCTAACATGATAGCAGCTACTGCTCCGGCTTTGTTTGTTTGTGTTGCTCGTATTTCTGCGTTTTTGTATTTGTGCATAGTGGCATTGTTAGCGCGCTCTGTGTTGTGACTGGGTTGTTAAGTCATAGGAATGGTTTACATGAGCATGTAGCGGAGATTCTAAGCTTTCTCTGGGTATGCAGCATGTGTATGTCACATGCAAGCTACGTGCTGCTGTGGAGGGGGATGTTGTGAGGGAAAACAGCCCCCGCCGGCGGGGGCTTCAGGGAAGAACTATGTCATAATTTGACGTTAATTTGCTAATCACCACTTTCTCAACACAGTCATTTACTGAGACCACACCGCCAGTTCTTCTGAAAAATGACATGGAATGTCAGCTAACTGATGCAGCACCGTTAGCATCAGTTAGCCACTAGCCGCTAGCTTTAGCTAAACAGTGAAAAGCTGTTTGTGATTAAATATTGAAAATGTGTATGGCGCCTACGTACAACATAAGTTACCACACAACAAAACTCAATAAAACTGCTGTATCATTTAATTTTGTTTAATTAAAAGTTGGATAGAACTTACCCGTGTGTACACTCCAGCTCGAGGAAGCAGCCACAATGAGACTTCAAGTGTCAACTCAGAAAGTTGGTTTTCCCGCATTTCACAACAAATAAATAAGAGTTGGCAGAACTATTGTCCCTTGTTTTGAACCCCAACGTAAAGATATAAGTAACACCAACTCACCAACTTGTTCTGGAGCATACAACTGGCGTGCTTTGTTGGGTTAACTTACATTATTGCCCTAAATGTCAATAATTACAAATTTTAAGTTTTGCCAACTTAAATCACTGTTTTAGGCCAAAAAATACAAGTTGGCTTTTTTGCAGTGTAGTGCAGATCAGCAACCTGATTCTATAAAACTCACATGCTGTTACAGCAGCACATCCACAGTGCTCTGGCACAGCTGATCGGTGCTCAGATGGAGGTTAGATCTTCACATATTGAACTCTTTTATACAAAGTGTAGCCAAACACCAGGCTAAAGAGAGAGGAACAGCAGAGTGCTCCTCCGAGAAGCTCCGCTGCAGGTCTATCACAGAATGGCAGAGCACATACTGTTTTTGAGAAAATGGATGTCATTTTATTTTATTAGCTTTTTGAAATATCAACACAAAGATCTGGTGAAATGCTGAATTAAAGCTTGAAAGTTGTCCTGGGAGATACACACGAATAAGATTTTATTGAAATGTGTTTGTTTAAACAAAGCTGTAGGAGAAAGCTGTAACAAATCCAACCTTGGTGGAGAAAGCACCCTTCAACCTGAGACTGCTTGAGCAGTTTGCTCACAAAGTAAGCCAAAATACTTGTGGACAGGTGCAGAAGTCTCACTGAGAGCTACAGAAATCATCTGACTGCAGTGATTGTCTGAAAAGGTTGTGCAACAAAATGTTAAGTTAAGATTAAGGGTACCATCATTTTTGTCCAGGCCAGTTTCATTAGTTTGTTTTTTTAAAAAACAATTCTGTTGAACCACAGTTCAAAAGCATTTATTATTGCTTTTGTCAGTTTCAAGTTATTTCACTGACAATTGTGGGTTTTTCTTTCTTTAACCAACACGTCTATAACTGTACTACTTTCTTTTCAAGTGTTTGCACAGTGTTGAACAGACATGAACGTTACCAGAGGCAAGGCAAGGCAATTTTACATGAATAGCCCATTTTTCAGACAGTTTGTCTCAAAGGGCTTTATACAGCATCATAACAACATCATCTGCCCTTAGACCCTCACATCAACTGAGGAAAAACTCCCAAGAAAACCCTTTTAACAGGGAAAAATGGAGAAACCTCAGGGTGAGCAACAGAGGAGGGATCCCTCGCCAGGAGGAGGAAGAGCAAGACGTAGCATCCTGATAGATGCACTGACACTGACACTAATGTGTTCTTGTTAACACTCTCAGTGCAGCACAGTTTGTTGTCGACTTGCTCCTTGCTTTCTACCTTTCTTTCTCTTTGTTTGTCCTCTCTCTCCTACTAATACATTTTTAATGTGTCGGTCTGTTTTATGGTTTTGTTCTTGCTTGTTATTAAGATACAGTGTTTAGCAGGCACCAGGGAAAACCTTTCCCCATAACCCCGATATAACTAAGCTGTGAACCAATATTTCTGTGTTTACTAGCTGCTGTTGCTCTGCTGTTTTGAGAAGCTCTGTTTCTGAAAACAGTTGAATGTTCAAAGCAAAGCTATGAGAGCATAGCTTTGTGGAGTGGTGATTATTGCTCAACAAGAGCTTAAGCTCTTGTGTTATGAGGGTATGATATGTCCTCTGAGTCGTGCTATGTCTTCAGAGCAGATATAACTTAGTCACTGGGCTGGTTAGCATGCTAATATCAATCAGCATTAGAATAAAAAAGGTTAGCATGAAGGTTTAGCATGCTAGTGCCAACCAGCATTTGAATTAAAGAAGGTTAGCATTCTAATGTCAACCAGCAGGGTTATTATAGTTAACTAAAGCCAGCCAACAGTGAAAAAATAATTTAGTTAACTGAAATAAAAATGAAAATTAACCTAACTAACTAACATACTAACTAACTAATCTAACCCTTTTTCAAAATCTAAAATTAAATAAAAACTACAATGAACAATGCAAAACTAACTAAAACTAAACTGAACTGCTGATAATAGCTTAGTTTTCATTTTTGTAGAAATGGCAAAATTAAAGAAAATGCTATTTCATCATCAAAGCTCTCACAGAGAAACATCCAACAAGGATTTCCTCCTAATACTTGAAAAACTAAAAGTAATATTAAAACTAAACTTAAAACTAGTAAATTCCTCAACATAAAAGCTAAACTTAAACTGCTTAATCACATGTTGAACTAATTAAAACTAAAAGTGAAATAACAAAGAAAACTGAAAATCTCAATAAAATGAAAACCTAATGAAAATGTTGAAACTAAGAACCTTGGTATGAATGTGGCACTTCACAGTGTTACCAATCGTGCAAAACAGGCTCTGTTTAAAATGTAATAATGCATGTTTGATATCCAGAGCATGGTCATTTCTTATATCTAACATAAATATCTTTGATTTTCCATCCAGCCTTACTCTGTAGATGATGTTACATTGTTTCCATATTATCATTTTATACATTGATATTACTGAAATAGCCTATGTTAAAATCTGAAACTTTCTATAAAAGGTGAGGTACCTTTTTTTTTCTTTCTTTCTTTTTTTTTTTTTTTTTTTTTTTGCTAAATCCAAAATTATAAACTTGTTGGTTGAATATGTTTTTAATAAAACATTATTTGTGTAAAATGATCTTTGCTATGAATTTAGAGATCAGTCCCACCCTCTACCCCCCATTCTGCACTATTTAGTATTGTTTTGTTATTCATTGTTTAGATGACTGTGAGTTGAGTTGTTCTCTGCCATCAGCTGACCAACCACATGTGGAATGGTTTAGCCTTGGGTAATAATGATTGACAGGCTAATCACACACACAAGACATCACTGGTTTTTTAAACAGTGGCGAGAGATCAATAAGCTCCTCCCCCTTTACTCACCCCCTGCCTCATACCTCTGGAGGGCTTTGTCAATACTGAGACAAATGGATGTTTAATTGTGAGACAACTGCTTTAAATTCATTCATCTGTCACAATGAATGTATAGTAAATGAAAGTTATGTCAATGTAAAATATATTTGCCATTTTTTTTTAACTTTTTATTTATTCCACACACATAAATCATACATGAAGATATACATAAAACCCCACCCTCCAGTCATATCAATACCATATTATACAACCACATACATACCTTACCTCATTTCCATATACACACAGCATTAATTTGAGTACTGTGACTTGTCCTTGGGAAAATATATAACCAAAATGAACACATGTAAATAAAAGGAATACAATTTTAAAAAACAAAAATCTTATATCTGTTTTTGTTTTCCATCTTCAGTTGTAGTTTTACTTTAGTTTTTTCCATAATAACGACCTTGTCTCTCCATGGCTTTACTGTATGTTGAGAGGTTCTGGCTCCAACCAAGACATTGTAATCATCTCTTCCAGTGGTTACCAGGAGTCACATAAAGTTGCAACCAAGCCAGGAGATTTGTAATTAGTAGCCTTCTAATCTTCCATCCAAGAGAACACACTTCTCAAGTGAAACTTTAATTTCATTGAGGTTTAGATATGTTGGCCATGGTTACCATATTACCTGCTGCCATACAATAAAAGTGAGTGAAAAGAAAGTAGCTCTGTGCTATGATCCAATTAAGATCAGTATGGGCACACAATTCTATTTTTTCAATGCCATCATCAACATGGTGCCACTGGAAGTCATCATTCCGATTTTTGAGGACATCCATCCATCCATCCATCTTCCTCCGCTTATCCGGGGCCGGGTCGCGGGGGCAGCAGCCTGAGCAGGGACCCC
This sequence comes from Caranx melampygus, assembly GCA_019059645.1. NCBI lineage: Eukaryota > Metazoa > Chordata > Actinopteri > Carangiformes > Carangidae > Caranx > Caranx melampygus. The sequence goes on along the minus strand of JAFELL010001234.1, from coordinate 549,788 downwards.
CAGACTTCCCTCTGCCCAGACACTTCCTCTAGCTCTTCCGGAGGGACCCCAAGGCGTTCCCAGGCCAGCCGGGTGACATAGTCACTCCAGCGTGTCCTGGGTCTTCCCCGGGGCCTCCTTCCGGTGGGACATGCCTGGAACACCTCCCGAGGGAGGTGCCCAGGGGGCATCCGGTACAGATGCCCGAGCCACCTCAACTGGCTCCTCTCGATGTGGAGGAGTAGCGGCTCTACTCCGAGCTCTGACAGAGCTTCTCACCCTATCTCTAAGGGAGCGCCCCGCCACCCTGCGGAGGAAACTCATTTCGGCCGCTTGTATCCGGGATCTCGTTCTTTCGGTCATGACCCAAAGTTCATGACCATAGGTGAGGGTAGGAACGTAGATCGACCGGTAAATCGAGAGCGTCGCCTTTCGGCTCAGCTCTCTCTTCACCACGACGGACCGATACAACGACCGCATTACTGCGGCCGCCGCACCGATCTGCCTGTCAATCTCACGCTCCATCCTTCCCTCACTCGTGAACCGGACCCCGAGATACTTAAACTCCTCCACTTGAGGCAGGAACTCTCCCCCGACCGGAGAGGGCAAACCACCTTTTTCCGGTCGAGAACCATGGCCTCAGACTTGGAGGTGCTGATTCTCATCCCAGCTGCTTCACACTCAGCTGCGAACCGCCCCAGCGCATGCTGAAGGGAGCCAACAAGACAACATCATCTGCAAAAAGCAGAGATGAAATCCGGTGACTCCCGAACCGGACCCCCTCCGGACCCTGGCTGCACCTAGAAATTCTGTCCATAAAAATAATGAACAGAACCGGTGACAAAGGGCAGCCCTGCCGGAGGCCAACATGCACCGGGAACAAGTCCGACTTACTGCCGGCAATGCGAACCAAGCTCCTGCTCCGGTCGTACAGAGACCTTACAGCCCTCAGCAGAGGGCCTCCGACCCCATATTCTCGGAGCACCTCCCACAGAATGCCACGAGGGACACGGTCGAATGCCTTCTCCAAGTCCACAAAGCACATGTGGACTGGTTGGGCAAACTCCCATGAGCCCTCGAGCACCCTGTGGAGGGTATAGAGCTGGTCCAGTGTTCCACGACCAGGACGAAAACCGCATTGTTCCTCCTGAATCTGGGGTTCGACTATTGGTCGAATTCTCCTCTCCAGCACCCTGGAATAGACTTTCCCCGGGAGGCTGAGGACAGGATTGGTTAATTTGTTTCACCTGGATTGCACATTTTCAAACACCAGCAAGTGCAACTTTGTCCCTAGGAGGTCCTAATGTACAAAAGTGGACAGAAAATGCCAAACAGTAAAAGACAGTAAAAGCTGTTGCATTGCATATTTTACACCACAAAAAAGTCTTTCTTGAGGGAGGCATTAAATGTGTTTTTATGGCACTTTATTTGTTATTAGATGCTGAAATTGTAATAATCTTAAAGACCCTACAAGGAACTTTTAACTTGATATGCAAAAGTCTGGTTTCTGCTGATGTCTCTGTGTGACCTACACAACAGCAAATGGGTGGGATGATAAGCTATTTCTAAATAGTGTAACTCTTTACCTTTAGGAGGCAGCGGATAGGTTGGTCCACCGGATGATGAAACGATGTACGGCACTCAGACCGGAGGAGACAACACATTTGAAGAGGCTATAAATTAGCATTGAGTTGTTGGTACGCTAGCGAGCAAAAACTGAGCTCAATTTCAGCGCTATATTTTAGTCATGGCTGATAATGGGACGGGATCCGCAAAGAGAAACCTACCACTTTTGTCCACAGGGGTCACCAAAATCAACACAAAATGAAACTTCCTTGTAGGGGCTTTAAGAAAGGAGAACAATAATTTATTTGTTTGTTTGTAACAAAACAAACAGACCTTCCACCACAGCAGTGTCTCTTCCATATCCATATTAACCAGCAATTTTCTTGTGGCCATTCACAGCATTCTCTAATCATTTATTGCAAATTATACAAAGTGTGGTGTATCCAGGGCTGCATGCTGATTTAACATACTGTAGGTCAAATGTCTATGTGCTATCTTTACTGTGGTTGGTCAGCGACAAAACTCAGATTCTCTGTGTCTGACTTACAGTGAGGTTATTGTGAAGAGATCAGAGCTCTTGGGTAATCACTGTCCAGACTGTGATAAAGCACTGTGCTTTCAGTGCCTCTGCTCAGCTGAGTGAATTAAGAGTCTCATGATCCTCACTCTAAATATACCATCTTTAGCCAAGAGACAAACAGGCTACATCAGACCACAAACCACTATATATCCAACAAGTTCACATGAGCTGCGGTGTTTGACTCAGTCTATCATTGTTTAAATTGTTAAAAGCATAATTTTTCTATTGTCCGTCAGTTTTCTTCTTCACTGCTTTTTTTGGTACTCTGCTACATTTTCTGGTGTGTTGCCGTTGGCAACTGTTAACCAGCCAAAGAGCTTCAAATTGATGACACTGTTGTACATTGTGTCAACCACTCCTTTATAGTGTGACTCATGGTCAGATACTTCACTTATGCTATTTACTTGAGCTAATATTTGAGTTTGCTCCTCCTTTACTCAACTGCATTTTAACAGCACATATGATACTGTTTTCTTACACTATGATATTCAAGCTTACACTCTTTTTCCCACCCCTCCCCACCCCCCTCTCTCTTTCACACACACACTGGCATGCACATGCAAAGTTGCTGTTTTTCCACAAAGCCATGTTCTGGTCCAGCCAACCCTCTGATATCCACTCCCAAATTTCAGTAGTGGGTTAGGGGTAGTACAACAACACACAGATGCAGACACTATCTCCTGTCAGTGCTTGTTTGCCTCGTTATTCCTCTTCTATTTAGTCATGTCACTCATGATTTTTCACACATTTGTACTCCCACATTCCCACACACACCTGATGTTAGAGTTCCTGTGTGTGTCTCTGTGTCAACATGTATCTGTTGTGTGTCTGTTTGCCACAGGTTTATTGCAGTCATCACTATGACTGATGGGGATTATGACTACCTTATAAAGCTCCTTGCCTTGGGGGACTCTGGCGTGGGAAAGACCACATTCCTGTACCGATACACAGACAACAAGTTCAACCCCAAGTTCATCACCACAGTCGGCATTGACTTCAGGGAAAAGAGAGTGGTGAGTTCTGATCTGTGTGGCTTTTAAATCACAGCTAATTCATTTATTCAGTTCATTCAATTAGTAACATATTTAGTTACCATAGTCACCGTGACATTTATTTTCTTTGGGCTCCAGTTTTTAAAGAACAAAAAAGAAAGATCTAATTCTACAGTAGTTCTGGCTGTTTAAGCCTGTAAAGTTATTTCTTTGACATCTGATATTTCATAAGAAAAAGAAAAGCACAAAACAAGATTCTGCTGAAAAAAAAGATTAATTTTGTGTTTTGTGTAGCCTAACACTAATATTTTCATCCACAGTAGGCATGGTCCCCACTGAAATATCTCAAAACATACTGGATAGATTGGCATGCTTGATTGCTTCATTAGGGCTGCAGAACTCAAAGAGTCAAGTGCGAAATGTGAATGAAATTCAAATCAGTTAAACTGACTTTGAGTTAATTTGAATACGTGCTCTGAGTGAAATGCACATTCACCAAGGCTGAATCTGATGTTAAAAGTCTGTAGAAAATCTATTGAAATAATTTGGATTGTTTTTGTTGTGGTGTGACTGGGCGTTTCACACACACACACGCACACACAAATACACACTGTAAACTGCACCAGTTGACTAGTGCAAGAGACTACAATAGACTACACCCAGCTATGATCACTGGTGTCATCAAATAACTTCTGCTTCATGTTGACACACTGGTGGTTGCACTTTGTGGGGCTTTGTTTCATTGTGCAGAGAGCTGTTTCAAAAATATTTTTATCCTGTTAGTGAAGTTAGGGTGTTTTTTCAATTGCTAACAAGCATTGGTCAATACTGAAACTACTTATTCACAACCCTTAACACAGTCTGCATTTCCATCATGCATCTCAGCTAAACAGTTCATCTCATCCCCAAAGATGTTTCTCACCAACAAAACACTTGTCTCAAAATAAGCTCATTCATCCACAACATTGGAAACAAATCTCATTCTGGAAACAAACACTATCACTCTTAACACACTACACAATACTAACAACAGAGAGCAGTGCATGAAATATATCTTATCTTTTACGTTTGAATGTTTTTCCCCAATAAATTAGTACTTTATCATAGAAAAAGATCTCAGCAGTTCATTGAGTGCAATAAATTATTGTATATTGTATTGTATTGCAGCATGTTGGGGGGTAGGTGGGAGGAGTTTCCCAGCATGCTTTGGGACAGTGTGTTTATATAAATTGAAGTTAATTCTGTTCAAAGTCACCACAGATGTTGTCTGCTACACAGTCTTCAGTGATACTGTGTATTAAACAGTGATACTGTTTAATACACTAATTCTTCTATGGAAATAAGCCCTTTGACACCATAAGTGAAGTTATGTGTTTGCTTAGTGACTTCCTGTCAGTTACGACTCTTATTTGTGTATTCTTATGTAAATAAAGAGCATTTTTCTACAGTCAAGCAAGGTGCAGGGGCTGCTTTAAAATTCAGATTTTTGTTAGTTTGCCATAGTGTGATGGATTGTATCCCAAAATTATATAGAGGATGCACACACAAAAAACATTTCACTCCCTCTCTGCTGCATTTGGCCACATGTTTTCATCAACATCAGTAAATCAGTCAGAGACTACAGCAGAATGGTTGAACACTACATTACAGGATCACACGCAACAAATGTTGTGTTCCTTGACCTTTGACCTCTCTGTATTGTAAGGGCCATTGAGACCAATGATGACAAACCATCATGACAGAGAGTGGCTCACATTGTAATGTTTGCTCCTCTCTGACCTGGACATTCAGTTTCCTGCTGCCCAATGTTTCTTCCTTAGCTGTTTTCATTTTTCATATTTTTATTTTCAATATTTTTTTCATATTTCATTTTACATATTGTCAATATCTTGATGTGAAATTTTGTAGAAAATGATTGTTTTTTTTCTATCATCCAGTTTTTGATTGTGTTTTTAACTATTTTGAACGAAGTGTGTTCGCATTTGAAAAATGTGCTATAAAAGTTTAGTGTTTTGCAGGTGGTGGACCAGTAACTGAGAAAAGCTCAGAAGAGTTCAGGAATTTTGGTGACTGGTGTCATTGAATGCATTTTGTGTGAAAGCAATGAAAAGTCATTCACAGTTTGCTCCACATGGACTTCTGTTTTGCAGACTGTGTTAAGAGTTTTGAAAATGTGATTTCAGTTTTGACCAGTGCTTGTTAGCAATTGAAAAACTGTAAATACTGGAGAGAACATTTGTTATGTATATCACTTGTCAGATTCAATGGTCTCTGCAAAGTTTTTTTTATTTTTTTATGTAGCATTTCATTTGATCTGCCAACAGGCATTAACACACACTACCACATCTTTACTGTGTCTGGCGTAAAAACTAAATCAGTGCTTCTTTCACCTCAGATGTACACAGCGTCCAACCCCAATGGGACAACCACAGGGAAAACCTTCAAGGTCCATCTTCAACTCTGGGACACAGCTGGACAGGAGAGGTGGGTGACCTGTCCCAGTGGGACTGCATCTTTTTCACTCCTCAGATTATGGATGATGTTTTGTCTTTATATTAGTCAAGATTGTCACCTACATGACATTCAAAACATTCTGAACTGCTTGTTGACTTTTGATGATTCCATCACAAATGATGGAGTTCCTCTTCTGACCACTAGATGCTAGCCCAGTTGCAGACCTACACAGACTCAGCTGCTCAAAGATATGTATGTAAATATGTCCACTATGCTCAGGACCAGTTCACACACAAGTGGATTTTTTTTAAAAACATAGTACATCTTAACACTAGTTTGAGAAAACAGACTTTTTGCAAACCTCCAGTGAAGGTCAGAACACTCAGTGTTGTCATGTAGGCTGACCATCACCAGCCCTCCCTGGAAACTACTGTGTCAAACTTTATTGAGAAGAGTTGACTATGTGAGCCAGAGAGGGCCATGTTACACCATGGTGGGTTAAGGGGAAGTGAGGGACCCATTGGATTCTTTATTGTTCAAAGGAGGACTGTATTTCTGCACCTTCTTTCTACACCCAAGTTGACCCCCTCTGAAAGATGTAGCCTCTGAACTGAGACACAGCTTTTTGTCTGTGGTTCTCTGTCTCGCTGCGATTTAGACATTCAAACCTGTGGGAAAAGATTGTTGTTTGAATTCCCTGCAGCAGTATCTAGTGGCCATTAGAGAATTTGCAGCTTCAGCTGTAGCTGTTGGTGCTTCAATCAGCTGTGGACCGTGGAGGTTGTCTGAAAAATCTAAATTCAATGCTTTAACAAATATTATAATATGACATTATTATTATATGACATTTTATATTTTGTCTAAAATTTTTGTGTGCATGATCTAGGTTCCGCAGCCTGACGACGGCGTTCTTCAGAGACGCCATGGGATTCTTGCTGATGTTTGATCTCACCAGCCAGCAGAGCTTCCTCAATGTCAGAAACTGGATGAGTATGTTGTTGACTTCAGATTTTTACATGTTTTAAACAGCTACTGTCACTCATTTTTCAGTGCTCATTGTGTTTTTTCTCATTTATGTCATTTTCCAGGTCAGCTTCAGGCCAATGCCTACTGTGAGAACCCAGATATTGTGTTGGTAGGAAACAAGGCAGACCTAGCCGACCAGCGGGAGGTTCAGGAGAAACAGGCCAAGGAGCTGGCTGATAAATACGGGTATGTTTGGTTTTCATATTTGTGGTGAAGATTGCTGGAAAATAATATTTATAATAATATTAATCGTACAAGAGTACCAACAGTACAGACAGTATGTGGCTGCTGTGCAACAAACAAATAACTTCCTGTTTGACAAGTCAAAAATCATTTCCTGGTGTCATTCTAGCAAGCCAAAACATCAGTCTCAAGTTGCCTGGCAACATGAGGAAGGAAGTAATAATCTCTGTGTTGAACTCTGTGGAGCGTAAAAATCATCCATCCATCCATCCATCATCAACACATCAACCATCCATCTATGCTGATATCACAGTAGTAGCAGCAATAGTCCAGATGTTTGGCTTCCTGGAAACGATCATCTGTTCCCAGTCCAGATGAGACATGGAGCCTTCTCAGTCTTCCCTTTGCCTCCCACCAGCTGGATGTGCTCACTCAAAAACTTCTCCTTACAGCCTAGCTTCCTTTTCACTATAACAGCGTGATCAACCATTACTGCTGACACTGCAGCAGTTCGTCTTCCAATTTTCGTTTTCTATGATTCCCAGTGGGCTCCATTAACACCTAATGCACCTCACAATATTTATCTAGAAAGCTTCAAGAACCTCAAACAAGTCTGGTTCCCTTCATTAACATCACTTAACTGTATCACGATGTGGATGATGAGAAACTTCTCAGTCATATAACATTGGACACAAAAGGGCAGTCAAATAAAAGCATAACAGTGCTCCAGATTGATTTAACTGAAATGGAAGTCAAACTAAAATTGTCTGGCATATGGATCTTTTAAAAAAAATTATTTTCTTGATGCTCACAGGATCCCATACTTTGAGACAAGTGCAGCAACAGGAGCAGAGGTAGACAAGGCAGTCATAACACTGTTGGACCTCGTCATGAAGAGGATGGAGCAATGTGTCGACAAACCGCCTGCCGAGGCTGCCAATGGAAACGGGGCCGCAAAGCTTGGTGAAGCACAGCCCAGTGACAAGAAATGTGCATGCTAGATCAAGTGGCAAATCAGGAAACAACCAATCAGCATTCCTTTGTTATCTGTCCTTTCTACTTGTCACATTCCCTCCATCCTTAACTTTTCTCCATCGCTAATCTTCAGTTGCATGTTTCCATGTCTTCTCTTCACTTTATTCACTCTCAAAACTAACTTCAAGGTTCAAGGTTAATTTATTGTCTTTCTAAAATATGCTTTCACATGGAGAGAACAAAATTTGTACTCAGGTCCAAGGTCCAGGTCCAGGTCCAAGCATCGCAATAAGGTGACAAGTAAAACACAAGTGAAACAAGTGAATAAAAAAGACAGTACCTCTAATCATCCTCTGAATTCTGAATTTCCCCCCCAAACTGATAATGAAACAACCCTACTCCCCTCTAGTGGATATTTATGATATCACAGTCTCAGCCTGTCTGCCTTCCAGCTCTGTTTGGACAGTTAAAACAGGACGCAAGAGTTTCATCTGTCATTTGAAACAAATGGACTGGGAACTAACTTCTGCAAAGTGGTTTGAAGGATTTTAATGACTCTAAAGGGCCACAAATCATGTTTGAGGCTTAAGTTTGAGCTATTTAATGTTCTAATCTGGTGTGCATTGTTTAGGCTGCTGCTGGTTGGACCAGGCTGAACAACTGTGAACAATGTCCTTTTTTCTTACTTTTCTACTGTTTCACACTGTGATCTATGCTGTACCTGTATTTGCCAAAATTATAATTTTTCAAAACTGTGTTATGTGTTTCAATAATATGAGAAGTTTGCGATGAACCAACCTGAGTAACACTGGCGGGGGAGGGTAAAGTTCTACGTATTTAGCAGCTCATGTAGTTAGTCATAAACTAGCTAACACCCTTTGTCCCCCTTCGTATTAGCAGTTGCTACAAGCTGCATGCATAAGCAGCTGAGGAGTCTTTTGTATTTGTTTCATTGACTCTGAGATGAAACAAATCACATTCAAAAAAAAATTTTTATCAGTCATACCACAGCTGACATGGTCTTATCCACACCAGTGTGTTCAAGGCTGCTGTGACTGATAATAATTTGTTTTCTGTGCCAGCACTTAGGCCATGTTCAGACTGCCAGCCCAAATCTGATTTTTAGCCAATCCAGATTGGAACCGGATGGCTCTTTTGAAGTCTGAACAGTCACAAATCACATGAAATCCGGTTTTTGGAAACCGGATCGAAACCACCTTTGGGAGGTAGTTTCAAATTGCATTTGGACAGGTGCATCTCAGTCTGAACAGCTCCAAACGCTCAGATTGGTTTTGACTGTCCGTGACGTCACTCTACGTGATGCCAGACCCAATGCGCCAGACAGCCCTGTGACCGCCTGCCTATTTCGAGTTGTGGAGCTGAATGGAGCAGTCAGAAGACATCGTAAATATCAGTCCTTGGACAGAGAAGGAAACAAAATGCCTCATCAGTCTGTTGGGAGATGGCTCTGTTCAATTGAAGCTCGAGGGCATGTATTACAATAAGTAGATTTATGAGTATTTTGCGTTCTTTGAGAGAAAGGGGATAGAGGCAGACGTGGCTACAGTACCAGAGGAAGATAAAAAGTTTAAAAACAAAATATAAAGAGATCAACGATTGCACTGTCACTGTCACAATTATATGACGTCACACAATACACGTGCTGGATGACGCCTCTGCTCCGACGTTGTTGTTACAGCAACCTGTCAGATTGGTCAATAATGCGGCCCAGTCTGAACAGAGCTAAATCTGATTTGGACAATTGCTAAAAACAGTGTGGACAGTCAGCCCCAAAATTGGATTTGAGAAGGAATCTGATTTGAATCAGATTCGCCTGCAGTCTGAACGCAGCCTTAGTGTTTGGTCTGGAGGAGTGCTCACCCATCTTTATATATGGCTTTTGATACCAATACAAGGCATGTGTGAAGTTCAACTAACACACAATGCTCTTTTTGTGCAGGACTGACATATGATTGATTAGACATAGCATTTTTGGATACTTTGACATTGCTTATAAGATTGGATACTTCATTTATACATGTTGGACACGGCAAACCTCCATGATCTCCATAATGGTGTCAGACTTGACTGAAGAGCTGTGCATTTCATATTGTAGGAGATGAATATTTGATGCACATTTTACATCATTAGAGACCAGATTATAGACCAGAGTAGGTGTATTGTTTCAAACTGATCTACTGCCTTGACTTTCAAATCTTTGTTCCACTGTTGAGGGACCAACTTGATCTCTGTTGGAGGTTTAGGCATGCCAACTGAATTGGTTGTTCTGGGGCTCCGCTGTCACCATGACTTACTAACTGTTAACCAAAAACAAAACTTCAAATAGAACATGACATTTGAGTGAATCATAGTGGTGAGAGGAAAGACTAACTGTACCTAATCGGAATCCTTCTTTATCATTAAACCTTTCTGAAAATGGCTAAAATAGCAAAGGCCAGTCAGGTGATGTCAGATCTTCAGGGCTGCTAATTTTATAGTTGACCTTTCATCTCCACAGATAATCAGACAAAGTGAAATATCAATGTGTCGAAAATGATTTATATTCATATAAATGTAAATTATATTTCTATTGTCATATTTCATGTTTTTTTTTATTTCATATCCCTCGTATCTCTCATGATCATTTCTTCAGTTTCATATCCTTCAAGAGCACATTATCTTTACTGCGTTAACATTTATAATTGTACATTTCTTTATTGCTAGTGCTCTTATCTAACCCTAACCCAAAATCATAAATTTAGTGACATAATGTGTCACATGAGGAAAATACACTATACACAATAAATACCGCTATTACAGATTCTTGAAAAAGTAGAGTTGAAATTGTTTGCTCAACACTTAAAGTAACTGTGGTTGGTTGTGACAGTTGGTGTACAGATGACCCAGTTAAATCATGATGTACTGAATCTAAATTCCTGATTTCAGTTTGAAGGCTGTATGTTTTGCACCAAATGCTTGAGCTGCTTGAGTGCACACATGCACACGCACGCACGCACGCACACACACACACACACACACACACACACATGCACACACGCACGCACACACACACACACTCAGTCTTCACAAGCCATTTAGATGGCTTGTGTCTAGTGTCAGCTTCAGCTCTGAGATGATCATGTTTTTATAACAACTCAGCATTTTTTTTCTTATCAACTAACACCCTGATCTGCCTTACTTCATGAAAAATCTTGAGACTAGTTGAGGTGCACCAGAGACATGGGAAATTACCTGTTACATTGTTTTTGTTGCTCATCACCTGCTGTCACAAAATGTTATCTTTTTCCCCAGTGAACCAAGTACAAAGTTTATATCATGGTCCCAAATTGTAGAGTGTTAAGACAACTTCAGGTTGGTTTTCAAAACATACCTAAAACAGAGGCTGTTAAGTGCTTTAGGAGTAACTTTAATGACAAGCAAAAGCACCATAAAGCTATGGCTTCACCTCTTTATCACATGGGTAGGTGGGTGGGTGGGTTTAAAAGCAGTGGTTGGTGGGTCTGCCAATAGCTGATCTCAGTGCCATATGAAATACTAATGAAGACTGACAGACAGAACTGGTTCACATTGTAACTGACTCTCCACTTGTTAAGCAGCATTAAAGTCATAATGTTCCCAGAAGATTCTGTGTCTCTGTAGGTTTGTTTGCACTCTTTCAGCTGATCATATATTTACTTCTTTAGATATAATCTTTTACTATGGTTCTAATGTATGTAATCATGGTGTACAGGTTATATTAGCCCCATTATATATTTTTTTCCATACATGTATCTAACAATGCACCTTGCTGAAGGGTTTTGTTGCAGCTTTCATTTTATAATATATATAGACCAAGTGATATTTGAGGAAAATCATGTCATTAAGTCTTAGGTGGTTAAGCTTGGTAAAGCTTAGTGAATATTGTCATATTATCACCATAAAACATTTCCCTACCTCCACATCAAGCAGCTCTATACCAACCTGGTAAAAGCCTAAGTTTGATATCACTGACACTTGGCGGTGTCATCATGAAATAATTCTGATTCTTTAGTGTTCAACTCCATCACCAAGTTGCTAACCTTGTCTGTATGCCATTTGATGGTGGGCAGGTGGAGCACAGTGGGTTTATTTGAGCTCGTTTTCTGCCTGCTGCTGTTTGATGACTGTGCTCAGACTAAACTAGACGTGCAGTAAAACCAAAACAAAAAGCTGAAAGAGGCTAAAAAGATCTGTTTTGCTGCATAGTTTTCTGTGGACTGACATAGTAATGCCATTCTTTATTACAATGGAAATACTGATCAGTGCAGATTTAAAATGTCTAATTTATGTCTTTTACTCTTGTAATAATTCTTAATATAAATAATGATCAAAAATGGAATTTATTTAAGTCACTTGTCAGGTTTCTTCATTCATCTTCACCTTCTTCTTCTTATATTGTTATTATTATCATTATTATTATTATTTAACTTACTTGACAGGTCAATCATTTAAGGGCCTTAAATATTATACAGTCTTACGGATCAAGATGACTGGCAACTAATTTCATTTTGTGTTGTTAAGACACATGACACTATATTCAAATGGATCTTTAATATATACCCAACAGCTTAGAGCAAATAAAGCAAGGGGACAAAATGAGAATTAACCAAATTAATAGCCATAACTGGAAATGATTTCCCAAAACGTCAGGTTCCTGCAGATGGAAAACCATCTTAACATCTTGGACCAGCGCCCTCTAACCATGACAATCTCTTGGTTAGTTTGGAAGGATATCATCACTTCCTTATTATGGTTCTTATCTTTTTTTTTTTTTTTTAATCTTTTTTCTTAAATCTAGTATTCAGTTGTGCCACAGTTGTGTCTTGTGTCTTATATACTTCACTGTCTTAAATCATGGTTTTCTGAAAGCATCTCTTTCACAAGCCTTCTCAGTCTTTAATGTAGTTTTTGAATTCACTTTGAAAGTTTGCAAAGAGGAGTCATGTTGTGCCTGTTATTAACTCTTCTGTTTGATCCTCTGTAAAGTGTGTGAGCTACTTAATATTTTAATGCATTATTAATTATCGATGACAAAACAGAGGCAAAAGAGAGCAGAAGTCCTGATGTTGTTTTTGTGCTCAGTATATCCAAACTACTAATCAATCCAAGTACCTCTAAGAGCTTTTATTTTTGGATATCCTCTGTGTGTGAATTCTCTCTGATGCCTGCAGTTTGTACATGTTTATTCAGTTTTCACTGTGTGTGTATTGATGCCTGTGTGTTTGTTGGGTTTGTTGCACTATTCGCATGTTTGACAACACAAGAATGGAATGACCTGTTATGCGTTTAGTGTTTCTGGTGTCAGAGCTGCAGATAAATCTGTTTGTTTTTACCCTTTTGGTTTTGCTGCAAAGAACTCTGCTTTTATGTGATGCAGATGGTTAATGCTGTTTTTAAGGAGAAAATGTTAAAAAAAAAAAAAAAAAAAAAAAAAAGTTTGAATCTTGCATTGTCAAAATTCTCAAGAAGATTCTGATAGCAGTTACAGTGAGGCATTTCTATGTTGGTGAGGTGTGTTCACAGCAAAATGACCCCTGAGCTAAATACTGGTTTGCTGTGATACCTGTTTCTCTGGTTTCCACAGCAACAGCTACTATTAATGTTTGCTACAATTAACACTTGCATTTTAACTGTATTAAAAGTGCTAGAGAAATAAAGATTGTTTCTCTCATTTCTCTGGTATTTCCTCACACATCTTCTCCAACTCTGACATTATTCTATAAAACTTTACAGCATTATTTATTCAGCTTTATGAACAGAGTCGGACAAGACTGTAGATGATGTATTTAAATTCTAAGTAGGTTACACATTCACACACTAGCTAACATTTAGCTGGAAGAAGCCAAACTAGTAGCCTATGTTTATGACTGATATTTAAGAACACCATGGGCACACTTTGTTAATAACTTATATATATAACTTATATATATAAATGTAATACATGCCAACAAACAGAAAACCATTGTTTAGATTAGAACAAAGATTAAATAAATAAATGAAATAGTAAAACCTTCACTTCCTTCAGTACAGGAATGCTTCCCTGTAATGGTTACTATCAGATCATGTTTCAAATTTTCTCCCAAACCCAACAAACCAGTGAAAAGGTTATTGAGAAAATACTTTGCTTGTAATTCTTTTGTCAATTTACATTTGAAGATTTATTACTTATTTTTGACAAAGCAAACAAATTGTCCAGTTTAAGTAGAAATGTCAAAAATATATTCACTCAAGATAATTGTAAAATCTGAAAAAAGACCATTTTAAAACTGTTAAAAGCTGGAACTGATCATGTATGTTTTGATGAGTATATTTGCTGTCAGTTGTTTGCATTTTATCTAGTGGAAGCATTTGTTATAGATGATGACTTTGCAGTAAATTTATCCAGGAATTGTGAATTCTGACAGCTGATTAAAGATTAATTAGTACTATAACTTTGGAGTCTGTTGCTTGTTGTTCACTTTAAACACTTTATGTGTTGTTGAAGAACAATCATGCAAATTCTCACATACTGACTGATCCAGACTGAAGGCAAGGCAAGGCAATTTTATTTGTATAGCCCGTTTTTACAAACAGTTTGTCTCAAAGGGCTTTACACAGCATTATGACAACATCCTCTGCCCTTAGACCCTCACATTGACTGAGGAAAAACTCCCAAGAAAACCCTTTTAGCAGGGAAAAAATGGGGAAACCTCAGGGTGAGCAACAGAGGAGGGATCCCTCACCCAGGACAGGCAGACGTGCAATAGATGTTGTGTAGAGACAAGAAAACAATTTACAACACGGAATATGGAAAACGTGAAAATGGAATCAGTCAGTTAACGAAAAATGATGAAGGGAGCTCTTGGTGGGCAGGGAGGGAAGGACAGCTTAATGGAACTACTGGATGGCAGACAAGGTTGTAAGCAGGGAGTGCAGACCGGTTTAACAGCAGGAAAAATTAGATGATGGAGTAAGTGGTCGTTTGTCAAATCATCAGCAAAACGCACCAAACCAACAACTGAGACCGAAAAGGAAAATAGGAAGAACATTGTCATTCCATACGTGGCAGGCCTGTCTGAGAAATTCAGAAGGATCTTCCAGAAACATAACATCCGGTCAACTTCAAACCAGGCCAGACACTGAGACAGAGGCTGGTCCACCCCAAGGACAAAACACCCAGGCACAAACTCAGCAATGTTGTGTATGCCGTCCAGTGCAACGAGGAGTGCTCAGACCTGTACATAGGCGAAACCAAACAGCCCCTCCACCGGCGCATGGCCCAACACAGAAGAGCCACATCATCAGGCCAGGACTCAGCTGTACATCTGCATCTACAGAGAAACGGTCACTCCTTTGAGGACTCCAATGTCCAGGTGTTGGACAGGGAGGACAGATGGTTCGAGAGAGGAGTAAAAGAAGCCATCTATGTCCACGTAGAGAAACCGTCTTTGAACAGAGGTGGGGGCCTAAGACACCACCTATCAGCCACCTACAACGCAGTCCTAGGAGCTCTCCCCAGGAAATTTAAACCCCAAACACACCTGGTGAAATGTGACTCAAAGGAACCTCATGGAACCAGGAGTGTCGACTCCTGACTCCATGACTCCAGAGCTACACGAAACCAGGAGTGGGGGGAACATCACATGACCACCCCCCCCCCCCAGTTTCGGGGGGTGTGGTCATGTGACCCTAGTTTCACCCCTCAGGGTTTAAATACCTGGCTTTCCTGTCACAGTCTCAGAACTGAAGAAGCCTCTTGGGTGAGAGGCGAAACGTCTTCAAACAAGATAAGAAGTCCAGTTGCCTTACTTTCTACAACCCACAGGATAGATGATGGAGGCGATAGAGGAGGCATTTGGTTGGTGTAGGTAGCTCTGAAGAGATCACAGAGCGAGTACGAGACACCAAGGCCAGACTACAAAGTGCAACAAATAATGACAGAGAGGAAAGGCTATAGGCTATAAGCCTATAGCAGCGTAGCTATAAAGTGGATCAGGACTACCTGATCCAGCCCTATCTAAAAGGTCTGTCATAGAGGAAGGTCTTTAGCCTGGACTTAAATGTAGAAAGAGTGTCTACCTCTCTGACCCATGGAGAGAGCTGGTTCCACAGTAGAGGAGCCCAGTAACTGAAGGCTCTACCTCCCAGTCTGTTTTTACAGATAATGGGAGTTACTAACAGACCTGCATTCTGGGAGCGAAGTGCTCTGGTAGGACAGTATGGGATAATGAAGTCTTTCAGATAAGTTGGAGCTTTGTCATTAAGAGCCTTGTAAGTAAGTAGAAGGACCTTGAAGTCTATTCTATATCCTAGAGGAAGCCAATGGAGAGAAGCTAGAATGGGAGAGATGTGCTCTAACTTACTAACTCTTGTCAATACCCTCACTGCAGTGTTTTGGACCAGCTGGAGACTCTTCAGAGAGGTTTTTGGACATCCTGACAAGAGAGATTTACAGTAGTCTAGCCTAGAAGTAATAAATGCGTGGACCAGTTTCTCAGCATCACTGAGAGAGGATATTCCTGATCTTAGCTATACTGTGCAGGTGAAAGAAGGCAGTCCTAGTCACATGCTTTATGTGAGAGCTGAAGGAAAGATCCTGGTCAAAAATGACTCCAAGGTTCCTCGTGGTTGTACTTGAGCTCAGGGTGATGCCACCCAGAGTTGCAATCTGATTGGAGAATGTGTCCCTGAGATGCTTAGGTCCAAACACAATAACCTCTGTTTTGTCAGAGTTCAGAAGCAGGAAGTTAGAAGACATCCAGGATTTGATGTCTTTCAAGCAATCTTGCAGATTGATGAGGCGGCTTCTATCATCTGGCTCTATTGATAGGTAGAGCTGAGTATCATCAGCGTAACAGTGGAAATTGATGGAGTGCTTCCGGATTATATCCCCTAATGGAAGCATGTAAAGAGTGAAGAGAACTGTCCCTAAAACTGAACCCTGTGGCACACCATACATAACTGTGCTGTACTCCGAATGGTCATTATTAACATTAATGAATTGAAATCTGTCAGATAGATATGAGACAAACCATTTTAGAGCAGATCCTTTAATCCCAATTTCATGTTCTAGTCCCTGCAGCAAGATGCTGTGATCGATGGTATCAAATGCAGCACTGAGGTCCAGAAGTACAAGTACAGAGACAAGACCTCTGTCAGAAGCTATAAGAAGATCGTTGGAAACTTTGACCAGTGCTGTTACAGTGCTATGGTGTTCTCTAAATCCAGATTGGAAAGCTTCAAAAAGCTCGTTACTATGCAGATGTTCATGAAGCTGCACTAGGACAACCTTCTCAAGGATCTTAGAGACATAGGGAAGGTTGGATATAGGCCTAGAGTTGGCTACATATGGATCAAGAGAGGGTTTTTTAAGTAAAGGATTAATGACAGCCACCTTAAAGGCCTGTGGCACATAGCCTGTGACTAAGGAAAGGTTGATCTGGTTCAGTATAGCAGCGTTAACTAAGGGGAAGACATCCTTTAGCAGTCTTGTTGGGATTGGGTCAAGCCGACACGTAGCTGATTTGGAGGAGGTGATTGCAGTTAAGCCTGACAGATCGATGTTGGAGAAGCTGTTCAAATATGCACCAAGTCTGTGAGAGGTGTTTCTGTAGGGGCTGTAATCTGTGGTCCACTACTGCCGATCCTTGTTCTGATATTTATGATCTTTTCAGTGAAGAAAGTTAGGAAATCGTTGCTGCTGAGAGTCGAAGGGATGCATGGCTCAACAGCACTGTGGTTCTTAGTCACCTTGGCCACAGTGTTAAAAAGGAACCTGGGATTGTTTTTATTCCCTTCAATTAAAGATGAAAAGTATGTACTCCTGGCGTTGCAAAGTTCTTTTTTATATATTAACAAACTATCTTTCTAGGCTCAACGGTCTTCCTCATGTTGGCTGGAATGTGTTTTCCTTTCCAGCTGTCTGGTCTTCTGCTTCAAGATGCGCAGGTTTGAATTGTACCAGGGAGTGTCTGTGAATGTTCTCATTCGTCCAGGTCATTGTTATCTCTCTCTCAAATTAAATCGAAGGCAACTGGACTTGTATTTGTCTGTGGAAGACGTTTCGCCTCTTATCCAAGCGGCTTCATCAGTTCGTATGCATTGGTCTCTGTAGTCCACACTAGTCTGACCAAGAAGGTGGAGTAGGACCCAGGTATTTAACCTCTTGTGGGTGGGTCCACCAAAGTACCTGTGAAAGTACTGGTTTCACCTGACCATTGTTGTGGTCTCATGTGGACGACAGTCATTAGGGTCAGGTGACCCTGTTGTTGTCTCATGTGAATGACAGTCGTTAGGGTCAGGTGAGCCCTGGTGGATGACGATCGTTGAGAGTCGTCTGAGGTTATGTTGTTGACTCTCCTGGGTACCGATGAAAGGGGGATAGATGGTGTCGCAGACCCCCTCCCCTGTTTAGCGATGGCTTCTCCACTTTTACATAGATGGCTTCTTTGACTCCCCTTTCAAACCATCTGTCCTCCCTGTCCAAGATTTTGACATTGCTGTCTTCAAAGGAGTGTGCCTTTTCCTTAAGATGGGAGTAGACAGCTGAGACAGGACCTGAGGAGTTTGCCCTTCTGTGTTGGGCCATACGTTTGTTTAAAGGTTGTTTGGTTTCCCCAATATATAGGTCCTTGCATTCCTCACTGCATTTGACCGCATATATCAGGTTGCTTTTTTGATTGTGTGGTGTTTTGTCTTTGGGATGTACCAGTTTCTGCCTGAGCGCGTTGCTGGGTTTGAAATATACAGGCAAGGCAAGGCAAGGCAATTTTATTTGTATAGCCCGTTTTTACAAACAGTTTGTTTCAAAGGGCTTTACACAGCATTATGACAACATCCTCTGCCCTTAGACCCTCACATCGACTGAGGAAAAACTCCCAAGAAAACCCTTTAACAGGGAAAAAAAAAAATGGAGAAACCTCAGGGTGAGCAACAGAGGAGGGATCCCTCACCCAGGACGGGCAGACGTGCAATAGATGTTGTATACAGACAAAGAAAACTATTTACATGAACATGAAA
The DNA here is from genome assembly GCA_019059645.1 of Caranx melampygus. Lineage (NCBI taxonomy): Eukaryota > Metazoa > Chordata > Actinopteri > Carangiformes > Carangidae > Caranx > Caranx melampygus. The sequence goes on along the minus strand of JAFELL010001234.1, from coordinate 530,996 downwards.
TACGGAAATCATGGAGATGGAATCGGTCAGTTAACGAGAAACGAAAAATGATGAAGGCAGCTCCTGGTGGGCAGGGAGGGAAGGCCAGCTTAATGGGACTACTGGACGGCAGACTGGGTCATGAGCAGGGAGTGCAGGCCGGTTTAACAGCAGGAGAAAGGAGGTGATGGAGGCGGCGGTTGGTTGGTTGGTGCAGGGGGATGGAGCTCTGAAGAGATCTGTGGAAATACAGAGAGAGTGCGAGACACCAAGGCCAGACTAGAAAGTGCAACAAATAATGGGATTTGATGTTTGTTAAAAATCCTCCTGAGTTTCTCTGAGACCCCAGACACGTATGGAATGACGATGTTCCTGCGTTTATCTTTTATTTCCTCAGCATCCTCCGTGTTGGTGTTCTTTCTGGAGCGTGTTGCTGTTTTGCCAAATGTCCAACTCGGATAGCCACAAGTTTTCAGAGCTCCCTTTAGATGTTTATGCTCTTCTGCTTGGGCCCGAGTGGAGGTTGGTATGTTGTCAGCCCTGTGTTGCAGGGTTCTGATAACACCCAGTTTGTGCTCCAGTGGATGATGTGAGTCAAAGAGTAGGTATTGGTCTGTGTGCGTGGGCTTCCTGTATACCCCAATGTGGAGGCTCCTGTCCTCAGCAATGTGAACATCACAGTCCAGGAAAGGTAAGTGATTGTCTTTGACATCCTCTCTTGTGAATTTGATGTTTTTGTCCACCGAGTTGATGTGTTCGGTAAAGGCTTGTAGATCTTGGGTTTTAATCTTTACCCATGTGTCATCCACATACCTAAACCAGTGGCTTGGTGGTGTTCCCTTGAAAGAGTTAAGGGCCTTTCGCTCTACCATTTCCATGTATAGATTGGCCACAATGGGGGACACAGGTGAGCCCATAGCACAGCCATGCTTTTGTCTGTAGAAGTTGCCGTTAAACTGGAAATATGTGGTTGTGAGGCATAAGTCCAGTAACTGGCAAATCTGGTCTGGTTTGAGGTTTGTTCTGTCATGTAGTGTGTGATCTTGTTCCAAGTGATTCCTCACGGTTTTCACTGCCTCCATGGTTGGAATACAGGTGAATAAGGAGGTCACATCGTATGACACCATGGTTTCATCTTGTGCCATTTTCAAGCCTTTGATTTTGTTTACAAAGTCTAATGAGTTTCGAACATGATGTGGTGTGTTCCCAACCAGGGGGGCTAAGATGTTGGCTACAAGCTTAGCGATATTGTAGGTTACTGAATTGATGCTGCTTACAATGGGTCGGAGTGGTGCCCCTTCCTTATGGACCTTGGGGAGTCCATGTAGGCATGGAATGGTGTCCTGAGGATAGAGACGGAGGTATTGTGGCCGGTCAAGGGCTCCATCTTGTTGTAGTTTTTGGAGGCATTCAATGACCTTTCTTTTGTAGCCACTGGACGGATCTCGCTTCAATATTTCGTAAGTGCATGTGTCATTTAATAGAGTGGCAACCTTAGCATGGTAATCACTTGTATTCAGAATTACTGTGCATCTCCCTTTGTCAGCTGGAAGGATAGTGATGTTCTTATCCTTGCTTAGGGATATCACAGCTTTTCTTTCATGATAGGTGAGGTTCGAAGGTGGAGCCTTAGCATTGGACAAGGTTGCTGACACCTTAAACCTTAGCTGTTCTGCTTCAGTTTCTTTCAAGTTGTTTTTCCTTATAGCTGATTCTGTAGCTGTGATGAGTTCAACTATAGGAACTTGTTCTGGTGTAACAGCAAAATTTAGCCCTTTTGCTAGGACCTCCTTCTCGGGCTGGGTAAGTTCCCTGTCAGATAAGTTCTTTACCCATCTGTCTGTTTTAGTGTGTTGGTTTGCCCCCTCTTCCTCTTTTGAGGTTCCTGCTTTGTTGCCTGAGTTATTTGTCTTGTGATGGAGATTGCGGAATTTCTTTCTTTGTCTTTCTTTGCCCTTGGTGTGTTGGGCTAGTTGGGCTTTCGTGGTGAAGTCAACAACCTTTTGAACAACGCACTTGGTAGGAGTGTTTTCAAATTTTGGAAAAAGTGGTCAGCTTTTTCCTTGAGCCTTTCTATAGTGAATAGGACCTGCCTTACTCTCTCATTAAGGAGGTGATTCTGAGCTTTGTCTAGAATCTCCCTGTACCAGGGAGCTATTCTCTTCTGGTTCATGACTTTCTTTCTCAGAGGGGCTACAGCATCAAGTGCTCCAGTGCTGCAGTGCTGTCTACAAGATAATCTACCTGCGAGGGAGTAAAATCATCATACCTGCCTATCATATTACTATAGGGTGTGGCAGCAAGCTCTGCTGGAATGAGCTCTTTAAATCTAGAAACAGCAGTGTCAGATAAACATCTACTGTAGTGGGATTTTTTCCCAGGTAAAGTGTAATTTGTTAAAGTAAATTCAAATGTTATTAAAGAATAGTCAGACAAGACCGGGTTCTGAGGGAAAACTGTGATGTGATCCACTTCTATTCCATAAGTAAGTACCAGATCAAGGATATGATTAAAAGAGTGAGTGGGTTCATGTACCCTCTGGGAGAAGCCAATTGAATTAAGAGTGACTTGAATGCTGAGGCCAGACAGTCATCATCAACGTCCATGTGAACATTGAAGTCACCCACTATAATGACTTTGTCTGAGTTCATTGCTAAGTAAGGCTTTCAAATGAGTTATATGAAACATTAGGTTGAGGGTTGATAAGCAGATTTGACTGATAAACTGCAGCCACTCCTCCTCTTCTACCAGTGTTATGAGGCACATAGTAGTTAATGTAACTAGGAAGAGTAGATTCATTTAAACTGACATATTCATCCTGCTGCAACCAGGTTTCAGTTCAGTAAGTCAATATGCTGATTAGTGATCAAATCATTTACTAGCAGAGACTTTAGCAAACCACATTTAATAGTTTTATTTGTTTGGTTTGCTGAAGTAGTGGTTTTGATTTTAACTAAGTTGCTATAATTGGCTCCTCCAGCTTTGGGTCTAGGCTTATACAGCCTTGAGGCAGACACAGTTTTTATGGGGTATAAGTAGGGTTGGGTGGGTGGCAGCACATAGGAACCTGCAGAGGGGCGTGTAAGACTGCAGCTCTGCTTGCTGGTCTGAACTCTGGGTGATTGTCCGGGGCTGGAATAACTAAAAGAATGTGCTATATTTCTAGATAAGAGAGATGCACCATTCAAAGTAGGATGGATGCCATCTCTCCTAATCAGACCAGGCTTTACCCAGAAACTCTTCCAATTGTCTATATAGGCCACATTGTTTGCTAAGCACCACCTAGACATCCAGCGATGGAACGACCACATGCGGCTAAACATGTCGTCACTAGACAAATTGTGCAGCGGGCCAGAGAAAACTACGGAGTCCGACGTTGTTTTTGCGTAGTTACACACCGATTCTACATTAACTTTAGTTAACTCCGACTGGCGAAGTCGGGTGTCAAGCATGATTTACGATCTTACTGTATTTATGTTTACTTTTTGTAACATCGCCCGCTCTGGCCCCTGGGATGCACCTAACTATGCTTGCTGGAGTCTCTACCTTCACGTTCTGAAGTCGCTGAGTGGGGAAGGGCAGGGGCACAGTTATGTATTGAGTTGATGCAAAGGGGGATGGTTAACCTAGGGTTACAATAAATTAAGCGCAAAAGGTCTTTGCATTTACAGATCCAACTATGTAACACCTACTGTATGGTCAAATTAACGGGAGATAGGAGGAACTCTAGACTTTATTAGCTGAACACAGGTGAAGGTACTTATATGACACTGATGTTCTCAGGTCTAATTTCCTTGGTCAGAGGATCAAAGCAGTAGGCCTTGTGAGTACATGGCTGATGTACCACCATGACTTCAAACTACTTCTTTTCTATAAATTTGCTGCTCAGTTTTCTTTAATCTATATCTAAATAAAGCTCTAAAGCTGTATCTTGTTGAGAAGGCCTTAGATATCAGGCAGACTTGAATTTATTCTGTTGCAGTGTGTTTGTGTGTTGTAAAACTAATCAGAGGCAAAGCCAAAAAAAAAAAACTCATCTACAGTAATCTATAAATTAGGAAAATATGTATGTCCAATGTAAGATTTACAGTACCGTTACAGTTCTTAGACACTGTATAACATGTGGTCCATTTGATTAGTCTTTTATCCTCTATAATTATCCTTACAGGAGAAATGGGTCTGGGTTCATATTGGTTAATTATTGGTGATGGCAGTTTTTTTTTTTTTTTTGCGCTAAAGAGGCAAAACCGAATAGTTGCTAGAGATTAAAGTTTTTATTACAGTTTGATGCTGAACTCACAACACTTCTTCACGTCTGGTAAGCTAACATTAGCTATGTAGCAATAGCAGAACTTACAGATAGCTGCTATTAAACAGATTTTCTCATTAAACAATGACACACGGTAGAATTCACAGCAGAGAAGAGTTTATTTGCCATTTGCATTTGCACTTCTCACCAAAAGAGAGAATATGAAAAACAAAAATAAATACCCAGTAGAAAAGAGTGAGCCAATAGGATGTGAAGTGTAGTACAAAAATATGTGAATGTATTTCATTTCTTTTTACATATATGTAGGCACTGCCACTTTTTTAGGAGATAACACTAGTGACACTGAAGCGGTTATTCCCAACAGCTGAAAGAGATGAAACTCTTTCATAAAGAAAACTTGTGGTTTATGCTCCTCTTTCCAAAAAGCAAAATGCAGCATTTGTAAACATAAAAATCCAAAGAGTTTCATAACCATGTCATTCTAACAGACACAACAAATACAAATGGAGAACATGCAGAAGTCTATTGTAACAGGACTGGCCATAATCAAAATCTGAGAATTAAACCAGTAAATGTTCTGCTGATGATTTGAATTTAATGAACCAGTCCTGTTCATTTCTGTCTGCCCTTATTTTCCTTTGGAAAAAAAAGTAATTTCCTCCAAAACAAGAACACAGAGAACATTTACAGATGATGAAGAAAAATACATAGCTGATAAACATTAAAGATGTTTGTGTTGTTTCCCTCTTCCACATTTTGCATTAACAGTTATCTTGCATTCAAATAGTATTTGGACATAAAATACCTAGGTTGTTTCACTTGAGTCTGATTAAAATACAATCATCAACTTAAGATCCACTTTACAGGAGGTGTGTTATCTTATTTTGGTCTTCTTCGCTGACACCAACAATCTTATCCTTTAATCTTAATACATTAATACAGCAGCAAACCCCCATGAGTACCTTACACTGAAATCTAAAATCAAACATCATGTCATTTTCTAAAAGTAGTTTTTGCCCTACCAGTAACTACACAAAACTCAGTAATCTTCAAATCATAACAACATAAACATTCAATATAAATAATCTTAATTCTTTTTGTGTGCGAATCATCTACAATCACATCCAAAGACATCCCTCCGCTATTTCATGTTGTTTGCTGTTTTCAGGTAATATCTTTGCACCCAGTGTGGGTCATGTTCAAATACTGCAGAAAAAATGTGATATGTTAAACTGAAAACTTTCTAATATGGAAAACAGCCCTTTATGGAAGAACTGCCAGCAAAGCTCCACCACATAACAAGAAAATGTCGGAGAAATTTAACAAACTGAAGTCTGTCACATTTTAAAAGTGTCCATTCAGAATTTAAGGCTTGGTTCTAACAGACTCGGCCCCGGCTTTTGTTGTGCTTTCTGTTGTGCCTATTACAACAGCTGATCTTCAAGGAACCTTTATCAGATCACCTAATGATTGAACAGACTGTCACCTGTTCAGTTTGTGTCAGTATATCTGTGCATTAATCTCTTGGATCTTTTTTAAAGAAACAAACAGAGAAAAGCAGAGGTTTAACATATTACAAGAAGCATTTGGCTTCTTGGCAGTGTTGTGACAGTGAAAGTGAGGCTGCGAGTCCACCAGGTGCTTCTCCCTACAGGGCTCTTTGTGTGTTTTATTTATTTTGTTTTGTATTCTCAAGACATTTTAAGGAAGTTATTATGTACTTTGATACTTTTTTACAGATATTTGAATACTATGACATCAGACTTCATTTCCAAATAATTACTTCAAATGAATTGCAAGTGTGACTTTGGGAGTAATTGGGCAGTGCAGGTAAGTTATATAACACTGTCAAAAGTTACTTATGAATAATGATAATGATAATAATAAATTCAAATTACTGTATCATTTTCATTGTACATTGTGAAATAGAAGAGCTTTCTTTAAATGGACAAATCCTTAGAATCTCAAATGCAAGTTCAATGTGTTGTCTTTGTAATTACAGGAAATTGAAGAATATACTAAAAACAAACATAATGGGTAAACTCTTGGTGGAATTTTGCATGTGGTAACATGAAGGAGTTTTGCAGAAAAGTTGAGGGGTTGACATCGCTCTGCCTGGAGTGAGAGAATAACTCTTTTTTAAAATGATATTCATGGATTACGTGGTTTAGACTTTGGTGACGCTGCCTGTTTGTTCCTGTAGTGGCTGATCCTCTTCATCTTCATCATCCATGCTCAGGTCCAGCTTCAAGTTATCCAGAGCCTGTCGAATGGTCAGTGTGTCCTTACGCCTGTTACAGAGACACACAGAAGCTGTTTGATGTCTTTTTGGAAATGATGGGGAGGTGTGTGATTGAGACAGAGGGAGAGGAGTGTGAATAGGTGTTTGTGGAGTGTATATACTTTGTCTGGAGGTCCAGCAGCTGCCTCTGCAGACGTCCACTTGTCTCTCTCTCCTCAGCCAGCTCTCTCTGGGTGTGGCGGTACTGTGCGTCCTTCCTGCTCGTCTCCTCCTCAGCCTCATTGAGCTGACGCTTCAGAGAGCGCATCCTCTGGGTCATCTTGAAGATAAGACACAGTCTTCTATCATTAAAACCTCTCTGCGCATTTCCTTTGAAGGGCTAACTAATGAATTCACTTTTGAGCACAAACCATCATGTGACATGATTATGTCTGTGTGAGTTTCTCAGTCACTGCTATATGTTGCATCAGCACAGACTTGTTTGATCAGGTTTTGTCAGTGTCGACATACTCAATTCTCAAAACAAAGACAGCCAAAAAAATACTACAAAAGGAAATGTACCCAGAGACAGCAGCTTGTTAAAAAGGAGACCTCCTAAAAAGGATGTGTAAAAACATATAAACAGTTATGGGCACAAATAAGGAAATGTCCTAAAAATGGAAAAGAATCATACTTTAAAGGTATTAACACAAGTGGGGTGGTAGGCATGAACCACCCCTCACCCCTCCCGTCTGCAAAGTGACGGTGGCCTCCAACGACAAAAAAAAAAACAAAAACAAACAAAAACTTGTGCGGAAATGGCGTCTTCCACAACTGGGATGACTTGGAGCATTTCATGAGCATCTACTGATTAACTACTTACTGTCTCTGCTGTTTCCTCCTCCTTCTTTCCTTCTGCCTTTTTCTTCAGCGGTTTATTTATGTGCACGAAACTCGTGAAACGCGCAAAACGCGCAAAACGCACTCTCTGGCTGGCTGGATTTTCTGTTCAGGCTGCCATACAAATATGGCGGTACAAATATGGCGGCACAAAATGGCAACACTCTCTAAAACAAGACCCTTGCTATATGTATATATAAAAGAATAACTATAAGGCTACAAAAACTATAGCGATTATACACTTATACAAAATTAAAACAAAATCAATGCTTTGAAACTAAAACTAAACTAACAAAATCAGCTAATCTGTTCAAATGATTTTATATGTCCAACCCTGAGAGCTTCATGGAAAACCAAGCAAACTTGATCCCATATAGACCAATGAATTGAACTGATTTTTACATGTTTCTTCCATTAGCTTCATTATATGTTTATATTCCAGATTTTTATCAAACCAATAATTGCATTTGTTTTTGTTAGCATTCAGTTTTAACCAAAACAAACAAACAAACAAAAAAACAATATACTGTAACTACTGTCTGCTGAACAGTAAACATGTTTTTATCTGCCTGTTACATGATCAGACTGTCCTGCAGCATTTCACTGCCCTTCCGTTGGTAAAGTGCATGTGTGTGTGTGTGTGTGTGTGTCTCACCAGGTCTTTTTGTTCAGTGGCTACCCTGTGCTCCTCCTCCATCTGATCACTCAGTTCATTGATCCTCCTCTCAAGTTTGCTGATGGTGTTTGTCAGAACAGATTTATTCCTGCACAAAGTACACAACAATTGACTTTAAATTGAACACATTGCTCTACTAGCAATACTTTACTGGTTTTGCAAAGTATTGCTGTTTTTATTCTTTTTCAAGTAATTTATGAATGTGGTGTGATATCAGAGCAGACTAGCCACGGTGGTACTGTGGTTAGCACTCTTTGCAAGAAGGTCCTGGGTTAGAATCTCAGACTAGGGCCTTTCTGGATGGAGATCGCACAGTCTCCCCTTGTCTGTGTGGGTTTTCTCCATGTTCTCTGACTTTCTCTGACAGTTCAAAAACATGCACACTCAGTTGACTGGCAATTCTTAATTGCCTTTAGGTGTGAGATAGAATAGAGTAGAAGAGAAAATAGAATAGAAAATACTTTGATCCCAAAGTACATAGGAGTGTTAGAGTCGGTTCTTTTATTGGAAGCCCAAGAACAAACCGGAGAAATCTTCAGTTCACAGACGAAGAATTTATTCAGGTCACAGGTAAAGTACAGCAGCGCTGGGTGCGTAGCGACAGAGCTCACTCAGGATCTCAGCCAAAATGGACACAGCTTTGAGAAAACAGTTCACATTTATAGATCACAGTTATCTTCTTGGGCTGGTCCTGCCCCATACAGAGGTTTGACTTTATGACAGAGTGTGATAAGTCAGATGATGCTGTTCACTCTTGGTTTATGATGTGTGCGCAGAATATGTGTTAAGTATGTGTGTGAATCTGCTGTGAGTCAGGTGTGTATCTATTGTAACAGACCTAGCTGACAGAGAGAGAAGACACATCTTGTACTTGCTTATTGGGTGAGAGTCATTGCTATCTGGTGTCGTAAGGACGCTCATCAGGTCATGAGAGTTCAAGCACGGGACAGAGCACACAGTGTCAGATCATCTAATTGTAACAGAACAGTGCATACATAGTGTCAAATCACAGGTAATCGTAACATTACTAAACAGTGCATATAATAATAATAATAATCATAATCATCATCATAGCTTAATTATAGAGTCAAATCATAACCTATTCGTAACTTTCCCCCTTTTGACATGATTTTATGGCAGGATAGAACTGATGAAGACCCCGCTCTAAGCAACACTATAGAGCTGCTTTTCAGAGGAGCAGTAGAAGCTTCACTGCCCTCCCCAGTACAAACAATGTCAAAACAAGTGGTTGGATTGCCGAGCCTGACATATTCTATATGGGCGGCTCATATTATTCAATACATAGATAATGAATTTGAGAAACGAGAGCAGGAAAGGAAGGAGTTGGCATCTCTCCAGACACAATTGGTGAGATCTCAGTGAAAAGAAATGAGAGATGAAGTGAACCATAACAAGGCTTCTGTGAAACAGATGCCTGAACAGGCTTCACCACCACAGCCTCCCCAGAGTTCTCCTGCAGCTGTGCAGCCATATCCCCCTCTCATGCCACCCTGTCCCCAACAAGACCAGGGTCCCTATTCTTGGGGACCACCTGCTCCGAGTAGACCTATGTTTGTTGACAGGGGAAGAGGGAGAGGTAAACCTCATACCTATAATAGGTCCAAATTAACATCAAGAAGAAACGATAGGTGCTATCTCTGCTGAAGCTTTGGTCACTGGGCCCAACAATGTCCAACCCAACCAAACAACCACCAAGAGGGGCCCCTCACTATCAGCATAGTGTTTACCCTCCCCCACAACAGGTACCCCTAGTACCCTCCCACCTACGAATACATTTCAAGACCATGACCAGGCCCCTGGCAGTTACCATATGCCACAAAAGGGCTGACAGGACTGACAGCAGGACTTGTTTCTTGAGCCTTTGGTAAAACTCACAATACACTGCCAAGATTACATGTGCATGATCGACACAGGAGCCAGGTATTCCACATTAAATATGCCACTCCCTCTATCAAGGAATACCGTACCTTCTGTTGGCTTCTCGGGAGAGATATCCTATGCTCACAAAACATCTCCTTGCTTATGGCCCCTGGGTATGTAGATATAACCTTCCCAAACGGTTTCAGGCAAATGACACAAGGCTCTGTGAAAACCTTTGATCTGTCCTCTGACCCCCTCATTGAACTCGGGGCTGAGATCTGGTGTGGACTTGTTCCTGATTTTCCCTCCACCCCGCTACACAAAACCTTCTCCTTGCCTTGTGGCTCCCTTGGATTTCTGTCCTGCATCCATACACTGACCCTCCTGACCCACCACATTGCACGTTTAATTACGAGCTCTATGGTGATGAGAACTTTGATGCTCTCTGGGACGGCTTTCTGCGCAATTGCCATGAGACTTCAGACTGGCCCATTGTTGAGATACGTGATATCTGTGTGGGCCAAGAAGGTGTGGCCACAGCAGTCTCGTTGCCAGCCTCCCTGGAAAACCTGTATACATTGGCTGATACGTCTGCTCCTCACATCTCTCTGAAAGTGGCTGATGGGGGTGAGGCTAAGAATCTTGGCCCCATGATAAAGCATTGCTTAGCAGCATGCGACTGGGGACCTACACAAAATAAACATCTTCGCTACTCCCTTCGATAGAAATGTACATGATTGCGCAGACATCACACACCCCATTGCACCCTGAAAAGCGCCTCTTGTCTCGGACACATGGCAGAGAAAACACAGATCATCCAGGTGTACGAGACATGTTGGATCGCTTACCGGACACATTGTGGTCGGCAAGGTCCACAGATGGGGGTCTTCTCAACATCCCACCAGTCTCCATACCATTGAAACCAAATGTCATCCCTTTTTATAGGACTCAATACCCACTTAAACCCGACCAAGTCGCAGGTATTAAAAATACGATCACGGGCCTAATACAAACAGGCGTTCTTATGCCGACCACTTCTTCATAGAACACCCCGATCAATCCTGTTCCAAAACCAGGTAAACCTGACTATCACATGGTCCACGATCTGAGACCCATTAACAAGATAGTTGTCCCCACCAACAATGACACGCCAAACCCATACACCATGTTAAACGCCATCTCACCAGATCAACATTTTTTCTCTTTCATTGACTGGCCAACACCTTTTTCTGTGTGCCTCTACACCCAGACTCACAAGCAATGTTCGCCTTTTCGTACAAAGGTGCGCAATACACACACTCTCGTCTCCCCATGGGCTTTGTCGACTCACCCTCAATTTTCAATCATGTCCTAAAACAACAGCTACAATCCCTGATTTTTCCAGTATGTGGACGACTTCCTTGGCAGCTACTGAGTCAGTGTCCATCATGACTGCAACTGAGACGGTCTTTTGTCATCTCGCTGACTGTGGGTTCAAAGTTTCAAAGTCTAAACTCCAAATTGGGAGATCTAAAGTCACTTTCTTAGGCTGTGTCATCTATTATTCTGGCCTGCACATGAAAAATATACAGCAAACAGACATTCTGAGTCACTCTAAACCTACCACTGTGAAATCCAAGATGCAGTTCTTGGGCCTAGTGACCTACAGCCAAAATTTTGTGCCTGATTTCTCCGGTTTGGTAGCACCATTGCGTGCACAAGTGGGGTACAAAAACTACAGTGCTCCATTACAGTGGACAGAGGCAGCAGATAGAGCCTTTGTTGAAGTGAAAATTGTGTTAGCCACGGCCTGTTCTCTTCATGCTCCAAACTATTCAGAACCATTCCATCTTGATGTTGATGAAAAGGAGGTTTTGTGAATGCCGTCCTCTTTCAAAGGGGGAGAGTAGCAATACTACAGACAGGAAAGTACTAATATATTACAGTTCCAAATTGGACAGTGTAGAAATTGGACACCCTACATGTGTCAGACATGTAGCGGCTATAGGGAAAACAGTACAAAAAACCTCCCATATTACAATGGGAAATCAGACTGTTGTGCACACTACACATGAAGTAAAAGCATTTCTTGACTCCAACGCATTTACCCTGTCAGCACAAAGAATTCAAGGCCTACAACAACTACTCAACAAACCTCATATCCATTTCACCAGCATAGGAGCTAATATGGCCTCACAGATGGATACCAAACAAGACCATGACTGCGTAGCAGAAACTGACGAAGAGATGCAGCTACATTCTAACCTACACAAAGAACCAATTGAAAATGCTCAAACGATACTATACTGCGACGGACATAGTCATCACGCACGGACCGGTTCATTGATAACATCATATACTGTGGTAGAAGAAACACCAAATGGTTTAATGACAAAACAGGCGCAGATAATTCCCCAACCTGCGTCGGCTCAAATGGCAGAGCTAGTTGCAATAACAGAAGCCTGTAGATTATCAAAAGGAAAATCTGTGACTATTTACACTGATTCAGCATACGCGGTTCAGGCCATACATGTGGATATGTGTCATTGGAGAAGAAAAAGGTTTTGTAACATCGGCCGGAACTCCAGTAAAACATCTAAATCAACTAGTCGACCTCTATCATGCCCTACTTGAACCAACACAGGCTGCTATAGTCAAGTGCAGAGGACATCAAAAAGGAGATGGTAAAATAGCGAGAGGCAACAATGCAACAGACATGGCAGCAAAAGCAATAGCTGGATACAATGCATATAAATAAATGTCTGCAGATTACCCACATATAGAGCTATGTGTGTAAAACATAAAAGAAGGAGGCTGCCGCCCCATTTGAAAAACAGACATAGAAAGAAAAAGGAGCCATGAAAGATTCTGCAGGGCTCTGGAGGAATCATTAAGGCAAAATAGTAGCTCCGGCTGGACTACTAAATTTACTATGCCAAGAAGCGCACAGTCGAGGGCACTGTGCCAGCTCAAAAGTAACCACTCTCATTTCACAACATTGGTGGCATCCCCACATTAAAGACATCACCAAATGCTTTGTGCAATCATGTGAGATATGTAATCAGTTCAACCCAAAAGTCTCACTTAAGGCAGGATTAGGCAGCTTCCCAGTGCCTGATGCTCCATGGAAAGAGATAGTAATTGATTTTACTGATATGGGAGTAAAACACAGAAAAGAAGGTAAAAGATATCTTCTGGTGTGTGTAGATTCATTTTCTAGGTGGGTGGAAGCCACACCCACTAAAACTGAAAAAGGGAAAGAAGTTGTTGAAAGACTAACAAGAGAAATCATACCTAGATTTGGAGTACCAGAAATAATAAGATCTGATAATGGTCCCCACATCTCTAATGAAGAGCTCAGGGAAGTAGAAAAAATGTTTGGGATCAGACATCATATCACCCGGCCTCACAAGGGCTGGTGGAACGGGCAAATAGAACGATCATAGAAGGCCTGGCAAACGTCTGTGCAGACACAAAGCTAACCTGGATTGAAGCACTGCCCATTGTGCTATTTAACCTAAGATCTACCTCAAACGCCACCTGGAATGTTAGCCCACATGAAATCCTGACAGGAAGGAAAATGCCCTGTCCATTCACTACTGCACCAACAGATTCACCACCAGTTATGTTGCAGCATAAGAACTTATGTGAGTACGTGAGTACGTACAGTTGAACAACATGGTGATGAGTATCTCTCAACAGGTAACAGAGATACTCACCAAGGAGCAGGGGCCAGGATACTTCACCTGTTGAAGTAGGAGACTGGGTCTTAAGGAAAGTCAACAAACTCAACTGGTCTTTCCCTCATTGGATGGGGCCATACAAAGTAGCAGAAGCTACATCCCACTGTGTAAAGGTATGGTTGACAGACGACAGATTGAGTAACTGGATACATAAAACCCACTGTACTCTCACCCAGGACCCTAACGAAAGAGCACTGACTGAGGTTCGAACTGAATTAAGAACTTCATCCACTGACAATGACTCCATCATACCCTCAGAGACTAAAACAGACCTTGACCAGACGCCTGACGACAACAATACTACCACAGACACTATGTCTTAGGACCAAAGTCACAATAGCAATCCTAACCATAATGACCCTGCTTGCTGTCATGCCCCTTATGGGAAGAGAGACCCACCGTCCACCCTCTCCTCAGTCAGCTGAGCATTGATTGGCAAAGAGATCATGGAGACATAGGCGACCCCTGAAATGGCGATTTACTGAAAACGTGGATGGTATTGCAAGGTTCGATCTATGCTCGGTCATGAATTGTAAAGCATACAAGTTCTATCACAGACAACCTAAAAGTTACATGTGTATTGCTCCGGACCAGAAATATCCCTACCGTCCAAAATGTCCCTGGGAACACGTACTAGTGAAGACTGGATCTGAGGATTGGGGTTATCAACTTAAAAACCCATTGAAGTCCCAATTAACGTTAATTAAAGGCATATCAAAGTACACTTATAAAATGGAGACCTATAACCCGCTCATTCTTACACTAAAAAACCCCCAACCATTGGATGCCGGTCACTACATTATCGGCGTTGAAGACCCTTTGACGGATCCCCTAGATTTCGTAGTGATCTAAGTTATCTCATGACCCTCTTCTCCGGCAACTGGTAACAACAAATTGACCCCCTCTGGTACCACAGTTAGGTCTCTGACCTAACTATTAAGGAAACCCTAGCCATAGAGCCATAGAGACAGGTTTTACACAAGAAAATTACTAGTTGAATTGGGTAGAAAACGCGGCCAAAGTAACTAGTAAAGAAGACTGTATAGTGTGTTCTGCCACCAGACCAGCCCTTTTAACTGTACCATCAATGTTCTCTTACAGTGAAACCTACTGCATGATGCATCTGCATATGATTGAAAATCCTGAGGAAGCGTGCAAATACTTGGAAAACCCCTACCTGTTATCCTCACCCGAAGCGTTCACCGGTCAAAAATGAACATACGTGTATAACTAGAATTGATACTTATGGATCCAGCATAGGTGACATTCCAGACAACTGGTGTACAAATACTATCGACTAGGGGTGGGCGAAAAAATCGATTCATGTAAGAATCGTGATCCTTATCTGTTATGTATGGGACTAATGTGCGCCATGCAGATATTGATCAGAAGGTGGCGCCTGTGTTGTTTAAAGTATTGAGTTCTGTGTGAATAAAGCAGACCTGAAGAAGAGTGGTCAAACAGCAGAAGTCTGTTGTGTTGCTCTCTCTCTCTTAGATAATATAAAAGCGTTTACATAGAGATATTAGCAGCAACATAACATAAATTGGCGACGAGTTGTGTAGTCTGGAAGACTTTTCTCATCATCTGAACGGCCGGTGAGGGTCAAGTATGGACGTGAAAAGATCGACCACGCGCTGCATGGAGGCTAGCTACTGAGCTAGTGTGAACTGTCGAAGGTAATGAGTCATTCTTCCTCCGAGGAGTCGGTCAGGCCCACCGTAAGACACATCATGGCTGGAATAATTGGACATATGAATCCTTTTGATGAAACCAGAGAACAATGGACAACGTATATTGAACGTTTTGAACATTATGTCCTGGCTGAGATCCGGTCCGCTAAGAAATTGCCTGTGCTGTTTAGCGTGATGGGGCCTAAAACGTATGGACTACTCCGCAGTTTGGTTGCTCCTAACAAGCCTGGGGAGCGGGACTATGACGGTGTTGTGGATGTTTTACGAGCCCATTTTGCTCCGAAACCGCTCATCATAGCGGAAAGATTCCGGTTCCACAAGCGGAATCAGGGGGAAGAGGAAACTGTGGCACAGTATGTGGCTGTATTAAAAGGACAGACATCAGAACATTGTGAGTTTGGTGCTTATTTGGAAGAGGCACTACGGAACAGATTCGTGTGTGGATTAAAGTGTGAAACCGTGTAGAAGCGTCTTTTTACACAGAAAGACCTCACGTTTCAGAAAGCAGTGGATTATGCCGTGTCAGCTGAGACGGCTGCGCGCGACATACAGCAGTTAAGCAGGTCGCTCAAAGCGAACGCCGTGTTTTCACAGAAAGGTGAAAGATGCCGCCGCTGCGGGAAAACGAATCACTCAGATGAGGACTACTGGTACAAGGATCATGATTGCCACCAGTGTGGGAGGAAAGGCCACACCAAGCGCATGTGCAGGAGTAAAGACAAAAGCAACCAAGACAGAGAACGGAAACCAAAATGGGAGAAACCGGAACCGAAAGGTAATGCAAAGAAACCCAGTGCAAAAGATAAAAAGAAAAGAATTTATCATGTAGAGGCAAGAGAAAATAAAAGTGAAAGTGATGCAACTAAATCTGACACAGACTGTGAGCTGGGACTGTATTCTTTGCCTCAGAAAGGAAGATGTTCACATATACCTGTGTTGCCTGAAATAATTGTAAAGGAAATGGAGATGGAGTTGGATACAGGGGCTGCAGTGTCATTGATTCCCTGGGAACTGTACAGAAACACACTGAGCGAGCTGCCCCTACAACCCACTGATGTCATATTAAAGACATACACCGGAGAACCTCTGGCACCAGAAGGGGTCATTAAAGTGCAAGTAAAGTTAAATAAACAATGTGCTAAGTTGCCTTTGTATGTAGTGACAGTAAATGCACCTCCAATGTTTGGCAGAGAGTGGCTGAGAGTAATTAAATTGAACTGGAAGGACTTAAAGACTGTTTATGCCACTGAGCAAAGAGAAAAAGAAAACTTGGAGACAGTGTTTAAGAGACACTCTGTTGTTTGTCTGCTGTTTTCTCTCAACAGCTAGGCACCATGAAAGGAATTCAAGCCAGATTGACTTTGAGACCTGGCAGTGTACCAAAATTCTGCTCTCCGTGTAATGTGCCTTATGCTCTTTGACCTCAAGTGGAAGCTGAGCTAAAACACCTAACGGAACTTGGAGTGATTTCACCAGTGGAGCACAGTGACTGGGGCACACCAGTGGTGCTGGTCAGCAAAAAGGATGGTACAGTGAGACTTTGTGGGGATTTTAAAGTCACCATCAACCCAGCCCTCTGTGCTGACAAATACCCCATTCCACGCATTGAGGACCTTTTTGCATCACTAGCAGGAGGTCAACATTTCAGTAAATTGGACTTGTCAAATGCATATCTACAGATGGAGATGGAAGAGGAGTCGAAAAAGCTGCTGACGATCTCTACACAGAAAGGACTATTCAGGTTTAACCATTGACCATTTGGTGTAGCATCATTGCCTGCCTTGTTCCAGAAAGCCATGGATCAAGTGCTACTTGGACTGCTGTATACTCACTGTTACTTGGATGACATCCTCATCAGTGGTCCTGATGAGCAGACACATTTGAAAACATTGGATGCAGTCCTGGGCAGGCTAGAGGAGTATGGCCTGCACCTCAAGCGTGAGAAATGCCTGTTTTTCCAGGAGTCCGTGGAATACTTGGGCCATATCATTGATGCTGCTGGTCTCCACAAATCTCCAGACAAGGTACGTGCTATTGTGGAAGCACCAGCACCATGTGATGTCAGGCATCTACGTTCATTTCTTGGAATGTTAAACTATTATGGTCATTTTATTCCTGACCTGGCTACTGTTTTCCAACCATTAAATGAACTGCTTAATAAAGAGAAGAAATGGCAGTGGACGTCTGCCTCTGAGTCAGCATTCCAGAAAGCAAAAACACTACTAGTGTCACAAGAAGTGCTGACCCACTACAACCCTGAGCTTCCTCTTCGTTTGGCGTGTGATGCTTCGCCCTACGGGGTCGGAGCAGTGCTTTCGGACATTATGCCTGATGGTGCAGAAAGACCGAAGCATATGCATCCTGAACTGTAAGCAAAGCAGAACAAAATTATGCTCAGAGAGAGAGAGGCGTTGGCGATAATCTTTGGAGTACGCAAGTTCCGCCAGTATCTCTATGGTAACAAGTTCACTCTGACCATCATTCACTGACCTCCATCCTGAGTCCACTGAAAAGTACACCATCAATGGCTGCGGCTCGGATGCAGCGATGGGCGCTTCTCCTTTCAGCACATGACTACACCATTGAATACAGGAAAGGTTCTTTACATGCAAATGCCGATGGACTTTCTAGGTTACCACTTCCTCATGTTCATCACGAGACGCCAGGTGCAGTAGAGGTGTTCTACGCTGCACAGCTGGACACATTACCAGTCAGTAACTCTGAAATCAGACATGACACCAAGTCTGACCCCATTTTGTCTCAAATCCTAGAAATGGTCTCGACTGGTCGTTTTCCAGCTGCAAAAGACACGGATGAGAAGCTGTCACCCTATCTGCTGCGTCGTCATGATCTCACAATACAACAGGATTGTTTCATGTGGGGTGTGAGAGTAATAGTTCCACCTAAACTGCGCCCCCCGTGTGCTGAAGGAGCTACACACAGCACATCCAGGTGTGGTGAGGATGAAGTGCTTGGCACGCAGTTATGTTTGGTGGCCCGGCATTGATTCACAGATCAAGCTCCAGGCTAAATCCAGGCTAAATCCTGCCCCTGCCCCTGTCAGCGTGTACAAAAAGAGCATGGACTCGCACCTCTTCACCCTTGGATGTGGCCCTCCAGTCCTTGGGAAAGGATACATGTGCACTTTGCGGGTCCATCTGAAGGACATATGTACCTGGTCCCTGTGGATGCACATTCCAAGTGGCCTGAGGTGCATATTATGGACTGTACCACAGCTACTATTCAAGTGCTTCGGGGACTTTTTAGTCATCATGGCACCCCCCACATTCTTGTGAGTGACAATGGACCTCAGTTTTGTTCAGAAGAATTCAGTACGTTTCTACAGTTAAATGGAGTCAAACACATCCGCTCTGCACCATACCATCCTGCCACCAATGGTTTGGCTGAGCGTTTTGTGCAAACATTCAAACATGCATTACAATCCTCCAGAGGCACAGCACCAGTGCAGCAACGTCTGGATTCGTTTCTGCTGACCTACCGCAACACCCTCCACGCCACTACAAAGGAAACGCCAGCTATGCTGTTCCTCGGACGCAGGCTGTGTTCGCGGCTGGACTGTTTGGAACCCAGTGTTGCTGGGATTGTGCACAGGTCGCAGGAGGCACAACAACTACAGCGCCAACAGCTCGCTAAAGACAGACAGTTTGTTGTTGGGGAGTCTGTGTTAGTGCGTGACTATAGGAGGGGGGAGGAGAAGTGGTCACAAGGGGTTGTAATGGAAAAGACTGGTCCAGTGTCATACAAGGTAAATGTGGGAGAGCAAGGTGTATGGAAAAGACATGTTGATCAAATGTTGACACGCCCTGAGTCTGAGCCTGAGTCTAAGAACATAACAGTGAACCCACCTGTAAGTCCAGTGTTACTGCCTCAGAGTGGTAGTTGCCCTCAACTTCACACAGAGACAACTCACTCTGAAAAGAATGATGTATGTGTTGAAGTCACGGAATCGCCAAAGATCAGACTAGTGAACCCACACAGACTAGACATACCGAGGTAACACCAAAGATTAGACGCTATCCTGTTAGAATCACTAAACCACCAGCTCATTACCGTGATGAGTAAAAACACATTACATAGTTCAAAAGATGTAATGTTGAGTCATAAGGAATATTGTTTTCATCATATAGTTACAAGTTGAGTGATTCATGTGTTATTGGAAGACAAGTAAAAAAAAAAAAAGAGTTTTATTATTGTTGTGCTAAAAAGAAGAAGAAGCATGTTGTGTTAAAGAAAGTATACTTTATGTTTATTGACAACTTATTGTAGTGGGGAGGAATGTTATGTATGGGACTAATGTGCGCCATGCAGATATTGATCAGTAGGTGGCGCCTGTGTTGTTTTAAGTATTGAGTTCTATGTGAATAAAGCAGACCTGAAGAAGAGTGGTCAAACAGCAGAAGTCTGTTGTGTTGCTCCCTCTCTTAGATAATGTAAAAGCGTTTACATAGAGAGATTAGCAGCAACATAACATTATCCTCTACGATTTTAAATTGATTCATAAAATTCGAAAATAGATGTTTTTTTATTAACGTTTCCTCCGTCTCTCTGCGCGCCCTCACAAGCTTCCGTACACAGCAACTGCAGCAACAACTCTCGCTGTCGGCACTAAGGAAGAGCAAGACATTCAGCCAGTCACGTCTTTTTTTCCCCCGTTAAACAACACACACGCTGCTACAGCCGTGCAGCCACATCCACTGTGCTCTGGCTCAGCTGATCGCCGCTCAGATGGAGGTCGGATCTTCATATTTTGAACTCTTTTTATACAAAGTGCAGCCAAACACCAGGCTAAAGAGAGAGGGACAGTAGAGCTCCTCTGACAGCTCGTCTGTGGAGCTACAGGTGAACCGGCTGGAGAGCGCAGCGGCATCCCCCTTTTTTTTAAGCAGCGCCGCTGATGCACATCTATGTCCGTATATGTTTGTCGTCTGACCTTCTTTCACGGGGGCCGCGCTGCATACCTAGCACACAGGCCTACTGTAGGCCTAATAAGTTCTCCCGTGTAATAATATAATGTTTATCTTAAAGCTGCGAAATATGACTGAAGGCACGTGGAAGTTTGCACGTGTCGATACGCCCCCAGTTGAACTAGGGCTTTCAGTCACTGACACTGAAATATGCAAAAAAGTTTTTTTTATTTGAGCAGGTTTAGCATGAATAAATGTTACCTTTTTATCTGAGGTTTACCTTTGTGTGTTTACATCATTGGAACCAGTTGATATAACTTTCTCAAATTTAAAAATCACATTATCTTATACAAACTGTATTTTATATACTGTTTTAATGCCATAATTTGCCACATTATTAACACACTATGCACTTTATCAATTTTTGATAAAGTTTTGAATCGAAAATCGATTTTGTATCGAATCGTTACCCTAAGAATTGGAAT
This sequence comes from Caranx melampygus, assembly GCA_019059645.1. NCBI lineage: Eukaryota > Metazoa > Chordata > Actinopteri > Carangiformes > Carangidae > Caranx > Caranx melampygus. Next base: position 510,243 of record JAFELL010001234.1, on the reverse strand, counting down.
TGGATCGAATTGTGAGACACCCAAAGATTCCCACCCCTAAAAAGAACCGACTCTAACAGGAGTGTGTGTGTGCTGTTGGTCACAATATGTGAGCCCTGTGATAGACTGGCCTTCTGTCCAAGGTGTACCCCACTCCCAACCTTTGTCAGATAGAAAGATTTTGCACTTATGCAAAAAGAGCAGTTAAACTGTCCCATACATAACACTGCTGATGGTGGTTGCATAAAAAGTCATTGGACTGACCTCTCCTCGGCCCTCAGGGAGGTCTCCAGCTCTTTGACTCGGCTCTCTGCCCTGGAGATGATGTCCTCCTGAACTCTGGAGCTCTGAAGTTCCTCCACCTCCAGATGCAATTCACGCAGCTAACACACAAACAGATGGAGAAATCTGAGGTGGCGCATTTCAAGCACAAACTCTCTTTCCTTATGTTCCACTGCTGATCCACTGCATATATCTAGTAGCACAGAATGGCTATCGCAGCCTGACTGAAGCAAGGCTGATAATTTTGATGAAATTATATACTTTGGACACTAGAGGGAGCTGACATCACGTGTGTAAAAAATGAGTGGTTTCTTGTCAAAGGTGGTGATTGTGGAATGAAAACAACTTCAGCCATTGCTGTGTTTAAAGAGAGGAGGTTATGATACATCCCCAGGACTGACTGGATGCTACAGCAATTTACTATGGGCCAGGGCTAGCCGTTAACATGCTGTCATCAGGAGGAAAAAAGGCAGGATAGGGACAAAGGTTCACACTAATGTGATGTCCCACCGTTGTAGACAGCGCTTGAGTAAAGGAATAGAGTTTAATACTGAACTCAATGTTACTCTATAGAATGTGTCTTTTAGATTGGTGAGTAAACAGCTATTGCTAACACTGTAGGAAAAATACACACACAGCTCCTTTACAATGTCATGTAGTAAAAATGTTGGGTACAGGTGTGAATTAGAATTTGAGACAGTGAAGCACACACACAACAGACAGTACCTGTCTCTCCATGACAACCTTCTCAGTCTCCAGCTCGTCGTTCAGATCTTTCTCCTGAATAAGTTTTAGCTGAAGCTGCTCCATCTGAGCAGAAACACAGAGAATGTGTCAATAACTAACAGATTAGCAAGATTTTCATATTCCTCTATATAGGGTTAGGTTTACCTGTTCAATGGCTCGCTTGTGTTTGGCAGCCCATCTCTGCTCACTGTCGTGCAGCTCCTCCAGGTCACTCTCCAGGTCAATTATCTTCTCCTGAAAGAGACAGAGTTTTTTTCTTTTTAAAAAAAGGAGACGTCATCACCCAAACAAACTTTGTTCAGCTTAGCTTCTGATTTCAGGTCAGTCCCCATGACTACAACTGTTTGTCACTTAGGTTATTTGGAAATGGGACAGATTAAGTATCTTCAGAAATAGAGACGTGATGAATAATTGGGATTATATGGAATTAGCACAGTGATTGCAAAACAGGATTTGCATAATTTGCATAATTAATGCCCCATTAACCCCAAACTGATGGTTTTCATGACTGATTCATTTAGGTGGACATCTCTGTTTGAATCATTAGGTCATGCATATGAACAGAAACATTTAAGGATATAAAAAAAAAAAAAAACACGTTTAAATTCATCCAGAATAAAAAGGAAAGAAACACATTAAATTACAGAGTAGAGCAGAGAAGTATAAAGAATACCAATCAATACATCTGTGTTATTATTGCTGATAGCTGAGGTTTATTAATGTAGTTATTTTAAGCGGTTCTTTAATGATGTTATGTTTTCTTCTTACAATGGATAAGTGAAATTAAACTACAGCTATTTAAAAAATGATGGAGCCTTTGGATTTTGTGCTGCTGCCTATGGCATGTGTGATTTGACTGCTCAGTACCTGGGCCTGCTTGAGTTGTTTGGACAGGTCATCTCTGTTCTGGTTTGTGGTCTGCAGCTCCATTTTGAGGTCTTCCACCGTCCGCTCAGCTTGCTTACACTGCAGCTGTATCCTCTCTCTCAGCTGGATCTCCTCCTCTAGTGTCTGCTCCTTATCAATCAGCTTACCAGACACCTGCACACACAGATATGAAGACATGCATTAGATCCTGAGGCTGTTATATGACATTCCTGAAATATGACAGCCATGTTAATAGTTGAACATGCTTAGCTGTTTCAAAGTTCAGTCCCACATAAATCAGTGTCAAGTTGAGTACCTCTCCTTGCAATTTGCTGACAAGGGCCTCCAGTCTCTGCACCTCCTGATCCTTCTCCAGCAGAGACTCCTCAAGCTCCTCCACCCTGATCTGGGCATCCTCACGCAGTTTCTGCTGCAGGCTCATCTCTGCTGCAGCCTGTGTGGAGGTCTGTATGGCTTCGGCCAGCTGGAAAACGGAGGATGTTACACATTTGTATGTACTTTTAACGGGAGCAGTGTCAAATATGAAGCCAAGGAGCCAATGTTTGATAATAATAAAGGAAAGCAATTCTGTACCTCTGTCTCCAGTCTCTGGATGGTGCTGTTGAGTGCAGATGTCCTCTTTGATTTGGTGTCTTTGTCCAGCTCCAGCTCCTCCAGCTGCCGCTCTGCCAGCCACAACTTGTCAGCAAGAGTCTTAGAATGCTGCATCTGCTTTTCCAGGTTCTCCTGTACACAACACACACGTACACGGTTCAGAACCTCCAAAGCCTCCTAAGACAACATGTGTGTTAATGGAGATTCCCCAAAACAACTGAATGCACCAAAAAGAAATTTTGTGAGAATACTCCATGCTCTCATCTGCAACCTGACAAATATTAATAATTCATGTTCTCCTGCTATCTGAAGCGTCACTAAAAAATGTTTTTAATATTGTACAATTTGTCACACAGAGACCCAACCATAACATCTAGTTTTCAGATCCCATGTGAAAGATTCATGTGCTCTACTATGTGATATTTGCTGCCGCTCTGTGGAAATGTTTACCTCAGCATCCTGAATCTTGTTTTCGAGGGACTGCTGGAGGAAGTTGAAGGCATACTCCTGTGTGTTGGCCTCCACCATCACGTCACGGGCCTGCTTCACCTCAATCTGCACAAGGCAACACAATATTCATTATGGATCAAATCTCTTTGATAGATAGATAGATAGATAGATAGATAGATAGATAGATAATGCATCTATCCACCTCCATCTCTCTATATTTCTCTCCCATGGCCTGGCTCTGTCTCTCCATCTCTATCATCTGCTCCCTCATCCTTTTCAGCTCGTTGTTGAGCTGACTGTTGGTCCTCAGCAGATCCTCTCTGTTCACCAGAAGATTGCGCATCTCAAGCCTTTACACAGAGACACAGAAAGCCAAGAGTTATTTGCCTCACTTGAATGCTTTTTTGTACAAAGATTTTATTTGCAGCCATTTTTGTCCACTTGGCCACTGGAAAACTGCAAAGTTCCCCATTTATCTTATTCCTTACCTTGTCCCATCCTGTCTTATCTGAATACAAATTCTTTATGGATCAACTTATTACCATGCTAACAGCTTTGTTAATTTCCAAATTTCCTCTGGTTTAAAGGATTGAAGTTTAACACATATCTCACACAACCACACCCACTAGTTTAGTGACCACATCACAAAAACCCAAATACTCAACATGTGTTAAGTTTCTGTTTGAATGATGTAATTAAAAGACAAATAAGTTAAACAAGGGAGGAAACTTTAAAGAAAGAAAAAATACAGACCTGATCTGATTCCTTTCCTTATCCATCTCTACACTCTCTGCCTCCAAGAACTGATTACGCTGCAGAGAAGACACACACCATCAAAAATACTGTTTGAGGATCAAAGACTTTGACAGCATAGGTTAAATGTCAAACCCTCCTCATGCAGCAGACATTCTGGCCCCACAGCAACACTACTCTGTTTCTGCTAAATGGGACCTACCCTCTGGCAGGCATCCAGCTGTTTGGTCAGTTCTTCTATGTAGTCTTTTCTATTAGGGCCCCCAAGAGTGGCAGAGCGCATGCTGTAGTGCACAGGCATCACCTGCTGCAGAAACATACATCATATATGAATATGGAAACACAGCATGTGGTGTGTGTGTGGGTATGACATTTGTGAAAGTGTCAGTAAGCATACAGTGTTATTGACCCCGGCCCTCCTCTTCGCCAGAGAGTCGTAGGTGGAGAACCGTTGACGGTGGGAGCTCGGGGTAGGGGTGTGGATGCCCACTGGACTGGTGCTGAGCAGGTTCATCTCTGAGGTGGCAGGAGACAGTCCACCCTAAGCAGTGAGAGAGCAGAAGAGAGTCACTAACCTGGACTCAGCTCTTGCAAATGAAAAAGTTAATGAATGAAAAGTTAATATCAAAAAGCGTCAAAGGGGTTGAAATGTTACATTTATATCTGGTAATAATTAGTGGAAATTCAACAAGAGAAATATTGTCCAGAAAATTGTCCCCCTGTGACTGTTATAATATACTACATTACTATATTATACTATGTTATTGGTTTGTAAGGACTGTAACTGCCTCTGGCTATCTTTATCTACAGTTAGCTAGTTTAGACTGCGTTAAACTCCTAAAGGTCACCAGATAAATCTGAGTTTATGAAATGATCAATCTGAGAGGAAATAAGTACGATTTTTTTTCTTTCTCTAATCTATCTTTACTTTTGTGTGAAACATTTCACCCCTTTAGGCTTTGAACAATTTTCAAAATTAAATTAATGGAAACACTGCAAACATTTCTGAGGCATTATGAATGCAACCTTTACAAAAAGCAATACATTTTTTATTTTATCATAATCTTTACCTGAAACTTAAGTAACTATATAATATATAAAAATGAGTGCTGAGTCTTTCATCACTGCTGATAAGAAAGAATTACAAACCTTGAATTCTGACATTTGAGACATTCGAGGGTTGAAATCCATGGAGGCAGCTGTGGAGTATGGACTGTTGAACACTCTGGGGGGCTTTCAGCAACACTGAGCTGCAAGCAAACAGCAAAGGCTGATGTAAGAGGAGAGAGAGACAACAACAAGGGAGAGGGAGCAGACAATTCACCTAACAACAAGCTCAGAAGTGCATCTGTAGCTGTGACTGTCACTTTATTGAAATAAGCTGTTAGTTCTTCAATATAAAACAGAAGATCTCAAACCTTTACACTGTGATATTCAGTTTCTACACTGATATTCAACATATATTTAAATTGAAAATGTATTAAGTAGAACCATATGGGTAAAAATCATCACAAAAATGTTATCATAATAGTTATGGATACAATTTAACTAACAAGACATTTATCACTTTAAAAGGATCATTATATCGTTTATATCATTAGGTGTTGTAGGTACATGTAGTAAATTACAATACATACAATAAGTTTTCTTTTTCATATGAATATTACAGTTGTCATTTATTATTTTAAGGTGAGACGCTACAGGTGAATAGGGTAAAACATATCACCATGAAACTTACCAAGTTTATTACGCACATTAAGACAATTATTTTTTTGTATTACAAGCTTTGTCAAATTTCATGTTTTGTCAAATTTATGTTCCAGAACAGAAATCTGAAAATTGGATAAAGCTACTTTCAAAATGCTTGTTTTATTTGTTTGTTTATTATTTGGAGTCAAATTTTTTACAGAGGGGATTTTGAATATCTCTCTTTATCACTTTGTAAATGAGAAAATACTATGCACCAGCCCTGAAAAATCAAATTTTGCCATGTTTTTAGGAAAATAATTTTATATAAATCAGGCTGTGAACGATATATCAACAAACGCCTCTGTAAAAACCTTCAGAATACAGAAAGGAATAAAACCAGAAGGTTTGGTGTCTGTAAATGCCGCTCAAGTGGAGATTTCTAGCTCAGAGGATGAGGAAAACTCATTTTGAGAAAACAGCATTTTATAGATTTGTATTGTAAAAATCCATAAATTGTTATTGTCAATAATACGTTTATGATTTGTTGCTGATTCAAGAGAAATGACAAGTTTTGGTGCCTACACTATTGTGCAGGAGAGAGAATGCTTTACAATGATACTTGACATGACATAGGTCAGACAACAGGCAGAGCAGAGTATGCCACAGTAGCATGCTAACTAGTGGTGAATTTAGGAGAAACCTACACATGAAAGAAGACAAAATGAAATAAACAACCACCTTAATATGAATTTTCTACCATTTATTTGCTCTAGTCTGAAAGAAGACATGTTCAGAGACATCTCAAAATTGATCAGTGCATGGAAAAAAAATGTTTTTGCCTGCAGTGTCTCGCCATAACTGTATTATAAATGGTAAACAACAAAGATATATTTGTGGTAGGAATATTAAAGCTAGAGCAAATACCCATATCATTTTAAAGTACTTTGCATCAGTGACATATTTTAATGATGGTGGACTCAATTAGCTATATTTGCTGGAATAAAAGACACACATAGTATGGTAAAAGATGTTTATCTTTGAAGTCCATTACAGAATTGAAAGCAGTGTGTTATCCAGAAGCTGATGTGGTTTAATAATTGGTTATGTGTTTCATCCAGCAGTACGCTTCTGATTATCAAAATAATCTCAAATTCTGAATTCCCTAAACTGACACACAATCACACATACACAGTCTCCACGGTCCACTTCACTCACCCTGTCAGACATACTGTCTCCATCCCGTGAGGCTAGGGACTCCAGGGACCCTCTGTAATGGTTCATCCCCAGCCGGGTGGTCTCCCATCGGGCCATCCTGGGGCTGTACTCTGCAGTTGACCCACTGCCTACTGGGCCATTTGCCTCCTTGCCACTCACCCCATTGGTCTTCATCTCCTGGTTGAGAAACAGCTGATATTTTGGGTTCTGGCAGGCTGACATGGATTTGGGTGTGGAGAGCTCATCCTCTGACCGGCTGTCTGGCTGCTTGTTTGAATCAAACTCAGACTCCTGCAGAAGGAAGACAGGGAGGAAGGGAGGAAATGGGGATGAAATAATCCTGGATACACCTACATCAATGTATATGCAATAATACCCTGATCAATGCTGAACTGACCAAAATTCTCTTATACGTAGCAAGAAAGAGGATTCTCAAATTCTGTATCTAAGGACAGCCCTACAGTGGATGACTGTTATAAGGAGGTCCTGAGAAGACTGGCCCACACCTTTCACGACAATACTGATTTATTAAGTGTGGAAACCTGTCCTGGACAATATGGACCATGTAGGCCCCTTTATGACTGGAATTTGTTCAACTAAGTTATCAATATTCCAGTTGCTCTAAGAACAGCCTGGTGGTGTGGATGGGACACTGTGTTTTCTGTGTTTTGTTTCTCTGTCCTGCTATGGTTGTCTATTTGACAGTTCTTTTGTCTTTTCTTTTTGATCTTTTTTGAATGTCGGAATATTTGATTCTGTACTTGTAATATTCCATACTGTAACATATATATATACATACATACATGCATACATATATATATATGTGTGTGTATATATATATATATATATGTATGTATGTATGTATGTATATGTGTGTGTGTGTGTGTGTGTGTGTGCACACATATATATATGATTGACAGCAGACAAGATGAATGCATGTGGTACAAACAGGTAAAGTGGATAAATGAATAGGAAAGTAAAAGACAGTTATTGTGCTTAAAATCATATATGATAATAAGAGTAACATGGAAAAAAAGAGGCAGTGTCAAAACTAACACTCAGATTTTCTTTGTCAGTAAGAATTTGTGCATGCAACTTTTTTCTAAATTTTTCATCGTAGTTCGTTCACCAAGGCATTAACTGGAGTTTCTTTAAACCTGCATTAAATGTCTTCCCTAGCCACTAGGGGACAGAATAACTCCACAGAAGTTCATACACTATCAACATATAAACCAGGCATGTCCAAACTGTTCCACAAAGGGCCGGTGTGGCTGCAGGTTTTTGTTCCAACCAAGCAGCAGCACACCAGACCTGACTCATTTAATCAACTGATCTCAGTCTTCAGACAGCTGATTGGTCAAACTGTGTGCTCTTGATTGGTTGGAGCAAATACCTGCAGCCACACGGCCCTTTGTGGAACAGTTTGGACATGCCTGATATAAACCATTGTGGCTAATACATTAGCAACCTGATTGTTAAATTGAGGGTGCTCTGGTAGCTGAGTGGTTATAGAGCATGTAACTATACCAGCCGGGAGTTGCCAGTTCAACTCCTGACTGGTGAGATCATTAACCGTACCGTGTCTGTTCCCCCATTCTCTTCTTATTTCCTGTTAAATTTTCAGTGTCCTATCTAAAGGCTAAAATGCTTGAAAAAATAAGTATAGAACAAATAATGACTACTCCCACTCACCCAAAGATTGAAAAGTGTGCCATAGAAAGTGTGCAGGAATTAACTCATTATTTTTCAGACAAACACATACAGACACATCAAAATTCTTCAACCCCCACTGCAAATTAGGTCTATTGGCAAAATGTATAAACTAGTAGTTTTTATTAGCTTTTAAAGAATTTTATGCATCAGCCTACAGTGGAAAAAAGTTGAATCTGATAAAATACAGTAAAAATGTCAAATTTAACTAGTTTTGTTCAAAATGAAATGCTGACATTATACAGAATGCATGTTTGTATGGTGTTTTAGCAGTGAGATGTAAGTCAGTGGGGCTTTCTTTGCCATTATTGTACTAAATCTTAAACTGCACAAAAACTACAAATGCAATGAAATCAGTGTTATTGCTAATCTTTGACATGTCCAAGCCTCTAATCACCTGCAATGCCCCATCCCCCTGCTATTCATTTTATTTAAAATATCTCATTTTATGTTTGTTTTTTTTTTTTTTTAACACAGACGCACCATGTATTCAAACTGGCATTTAAAGGGATAAAATCCTTAAAATTATTGATTATTTGGTATTTTTGAGGAGAGCTGAAGTGGTTTAAGATCTGTGCAAAAAAAGTAGAAAAAATATTGATATATGATGATTTTATAGCAGTTTTTTGGTGCGTGGCCACTTTTGGGTCAAGAGTAAGGAAAGTCGATGGGCTATATAATAGACCTGTGAGCGTAAATGACACTAGATTCAAAAAATATGTCAAAAAAGAAACCTTCTTACAGGAAATCATGCCTGAGGCCCTAACACAGCCAAAATGATGGCCAAATAAAAAAAAGACAAAAATGGCCACAAAAAGCCTGAGGAGGACCTGAGGGCTAGTATCTTCCAGGACGTCTTCTGAATCCAAGCCTTGGTGGACTTTGAGGTATGCTTGGGATCATTGTCCTGCTGGAAAGTCGAATGAGGCCCAAGCTTCAGCTTCCTCACAGATGGCATGACATTTTCTCCCAGGATTTCCTGAAACTTGATTGAATCCATCTTTCCCTCCACATGTTGCAGGTTTCCAGGAAGTGAAGCAGCCCCAGAGCATCACTGACCCACCACCACACTTAACTGTAGGCAGGGTGTTCTTTTCAGCATATGCTTCATCTTCCTCCTCCAGACATGCTGCTGATCCATAGGCCCAAAAAGTTCCAGTTTTGTTTCTTCACTCAACAAGACAGAATCCCAAAACCTCTTTGACTTATTTATATATGTTTGAGCAAATTGGAGCCGATTTTTCTTGTGCTTTTAGGTCAGTAGTGGTTTACGTCTTGGAGTTCAGGCATGGAGCCCTTCAGCGTTTAGTATGCGCCTTACTGTGGAAACTGAAACTTCAGTGCCTGCTGCCACTTGGTGGTCTTTCTGCCATGTCTAGGCAGTGTGGCCACTGTTCCTATAACTTTAAACCTACGAACTATGCTTTCAACTGTATCTCTAGGAACATTCACTGCCTTTGCTATCTTTTTGTATCCCTTTCCTTGTTTGTGCAAGGCAATGATCTCTTCTCTAAACTTTTTGGACAATTCTCTTGACTTAGCCATAATTGTAACATGCAAGGAAACATCACCATCAGTAGTCCAGGTATTTGAGATGTTCTATCTCAGGCACACCTGATGCAACTAATGAAGCCCTTGATTGGTTGCATCAGGTGTGCTTGAGACCACACTTGATTTTCAAATGTGTGCTCTTATGAAGAATTCTATTCAGGGGGTTGAATATTTTGAGACTGCAGTTGTCATTGAAATTAGGATTTAGTGTTGAATTTGAATTTGTTTTATTTAACTATTTAAACTGTTTTTGTGTAATTTGTTGATTGCAAACACCTGAAAAAATGTACATTTTGCCAATAACCCAAAAATGCAATGGGGGTTGAATAATTGTGATTGCAACTGTACACACGAATCAAACAGCCTATCATGTTGCTGGAGTGGCTGTACAGACAGACAAATAATTTAGCTCTGGAAACACTAAGTTTGGACTTGGGCTAGGGTTCTATCTTGTTGGTCTGACTTTGGGATTGACTCAGGAATGCACAGACAAGTCCCTCTTTTGCACATACTGAAGATAATAGGCCACAATAAACTGCTGTACTGCTGCGGTGGGAAGATTGTTGTTTTCGTTCAACAATAAGATGTGAATGAAATCTCAATCTGAGACAGTATTGATTAGTAGGATTGTTCCAGTGGATTTATAGGTTCAAATCATGTGAATTGGAAGCAGGTGAGAAGATACATTCAAAAGTCTGTACTGCCATGCTGCTGTGCTGTCGTCACAGTGTTAAAATGCAAGATCTGCATCTCATGCAAAGATGTCCAAATTGTTGTTTGAAAGTTTCTTACCGATCTCAATCCAGAGTCAGTCACAGAATCTCGACCACAGTCTGTGACTTGTGTTTTGCCTCCAACTGGACAATCAATTCGTGTAGAGATTTGACTTGTTTTGGTGCCTCTCTGAGCTGACTGAACCTCCCTCTGGCTGGTTTGCTTGAGAGGAGGACTAACAGTGATGTTGGGGAATGGACTCTCCTCTGGTCCAACACTGCTCAGTGTGGACTTGGGAGGTTTAGCTGAGGCAGACTTGAGGGCTTGTCCTGCTCGTAAACCAGGACTTTGAGGTGAACCAACAGGAGAGACCAGGCATGGACCAGAGAATTTACTGATTAGGTCTTTGATGCTGCTGGCTCTTCTCAGATTTGTACTACAGGTCAGGTCTGTAGATGGTTTCTTATGAATGCCTCTCCAAACCTGCCCTGCCTCTTCTTCGTTGATGGTCTGGTGAGGACTGAGTGGTGACTGAGAAGAAGAGGACCAAGGCAAATGCTGAAAGAGTACACAGTAAACAGACCCCCAAAAACTGTTAAACAAGAGTCTGAGTATCAATTACAGGAAGTTAGTGGCGGGTGATATGAGTGATTATATAAGTTTACCATATAGTTTAGATGATGCTTCTGCGTTAAAAGTTCTGGATGTATTCGGCCATTGTGTGTAATCTGATGAGTGAGCCTGGCTGCTTAATGGAAACTAGTAGACTAATAATAACAAGATATTGGATCTTCATTAGGCCTACCAAAGACTCTCTTGATTTAGTTCCTTCAAGACATCATCACCAAGAGTAATTCATCTGGTTTTAAATAACAGCCCATTCATAGGTGCTGAGACATTATTGCAGACCTGCCAACCTCAGCAAAATATTCTGAGTACCACTTGTGCTGTGCGGCTTTTTTTGCAGACTTTTGCAACTCCATTGCTTTGCACACAGTAATCTCCTCATTCAAAAAAGGGTAAATTGTCTTTAGAGTGACTGCTTCAAGTGTCTGTTGAGTCTGAAACTTTTAATTTTAAAAAAGCAAAGCTATAGCTCTGATTAGTTAACAAAACACTCCAATGAGCTGTTATAACCTGGGTCATCATTCCTTTACTTCCATTTACACCATTTGTTCCTTGAATGCAACATGTCTAGATATAAAATCTACCCTCTAATACTAGGCCCTTTATGTAGTGTGTAGATGTTGTTGACTGATGAAAGACATAACGACATGAAGCTCGGTGTGTGCGTTTGTGTGTGTTTGTTCCTATCCTGACATAAATCCCCCTTGAGAAACTGCAACATCTGTTCACTCATCTGAAAAAAAAAAAAAATCACCACCCCCCCAAAACATAGCTTCCCACTTTCTAACACACAAATAAAAAAGGCAGATACAATAGATGAACAGAGAAACAGATTCTAAAATTTAAAAACTCAACTTATAGCTAAAAGGACAAAAAAGAGAGAAAAGGAATAGAAAATGGAAGCATCATTCTTCTTTGCCAAAAAGCCACTTGAATAAATCCAACTTTAATTAACAATTCTAACAAGAAGGCCGATTGCACTTAGAGAAATGAAATGGCAAGCATCCAGGGGTTTAACTTTTGGGGCTCAAGGGTCTAAAGCACCGAGTGGCCTTAATCCAGGGACTCGCCTGGCCAGCTTCCCCAGGGACACTGAGCTGACGCTGGGGTGGGAGAGGAGCCGGGGCCGGGGAGAGTTACAAGCAAGGGTGGGTGTCTGGGGTTTAGGATCGCTGCTAATCACCAGTATTAAAATGTTTACAGGCTGTGGTGGGATTAGCTCTGAGCTGATGATTTTTAATGTTATTATTTTTGCCCTGTGAGCTGAGTGTGCTCAGTTTGGACTGTCTGACTCAACCGCAGTGGTTGATGATGAAATGTGTGTGTCTTCATGTTAAAGCCCAACTAGGGGCAGAAGTCCAGGATTAGCAACAATACAAGACACTAGTTTCATGTCTTGTTGTCAAATTTGGTTAAATTGCATCATTCCCATCAAATAAATAAATAACTACATTATGTGAACTATTTCTCAATATGCAGCTCAAGATCCCACATGCAGCAAAAAAAAAGCAAATGGGGTCACGGAACACCGTTGCATATAAGGATAAATTCTTTAGCCGGATATGGGACATGAACAAGAATTTCCTGTTCACAATTTGTTATCTTTTTGAAAAACAGGATCTGACTTCATGACAAACAAACATTCCTCAGTTTTTAGGAGCTGATCTACACAGGAAGACAGCTTCATTCAGGAAACTGGGTCCATATTCTCCTAAGTCCAGGACACGCACATATGCACACACACACACACACACAGGTCCACTATTCCCTGTGGTCTCACTACAGTACAGACATATAGTGTAGAGCTGTACACCATCTGACCCAGATATATGACAGCATTGCACCCTGGAAAATACAGCGAATGCCTTGCTGATATTTAGTGCAGAAGCGCTCACGATTTTTATTCTCTGTGGTTGTGTTTATGATGCTTCGTTGCTAGGAGACATCCAGCAGATGTAGTGATTTTGTCAGGAGCAAAGGGAAATGTCCATAATATTTAACTTAGTATACATAAAGTCTGAATCAGTAAGAGGCTGGATGTGGATGTTGGTGGGAATCAAGAGGAATAACACAGGAGAGCTGTGTTCAAATTCCATGTGACACCAGCAGTTTATATTGTAACCATGGCGACAAAGATAAAAACACAATCTTTCCCTAAAACTAACCAAGCCATGATATATTGTCTGCAATGTATGGCCTATGAGTATTTTTGTAACTATGACATCAGAGGTGTGGTATACCTGAGATACTATGATATGGTTGTTCAGGTTGGGGGACTGGATGAACCTGAGCTCGAGCTGATACATCCCTGAAAACATCACATGATCACGGTGACAACAAAGCTCCTCAAGCCGCAGAAGACATTACACAATGGCTCAGATTGTGTCTATGTCTTAGATTGAACAGGCTTGAGTCATAAATCGGTCTTAAAGCTGGGGTTGGTAATCCTGTTCAGAAACATGTTTTGTTATACTGGGTGAAATGGTCCTTCTACCCTCTGAGTAATCAATACATTATGTATTCAGAAAAAGGAACGAAAGTAATCAGTCCTCTGTGGCAGCTGCAGGACTGACAAAACTCTGACCAATCCACGCTCCTCGGTGCGAGGAGCAAAAACCAATCAGATACCTTCATGTCCAGTTCTGTATCCGCCCCCCTCTATCCCTGTCTCGGATACGTGTGCACAATCTTCACGTGTCGCTGTTGCCGAAAGAAATCAGCGTACAGAGTTACGGATTTCATGCTCATTTATGAGTAATGGCTGAGAAAATGCAGCCCCAGTTACTACTTCCAGCGTTACTTGTAACGGCTCGCCCCGAGAAAAAGGCAAGGAAGAGAAAGCTGGAGGCTGAAAAGGCTGCTAACAAAAAGGCTCTGGATAAAGCCGACGTTGCTTTTGTGGAGACAACTGAGGGATTTGAAGGGCCTGAAAAGTGATGCTGAGGTTGCTCTCTTTCTGTTGGACAGGTAATTATATGCTTCGGGGAGGATTTGTTATTTTTATGAAATGTGTAACTTTTGCTAACGTAGCTACTTATGTAGCTTGTATTAGCCTAATGCTAATATTAGCTTCTCTGTGGGTTTAAAACGGGTCGGTGACGCTAGTATTGAATAGATTATGCTGCTTCTCATTTTCGTGCGGTGCGCGTTCCAGTTTGTGGGGGCGTGGCTTAGACGTACACACTGACGGGAGGGGGAGGAGGGGGGTGGAACTCAGAGGAGGTGCTATTTTCAAATCTTGCTAGCTCTCCAAGATTACCAACCCCAGCTTTAATGAGTAAAATGAGGGGACTGACCTCCCTGGGTTCACCTGCTGGATGCTATAGTGCGAAAAAGATAAGTTAGTGTAGAGGTTCTTGAAATTCTTGTGAGTTTACATGGATTTATTTGATAGGCAGGCTGGTTTGTTCAGAGATCACACACAGATTCAGCTCATGGCCATCTGCACACACAAAATAGAAAATATAATAAGAACTTTTTTGTAATTCTGCAACAATAAATCTGATCAACTGTCAGGACCAAACCAGTCTCAGACATTTTTAACTCAAAGATTTCCAAACATTTCATTACTTCAGTGTTTGTGGCCACCTGGCAGCACCGAAGATGAAAGAGGAGATAAAGTTCTGGTCAATTTTAGAACAATAAACATCTCACAGTCGTGAGACACATCAACAGGAATAAGTAGAGAGGGTGTTTTGAACATCTTAATCACAGAAACTAATCTGTGTTTGTCTTGTTTTTCCAGTATCTTTAAACTCCAATCGTTTCCTTGATTTCCGTGACCATTTCCAACTTCTTGTTGTTTTACAATTAGTTTTTCTAATTTTTTAAAGGTCAGTCCAATGTTTTTGTAGTTTCAAGCTTCCTTGGTTGTCATTTTTCATGGTTCCTATAATTGTTTAATTGTTTTTTTTTCCCCATTCAGCTTCCTCTTCTGTTTATTTTCTGGCTTCTTGCAGTTGTTCTTCTTCTTTAACTACTTGTCAGGGTTATTTGTGCTATTATTTGTTGCTCTTCAGCTTCTGTACATCAATTTACACTGTATTAAGGCTGTTTTATATATATTATCTTGTGAATGATTTTTGGCATGGCCATAAACATAAACATAATCACAATCACTAGAGCTCTGCACAGGAATGGACTCCAAGGTTGCGGACCAAGAAAAACTCAACTTCTGAAGAGGAAACACTTTCAAGCCAGACTGAAGTATGCTTAGGACAACCTGGAGAAAGATTATGCATACTGGAAGAATGTCCTTTGGTCAGTTGAGATGAAACTAGAACTCTTTGGTGATAGACACATTTCTTATGTTTGGAGAAAGAAGGAAGAGGCATATAACCCAAAGAACACCGCCCCTGCAGTGAAACACGGTGGTGGGAGTATTATGATGTGGGGATGCTTCAGTGTGTCTGGAACTGGGAATCTTGTCAAGGTGGAAGGAATCATGAGGAAAGAAGAATATGTGAAGATGTGAAGAAAACCTGAAGCAGTCAGCAGTAAAACTGGGTCTGGGTTATTGCTTTGTCTTCCAACACAACAACGAACAAAAACATATGCCATTCCTAGTTAAAAAACTACCTCCAGAGGACCAAAGTGAATGTTATTGACTGGCCTGCACAAAGCCCTGACTTGAGTCCAATTGAAAATCTGTTTGGTGGACTGAAGAACAAGGTCCATGCCAAAAGGCCATCAAATCTGGAGGAGATTGAGAGATTTCCCTAAGAAAAATGGGCTAGGATTCTACAGGAGAGGTGTCAGAGACTTGTTGAAAACTAAAACAAACAACTGCACGCTGTTATCCAGCAAAAAGGATACACAACTGACTCTTTGCATCAGAGGGGCTAATAATTTTGACCCTGGCAGTTTTTGTTTTTATGAAATAATTCTGTTTCTGTGTCCAAAGTAAATAACGTAAGCATCCAAAATAAAACAATGATGTTTGAAAATGCTGTGTTAAAAATTAATTGCTCTGTTTAATACTTACAAAAAAGCGAAATTTTCATAGGGGGGCTAATAATTTGTCCTCAACTGTACATTGGCTATATTGTTGCATGGATGAATTGGGCCTATGGAACGTACACAATGTTCCATACAGAAACAGGTGATAAATGTGATAAAATTTCTGATTTTCTGCCGAGCTGCTGATGGAACACTTTGAGCACAGAGATCATAGAGAGCTGAGCTGGATTACAGTAGGGGAGTGGCTCAAGAAGTTTCCACAGATGTGCTGATTCTTAATTATCACTAAAATTATTTCATAACTGATACTGAACACATGCAACCACAGCAGCTGTTAGATGGGATGGACCTTTCTAAAATCAAACTCACTCCTTAGATTTTCTGCTGCCGCTTCACTATAAGCACACAGTGGAAAATCAGATAATTTTCAATGAAAATCTGCAAAACTGGAAAAGGAAATGTTGCTATATTAGGGTCTGTGCAGGAGATGCAGCATGTTGGCAGCTGGCCAGTCTGCTGTTTGTGTTTAAGCTTCACAAGTGAAACTGTAAAGACACTTTGACAGGTTTTCTGCTATAATAAGACTCCAAACCAGGTTTCGTCCATCATTGCTTCCTGTCACAACTGTGTCAATTTATTATACTTTTTTTTTTTTTTTTACTTATTTTAGGAAAAAGATGCTAAACGAGAAAGATACAAATTGGGGGGGGGGGGGGGTACAGCGTGTGTGTGTAGGTCTGCATCTGTATGTGACAGACAGAGCCAGATGAGCAGGCAGATGTTTTCTCTGTCTCTACTCCGACTGTCTGAAAAAGACTGACAACAGCTGGACCAATGCCAGACACACACACACACACACACACACACACACTGACCAGTTTTATGTTGCTGTTTTTTACTTTCAGCTTCTTTTTTCAGTTCTGTTGGTGTTAATCTGTCCTTGAAGTTCATTCACTACTGAACATGGTGAGGATGCTGATTTAGAAACATCTTACTAAAATGTGTTTTAAAAGCTTTGAAAGATTGACTGTATCCCCCAACCTTACAGACATACAGTAGATAGGGTTAGCTGTGTCTAGGTGTGCATTTGATTGCAGTCCAGCATTAAACACATGTACATACACATGTACAAACAAGAATAAAGACTGAAGGTGCTGAGTTTAAATGTACCATGTTGTTGCCTTGCTCCATCTCGTTCTTTCCCTGCATGATGCTGTTTTTCTGTCTGTTAGTAAAGTTTTCTTCTCTCTCTGACCTACAAGAGAAACACATCACAGCTTTAGTGTCAAAGACCAAAGTGAAACTAAATAATTGTTTCTAGTTTTGTTTCTCAGATACTTCATGAGCCTCTGCTCATTTGCTTACTTTTGCATATGATGAGATTTTTTCACTCATTGTATTGGTGTGTATGATATCAGTTTAATGTTGTGGCTACTCACAGTGGATGTCTGAAGGCTGAAATGATCACTTGTTTCTTCCCCTCTTGAAGCTGAAAGAGCTCAGTGGACAGCTGCTGCTGACGACCTTCAATCTGAAAGAGTCTGACAACACACAATTACCCAACCTTACACACACAAATAGATTTGATTAGCTGGTAATTCAATACATTTGCTGTTTAATTGCAGTGCTCAAATCTCTACTCATGTATGGACTAACCATGCATCATATTTGATGTGATAACTATAGGGACGACTTCACTTGTGTAAGCTTTTACCTTCAGTGCCACTAAGAAACAGCTTCTGAATTCAGTGAAAAGGACAAGACAGGACAGACTGCTCTGAAAACACTAATGACAGCTACATAGTCTGATCCTCTCTGTAATATTTAAATTCTGATACATGTGTTCTGTCTGATCAGTCTCTGCAGAAACCTGAGCCAGCTAACTAACATCAAACACTCCTGAGCAGTGGGCTCCTGCAAACCTGTTTGACATCACACTTGAACACCTTGAACAATCACTGTTGAGTTACATAGATACACACACAGCAGAATAGTGGATGTGGAGTGAGTGATCCACTACTGTTTAAAGTCAACAGTAGCCAAAACCTCACTAAGTCACAGTACAGCAGGTCATCCAACTGTGTACAACTGTGTATGACTCACACCAGTGTAGTAGTGTAATGAACTACAATTTATACCAGGATAACAATAAATAACTTGCTTTCACATAAAACTATACTCTAACAACAAACTAACAACAGACAAAACCAAATGACATACACTAATAGTAGTAGTCATAGTAGTGTTAATGTTTACACCAGTAGTACTGCTAATTTTAGCTGAGGAAGTAGTAGCAGGAGATAAAATAACACGAGCAGTATCATTAGAAGTAGCACTAGTAACACTAAGCACAGCAAGTACAGTAACAGCAGCAACACCATTAGTAGTAGTAATAATCCCAGTAGGCACAGTGATGTAGTATCTGTAGTAGTAGCTAGCCCAGCCGCAGTCATAGCTGTAGTAGTAATAGTAACAGTAGACTAGATTAGTAGTCTACGGGTGCTAATGGCAGTTGCAGATGTAGTAGAAGCAATGATAATCCCTGTGCTAGCAGTATTAAAACTGTAATACTCCAATGAACAAATGTGTGGTGGTAATAACAAATATAAACAGCATTATTCCAGCCTGACACAAAGGCCCTAGTCAAGCTGAGCAGTCAGACATCAGAGTGTAATGGAGCAACTGTCCACTGGGAGACACTAAACCTCTGCGACAGCCTGGCAGAACAGCAGGTGACGAGAGGCACACAAGTGTTTTGTTTGTGAGGAAGAAGAGGAGGCTCATCTGAGCAAAGCCTTTGATGAACTAACTGAAGATGTGACACCAACATGTAGAGAAATGGCAAATTAGGAGAAACCACACAGACAATGGCACAAAAACACAAAGGCCTGCAGGGAAATATCTTAATGTTGTGTTGATGAGGTTTTCAAGGAGGCCTAAGGACTTGTCTTTGTTATCAGCCTGTCAGAGATGGAAATCTCAAGTAAACCTGAAGACAACATTGATCTCTCATCCACAGTCATCTGGCCACAATGGCTTTGTCAAATACTGATGACTGATAACAACAAAAGAAAAGTTAGGTTTGAAGCTTTGGAATGTTGGAAGTTTATGTATATCATTCTGATTCTTCATATATAAGTCTGAGATAATTTTTTATCATTATGTTTATGGTGTAATATTGCATGTAGTTTTGCTACTTACATGTTTTAAATAAAAATCACATTTTGAAATTACAATGCAACAAAGCCAGCAATACTAGCAATAGCATGACATTCCATATGTTCAATACCATAGGCCTGTTCCTGCAGGTATGTAGGAAATTTCTTGCCGATTCAACTTTAACTCAAAAACCTAAAAAGCTTGGGAGAAGTGCACGTCTTGAGAGAAATCATGAGATTTCAAGAGTAAAGTTTCATGCAAATAAGCTACTTTGTTACCTGTCAATCAAAAATGATCTTAGCCAATCACATGGCTTCATTAAAACAGTGTGCGTGTGTATTGAGGAGACTCGTGTTTTGCTGTAAAAATCAGTAATTACCAATGAATATCCGTGTGTGTGAAATGTTGACAATTTGAGAATCACACACAGACACACACACAAACACACACAATGTGCCAGCTGTCAGTGTGCTCTGATTAGGTGCTTATATACAGAGAAGCTTGAATAGGGCTCCATAATTACATGAATGTATGTGACAAACACATTTCACTCCATAATTGCAGGTGAAAAATGTGTGGGTGTTATTTATTTATTTATTGTACATTAATGTATCTCACCTCTGGCAGCCTGTCAAATGCATTTTCAGTGTGTCAAGGTTACGCAGGATATACACAATCTGTGGTGGGATTGTGTGTGCGTGTGTGTATTTATAGCACAAACAAGAATTCATTTTGAAGAATAAAATCCACCTCTGTGTTTCTATCATGAACTACGTTGATGGTATAAACCTGTATGTAAATGAAGATGAATGTTGACTCCACTACTTCATACTAAAATCCTGTATTTGCAATTAAAGATAAAACTGTGTGTGAGCAGAAGTTCCAGGTTCGGTGCTGAAATAATTCTCTCTCTATCTATCTATCTATCTTCTGTGCTCTTTTTTAAAATAGTTTTGTTAGTTGTACAATAACTGAATTATTGTATATCTGAATTGTTGGCAGGAGGGACATTTTACAAACTAAAGATTAATTGATGAAAAAAGATTGAATTGAAAAATAATCATTACATAATATAATAACCATACATTTCATAACAATATAAAAGAAGGGGAAAAAGAAGTTGTTGGGAAAAAAAGAAAAAGAAAAAAGAGGACTGAAAAGAGTAGGCAAAAGTAGGATTACTCTGATGAACACAGGAGTGTTTCACAGGTAAAAGAAAAACAGGGTGAGAACAAAACCAGAAAAAGAAAGTGATGGATGAAAAATCAAAAAAGAGAGCTAACAAAGAAAAGTGAAAGAGAAATAAAAGACAAAAGTAATAAGAATTAAATAAAACAAAATAAATGAAATCAAAAATCCAAGATCTTCTTTCTAGCTCTCACTGCTTCACACAGACTTCCCCCACAGATGGACTGAGTTAGCTCAGTTACTCATATACATATGTTGCCTACATGCACCTGATCACGTGACTGATGTGCCACACTGATGAAAACTACACCCACTGACGAAGACCATAAGACGTGGTTAAGAGCTACAAAGAAAGCTACTGAGGAGACCTTGTAATGAAACCTTTATTCACAGCTGGATTCCAATGAGAAGCTTAAACAGCAGCAGCTATCAGACCATGTTCCTCCAGACCAGTCTGCTTTTTTTCAGCTATAATTTATTACCGTAAAATACCATCCTCTCAGATCAGAGTGATGAGAGTGATGAAATGAGTCAAAGAGGCATTTGAGTGATGCCACCTCATTGATTGATTTCAGAGAATACGTGGAAGATGATGAAGAGGGTTCACTGGCTGGGTGTTTTCCAAACTGCCAGTCTACCCATTGGTCTTGGCAACAGCAAGAACTCTCCTTGTATAACCAGACTCTGTTTGAGTCTATCTATGGAAAAAACGCAAGAGTAGTTGTTTGTAAATCAGCCATGTAAGAAATTGAGGTTTCATGCTTCTTTAGACCTCAGATTAGATCAGCACCTGTCACCTCTCAGTAACTACCCCTTCTACCCTCACCCTCATGTCTGCATGTTATGTATTGAAGGGTTAGTTCAGTGGTCCAAGCACTGTCACACATAATTTTGGTCTTATTAACCATTTGAAAGGAGTTTAATAGAAGTGAATTCAAGCTGTTCTTTCAGAGATTTTAGTGTCAAATTATTTAAGTAACTAACCCTTCATAGGGCTTCAAGACAAGTAAAGCACTTAAAGAATGTAATCACAAGCCCCAACATCTTTCCAAAAACAGTGCCCTTTTGTTATTCTGGGTAACCCCCCCAAAAAACACTTGAATCACACCAAAGAAATAGTCCCTATGAAAAATTAGGCACTAAAGCTGAAACTGAGCCTTTTATAACAAAAACTGAATTCTGCAGATTCACAGATATCTCAAATCATGGACAAATGAAACCACAGTTGTCTACAGAGGAAAGATATTTGTACTATTTGTAAGCTGGTTTTACTCAGTGATAAAATGTTATTCATTTTCAGGACAATCAAAGATCGATGGCACTTCAACAGAGCAGGAGAGACTTGTGTTAATAGAGTCACTGTGACCTTCCTGTTTCTGTGCTCTGTGAACTTGCCACTAAAATTCCATTAAGTGTCAGTGGTAATACAGTAATGAACAACACACTTCTGAGAGAGAAGGGAAGTAAACATGAGAGGACTGTCAGGCGTAAATAAGGAAGTAAAGTGTTCACTGAGCCTTTTCTCTGTATCAGCAGTTTATTTAACATTCAATTCTTTCTTTTCAGGTTCTTCTATTGGTTTTTAAGCAAATATTGCTAGGTGTACAAGATGGTCTTTAAATGTCGTCACAATATTGCATAGTTACATGTTCCCACCCCCAGAGATTCTGTTATAGTTTGCCATACCCCATATGGCTGCTTTGTTAAATGACACTTTACATGATGCTCTACAGCTCGGTGTGAGAAAAGACCATTAAGACCAGATCAGGTTTAACACAGAGCTGTGAAGGTAACTGCATGGTTGTGACTGAGTTCTCACTTCTAACAAACAGCAGCATGGTTCTTCTGCCAGAGGAGGAAGATGATGTTTTAAAGGCATCATTATCACCTTGACAAAGAAAGTGAACTACAGCAAGAGTTCTGAGTGTGAAAGCTGCTTGTTTCCTGCAGTGTAAAGTCTACTCAGAGGTAAAAAAAAAAAAAAAAAAAAGAATGGCTTTATCTGTGTTAGTGAATATTGCAGAGTCTTAGCTTGATCCTTTTTTCATGCACAAAAACCCAATCCAGTGTTGTCACTGACATTAGCACATAAGCCTCCCTGAAAGCCAAGGAAAACCTCAGTAAAATGAAAGCAGGGTGACGTCTTTCTCCAGTAAGCCGAGCGGATATGAGATATGGGTATCAAGTCGGGAAGGGCAACATGATCGAGTCATGTAACACTTCTTTTCATCTCCTGTCATTAAGCCTTTTATCCAAGCTGTGACTGGAGATGATCATTCTTGACGGTGAGGACCCAGGTTACTGAGAAATTAGGAGTGGTGTGTGTGTCTGCCAGCTTGCACACCTTGAATCCTGAGACGTGTTTTAGCTTGTCTTGTCTGACAGAAGTGAGACCAGTTGAAGTGTTGTTCTGCCAAACTGCTCATCATGGCAGGATTACAGAGAGTAGGAGCGAACAGGATGAGGTGGCATCCATCTACCACCATCTGAAGATTCACTGTCAACACATAAAATCTGAAAATTCACCAGCCTTTCACTTTCACAGAGCTTATTATAAAGGTAAAGGGGAAAACTGAAAACTGGAAACTTATACCAAACTGGTTGGTAACAATACAAATGCACAATGGAAAAAAAAAGATGGACATAGATGGATGGAAAAATAACTTATTGATCCTGCTGGAGTCTCAATTTACTTTATTAAGATGTGTACATTGATGAAATTATTGGATAGATTGGATTAAAACCAAAGAAACATTTCCTGCAAGGCTGAATGGGCTTAGAGCTGTTATGTAATCACCCCTGTAATAACCCCTCTCCTCCGACTGTACGGGGCCTTAAACCTGGATGGGTGGGAGCTGCCTTGTTGATAGGAATGACACAGCACACTTTACAATATCACTATTTCATTAACCTTCTAAATAATGAAATTAATATTTATTTAAGCCAAGAAAGCATGCTGCTGTACACACACTACAGAAAAAATGTGCAGATAATTTGTTCTACACAAATAGGTTAACACATTTTAAATTTGTGGGGAACAAATCAGGGGGGTGCTCTTTACCAGCAGATCTGCCCATGTCCTTAAAACAACATTGTGAAAATCAAGTATAAATACAAACTTGAAAAAGTATTCCCAAGAAGGGAATGCGGGTGAATGCTGAAAGCAGCTAAATGATATTGCTGAAGCAATGCTGAATGAGCTGAAGAAATTGTTAAAACAAAGATGAATTAGCTGAAGAAATTGGTCAATTATATTTGAAAAGGCTGACGCTGAAACTTGTACCAGTGCTAACATAGCTGAAATAATAAGTGAAAACAGATTTTAAAAAGTTGCACTTGTAAGAAGGAGGCTGATTTTGTATAAAATGGTTGGCAATTACTTGAATTGTTGAAGATTAGTACGAAAAAATGAAACATTGGAGTCTACTCAAATATATGAATATATAAAATAGACAGCTTGAAATCATTGTTGAACAAATATCAATAAAGATGAAATAATATCTGAGGAGTAAAAGTAGAACATGTAAGCAGGAGGCTGAATAACATGAAAAGGTGGAAAATACCTCTTGTTAAGGATAAGTGTAAAACAATGTGTGAAAATATATAGACATATGAATGAAAAATGTGAAACTCCTAAAATGGGAGTTTTGTGTGAGATGGTTGGAAATTACTTGAATTGTTGAAGATTAGTATGAAAAAATGAAACACTGAAGTCCAGCCCACTCAATATATAAATATTTTAAATATATTAAAATGTTTGAAGAATGGGCTGAATTGTTGGAAATAATGAGTTAAGATCCTTCAAAATAAAATGTAAGGGTTGAAGAGGTGGAAAAGCCAAAAGCCAAGACAGGAGGAAGCTCAAAATCCTGAAATCTCAATTAGGAGAACAAACTGGTGTGTAAGTAAGAGAAATACACTGTTGGAGATGTTTAAACGCTCCCTCAAAGGTATTAGGGGGTAGGGAACTGGCTGCATTCAGAGGCTCACAGTTCAAATGATGTAAGTCTCTCTGTGTTTTTGAGCACATTGTGAGAAAGAGGACAAGTATGTCTACAACTGTGGAGAAAATAATGTGTGTAGATTGTAATTTGTGGCCAGGAGAACAAGAGAAAGAGAAAAAATTTCAGACGATTTTTAGACCCTCTCACACTCTAGCTGATGATGTCACCCACTCTAGCCCTGAACATTCTGCGCAATACACACCCATTATAAATTTGAATTTTTTCCAAAATTTGAATGACGTTTAAACTGTCATAAAGCCGAAACTGTTGAAAGGTTGAATGAAGTCTGTAGCTGAAAGTATGCTGAAATAGTTGAAGTTCAAAGAAGCAGAAGAAGCAGAAGAGTTTGAAGACCATTTCAATGCATTTCTATGGGACTGAAAAGGGAAAATATTATAAAAAGTATAAATATTATGAAAAAGTTGAATGCATCCGATAATGTCCAGCACAACAGCACAAAGTATGAAGGATTAGTTTAAGTCAGAAAAATGGCAGAAAGTTGGAAGAATTAAAAAAAAATTGTATAATTTTGTATAATTTCAGCATTCACCCAAATAGTAATAATAATGATAATAGTAAAAGATTTGAATAACAATAGTGTGAATGCTGAAAGCATTCACCCTTATAAAAACAAAAAAGATCGATGATATTAAGTGACTCATTCTGGATACTTGGGAACAGTAACAAAATAATCTCAGCTTCAAAATCTCAATTTAGTCTCACACACACGCACGCAAAGAACCATTCACTTTCGTTTTCTCTCTTCTCCCATCTTTCACGCTTTGTCAGACACACATACACGCATGCACACTCTACACAAAGAGGCATGCTGGATCCTGTTGTTTTCTCTGGTGGAGCAGAACTTGCTGTTGTTCTGAGATACAGCAAAACTCCAGTAGTCGTGTTTCAGCTCTGTGACAAAACCCCACAAACCAACACAGAGCTGCTTCTTACTCACATGTTCGAACAGCACACAATGTGGTCCTGATTTTATAAACAGGAGTGTCCAGGTTCACAGAAAACAATCAAGAATATAGTAAGTATGTTCACGTTGAATGGACAGTTGGGTTTTTTTCTGAGAGGATTCTATCTATGGTGTTTAGCTGTGTTTGCTTTTAGCGTCAATATTCTGCCTCTATGTGCTCATCATAGAATCAACATTGTAAGTCATAACCTAATTACTGTGACTGAAAACATGCATAGTGACAGTCAAAATGTTTAGTTTCTTTAGTATATAAGATCTTGTCATAAAGACACATGGTTGAAACTGTTTATCAACAAAAGTATGAGACAACTGATTTTAACTGGGAGGGACACCAGGGTTGAGTTCAAAAAAGAGACACAACGACTGTTCAAAACTTAGACAAGCACCCACATTGCTGAAAAGACCCTAACGTACTCTAATACTGTCCAATAGGTCGGTCAAAACATATTTTATTGACTCCTGCTCCTGCTCTGTTTGTCTCCATGGTTGCTGGAGGTCAAAGGTCAGCCCCTCACACAAAAAAGCAGTCTTCCACAGTCCCTCTCTTCCAGTGCTGTCCTCAAACAGCCTGAAATAGCCAAAAGTCCAGATCACAGAAGCAGACAAGAGAATTTAGATGAGCCTTCAGCTGTAAAACACAGTCTGGTGGCAACAATGATCTTCTAGCTTAGTTTGTTCCTTTCCCTAGTTTGATGGTGGCCCAATTCAGGGATTGCATTCCTTGAAGAATGCCTCTGCAGACTGCTGTCTACATTATTCTCTTAAAAGTGGTTTGCCACTGGGGAGCAGTGAATCTTGGGATATGTTGTGTTGTGAAGGATCCATCCATTGGATCCTTTGTTGCCCAGGGAAACTAAGGATCCATTTATGTACATTTGAAGTGGCCTTGAAAAAGGACAGCCGTTTCCAACAAAGCCTTGGACACAAATGGTCTTGTGCAACCGGTCAATTAGGTGCACCTCTAATTATCTACTAACAAAGAGTGAAACGCAACCATCACTTTAGGTCAGTAACACAGACAGGACACAGAACACAGACAGTAGAAGATACAGAGTCTGGCATTTGTTAGTTTCAGAGAGTAATAAAGCTACTGTACCTTGACCACTTTTATTGATGGGAAACAAGACACTGCTGTATCCTCAGGCTGCAATTACACTTATAGCTTTGGCTCCAAATAACACACCCCACAGATACCAGGGTGTGAAGGAACATAATTGATGCCAAAGACAAAACACAAAATGCTCCATCATCATATAATATTTAGTGCAAAGAGTATTTGATGAGAATTTAGCCGCATATCATTACAGGTCTCAATAGTCTGCTGTCTCATTTTGTCACATGTAGCAACATGTTGAGTTAAACAGAAGACAGTGATGATTCACAGACTGAGGGAGGAGAGTGGGAAAGCAGACAGAGGCGAAAGGAGACACACAGAGGGGAAACAAAAAAGAGACATTTGAGGACAATGAAGAGGAATAAAGAAGTTAAAAAACAGTGAAATCTAACATGGCGTGTCTGAACTAGCTGAGGTGACGGAGTCCTTCAGAGAGCGGCTGTGGACTGTGAGACAACAGACTGACTGAGTCATTCTGGCAGAACATGATGCTCAACCTCATCCTCCCCTTCGTCTGTCTGTTTGTGTCCATGTGACTCAGTCTGAGAGACAAACTGGCACTACATTCACATGGCAGCCAATGTGATCTGGTTTTGAAATGTGATCTTTAGTCCTCACTGTCCACGATCAAACATACAAGATGGAGCCAAAAATCTATATTTTGACACATTTTGTGTTTTGTACACACAATTTCTGAGGCCAATGCCTATATAATCAAGATTTCTTATCGACCTATATAACATCTCTTTACACACTCTGTGATATAAATAACATTTTTTGTAGGTTTAGGTTCTGTTTTTGTTTGAACAAATGAATGGGTTATAAGTAAACTTGGTATCACTGTCTGGTGAATAAAATGTTTTAGTGATCATTATCTTGTTTAAGACTTCCTGACAGCTAGAACCAATGCATTTGTAATGAGCTAATATTGACAAAATGTGGCTGTTTAAAAACTTACATTTAATGATCAGGGCAAAATAAGTTTAATAATGAGTTGATATCTGTTACACACTCCACTATCCAGACTGGTTGGTGCCACCCCCTTATGCAGTTAACTAGCCTGGAAATGATTAATTGGAACCTTTGTTGCTTTATTTTCTCTCAAACGTCTGTGAGGTAACCATGCCTCTATCAGTGCTCGCTCCCACCATATGTCATGAATGAAGTTCACAGTTTAGGTAAGAGGAGGAAGTTGAGAGTGACTTGGGGTCAAGAAGAGGGTGGAGAGCACACGTGCCAGGGAAACAGGGTGTTTTGTCACTGTAATTACAAAGAAGCTGGGATTCACTTGCATTTGTATTAAACTTGTTATGTCATGTAATATTCACTGTTAATTTGATAACTGAATTGCAGAGAAGGGAAACATCCTTTTTCATTAAAATCCTTGTGAACTGAAATTGCTTTTCTCTGTTGACTTGTATTTTCTGTGATCACGCTCCCTCTCTAAATGTTTTAGATGACTCTAATGTTAAATATGGGTCACATAAGGGAAATGACTTTGAAACCCATTGACAAACATTTGAAATAGTTTTAATCAGATTTTCTTGTGCACTTTATTGGTTTTTGCAATTAGGCTTTAGTAAGAAAAAGACACTTGATAGTAGGGAGGAGCAATAACTTGGATTTGAGCTGCCTGTCTCATCATGGCCTTGGGATAGATCAACAATAAGGTAGAGCAAAGAGAGAGAAATACAGATGAAAAACAGAATGGCACAGTAATTCTGAGAAGAGAGAAAATCATAGAAATCAATAAAGACAGTGCCAAC
Organism: Caranx melampygus; assembly: GCA_019059645.1. Taxonomy (NCBI): domain Eukaryota; kingdom Metazoa; phylum Chordata; class Actinopteri; order Carangiformes; family Carangidae; genus Caranx; species Caranx melampygus. Next base: position 481,869 of record JAFELL010001234.1, on the reverse strand, counting down.
CAGACCCCTGCATACAATGTTAAGAGGAATGCACTTAAGGTTGAGCAATTAGCCCTGTACCCTCTAGCAAAGAAACCAAGTTTTAAAAACATCACGTTAAAAAGAAGAAACTAACTCCAACCTCAGCAAAGACAAAATGACACTTGATACCTCTGCTACACAGCAGATGATCATCTAACTGTTTTTTACTAGAGGTGTCATGTTTAATGTTCCTGAAAGAAGTTCAGTTAAATATGTGGAGATTAGACTCATTACGAAGTTGAATGTTTTCTTCCATCTGTTCAACGACAAGATTTGGCCTTCAGCTAATGATCCACTGACTAAGAAGACATGCATGTGTTTTTATTATCAAATTTTATCTTCCTGGTTTAATAGTGTTAAATTTGTATGTATGTTAATAATGATTTTCCATGTTGTTTACCTGGTGGTCCTCAGTGATGGGGGACTGCAGGATGTGAACTTTATCTTCTATCAGCTGCCGTAATTTGTCCAGAGAAGCAGGGAAGTCCTCTGTGTGTCTCTGTAACTCTGCAAACTTTAGAGAAAGAGAGAAAATATTTTTAGTATTTTTACCCCTTGATTTCATCACAGTAACCCTCAGTAAATTTGACCTACATTACACATTTAGCAGATTTTGCAACAACCTAACACCACTGAGAGTCCATTCCTGTTGTTGGTCGATGAGTAGTTACATGCACAGAACTTGTAGCACTATGCAGCATGTTGTCTTGCCTCAATGTCTGGAAGCCAGTGTCAGATAGAATTAAGGCAACATCGAATTAGCAAAAGTGTCCCTTTGTCTCTAACTAATTTTTTCATCAGGATGGAATGGATAGAAAGCATATTGACTTCTGCCCTCCAGACTCAACATCATACCACTTCAAAAACTTTAACACTTTGCTCACTAAAGCACAGAGGATGACCTAAATACCGGCACACAACTGCTCCACATCTGAGTAACACATATGTGGACTAGAGGCTGACATTTTCTCAGGATTCCCACAGGACATCGGATTCCCACAGGATTCCCGTGATTTGGGGGTCAATTTGCCTATTAGTCGCGTGATTGGGACGTGACAAGAAAAATGTAAACAGGAGTGGGAGGCAAATTTTTTTAAAAAAAGGTCTTTTTTACTGTCTTTTTTCTATCGTTAATCAAACAAAAATACATATTTTTAATGCTAAATAAACTTTTTGGGTGAAGGGTTGAAGGGTGTCCTTAAAAGGCCACCGTAAGAAGAGGACGCATTTGTTTATTGAGCTGATTGGTCCTCCTCATTTTATGAAGCCTAATGCTACAAGTTCTAATTCTCCCGCTAGCAAGCAGAAGTCAAATCAACTAGTTAGCTAGTAATCAACAAGAAACTTGCTTGACAATTCGTGAAAGGACAATACTGTTAACATCAGCAACCTGAGGTATTTTGGACACAAGATCTAATGTGGATTGTGGAATTATGGAATTAGCTACTTGTTGAAAGACCACACAGCACTCTTGGTCATCATACTGAGAAAAGGAGTTGTAGTAGGCTACAGCTGAGCAAGGTATGTTAACGTAACGTTAATATGATGTCTGCTGCTGGTTTTAATGCTGAGAATCTTGTACTGCTGGGGTACAGGCATGTTTAATTTGCAAGGGGTCTCAGTTGAGGCTAAACTCGTAGCGATAATTTGACAGCTGGTGGTGTTTTTATCCTTGAATTGAGTGAATGCTGGCCTGTGCCTGTATTTTGTTTGGTAACCAATGACTGCCAATCGCCCAATAGGCAGCTGGCTAACAGTTAGACTGGTTAGCTTATTACAGTAGCCTACGTTATGTCACTTGTTCCAAATTCTGATTCACTTTGCAAAGTAGACCTGAGTGTAGGTTGTGATATTATGAAATTTGACTCTGTCGAGCTGTCATTCAGCCTGCAATGCGCAGGGGGCAGACAGGATCTGTCTGTCATTACAATGACGGCTGTGACGACGTGTGTTCTAAAATAGAAAAAACAGTAAAGAGACAGGATTGGGAGTGATTTATTCAGGATTGGGACAGGACAGGATTATTTTTTGACTTTGTCACGGGACCAGGAAGGGACAGGAATTTTTTGTGGGAGCAGGACGGGAGAGGATTGTGTCAGCCTCTAATGTGGACTACAGTTTGCCTGTGATTCAGTCAGAATAATGCTACATTCGAGACAACTCAGAACACCGTTAATGGTAAAACATCGATTAAAATGCAATTTTAATGCCAAAATACATAAACATTATGAAATATACAAACTTTACTTACATTTACAGATCACCTACTACTAATACAAGTGAATTTCCACAATTCTCGATACTTATTCAATAACACGAAAAAAAAAAAAATGAACCCACATGCTTCTAAATTCACTAGGCCTACTTTATTTTTGTATTTTTTTTAACTGTTTCATGTCAAACTTTCTTGTATTTAAGCTTCACTGTGATTCAACAGCTTCTAAAACTGCACAGAATTTAAAGAGCTGGCAGCAACATAATGTTGAGAAGAATATGTTTGTAGGTGAAACTGACAACAGACAGGTCAAACAGTGAAGCCGCTGTGAAGAGGGATTTACGGTAAGTGACAGTGAGGCACACTAGGCGGATTTGGTTGCTTAGTAACGGCAGACGCTTGGAAAATGCCACAGCTGGCATTTTCCATGCGTTTTTAGACGCTCCATATGAACAACCCTGAGGCAGACAGAGAACTGACTGAACTACAGAGTCAGGTTTAAAGCACATCAGATGTCCAAGTGTTTAATGACTCTTTGATCATTTGTATTTTGGGCTATATGAATATAACTGGACACAACAAAACATGCTACCAAGGTTCATCTTTTTGGCTTGAAGAGAGCAAGGCTGTAGGTTTACAATAAGCATAGTAAGGATTTTGCAATGTCTGTTGACTGTGTTTGCTGCAGCTTGTTCATTTTTACTCCATTAGAGTATTTACATTAAGATGCAAAAGGAAAAAAAATAAAAAAATAAAACCTTTTGCTGCAACTTTTCATTAATTTATCTGTGGAGTTTTTAAAATAAGTCATTTAAAAGAAGATGCACATTATAAGTTCTGAGAGCCAGAGGATTTGTCTAGTTTTGTTCGACTGGCAGTCAGAAATGAAATTCTAAAAGATATAGGAGACTGTTTAAATAAAAATCGTGGCTAAAATTGAAACATGGGTTGAGATATATTCTCTTCGCTCCAAAACACTGGGTCTTACACTTCTCAGAAAAACAAATCATCAGTGAACATATATTTAAACATCTATTCAAATAATGTACTCAAAATTGTTGCAGCATTAATAAGAACCATTAAAGATGCACTACAAGATAGTAAATCTTGCCATTGTTGTTATATAGGCCATAAGTGCGTGTTAAAAATGAGGGCTAAGTATTGGGCCCAATAAATCAAGTCTACTATGGGCAAAGTACCCTGTTCTTCATTGCTTTGATCATGAAATTTAACATGGTAACTAGATCTGATAATGCAATGACAATACTACGGCAGCAAGATCGAGGTGGTAGAAGATCGAGATTATCGTCAGCAATAGCATATGATACTCTTATAAGCAAGCCCCTACCAGGTGCGCTGGAAGATGTATTAGGTAGGGGGGCTGCCACCTGAATGCATGTGTTGGCAATTATATCATCATTATTATTATCATTATTATTATTATTATTATTATTATTATTATTATTATTATTAATAATAATAATAATAATAATAATAATAATAATAATAATAATAATAATATTATTATTATCGTTATGCCTATGTTAAGCATATTCTTTTTATGTAAAACGCACATTTGCGGACACTTTCCACCATTTGAAACACGATGTAAGATTTAATCTGGTAGAGAAGGCCAACTGTCTGCTACCAGTGTCATCCCTGGATAAGTACAGTAGTCTAGCCTGTGAAGTTGTTGCTGGAGCCGTTGCCGATAGGCTGCAGCCCCGGGAGCACCTCATTTTCCCGTGCTAATGGCCCCTACCACTTCAGGTGTGCCCTTCCTGCCCTTAATGATATGGCCACCACACACATTTACAACTTGACTGACAAACTTAAGCATAAGTTTGACCTATGGGCACCTGTACAGTGTACATTTTAGGACAGGTGTCAGACTTCAGGGTTTAGATGGCCTCAGAAAAAAAGTCGTCAGACTTTATTTTTTCAATTTTAATAAAATTAAATGTTTTTCTAACAGACTGGCAATAATGGCAAACTGAACCGCACTCATTAAAGTTGTGATTCACTCTGATTGTACTAATTATAACCACAAATTACTCTCATCACCGCCGACTTCATTGCTCACAAGTGAGAGAAACTCATCCGCGGCCCTGACATGTGGTGTGTGTGTGCGTTCAGCGGAGTCAAGCCCTTTTCACACCAAATACGCAAAGCACAGGTGGCGAATGGCAAACCGATTAATTGTGTAGGCCTATGTGTTGCACGGTGCAAGACCGCGCCGCCCTGAGTTTCTCTCACTTGCACGCGCTGTGACGTCATCTCGGCGCGGCCAATAGGAGAGTATGAAGTGGAGTCTGAAAAAGATCGGCGGATTGCAGAATGAAAACAAATGGCCAGGCGTTCAGTTGCAGTGATGGGCTGCCTGAAATTAGCTGTCAGCTTGGACCAACTCTCCCCAACAGGCTGTCAAACTGCTCCCTGCTCAAGCTGAAGTACACCTGGAAGGTCATCGAGTTGCTGTAGCTCCTGACCAACATATACTCCCCAGAATCATGTATTGTTTTTCTGGTGGCTTAGCAACTCGTGCCATATATGTGCGAAATGCGTGTGTGCCTTGCTCTGCACCTGTCTGTCTGCACCCTACCCTGCGGTACGTCCTTACTTACTAAGGCTACCCCCCCCCAATTTAATATGGCTGGCTAGTCCCTGATACGGCGCTGGAAAGCCCAGATACAGTGGCAACATTATGCCAAGCTTTTGTAACTATGTTTGAGCAGTGCAGTGACAAAGAGTAGTGTACAGTGTGCACAGGGATAATGCAATTCACAGTATGACCAAGACTATGAAGGAATGTGGGGTTACAAGGGCTCTCCAAGTTTTACAGTGAACAAGGCTGTGCTGAGCCAAAGAAACATTGCAGACTGTGGCTCGGTCGGCAGGAAAATGGCAGGTCACTTAAAACACTCTAAACTGGCCCCCTCTCTGAGAAGGTACCAAAACAGCCAAAATAAGTCCCACTGCATCACCTATGACAGGAAAGGGACACTGTGGAAATCTTTCTTTATGCAGTCGCTGTTTGTATCACTTCAGACATAGTGACTGTAAATACAGTGGAAAAGTGGAAAAGTGACATCTCCCCCATCCCTGAAACTATATTATGTATTGTTAGGGTCCAGAGGTGATACTGAGTTTGCATTTGTAAAATTATATTAAATAAAATATTAAATATTAAATAATAATAAAAGCATTTTTGGTGACTGTTAGGTGACTAGGTGGTTTAGAGAGATGGTGTCCTGGATCACACCTGTGTGACAGGTGAGTGACAGGAAGCAAAGGGTCATGCTTTAAAAACATGGGCCTCTGTCACGGTTTACTGTGATGAATTACTCCTCTGTGGAAGTCACTGTTCAAGTCTGGATTTGAGTGAGTGACAGCAAACATGTTATGACCCCAACAAGCTAAAATCTGATGAAATTATATGAAAATAAAAAAGAAAATGAAGAAAAAAAATACTTGATGACAGTAAGACCAATTCAAACCTGAATAGGAACCTTACCAACACCTTCAGTTGCTTTCACTGTTAAATCTCAAAGGGCTCTATAGTTGAACATCAGAAACCTTTAGCATAGTTCTGAAGATGATAATTAATTATAAATGGATGGTGATGGTAGCCAAAATACAAGTGTGTCTATACTGAGCAGACAGAGAACTATTGTAAAACTGTGCTTAGGCAGCTAACCTGCTGGGTGGTCTTTTCATTTCAAAGTAAGGAAATCAATCTTCATACTTAATGTATATAAAAATTACAGATGGACAGAAGGTAATTAATTCCTTTCCTCGCCATATGAGAGGATGCATTTATAACATGAGTGGGCTGGGTGTCGGTGACACAGCAAGTCTTTGTTGTCTGATTAAATGTAATCAAAACAAATCCATTGTGTTTTAATCCCTCTGAGAAAGGCAACATGCATCCACAGGAGCTTGGGCAGCTTAGAGGAATATGTAGTTGTTTGGAGGATGATGGAGGTGAGAAAAAAGTCAAACACAGTGTTGCAGTAGCATGTAACATTCAGTGGACCCAACAAAGTCCTTTCTTTCAAAAAAACAAAAAAACAAAAACTAACTAATTATAAAGTAAAATAGTGCCTCATGAATGTGGGCTGCTATACCATAGCTACACTGACAAGTGAGTTACCAAAAAAAAAAAAAAAAAAAAAAACTAAACAATTTTCTAATGTTATTGGTTTAACAATACTAACTATAGCTGTAGTTTTCCTTAGTGAGACTCCATTTTCCTGACTTCTTCTTCTGTTTCTATAATACCCACTGCAGGAGCTGGAGAGAGAGATGCGTTCATGATGTCAAATTGGCTCAAAACTCATTTCTTGACTTAGCTGAGACCACAAGGGGGTTCTGTGTGCGTGTTAGTGGGTGGGCTGCACCACTGTGTGCATGGAGATGACCCAAACTATGCCCTCCTTGCTGACAAGAATGGACAAGACACAGAGAGAGAGAGAGAGAGAGAGAGAGAGAGAGAGTTTGTTAATATCCAACCAGAGTTTGTAAGGGTCTCTGTACCTGACTGGTCACTTTACTCAACTTCTCATTTCCCTGTGTGTGTGTGTTGTGTGTGTGTGTGTGTGTGTGTGTGTCTGTGTGTCTGTGTGTGTCTGTGAGTGACAGGGAGAGAGAAAACATTAGCCCTGAATGGAAGTGCCTTGTTGTAAGTGAACAACAAAGCAAAGAAAATACAACTACACAAATATGTACAAAAATGTTCATAATTTCATGTAAATATAAAATCTATATTTTAATAAAACAATGATAAGCATTAACAATTAGATCCTCTCCTTCTCTGGTTCTCACTTTTCCACTTGAAAAGCTTTGGGGTAAAAACAAAGGAACACTGAAAGTCTCAACACTAACAACACTTGGTTGGCAAGTCCTCTTGTTAAATAAACCATGTCTAAAGCCGAGGCTGGGATGCCTGAAACAACCCTTCTAACCCTCCACCTTCCCCCTCCCCCCTCCAGGGTGTGTCTGGGTGGGGTCTGATGACTCTTGCAGGTTGCCAAGGCAGACACACCTTGATAAGTATTAGGAAGGTGGAGCCTCTCTGCATGTCTGCACTACATGTCCCTGGTTGTTGACTTCCTTTCAAGTCCCATTTCTGCTCCTCAGTTCTATCACTTGTTTTCATATGTACAGCAGATAGGCAAGTAGGGGATAGGTAGGGGTGCTGGGTGGTGGAGGGTTTATTGACTGGGATTAGGGTTGTAGCCACTTACTTACATTTTGACATTTTTTGATTTGTCTTAATGATAGTGCTCAAGGAAGGGTCACAGGGTCATCAAAAATATCACTTCCTCTGGTGACCATGAATATTTACAGCTAATTGTATAGAAATCTGACTTGTACTTATAGATTTATTTTAACTTGATGTGGACTGAGGTATTCTATAATGTGTCTTACCTTATTCACTTTTACTGTGGACTAAACTTAAGTTGAGGTAAAATGACTTGAGTTGAAAACTACAAAAGTTGTAAAATAATTTGCTGTCTACACTGCCCAGATGAACCTAAGTCCAACATTCACTCACCTTAGTCTGTTACAGTCTCCAGCAGCTCTTCAGAAAATCAGTGGCTTTACAGTAGCTGCTAAATGTTCTGACTAACTCAGTGACTGTTGCTGCAATGTTGACAAACCACACCATTCATTCATTTAATCACATTTTCATTTAATCAAAAATGGATGCCTGTAAAATTTTGATTTCAGTGCCTTCTTTCTCCCACTCAGAGGAGTGGCCCATTCTTTCACTGACTCTCCCTGTTTGAACAAATAATATTATGCAATCAGGTGAAGTTTCTTCTCCACCCGCGGAAAGTTATGAAACACTGTGAATCATCTCTGTCATTTACATAGTATGTTTTTTTTACATGCATATCAACTGTTAAACCACAAATGCAAGTGTGCAGGCTGTGCTGTGGAAGTGGCACAGTATCTTCATGCTTTCCTGCTTCTCCATTCCTCTTTTTATAGTGTATTATTATTTATTATTTATGTATTTATTTATTTATTTATAGTGTTATGGACTTTCATTGGTAGATGCATGATCAGTGTATTCCAAGAAAAAATAACTAAAAGGTAAAAACACTGTAAACTGAAAAAAAACGTTTCCAAAAAAGTAGAACTTGTTTCAACCTAAATGGAAAACAGGAATAATAAGTCAACCTGATTCTTATTCAGGGATAACATGTACTGCTTTCTTATCATCTGTAACAGAGGTTTTTCAGGTAAAAGGTCAGTGGTCACAAGTCCATTGACCTGCACCACAATGAGGATGACATGTAATTTTTCAGCAAGACACTATGTCTGTGGGCTGGAGGGAACTCCCAAAGACCCAGCATGCCTTGCTCATGACTCATAGTGTTGGTATGCCACCTTATGTGTTCATGGACTTTGGAACTAGCAGGAACTTTAAACTGAGTGAACATCTGGAGACGCCCTCCAGGCTCATTTGCTACCCACTAGTGTTTCTTCACAATGGGAACAGCTCTGGGTTCACTAATATTCTAGACCAATGTGAATTCACACAAATAGTTTCATACAGTCATAATTATTGTTTATTTTCTCTCACTGCTGAAGATAGACAGCTACACAATCCAACAGTTTCCAACAGATCAAATCCAATATAAAGGCCACAGACAGATCCTATTCTAAATTTGCCATTAATTTGCCCTTGATTTTTACTAGGTAAACATATATACCAATCCGATTACAGACAGCAGTGAGTACAGGTTAATGTATATGATACTGTGATAGAATGAGATCAACACACGGCCCAGTTTTTAAAGGACAAATAGATCTTGATAAGTTCTATGTCTGGTTCTACATACAACAGTCCACCTTGAATAATTTCAGTTTTTGTTTTCTAATAAACAGCAAATTGAGCTTATATCTGTAAAATGTGTTGTACAAATAAAACTGATTTGACAGTATCAATGTTAATAATATAGATCACATCCATCTTATTGTGATTTACCTGTCAGAGCTCTCTACAATGTAAACTGACTGATTGCTAACTGATGTAATGGAAAACTGTTTCATTAGGAACAGGACCCTGTGCACAGGAACATGTGTGTCATATTTAAGGACTTTCCACTTAGATTTCACCACATTGGCCATGATCAGTACAACAAAAATAAAATACAGACAGAAGTTTGTAGAAATCAATTCCACTTTGTCTTCTTTGTACATTATTGGCACAAGGCAGTGCACCCTAACCTTAACCCCAGTGGATTTATTATAATTCAAACTGGGCTATGCAGTGTGCTCTACAGTGGCCCAGAGCTCTCCATCTATAAAACCAACTTACATAAAACAGTAAAACCAGTTTGTGTCTGTGCTTTGTGAATAAGCAATACATCACCTCTCCTGTATTTACTCTCTCTGCTCCTTGTCTGTCAGCTGAAGCAGAACCAAACCAGTTGCTGTGTATTCAACAATCACATGAATTGAGGAACCCATGTGCCTCTCTTCCTCTTCGATTATTATCTACCCAACACAGAACAAAAACATCCAGTTTCTTCAGCTTTTGTGTTGTGTGAAAAGCAGTCAAATGGAAAATGTGCGTAATTCTCCATGTCACATTCTGGACTTTAATGGCCCATTCAAACTACCTAAACTACCTCCACTTGTGATTATATACAGTTCAGTCAGACAACTCTTGAAATGAGAACAAATAAGTTATTGAGAGCATGGCTGCAGCAGGTTTGGCATCAGGCTCTGTCTCAGTTATTCATTCCCTGAATAACGATCTGCTTGACAGACCTAACAGGGCATGAAAGCAGACCCCCACAGGGGGTCATAGAGACAGAGCCCACAGGTGGATGCTGGGGAGGTGGTGGGTTTGCAAAACCTCATGGGCAGCAGGAGCAGCAGCAGTAACGTGATGGTAAGTAGTAGCAGCAGCAAGGGCAGCAGCAGAGCAGCAGCAGCAGGGCAGCAGCAGAGCAGCCTCTGCTGCTGCCCTGCTGCCCTGCTGCCATTATCTGCCGACAATGGCAGAAAATAGCAGCAGCGGCAGCATTGCCAGGACGAGAGAGTAAGCTAGGGTGTTTAAATAGCCCGCCCTATTTGGAGAGGCAAGCACGTGACTGATCAGCTGATCAGGATGGACGCAGCTCAAGTTGTCTGCCTGAACTTGCTTCGCAGGCTTTACATCATTAAAGAGGAGATGAAGAAGCAGTTTTCATCCAAGTTGAAGAGAAAGTGACTTACCTATAGTATAAAAGGCAAACTCTGCAAAAAGAGTGCAGTCCTTCCAAAAATCACAAGTTCCACACACCCGGCATTGATTAATGAGTTGCTCACTGCACACAAGTACTGTAATATCACAGGTTCAGGCAGTAATACAACTCTCATCATCACACAATCATATCCCAACACACACACACCCACAGGTGTGTGTAGTTACAATGAGCTCCTCCCAAATTTTCCCAAAGATTAAATTCCTGTGAGCCTCATTTGTTTGACAAACAGGAAGAATAAGACAAAGACAGAGCAGCAGACGTATCCACATAGAAGAAAACAGAGCAGGCAGGCATGAAGCTCAGCATCCTGCTGGATTCACAACAGCACAGTGTCCTCATCAGAAAAAAAGACACCATCAGCCATTTGTTCAGAAGCTTTTGTTTTCATAAAAATCAACCTTCACTGGTCTGTGAATGAGGACTTTCTTCTACTGCTCTAATTAAGCACAATTGAAGCACACTGTATGTCTAACTTCAACTTAATGTGTGATCATCACAGGAATTGCAACCAGAATATCACTATGTAGTTACTAGGGCTGAAAATGTTTCTAAACTAATTGAAGTGGTAGAAAAACGGTTAATATGATGAATCGTGCTGCTGCTGCAGCCTGAGCGGGGTCACGCTGAGTTGTTGACAGAGCCTTTGACGGTACCGCTGTCATTGCCAGTACTACGGCTGTTGCCGGTAACGGTGCTGGTGCCGAGCAAAGGGGGTTTTGTGTGTCGCCGTGTTCCTACAGGAACACAGTGAAAGTTACATAGTACAGTTGCAGCCAACATGACCCCACTCAGGTTGCATCAGCTGCATGATTCATCCCATTAACTATTTTTCTACCATTAAATGAGTTTCAAAATATTATCTTAAGACTGAGAAACTAAATAATGTTGTTTTATATATCCCATTGTTAATTTAAAACTAGATCTGACCACATAAAATAAATAGACCAAAATGGACTGAAACAATATATTAGAAATATAAACAGACAAAGAGGATAACAACTTTCCTTCACTTTCTCATCTCTGACTTCTCTGTAAAGACAACAACAACAACAACTAATCACCAAGCACTGCAGCCCCCACCCAGTCTGCACCCATTCAGCCCTCCAATGAGGCTTAATGAGTAAAAAGCACTGGGTGACCACAGTCTTGGAGTCAAGCCAACTTTCCCAGATGCCAAATTGAAGCCTGGAGGTACTTCATAATGCAAAACAACACTCATTAAAACTTGGGAGGAAAAAACAAGAAGCTATAAAATGCACCAAGATGCATTTCAGGTGGAGCTTTGTGGCACTTTCTAAATGACAGAGATGAATAATTAGGATTTTCAGACATCCATTAGTGAGAGAAATTACAAGATGTAAAAATGGGCTGCAAAACATACTCATGACCCAAAAAACCTAAAATGACTGACCTGAACAGTATGTTAAGGTGGGTAATGTGATGTGAGCTCTGGAAAAGATGAAATGATGATGAAATGAGATAGAAGGAAAGGAATTTTTGAGATACAGAAACCTATCGTGAAGCTGTTGGTGAAGCTCTGAGTTCAATGAGATTATCTATCAGTATCAGTTTCTAACTAAACTGTAACACTAATTACATTTTGTAGGAAGCATCATCACCAGCTAGATATGCTCAGAGGCAATAAAAGAATTTATCAGTGAATGAAGTTATTCATCCATTCATAGAGCAGAGCTGACCTCCTGCTCCTGCCTATGGTTAGGCTCAGGTCAAACTTGCACAACAAACTGTGTTTTTATATCTACTGTCAACAGCAATTGGACCACACGGACAGAGACTTCATTGAACGCAACTACAATCCCACGATTCAGTTCAGACAGTTTTGAAAGGATTAATGCTGCCCTCATGTCTGTATGAAGCTAGAGTCTGGTTTTGTGCCTCTACTCCAGAGTCAAGCTAATTGCATCCTGCTGCTTTCAGTTTTTAAATTATGCTAAATTAAGATAGTGCTAAGCTAAACTAAATAGGTGTTGGCTTTAGCTACATACCTTTAGGTACATACTTTGATTGGGACACATACATATACTGTATGCTATCTATCCTTGCATCCAGCTCTCTGCTATATGAGCACACTTACAACACATGAACCACTATAATTCCTTACAGAGGCCCCAGGTCTTGCTGCCTTCAGTACTATAGTGAGGATACTTTAATACAGGTCACCTGCAGGGGAAATATAATGCATCATAAATCTGTGAAGTTCAATGCATTCCAGGGTATGTTTTTTGTAGATACACTCCTGCTTCTGATTTAGAAAAGCACCACATTGTACATTTTCATTTGATTTCATGCCACATGGAGAAAATATCAGAACACTGTGTTCCCTCAAGGAATGAAAGCTCTAGTTCATCCCTTCAATTAAATCCAGAGTACAGAGAGATTTGTAAACTTTAACGTCACTCGGATTTGTTCAGAGGACAGGTTAGACTTCATCACAGCAGAATCTCAACTGAGATTGAGAGAAACTATATACCATACCTAATAATTAATGATGTGACACTGTTATTATAGTGTGTAGGGGCCTCAAAACAAAGCGAGGCAGGGAAAGTGAACACACATCACAAGAAAGGTGAGTTTTTGCAGGAGTGTTTACCAAACCAGTCTTAATGTGGTTCAGTGAAGAAATAAGCAGCATGTTAGGTATGCTGTATCATCCTCACCATAATAACAATTATAATAATAATTATTATTATAATTATTATTTATTCTCATCATCATCATCATTGTTAGAATAGAAAATCATCCACACTTCCTGTGAGCTGCATGAGTGAGGAGTGACAGTCAGCCACAGTGATGAGTGGCAGAGGCTTTCATGCTCAAGCCTCAATATTCAGAGTGCTGACTGATACTAGATGCAGTGCAAACTATCGGTAAAATGATCTCTCCACCAAAAAGACAAACATGAACACCCCCTGAGTCCACACACACACGCACAACAGTTTATCATTTACCAGTAAACAAAATTCTGTTTCTTGGTGTACATTAATTTCTATCATTGTCCAAATCATTTCTTTTGTAAATTAATTTTCTCCCACACCTTAAGGAGGAGTTTTCCAGTTTTAATATTGATTGATCCTAAAAGTAACATTAACAACACTAACAAACCCGACACAACTGTGCTTGATGCACTGCACCTGCTCTACCTAAATTCCATTTTGTTTATAATTGATAGGCACCAGATGCCACCCAGGGGTGTTCCTCAGACCTTTCTCATTCCTCAAAATGACTTGACATTTGATTCAGGAAAAAAAAAGACTGCCACACACAATACATGTATTAAAACATAGGGGAGGCAGAATTTAATTCCTCATGCTTTTTAACACAGCACAGCCTCACACACAATCACTAACATTATTCCATATGAACTGTATGAGACAGACAAGACATGTTTTCATGTTACACTTGATATAATTTGATAGATTTCTCTCATATCCACATCAGGAGGTAGTGATAAAAGTTACATTCAGATTAACGTCATTCATTATTAGTTTGCCCATGTAAGATTTAGACAAGATCGCAGAGTTGGAGCTCCTTAGCTAAAGAAGCTCTAATAGTTTTCACTGTACAGGTATCTATTATTGGTCTGGGCCCTGTTGCATGATCACTTCTGCAAACATGAAAGGAATAGAGATGAGGCTAAGGAAAGCCTGAAAACAAACACAGACATACTTTTCTGCTTCTTTAACATCCTGACAGCTGATGGACAACACCCTGAAGAAGAACTCACCACATAGCTAACTGAAACAAGGTAATAACACCCTTGTCATTGTGTCGCTGTGAGAGAAATTCACTGACCTGAGCAAAAATTTCAACAATTGAGTAACTGCTGCTCTCTCTGGGTAATGTTTAGCTAAGCAGAAAAGTAATCATCTTGAAAACATCTAGAAAATGTTCGCTTTTTAAAGTGTCTTCATTCCCTACAGTGATCAGGAGATCATTTTAAAACTCAGAATCCTGTCAAATCTTTATGGCATAGCTAAATGCAAATGTGATGTAGGTTTCAGTTAATGGGAGTATACACAGACACACATAAACAGAAAGAACAGCTATCTACTGGAAATGAAGCCAATTACATCATTTATCATCAGATTGCGTATTAAAGTTTGACACAGCCCACAAAGTTTCACAAGCCCTCAACTCGTTGGCTCCATTTGCGACCGTCAGCCCCTTCTCATGGAGAGAGTGACAGAGAGATATAGAAGGAGAGAGAGTGCAGTGGGTGTGTGCCACGCTAAACTTTGAAAGCACTATTCTATTTTCTTGTTGGTCTGGTTGGTTAAGTGGAGTCAAGGGAAAAAATGCATGCATGTATGTTTCCCATTAAAACAAAGTAAGGGTGTGTGTGGGGGGAGGGAAGGAAGGTCACTATTGAGTTAGGGAGAAAAAAGCACAGGGAGGAAGGAAGGGAGAGATAGGAGAGAAAGAGAGACAAAAAAGTGAAAAGAGAAGGAGCAAGTGAGAAAGTGAGATCAAGGCATGATGGACAGAGAGATAAAATAGAGTGAGAGATGTTAACAGCCTTCAGGAGTCAGCCCTACAGCATTCCTCAGCCTGGGAAAACACTTACACATGCATGAGTCCTTTGTGAGTTCACCAACAACACACCACTGTGCAGACAACAACACAGAAACTTAACACACCTGCACCGCTCGATCTGACTGCTTTCATCTACTCTATTTGAAACAGACACATAGGGTTAGCTTTGGTTGTCCTGGTAACACCACAACGTAATGCTGCCATTGTGTTAAAAGCTGCTTATTATCCACCTGATTGTCAACTCAGCAACTGGAATAATAACATTTCAATTGATGTCATAGATGCAAGGAACTTTTCAACACAGCACCAACATATTTTATGTAACCTAGGCCTATATATGACCTGCTTGTACACTTGACTTGGATACAATGCTAACAAACAGCTACCTCTACATCCGCCATGCTCAAAACAAATCACAGCGAAAAACACTCCAGATTCAACATCATCCAGACCTCTTTAGCATCACACTGACATACACACATCATTGCCAGAGATGTAACCTTTTAGCATCACTGAACAAGGCCCAAGCAGGACTAAAGGCCCACAGTATAAACAGTGTGGCATGGGCAGTTATTGCAACTGTTATTATTACTAGTGTGGTTCATTAAGTAACACCTGACAGGCTGACCATGTGAAGCCAAGGACATTACAGACTCCGCCCAGATGAAACAAAGATAAGCTCTCCTCTCTGCTGCTGCTTATCACAGAGCAGTGCACAGTACACACAGACTCGACCCTGGACTCAACACAACACATCTATCGTTGTTGTGACAAAAGTTTCTGTTCTAGTCAGACGTACTAAATAATAGTGAGTGGACACAAGAACATCAGCTGCACACAAGTGGCCAACAATGGCACAAGGGCAAAGGAGGCATGAACTAACTAAACGGCAGTATGAATGGTGTTACACAGTTAGACAGTCAGACAGTAATGACAGGTAGCGACAGCGCGTTAAAACCTCAGCCACTTACCTTAGAAGTTAAGCTCCACCTGTGTTGCTCTGCTGTCGACTGACAAGCTGCCGCTCGCCGTCAGCCTAGGAACTTGCTTTGTGGGTGGGTCGAAGTCGACACACCTGCCGCACACCGGAGCCACATGCGTAATGAAGGCGCGCACGACGTCGCTGACGCACGTAGAATTAGGCCTACTTTACCTTAAGAGAAAAGAGAAACGTGATGAGGGTGAAAAAAAAATCCACTTGATATAAGCCAGCGGAGAAAACCAAAGTTTTATGAAGCATATGACCCCCTCCACTCACCACCACCTCCTCTCCTCCATTCCTCCTCCCTCCCTCTCTCTGCAGCACCATTTTTGGAGATGTAGAGTGCCAGTCCCACCAAATGCAACTATTCTAACTATTTCAGGAATGTGAGCTGCCCAGAGGGGATAGATTATTCTCCTCCTCCATCATAACAATGCAAGATGCTGAATCATCTGTCTGTCTGTCTGTCTGTCTGTCAGTCAGTCTATCTAGCTATCCAGCTATCTGTCTAGCTGTCCATGTGTAGCCATGATAACTAAGGTCATTAACCCACAAAACCATCTTTTCCTAAACCTAAACAAGTCTTTGAAACGTAACCAAACCTCAACTGGGGCAAGTTTCCATGGAAACAACAATCTATCTTAAAGTGTCAAAGTCTGCTCTCCATCACCATCCAGCTCAATGAAGCTGAGACAGGTAGAAACAGTGAGCTTTCATGTAGTGTTTGTAAGGGAAATGTGGCTGTCCAGTGTGATATCTTAACACATGTATTTGAACTTTGATAACACACAGTGCACGGTGACACTGTGGTGCACCTGTAGACAGAGTTAGTTTACCGGTGGCTTGGAGCTCAGAGCACTGTTGGTTAAACAGATGCTGGTTGCCAGACTGAACACTGACAGGCTTTGTGTTGGGCAAGACACGCAACCACTCCTTACATTCCTCTGCACTGGAGCAGAGAACACACCCATCAGCAGGTTATACGACGGTCTCCTATGTTAGACACACTCAAAGTGAACTTATATCCTTTACAATCTTTTGTTGTTCTCTAAAGGCACTTTATTGTGATCACCTGTTTGTGAATGAATATATCTCAATATCAATGACACAAACATCGGTTTGATGGGATAAAGTGCAACACATGGCACTTTGTCATGCATATATTACTGGACACACCTGCTCATTAGCTTGACAGGTTAGTACTGAGACAGAAGCTGTACAGTAAAGGTGTAAAATTTGGTCAGCCAGGTTTAAGTGGATTCTTCCTCAGAAATATTACTGAAAAAATCATTTTATTTTTTTTTTATTCAACACAAATTCATTCGACGGGTTTAGATAATAGACAAATTTTTGAGATGGAATATCAAGAAAACTTACAAAAAAACTGTAATGTGAGTTATTCTACTTTGATTTGGTTTACATCAATGTAAAATGAATATCTTTGGCTATAGTTTACAGATATTGGTAAACTTGACTTTTTTTGCCTCAGCCAGAGCCTAAGGTGTGTTGTCATGATGTCGGTCCATCTCTTGTTCTCAGCTACAGTATCTCCATAACACCTGGACACAGCTCAAATTAATGTAAATATCCACTTCAAAGACTAACTGATACAATATTGGTGGTTAAGGGTCAACAGTCACAGTAACTTAAGAAAACATGTTTTAACCTTGACTCAATACTTTACACAGCAATCATGACAAAATTTCACACAACTGTTACACAACTCAGCAGAACACAAAGCTACTGTTATCTGCTGAGGCGACACTGTCACATTAAGCACAGTACAGAGCCAGATGGGTGCAGGGTTGTGCTAATGTTTACAGGACTATTTCTCCTTAACACTCAGGAATACACAACCCTGTGGTCCAGGATTTCACATTCTGAGGGCTCATCAGTGCATCGTGGTTTAATCTTTTGCACATCTATGCACTGCAAGTGCAATGTTAATGTAAGAAATGCAGTCTGATCATGATTGTTGCATAAATTATCATTGACTAATATTCATACAGAACAAAAATGACAGGAGAGAGAACTTTGCAACAAATTAAGGTAAAGTAATAATAATAATAATTATAATAATAATACATTTTATTTGTAATGCACTTTTCATCAAAAGATCTCAGTGTGCTGCAGAGTTAAGCAAAGTATAAAACATACAATAAAACAGAGATAAAAACACAGTGAGTAATATGTATGAAAGTGTCAGCATGCCTTTCTGAATAGAAAGGTTTTTAGGCCAGTTTTAAAGAGAGTCCAGACTCTGGGTGGCCCTCAGCTGGGTTGGGAGGCTGTTCCAAAGTCATGGTGCAGCCAAACAGAAGGCTCAGTCACCCATGGAGGAAAGCCTGGTGCTGGGGACTCGGAGAAGCAGAATGTTTGTGGATCTGGGGGTATGGATGGACGATTGTGGCGTGATGAGCTCTTGAGGGTAGAGAGGTGCGTGTCCATGGATGCATTTGTGGGTGAGCAGCAGGATTTTGTAGTTGATTCGGAATGAAACAGGGAGCAGTGTAGTGATTGGAGGATAGGGGTTATATTCTCATGTTTGCGGGCTCTCATCAGGACACTGGCGGCACTATTCTGGATGTGTTGGAGTTTCTAGATGTTCTTGCAAGGTATTCCAATGAAGAGCCCATTGCAGTAGTCCAGCCTTGGGGAAATAAAGGTATGAAATAACTTCGCTGCAGCAGGGAGGGATAGGGTAGGACGGAGTTTGGAGATATTGTGAAGGTGGTAGAATGAGGTTTTGCACAGGTGTTCTATATGGTCGTTAAACATTATGTGGGGGTTGAACCGAACTCCCAGGTTTGCTGCTCAGGGGGAAAAAAGGGATGACCTGGCCATCAAAAGAAAGTTGCGTTATGGGAGAAGAGTGAACTTGCCAATGAGAAGTACTCCTGTTTTATTGCTGTTCAGCTGGAGAAAGTTGCTGTGCATTCATGCCTTGATTTCCTTGTGGCAGGTGGTAAGAGATGACAGGACTGCAAAGGCATTTGGGGCGGTTTTGATGTAGAATTGTGTGTCATCAGCATAACAATGGAAGGACAACCCATTACACGACCAAGGGGGAGCATGTAGGTGATGAAGAGGATGGGGGCAAGAGCCGACCCCTGAGGAACACCACAGGTGACAGTGATCGGCCTGGACTTGCATCCTTCCAGCAAGACATATTCAGTCCTATCTGAGAGATAGGACTTGAACCACTGCAGTGCACGGTCTGCCAGTCCAACGGTGTTATGGAGATGCTCGAGGAGGATGGTGTGGTCCACGGTGTCATGTCTAGGAGCAGGGCTAGATTTTTTTGGTGGCCCCCAAAACACTACCAGTTGACAACCGAGGGGTGAAGATGGGATTTTTGAACTGGGGGGGACCGAGATGTCAGTAGATGATTTCAACTCTTTTAGAGGTTTTGTGTAATTTCGGCTTTAACTAGTGCTCAACTAGTTACTTTTGTAATTTGAGCCGATGGTTTGCACTAAAAAGCCAATGGAGGATTCTTATTTGAAATCATGGGTAAACAACAATGAACATTGGTAAACAAAGGTCTACCTGATCAACACTAGCCATGTGGTTAAATTGTTATCTGTAGTCTACGCCAATCACCCACAAAAACTTCATGCCTGCAAAACATGTTTGCTCATCTCAGCATAGAAATTCTAAAATTAGCCTATGACAAAACAGCAAAGAACCTATGTGCAAATAATAATAATAATGATAATAATAATAAAACAAAATTGCAATGACTCACACTCCACTTAGTGTGCCATCATATATAGGCTACCTGTGACTATGAACATGCGTAACTATGTGTATGGACATGGACATGTAAACACTACAGCATTACAAAACAGATATCTGCCACATCTGGAAAAGTCAACAGACGACAGTTACAGATTATTTTTGAAAAAAACAGTGTGATTTTTTTTTTGTTTCTTCTTTGAAAAATCACCCATCATAGATGATGATAGGATCACTATGGTTACTGCCACAGGCACAGGCGCAGCAACCAGCTGCTCTTAGGATAGGGGTGGGCAAACTTCTTGGCTCACAGTTGAGTAAATAAATTACATACAAGGAATAAATAAAAGGAAACTTACATTCAAATCACATTTCAGTGGGAGCAGAGATGTTGGTTACCCTTTTTTGCCGGTGCATCAAAGTTTAGTCTTTGCTTTAATTTGGACAATTTTGTACCAATATTTGATGGGCCGAAATAAAACCCCAACGGGCCATATATAGCCCATGGGCCATAGTTTGCCCAGGCCTGTCTTAGGACCTCAGGGTCAAGAGTCGTGCCTTGTGGTGCATTCCATTTACACTTGAAGTCAGATCTCGGAGCTCAGAACAACTTAACCACCAAGTTCATGGTTTTCCCTGCCTATCTAAGGCTTGTTTTTTCGTGCAATCTGCGATTCCCCTACCTTTTCCCATTGAGCTCTATAACAGAACATTAATCATCTGTTGTACCGACGTCTGTTGCCTAACGTAGTGGAGGGGACGGATCGGCTTCACTATGAATCTGGGGGGGGTTAAGTCCCTCAGATTCATAGTGCCATCTGTGCGCATGCAACAAACTTATTTCAACCCCTCCAGAAAAAACTCAGAAGTGGCAGCAGTGTGTTGCAGAGTGGACCGCAGAAGAGAACGCGAATGCAGCCAAAATGCCACCACCAACCCCAAAGCAAGAGGGGCAGCAGCAGTAATTACAATAATTACAATATATATGTAAATAAATAAAGGATTTTTTTTTTTTTTTTTTTCAAATGTTGCCCATCTTAGTGGTTGTGGCCCTAAGTGACGGCTTATATTGCATATGCCAGTGGCAGGCCCTGTCTAGGAGAATGAGGAGGGACGGTCATCCTATGTCAGCAGTCATCAGTAGGTCATTGTCACCCTGAGCAGAGCTGTTTCAGTGCTGTGGGCTGAGCGAAAGCTAGACTGGAATTTTTCAAAGAGGTTGTTACGTGTGAGGTGGACCTCAGGCTGTGTGGCAACTGTTTTCTCAAGTACCTTGGACAGAAAGGGGAAGTTTGAAATCGGCCTGTAGTTTGCAAGAGTGTCCAGGTCCAGGGTGGGCTTCTTGAGGAGGGGGTGGATGACAGCAACTTTGAGGGCAGGTGGGACATGAGCAGTTTGAAGTGAGAGGTTAACAGCCAGGGTAATGATTGGACTGAGGATGGGGATGTATGATTTAAGCAGGGTGGTTGCGAAGGGGTCTAAGGTACAGGTCGATGGCATCATTCCTCTGATGGTTTACTCAGTGTGGCTTTGCTGAACCTTGGAGAAGCATGAGAGGGGTAGCACTCTTCCCGCCAAGAAGCTGGGGGCAGGGGGAGGCATAGAGGAAGAGCTGGGCATCAGAGAGTGGATGTTGTTGACTTTGGATCTAAAAAAGTCAATGAAGCTGTTGCATCACTCATCTGTAAATTCAGTTGGGGAGAATGATTGTGGTTTCAGGAGGTGATCTATTGTTGAGAAGAGTTTCTTAGAGTTACCAGTGTTTGTATTGATGAAGTTGGAGTTAAATTGCGACTGAGCATCTTTCAGTGCCTGGGAGTAGACTTTTTGATGTTCCAGTGCACGGCCAGCTGTTTTCATTTTCCTCGGCTACTCTGTGTACCAGGGACCAGAGCGTTTAAACATGACCTCACACATCTTAACAGGAGCATGAAGGTCAAGAACACTGCTCAGAGAGTGCTCCACCAGCTCATCCATGTGGGTAGGAACCTCGACATATTGCTGCAGACCGAGGCATTCCAGCAGACTCAGAAACTCTGTTGGCAGAGGACAGGAGGGATTGTTGATATGGATGTTAATATCGCCAATAATTACAACATTTTTTGACATGGTGCAGAGTGATGTGAGGAGATGGTGGTTTTCAGGGAGAAATGAGGAGTTCGGTTTTGGGGGATGGTAGATGAGGAGCACTGTCATGGAGTAAGGAGGTTTGCATTTGAAAGCTAAACACTCCACGGAGGTGAGGTCAGACATTGGGAGAGGCGAGAGTTCCAGTTCAGTCCAGTAAATGATGAGTAGACCACCACCTCGGCCTGAGGTAAGAGCTCTGTCCAAGTAGTTGTAAGCAGGGGGGCAGACTTAATTCAGCAGAAAGTGGTCCCGATGTTTGTGCCACGTTTCAACCAGACACATAAAGCCAAGCCCTTTTTCCAGAATATGTTCACAGATGAGAAGAGATTTCTTGTTGAGGGCTTGTGTGTTGAAAAATTCCATAGTGACAGGAGGCAGAGGTGGTGGAAGTCTCTGTAAACTCCACAGCACAATGTGATCCACTCCAGGTTTTCCATATCACCTGGTGCTGCTTTCACTACAAGTTCCTACTGCCCAGTGTTGCTCAAGTTACTCTGAAACAGTAACTAGTTACTTATTAACTCACTAAGCGTTTTGCTGTTCAGACACAGCTTGCAGTAGACGCTAATGTTTTTCTTGTCTTTGATGGAGTCGAACCGAAAGTAGTGTTGATATTTCCATGAATCAATGCTGTTTTCTTTTGCTCCTGCTCCGCCGCCATGGTGGGGCCGGGGGGTTTTCTTTATCTTTTCGCGAGCTCAGTAGTGGCATGGCACCACAGTTGGCAGCCTGGCACAAAAGAAAGTTCCCACGCCTGTTTGCACTTGTCTCGCTAACGAGATGACGTCAGCATCTCGAGACCTGATTTTGACCTCAAGCTCATGAAATCTCCACAAATTCGCATAGGTTCATCACAAAAAACATGCACAAAACAAATTCTTTTCTGAGAATGCAGTAATGCAGTAACACACGTGTTATTTGCCATAGTAACTGTAATTTACATTACTGTTTGGCAATTGTAATACTTTACTTGTTACTGATCAAAGTAATATATATTACTAACACATTACTCAGTAACACGTTACTGACCAACACTGCTACTGCCCCAGTGTTCTGATGAAGTTGCCAGGATGCTATGCAGTCACACAGCAGAAAATCACACAAAAGCAAGGTGACAGAGCTGTGTGTGACAGAACCCCTCCCTCAAGGGACAGCTCCTGACATCCTAAAAGAAACCATGCACCCGGTGGGTGGAGGGGAAACAGGCGGGACTAAGATTCTCCAGAATTGCAACTCTTCATCTCCTTAGCAGGTACTGGAGGCCTCTCCCATGGCAACAGTAATGGACCAGGCGTCGGACAGTGAACGCTGGACCTCTATCGATGAGACGGGGAGGAGGAGGATGAGGGACTGCTGGGGACAACGGACTCTCATGGACAGGCTTTATCCTGGAGACATGGAATGTCATGTGGATGTGCATGGAGCGTGGGAGTTGGAGCCTCACTGCTGCTGGGTTGATTATCCGCTGGATGGGAAAAGGTCAGATAAACCTGGGAGCCAACTTCTTGGTCTCCACCCGCAGAGACAGGTCCCGGGTGGAGAGCTAAACCCTCTGGCCAACTTTGTAGTCAGGAGCAGTGGAATGCTGTCAGTTGGCCTAAGCAGTGTAACTGACAGGCAGGAGACCTCGCTCTCCTGGGCAGGAAAGAGCAGGGGCTGGTACCTGTAAGCACACTGGAAGGGAGAAAGTCCAGTGGCAGAGCTGGTGAGAGAGTTATGGCCATACTCAACCCACAGGAGTTGCTGGGACCAGGTGAATGGGTTCTGAGATGCTAAACAGCGCAGAGCCATCTCCATCTCCTGGTTCATGCGCTCTGTCTGCCCATTGGTCTGGGGGGTGGAACCCAGAGGAGAGACTGGCTGTGGTACCCAACAGGCTGCAGAACTCCCTCCAGAAGGCTGAGGCAAACTGGGGACCCCAGTCTGAAACCACATCAATGGGAAAGCCATGCAGGTGGAAGACGTGCAACAACACCTACTGGGCGGCAACTTGGGTAGGGGCACGAAATGAGTCAGTTAGTTAAGTACTTTATTGTCTGAATCTCTTCTGAAATTTTTCTTGCATTCAAGGCACTTGTTTCTTACAAGAATAATAAAAAAAATTACAAAATCAGACAGACATCAGACAGAATGTCACATCAGACAATGACAAAAACATTAGAAAAATATAACAACATATAACACAAGACAAATATAGCACATGGCTACTATATACATAACATTAACATTAAAGTGGTTGCAGTGCCACCAAGTCCCAAGACCTTGTTCCCGGACAGAAGCATGGGTGCATGACAGTCCCCAAGACATGGCTGTCGAGAACTCGAGCAGAAACTGGGCCTGACCCGCTTGAGCCCCAGCATCTGTACCAGCCTCTCGTCGATTATACAGGCGTCTGCCCCAGAGTCTATTAGAATGGCCAGGGACTGAGGACCATCAGGGAGAAGCAGTTGGGGTTGATGTAGGCTTAGTGGATAGGGTGGCTGCGTCATCGTAGGGTTCACCAGTACCTCCCCAGTTACTGGTGAGCCCCAGGATTTTGCTGGGGCTCACCACACAGTACATGCAGAGATTCCCCCATCTGTGTCGTTCCCATTCCTCTGGAGGGTGAGAAGCACAGCCCAGCTGCATCTGCTTGGACTCAGTCAGCGGTTGATCTGGAGAAACAGGAGAACGACTGGCCCCTCCTCTGGTCTGGAAAACCAATTGATGTTGAGAGGGCCCCTGACGCCTCTCCCAACGACGTGCATGGATGTGAAGGTCAATCCAGATCACCAACTCAATGACCCCGTCTAGCGTCAGAGGAATGTTGTAAGAGACCAATTCATCCATGAATATAACACCATACAAAATCAGGTGGGGTTGAGGTAGCAGAGAATAGATGATGAGAATAGATGGCAGACTTAAAACTCTCTACAGATCCTGCATGTCTAACATGTAGTAGCAAGCTATTCCAAAGCTTTGGAGCAGCCACAGAGAAGGCATGGTTGCCTTTAGTCTTTAGTCTTGCTCTGGGTACATCCAACAACAGCTCTCTGGATGATCTTAGAGCTCTGGCTGAATTTCCGACTTGTATCAGTTCCGCAATTATTGGGGGGCCAGACCAGTTAAAATCTTGAAAACAGTTAATAACACTTCAGACACTTCAAAATCAATACTAAAATGGATGGAAAGCCAGTGAAGAGAGGCCAGAACAGGGGCAATGTGCTTTCGTTTTTTGTTGTTGGTTAGAAGGCAAGCCACAGCATTATGCACCAGCTGCAGGCAGCAGAGTGAACCTTGGTCTAAGCCAACATATACAGAATTACAGTAATCAAGCCTGCAAGATATAAAGGCATGGATGACCCTTTCCAAGTCATTAAAAGATAAATAAGGCTTGACTCTTGACAAAATGCAGATTTCGTGAAAGGAACCTTTAACCACTGTGCTGATTTGTTTTTTAAAATCAAGGTTGGAGTCAAAAGTTACACCAAGGCTCCTTATAAAGGGGCTGGTTTTGGAGGCAAGGAGACCATGAATGGATTTAAACAGCCTTCTGGAAGGCCAAATACAATAACCTCACTTTTATTGTCATTAAGATTAACTTAGCTCTGGCTCATCCAACTTTTAATGTCAAAGGTTTCAATGAGTCCTTAGAATACAGCCGAAGAGAGAGATAGATCTGGACATCATCCGAATAAGAATGAAAGAATATATTGTGTTTAATAGAATAAACACAATAATATATAATATATTGTGTTTATTGTGGAAGATAGATCCCAGAGGCAAGATGTACAAGGAAAATAAGAGTGGGCCTAAAATCAGTCAAATAGGACTTAATCAGCATGAGGGCTGCCCCTTTAATACTGCTCTAGACATGACAACAGGGTCCCATGATCTACAGCATCAAATGCTGCTGTCAAGTCCAGGGTCATTAGCATCGCTGCACATCCCGAGTCTACAGTTAAACCAATGTCATTCAAAACTTTAAGCAAGGCAGATTCACAACTATGACGTGGCCTGAAGCCAGACTGAAATTTCTCAAAAATGTTACTCTCCTCCAAAAATGACAACAGCTGGTTAGCCATTACCTTCTCCAGCACTTTTGATAAAAATTAAAGTTTGGAAATGGGTCAGAAGTTAGAGAGAACAGCAGGGTCAAGGTTGAGTTTTTAAATAAGTGGCTGTACTATAGCACGCTTTAGAGATGCTGGGAAACACCCTGAGCTAAAACAAGCATGGACTAACCTTAGAATGAAAGAGCCAGTAGAGTTGAAAACATTCTTAAAGAGACGAGAGGGAACACAGTCAGAAGGGCAGTTTGTGGGGTGAAGCTCTTTAACAACAATCTGACTGCCAGTGCTGTCGGCTCAAACTGGTTAAAAACAGCAGAGCACAAGAGGGGCTTAGAGGGGTCAGAAGAAGCAACAGGTGAGACTGATCGCAAAGCAAAGATTTTGTCAACAAAGAAGTTAACAAAATCATCACAGAGAGCAGGTGTAGGTGTTATTGGGTCATTATTACAAGGGTTGACAATAGAATCCAGAACATTAAAAAGAATTTTAGGTCTATTAATGTTGCTAGACACAAGGTTGGAAAATATGTAGTTTTAGCAGTTTTCCCTGCTTTTAGATAGTCTCACAATATACCATAGGACACCTATAATTTGTTCTTTTTCCTTTTCCTCTCAGCACGCCTGCAGGAACGCCTGAGAGAACGGATTAAATCATCAATCCAAGGTTTGGAGAGAGTCTCAGACCTTTTGGTTTGAAAAGGAGCAATAGAATCCAGTATGGTAGTGCATTTAGAGTTGAAAAGAGCTACAGGTTCCTCAGGACAGAGAGTGCTGTACCTATTCAAAGATGAGTTTGCAAAATCCTCAAAGGTGGTGCAGAATTTCAGAGGAGTGTCTGAGTTTATAACCCAGAACCGATGAGTGGGAGCAAAACAGAAGGGAACTGAAGCAGAAATAAAACAGGCAAAAGATCAGAAATGCAAGCACTATTACAGGTTTCATTTATACTGACAGATAGCCCATTGGACAACACCAAGTCAAGTGTGTGCCCCTGTTCATGTGTCGAACCAGAGACCCACTGTGTAAGTTCAAAAGAGTCAATAAGAGAAAGAAACTCCTTCACCATTGGTTTATTTCTACAACAAACATGAATATTCAGATCTCCTAGGATCGGGCACTTACTTACTTACATACATAACCAGAATATTGGACAGGAGATTTTCAAAGTCATGAATAAAGTTCTTGTTGTATTTATGAGGGTGATAAATTAATGCAAGTAACACAGTGCTGTAGCTCAAAACTTGAGTGATGAGTGGAATCCATTGGCAGTGAAAACTGGATTTACACACACATGCCGTCCCACCCCCTTTACCAGTTGTACGAACTAAAATAGTTACTGTCAGGAGGGAGAAGCATAGAAAAACATATGGACTCACCATCTTTCACCCAGGTCTCTGTGATAAACAGCATATGTAGTTCACGGGAGGAGAAAAAAATCCTTTGTTCATAAAAAGTGTTAGTTTCTTATATTCGTTCAGAGCGTTAGTTCAGAGAGGGAGAAGTGCGTCCTCTCCCACTGCATTTCTTTCCTTCACTCTGGCTGAAAGTAAAAGAACAGGTACCTCTGCCATGTGAGATCATGGTGCTCTACACAAACTATTTAGAGCACCATATGCATTTATTAGTTTTTACCATACAAATGAAGGTGCACATTTTATGTGCTTTTATCTAATTTAGAGGGGAGATAATCCATTTTGAGCTTGAGGTGTGTTACACAGAAGTTACACATTGGGGTTAAAGTGGGTTTACCTTCTAATGATCTTTATTTTTTCTTCCACATGTTCACAAACGCATAGAACATTTCTCCTGAGGCAATGCACTTAAGTGCAGGTGTAACAGAACAACTTTTGTGGCTGAAAGATGTATTCACTAATATTATACTTATGTGTTTTTGGTAACCTCAAATACATTAGGGAGGATGTATGAAAACCATATGAAAGCCTGAATGTGAGTAAATGTGGCAAGGCTTCAGGAATAGCATAGTGTGATGTGATGAAACTAACCATGTAGTTTCTTTGTATCTTCGTTAGTTCTCATCTCACACATCTTTGTATTCCATGGTTGTGATTCACCCAACAAAGGGTTAGGGTTAGACTACATGTCACTTGTAGTTCAGGGTGTGACTGCAGTTCAGAGAAACATGCTGGAGATGGGAGTTTCCCAGTGAGACAACCTTTGCTCACACACTGATAACTCATACTGTTGCAATAACTTACATAAGACATCTGAGGTAATGTGTTTCTACAGAGACAGGTGAACCACAAGTCATCATTATTCTTATAATGGTTTTACTTTTTAGATTTACATTTCCGAAAGTTGTTGTTGTTTTTTATTTTTGCCTGTGTCACGTAAAACCTTTATTTCCACTTTCTACCTTGTTGCTGTATTGCCAGTCTGATTGTAGATAAAGTTTAACAGAGCTGTTCTAGTCAAACTTCATTACGTCTTGCACTCATGGCTACGGAAGCCTAAACAGCCATGTATATTTTTTTCATTTTTCAAATACTTATCTCGCGATAACTATTTCATATTTCGTTATCTCGATATAACGAAGTCCGTTTTCTCATGATAACTACTTATTATTTCGTGAACACTGTGATTCCACCGGTGGACCCTGTTGCTAGGCAACCATGTCAACACATTCTACAATAAATTAATTCATTATCACAAGAAAACGGTCTTTGTTATAACGAGATAACGAAATAAATAATTGGTTATCATAGGGAAACAGTCTTTGTTATAACGAAATAAATATTTGGTTATCACAAAAAAACAGTCTTTGTTGTAAGGAGATAATGAAATTAAGTAATTCGTTATCACGAGAAAAAGGACTTTGTTATACGGAGATAATGAAATAATAAGTAGTTATCATGAGAAAACGGCAAATAAAATAAAAAAATATATGCATGCCCTTGGCGTGCTCTTTGCTTCCGTACATGGCAAATGCAAGTATTGGTGCAAATACATGTAGTGCTTACTGTATTCTGTTCACTGTGGTGGTGTAGGATGCTTTTAAACATTTACCTCTTGGCACAAAACAAGGTCTAGCTGAAGCTCATGGGAACGTCATTACTTTTCCATCTGGTAAAGAATAAGGATTAAAGTCAATTGATCAGAGGGGCCAGGGGTTAATGTTAGTAAAATTCATCCTCTGCTCACTACAAAAGTATTCGCAAAATTGAATTGTTCATGTGACAGCTGTGATCTGGAGCATTTCTGTCACAAGGACAGAAATGCTCATAAACAATCATAAACAAATTCAAGGGGAGTGTGTCAATAAACCAGCAGAATTGTTCTGGGTATGTTCTTATGTGTAGGTGAGGTCTCAGAAAAGTCTGAGTATCGCAGAGGAGATGGTGATGTTTGGATTAATTCAAATATTTTCTCTTACTGTAATAACTACTACTGAATGATCTGTTCTGCTAAAGGTACTTCTGACTCTTCATTTTCTGCAGATTATTCTGCTACTGCTGTGTCACTATGAATGCAATATGGGACTTTTGACACTCCCCAAATAACAATATTTTGTATGGAGAGTTGATTTGGAACTAGTAGTTGGAGACATCCATGTGCATGAAACAAAGAACCCCAAAGTAAAGGCTAAAAGATTATCCGTGATGACGTCATTTCAGCATGCTGGAAAACATCCACCAGCCAGACCTGATGACTTGTGAGAGAAAACCTTGTAACTCTGCCAGCATCAGGTGCAAAAATGCACCACAGATTGAGCAGGTTGTTAAAGTCTCAGCAGTACAGGAAAAAGGAACTGATCATTGTTTATGGAGGAGACAAGGTCAAAACTCCACCCTCATGTTTCTTTTCCTCCGTGAAAACAAAAACAAACTGTTGTGGCTTTGTGTAAATCAAGAAATTGACTTTCTAAATGAGACCTAATTGACCAAAATCATGTTAAAGTACAAACAATGCTCTTGATGGTCTCAGTTAAAGGGTAATTCTCTTATTTATTAATAAAACTCACTGATAATCATTCTGAAATCAGATGTCACCTCTGTTGAAAGGATGAACAGGTTGATATGTGTACTTGTGATCTAATGGTTTTAAGTGTGTGAAAGGCTGGTCCATAGAGACAAAGGAGGTTGCTCTTGTTCAAATAAAAAGGATCCACTCAGAGAACCTGCAATTGTTTTGCATGAGAGCACTGAGTACTTTTACCATATGTTCATTGTTTCTTGTAGCCCAGAATAAACTCTTGTTCCATGGCCGGATGTGACTTATATTAGACATGTAAGTCAGATAGTTTTTTCCACATTTGGAACAATTCTTGCGCACACAGAAAATCTTTTGACTGTCAAAGCACACTGGAGGAGGATGGCCACCAGATGTAGCAGTACTCTAAGGGACTGGACTTGGGCTAAGGATCCAGGTGTATAGTGCCAGAAGTGCATTTTTCTCCCTTGAAAATGAATTCAGTAACTATGAGGACAGATTTTTCTCCAAAAGTGCAATGACAAAGCCCTCTGGACCTTTCTACAGCAATGTAAGGGACTGAGCTAGTCAAGACAAGTGGACACAGGTTCTTTAAAAAAAAAGGGTTTTTATTCACCCCAAAGTATATGCAACCAAAATCTATCAAACAAAAGAAGTAACGAACTGGGCCCATAAAAGAGGTCAAATTAACAGAACTAAATGAAAGTCAGCTGAACAAACTAACAGAAGACAAAACAGACCTAAATGACAAAACACAAGAGGGAAACTTATATACTGGGTGATCAGCCCATACTAAACACAAAGGGGATTAACAACACTGAACACAAAAGACAGCTAATTTACCAACAAAACAAAATCAGGAAAATTAACTTATTAGAATAAACACAATCTTTACTTAAACAAACCAAACTAAATCATTAGTTGTTTAAAGAAAATAATTAAAACAAGAACTAAAGCCCTAAATCCTCCCCATGATGTGCCAGCCTTTGGTCCAGACCGATCAGCCCTCTTCAGTGCCACTGGCTGATCATGCAGGGCGGATCCCTTGGCCCGGCCTCCCCAGATCCCCGCAGCAACCCCAGGAGCAACACCACTAATAACTCAAAGAAACAGAAATTAGAAACTATACTGAAACAAAGACTGTACAAAAGCTAACTAAATGTGCACGCTACAAATAGAAAACTAATGTAATGTCAAATAATAAAGTGTGTGGTATGTAACAGAAGTCCATGTGTGATTTATTTCAAAGAAGAACATGTTAATTGGTTTAACACGTTCTTCTTTGAAATAAATCACACATGGACTACATGACTGTAAACTAACTTTTCAAATAAAAGAATGAATCAATGAGTGAATAAATAAATGAATACAAACAAAATATGACTGAACTTAACAGACCAAATAATGTGGGTGCAGGGGGTTACCGCCATTTCCTTATCGTTGTGTGGCCACGGCTGTGGCCATCACAAGCAACATCAGCTGAGGTCTATGTTTCAGAAAACTGGAACTATCAATTTGACAAACTTTCAATTTTGGAAATCAAGTGCACTTTGCAGCTAGATTTTGGACAGTCTCTTGTACTTAAAAAGTGTCACTTCAGATCTCAGGAATTAATCCCTTCTCCTGAACAACCATTTCCTCTAAATGCATGATGTGATGTGTGACCTGTTCAGGCTTGCTGCAGGAAGCTGGAAACACTTGGGATTAGTGTCAAGCAGGGATTTCATTTATTCTCGCAACTGATGCGATGTGTGCAGAGCATTTTATTCCACAGCACTTATTAAACAGATGTTCAGGCCCAGATTAAAATTTAAATTATTTACCTTCTTTATTATGTGCTATTATGACAATAAAGTCATGGTCACAGACATTCAGGAGCGAAACTCTGAGTCTTCATTTCATGGGAAATGGGAGTACTCGCAGAAAACCTGCTCAGACATGGGAAGAATATGAGCTGTGAGATTCTGAAAGAAGATATCTTCTCTTCTTGTGTGTATTGCGCAAGACATAACTTAGTTTTTCATAAACTAATGTGTTTTTCTATGCTAATGCCTCACTGGCCAAAACACTCATACTGCTTGAATTAAGGGCAGTCCTTGGTATTTCACTGACAATTTTTGTAAGCTTGGACAAATGAATTTTTAAATATTTGCATGTTTCCAGTGGAGATTTCTTTCTTTCTGTCTTTGAGATTTATTTGGAAATTTCTTACAAAAAATCCACCATGAAGACTGATCACACTATGAGCATGTTAGCCCAACATAAAAAGTATGCACCATGGGACCCTACGTGACAATAAGCAATCTAATGAATCAATGAAACAATAGCCTTATGTCAAAATCACTCACAATGAGACTAGCACAACCAGCATTTGCAACCCTGAAACAGTCAACAAAGACATTCAGCTTCCTTATGCAGGTGAAGCAAAGATGGAGATTTTCTACTAATTTATTTTCACAAACATCTTCAATCAAATATTCTGCAGTGATCTGATGAAATTTTGCCTGCGGTAAGTTTTCCTGAAATCTCCTCCTCTGCCTGAGACATGGAGTTGACAGATGTAAACAAATCCAGGCTAAGTAGATTCATTCAGTTTACAGTGTGCCATGAAACTTGAAATGCCTCTGGTAGTTCCTTCTAGCTTGCACTAATCCTGGTAAACTTGGTGATGATTTCAAGTTTTTCCTGTAAAGGAAGACAGAGTTTGTATTAATCCAACAGCCACATAGTCTTCTTCACTAATTTCCATCAGTTCTCTTTGTCATCCTTTCTACTTTTTCTACTTTTTTTCCCCCTCCTTGCTCACTGACTTTTGCAAGTCACTTTTCCACAAAGTATTCAGAAATACCTGGAAGATGTAAGTATTTCACCCACAATTAAAAAAAATATGATTGGCTAAGGCATCTGTCAATATCAAGTTCATGTCCACATTCACTTGGATTATACAGACCTTTGTAGCAGCTACTGAAGACCGTGCCTGCCAGGAGGTGTCACTAATTCACTCAGATGCCATCAGAAGAAAAGTTGTGATTGGTCCATTTCCCTGTTCCGTTACAAACACCATAATTTCAGTAAGTAAAAGAAACAAACAAATACATAAATTGAATGATTCATTAGGACTACATAATTCTTCATTGAATACCTGAAGATACTGAGGGTTCCCCTCTAGTGGCATGACATAGGGTTAGGGTTAGGATTACTCAGAGCTTTGAATTCCATAGCTGTGCTGATGACACTCAGCTTTACTGTATCTCCTGATGATCCAGGGCCAGTCGATGCCCTTTCTTTAAGAATGTACTTCTGATTCAAGGGATGGTTGAGAATTTCAATTTACTCAGGGCACAACTGGTTTTGGTCACTGATGCTGAGGCTCAGCAAGAGCAACTCAATGTAAAAATTTTGAGCACAGGCATCAAGCCCCTGTCAACAATTGAAAAAGCTAGACGTCATTTTTGACTCTCATCTCAGCTCAGCATAGTTCCAAACGGTTCGCCTAACAGACTTCAAACTGTGTCTTGCTAACAGAGGCGTTGCAACACGGAGTGCAGTTGCCTAGGGTCCCAAGCTGGAAGCGGGCCCCTAAAGATGTTGATGATGTACACAGCACACATAGTATATGCAATGCTGCCAGTGCCAATATTAATTTCTCCCATTAGCAGTGGAATATTGCATTTGTTGCTAAGTGCTAACATCGATACCAGTATCAATTCTACTGTCAGTCAATCAGCTTGTTCTGTCCAAATTGTTACTTATTTGTATTTGCAAGAGGAAGATAGTATCTCTTTGTATTTTCTGGTACAAATGTTGCGAGAAACAAAATGTTAACATGAAGCATTGAAGTTGTTACTGAAAAATTGAATCATCACTGGTTTTGGGCCTACAGGGTGCCTCTTGCCTGGGGGCCCCCAGAGTGTCTGTAACACCCACCAACATAATAAACCACAAACGCAATAAAAATCTGCAGCTATTAATGTAATAATCCTACAAACATACTACAGTACAAACATAACATGCAATTTCCCTCAAATGTAATAACTATTACTTTTGTAGGGGTTCGTTTGTGGGTAAGTGAAAATCTTCAACTTTGATATTGTAATAACGACCATTATTCATTGTATTATTACATTTGTGGGAAGTTAATAGAATATTGAAAGTTGAAGATTTTCACTTCCCCACAACCATAATAACCTCTACAAAACGTCAGTTATTACATTTGTGGGAAATCGCGTGTTATGTTTATAAGTAGGCAGTGGCTATTACGTTTGTGGAAAATGTATTACGTTTATGGGATTATTACATTAAAAGCTGCAGATTTTTATTATGTTTGTGGGCTTTATTACATTGGCGGGCATTAGACCTACTTGCAAATATCATGATTGAGTGCAGTGCAGAGATTGGATAAGAAATGCAAGAGATGGGGTGTTGGCGCCCCATATACAGAGGCCACAATCCTCGCTGCAGCCGGCCTGGTTCAAATCCTCCGGTGACCCTTCGCTGCATGTCATTCCCCCTCTCTGTCTCTCCATTTCTTGTCTGTCTGTAACTGTCCTATCAATTAAAGGCATAAAATCCACCCCCAAAATTACTTAAAATAATAAAAAAAGAAATGCAAGGTATATTGTCATTAAAAAGAAACACATTCTGGCTTTTGCAACTGTTGCCACTCCTCCTCTCTGTCATGGTCTGTCCTTAGTTACTGTTAGATCCTGTCTTCTCTTCCTGTGATGTCCCTCCTGTGATTACCCAATGTGTTTCCCCTGTGTTGATTACCCCACTTGTGCCTTGTTTCTCCTTGTGTATTTAACCTCTGTGTTTTCCCATTGTTGGATCATCTCTGTTGTTAGGGGCCAGGCAGTGTAAGCTCCCAGGAACCTATTGTCATTGCTAGTATTCTTCTTCTTCTTCGTAGGAAATCCCACTTTCCATGCATGAAAAATCACCAAACTTTGCACAAAGGTCCAGTCCCATGCCAGATTTACTCAACTCCAAGTCCATGTCAATATTCCTCATGGGTGGGGTGGGGGGCACAACAAGCATCTAAATTTTGTATCTTCAGACAGTCTTCCACATTGTTAACACCCGGATTTTTGATCCGAGCTTACAGTGCAGGAAAACATTTGACTGTGAACAGTACCCTAAACATATACCAGCCAATTCTTGCTAGATACATTTTCAATCTTCCTGAAAAAAATATTTCGGAGTCATGGCTCTTGAGGTTTGGCAAATATCAAAAACACAAATTAGTATCAAATAAACACTGTGTAGATACATTTTTCATAAACATTAGTCTTTATCCTAACTCTTTTTTAAAGAGCGTTCATCAAATATTTACATACAATACTTACAGATAAATATCTTCCAAGGCAAAAGCGTTGAAAACAACAACATATGAATTCAGCAGTCTGCTAAGCTTGTCTGTGCTCTACTGGCTTAATTGAATATGCAATGGAAAAAACCCAACATAGCTCGAAACTAAATGACAGAGCACTCCGACGCAGTTCCTCACAACCAAAGAACAGAGCGCTCATTCTGATGTGGTTTCTCACAACCAAAGAAAATCCACTTTTTAAACACTTTTCATCTACTAAATTATTAACTTATGAACTTAACTTAACATAACATTTTTAACTTTTAAGGGCAGCACACTCCCCGCTTGATATATTTACATTATATCACTCCAGATATGAACAAAGTTGAAGGGGAATGTCTTCTGACAACAGTATACATTAGAGTTCTTTCACTAAGTCTCTGAAAGAAGGACTACAATCTCTGAGACCAGCCTTAAAAACACCTTGGCTGTCCCATCCTTCACGGTCCGCACCTCTACTTTGCGGACTTTGTTGTCACTGTTTGGCAAAGCCTTAACAACTAGTCCCATTTGCCATTCGTTCCTGTGGACGTGGCTGTCTTTCAGCAAAATATCTCCTTTTTTCACATTTGATTTGTCTTTTGTCCACTTGCTGCGGCTTTGCAGCATAGACTGATACTCCCTTCCATCTCTTCCGAAACGTGTCAGCAAGACACTGGACTTCTTTCCACTGCTTGCCATACAACTGAATCATACTGAAGTTTCCACAGGGGGCCGAAACTGCACTCATTTTCTGCGTAAGGACCATCGCTGGGGTGAGCACCATAGGCACATCTGGGTTAGTGGATACAGTCACAAGACGTCTTGCATTCATGATTGCCATGACCTCTGCCATGAAAGTGCTCAGTACTTATCTTGTAGACAGCACTGCAGCAACACTCCTTGGAGCACTTGATGCTGTAGCCCCTCTGAGAAAGAAAGTCATGAACCAGAAGAGAATAGCTCCCTGGTACAATTCAAACCTGCGCATCTTGAAGCAGAAGACCAGACAGCTGGAAAGGAAAACACATTCCAGCCAACGTGAGGAAGACCATCGAGCCTGGAAAGATAGTTTATTAATGTATAAAAAACAGCTTTGCAGCGCCAGGAGTACAGAACACAGTACAGTAAGAGAATAAAAACAATCCCAGGTTCCTTTTTAACACTGTGGCCAGGCTGACTAAGACCCACAGTGCTGTTGAGCCATGCATCCCTCCGACCCTCAGCAGCAATGATTTCCTAACTTTCTTTACTGAAAAGATTGTAAATATCACAACAAGGATTAGCAGTAGTGGACCACAGATTAAAGCCCCTGCGGAAGCACCTCCCAGACTTGGTGCATACTTGAACAGTTTCTCCCCCATCGACCTGTCTGACCTAACATCTGTAATCACCTCCTCCAAATCAGCTACATGTCTGCTTGACCCAATCCCAACAAGACTGCTCAAGGACGTCTTCCCCTTAGTTAACGCTGCTATACTGAACCAGATCACCCTTTCCTTAGCCACAGGCTATGTGCCACAGGCCTTTAAGATGGCTGTCATTAATCCTTTACTTAAAAAATTCTCTCTTGATCCAAATGTATTAGCCAACTATAGGCCTATATCCAACCTTCCCTACGTCTCTAAGATCCTTGAGAAGATTGTCCTGGTGCAGCCATGTTACGGCCGCAGCTCAGGAGTGTTTTGTGTGTATGGGTGGACTCCTAATTTCTCTCTCCCAAGCTGTCTGCACCCTGGCCCTGCCTGTGTTGCTCCTCCTCTTCCCTGTTCTGATTGGTGCAGCATCTGGGGATTCCAAGCCTCCAACCCAGGAGCTCCTCTGCTCCTGTTTCCCGATTGGTGTGGCACCAGTGCTCCTGTCCAATACCAGCCATCCACCTGAGAGAAGTGGGTTTAAAACTTCTGATGCTCCTCCAGTCCAGGTGGCTGTCTGGTGGTGACTGCTTTGCCCCTCTTTGTTGTAGCTTGGTAGCTTTGCAGCATTGTACCTTTTGTAGTTTCGTAGTTTGCAGCCATGTGGCTTTGCCCTTTGAAAGTTTTGTTACTATTGTACGCAACCTGTGGAGAGTGGCCAGGGTTGTGGTTAAAACCTTTGATTTGGTTCATTTCCCTGTATGAGTTTCTTTGTCTAGTTCACTAGGTGCAGGGGTGCTGGTTCTTTTGTAATTTTGGTTTTAAACCCAATGATTAGCCTTTGTTTTCCTTGTTCTTTTGTTCTAGAATTGAAATTGTAAAATAGCTCCTAGTGAGTCCTCTTTAGGTTATATTCTGTTTTTGATTTGACCAGCATCCACCGGCCCTCTTCCTCAATTGTTTTGTGTTTAACTACCCTAATCCAATACCCAAGGTGCCAATAAACTTGCCTTGCCTTTTACATCTGGTTTTTTGTGTTGCTTTTCCTTTCCCCTGTGAGCTGGGTCATTAATCCTTTACTGAAAAAACCCTCTCTTGATCCATATGTAGCCAACTCTAGGCCTATATCCAACCTTCCCTACATCTCTAAGATCCTTGAGAAGGTTGTCCTAGTGCAGCTACATGAACATCTGCACAGTAACAAGCTTTATGAAGCTTTCCAATCTGGATTTAGAGAACACCATAGCACTGAAAATGCACTGGTTAAAGTCTCCAACGATCTTCTCATAGCTTCCGACTGAGGTCTTGTCTCTGTACTTGTACTTCTGGACCTCAGTGCTGCATTTGATACCATCGATCACAGCATCTTGCTGCAGAGACTAGAACATGAAATTGGGATTAAAGGATTTGCTCTAAAATGGTTTGTCTCATATCTATCTGACAGGTTTCAATTTGTTAATGTTAATAATGACCACTCGGAGTAGAGCAGAGTTAAGTGTAGTGTGCCACAGGGTTCAGTTTTAGGGCCAGTTCTCTTCACTCTTTACATGCTTCCATTAGGGGATATAATCCGGAAGCACTCCATCAATTTCCATTGTTACGCTGATGATACTCAGCTCTACTTATTGATAGAGCCAGATGATAGAAGCCGCCTCATCAATCTTCAAGATTGCTTGAAAGACATCAAATCCTGGATGTCTTCTAACTACCTACTACTGAACTCTGAAAACAGAGGTTATTATGATTGGACCTGTCCATCTCAGGGACACATTGTCCAATCAGATTGCAACTCTGCATGGCATCACGCTGAACTCCAGTCCAACAGCAAGGAACCTTGGAGTCATTTTTGACCAGGATCTTTCCTTCAGCTCTCACATAAAGCATGTGACTAGGACTGCCTTCTTTCA
Organism: Caranx melampygus; assembly: GCA_019059645.1. NCBI lineage: Eukaryota > Metazoa > Chordata > Actinopteri > Carangiformes > Carangidae > Caranx > Caranx melampygus. Next base: position 443,351 of record JAFELL010001234.1, on the reverse strand, counting down.
CCTGCGCAGTATAGCTACGATCAGAAATATCCTCTCTCAGAATGATGCTGAGAAACTGGTCTACGCATTTATTACTTCTAGGCTGGACTACTGTAACACTCTCTTGTCAGGATGTCCAAAAAACTCTCTAAAGAGTCTCCAGCTGGTCCAGAACACTGCAGTTAGGGTATTGACAAGAGTTAGAGCACATCTCTCCCATTCTAGCTTCTCTCCATTGGCTTCCTGTAGGATATAGAATAGACTTCAAGATCCTTCTACTTACTTACAAGGCTTTTAATGACAAAGCTCCATCTTATCTGAAAGACCTCATTATCCCATACTGTCCTACCAGAGCACTTCGCTCCCAGAATGCAGGTCTGTTAGTGACCCGCAGTATCTCTAAAAACAGACTGGGAGGTAGAGCCTTCAGTTACCGGGCTCCTCTATTATGGAACCAGCTCTCTCCATGGGTCAGAGAGGCAGACACTCTTTCTACATTTAAGTCTAGGCTTAAGACCTTCCTCGATGACAGAGCTTTTAGTTAGGGTTGGATCAGGTAGTCCTGATCCATTTTATAGCTATGCTGCTATAGGCTTAAACTGCTGGGGGGCACATCAGGCTACATGGAGCCCTATTCTTCCTCTCCTCTCCTCTTCAATCCCCTCACACATTTTGAATTGTCATTAACTGTTGCACTTTGCAGTCTGGCCTTGGTGTCTCGCACTCTCTCTGTATTTCCACAGATCTCTTCAGAGCTCTATCCCCCTGCACCAACCAACCAACCACCGCCTCCATCACCTCCTTTCTCCTGGTGTTAAAGCGGTGTGCACTCCCTGCTCACAACCCAATCTGCCGTCCAGTAGTTCCATTAAGCTGGCCTTCTCTCCCTGCCCACCAGGAGCTTCCTTCATCATTTTTCGTTTACTGACTGATTCCATTTCCATGTTTTCCATATTCCACGTTGTAAATTGTTTTCTTGTCTGTATACAACATCTATTGCACTTCTGCCCATCCTGGGTGAGGGATCCCTTCTCTGTTGCTCACCCTGAGGTTTCTCCATTTTTTTCCCTGTTAAAAGGGTTTTCTTGGAGTTTTTCATCAGTCGATGTGAGGGTCTAAGGGCAGAGGATGTTGTCATAATGCTGTGTAAAGCCCTTTGAGACAAACTGTTTGTAAAAACGGGCTATACAAATAAAATTGCCTTGCCTTGCCTTACCTTGTCTTATTGTGTGAGATGTGTCGGTCCTGTCTGAAGCAACATTGCATCCAAGATGTGTCTAGCAACTCCAATGAACCTTTCCCAGGAGCCACTCGTGTGGGAAGCATGAGGGGGATTAAACATCCAGGAGCAACCTGTCTCCTGAAGGTACTTCCTGATTGTTGTGTCGTCTGTGTTTATGTCCAATTTTTTACAAGCTCCCACAAAATTGGTCCCCCTGTCAGACCGCAGATGCTTGGCTGGACCACAAATTGAGAAAAACCTCAAAAGGGTGTTGACAAAACTGTCCTTTGACATGGTTTCAACCAGTTCAATATGCACTGCTCTGGTTGACATGCCCGTAAACAGCATGGCCCAGCTTTTGCTGTCTGCATATCCTCCCCTTGTCCAACGTGTCATGATGGACCACGGCCCAAAGACGTCGAGGCCGACAGTGGTGAATGGAGGCTCAGGAGTGAGTTGGTCGGCAGGTAGGTCAGCCATCTTCTGATGCTCCAACCTCCCTTGCAGTTTGTGACAGGTAACACACTTATGAATAACAGAGGACACTAGACGTTTATTTCCAATTATCCAGTATCCGGCTGATCGGATAGCTCCTTCTGTAATGTGTCATCCTTGGTACTTGTTCGTGAAAATGTCTCACAAGTAGTGTGGCAATATGATGAGTGTGTGGAATGATCAGTGGGTGTTTTTCTTCTTCTGACAGGTCAGCACAAAAAAGATGACCTCCAACACGAAGCAGACCATCTTTATCCATAATCGAATTGAGCTTTTTAAGTGTGCTTTGCTTGAGGAATGCCTGTCTGTCTTCCAGACATTTAAATTCCTCCTTAAAGGTACTATGCTGCACAGAGCGGATGATCACAGTTCTAGCCTGTGAAAGCTCACTTATGATGGATGCATCTCCAAAACATTTCCATCCTTTCTTTTCAGCCCTGTTTGACTTTCCTTTGAAGGATATTGCAACATGAATGAATCAAGCTATGGTGTGAAGAAGTGTTTTCCAGCTCGAGCATCGCTCAAAGTGTTGAGCCCAACTGGGACTCTGATGCTTTGGTTACCAGAGTAGCAACCTCTGGATGAATCTCTTCATCAGCTTCAGGCTCAACGAGAGTGAAAATATTGGATTCAGATGTCCCAGTTGCTTTGTCATGATAGAGAAAAGCTGGACCTGAGAACCAGCCACGGTGACAGAGTTGGCATGCTGGTAAAAACCTGGTTGCATAATGAGATTCAGATCTGTTGTCACATAGTTCCACTGGTCGGGGTGTGTGGATCGCCTGATCCGAGTTACCTGGTTGGAAACATACAGGTAAAACCTTCTTGTGGAGTTATGGATGTAGCCAAGCACGATCTTACTGTCAGTACAGAACTTCACCATGTCCACTTCAATGTCCATTTCATCGCTGATCAGTTGTATAGTTCAACAGTCAGCACAGCAGCGCAAAGCTCCAAACGTGGAATGGTGTGGGCAGGACAAGGAGCTAATTTTGATTTCCCCATGACAAATCCGACATGATATTGTCCCTCCGTGTCTGCCGCTCTCAGGTAGGCTATCGCTCCTATAGCTACTGTGGACGCATCTGAGAAGATTCACGGTTCTTTCTTCTGTGTTGAAGACAGTGAAACTGGTATGTAGCACCTCTTTATGTGTAGGTCTTCAAGAGCCTTTAAAGAGTCCTTCCATAAGTTCCATTCTGTCTCATTTTATGGGAGGAGAGGAGCATCCCACGCACTCTGTTCAGATGACAATTCTCAGACGAGTGCTTTCCCTTGCATTGTTATAGGAGCTACACAGCCCAAGGGCTCATACAAACTGTTGACTGTTGACAACACACCTTTTCGTGTGTATGGCTTTTCTTCGCTGGACACCAGTTAAGTAAAGCTGTCTGTTTCTAAATTCCAGTGAGGACCAGACTCCTCTGTAGAGGGAGGGGATCCACTCCAAGATCCAGATCCTTCAGATCCTTAGCACAGTCCTCTACCAGAAACACTTCCATTACCTGGCTGCTGTTTGATGCTAGTTTGTGCAGTCACAGGTTGGATTCTGCCAACATTTTTCTGGTTCTTGTGAGATCTATTGCTTCTTCAGCATTGGCAACTGATGTAAGACCATTGTCAATGTAAAACTGCCTCTCAATAAACTGTCATGCATCAGAACCATGTTCTTGTTCACCTTTTTGCGCTGCTTGTCTCATGCAATAGATGGCTACAGCAGGTGAAGGGCTGTTTCCAAAAACATGGACCTTCATCCTGTACTCGGCCACCTTCTTGCTGATGTCATAAATGCTGATAATCTCTATCATCTTCTCGGATAACAAAGCAATAAAGCATTGGCTCCACATCTGCTGTAAGAGCTACAGGTTCCTTGCGGAAGCGCAGAAGAACTCCCAGCAGGGTATCATTCAAATCTGGTCCGCTGAGGAGGACATCATTGAGCAATGTTCCATCACATTCAGTGCTTGAATCGAACACAACCCATATCTGGTCGGGTTTTTTAGGGTGATACACATCAAAGGTTGGCAAGTACCAGTGTTTCTTCCCTTTGTCCAAAGGTGGAGCAAGCTCAGCTTGATCACTGCCCAGCCTCTTCTGCATGAACTTGATGTAATGCTCTTTCATTTTTGGCTTTTTCTCCAGGGTTCTCTGTAGCGAGCAGAGACATTTCAAGCCTTGTTCCCTCTTGCTTGGAAGGCGTCGTCTAGGAGCACAGAAGGGTAAAGGAGCCACCCAGCTATTTTCATGGATAGGAAGGCTTTATCGTCTATGGACTGTGCTAGTTTGTTGTCATCCTTAGACCTGTCAAACACAGAACCCCTAGTTTGCCTGTGAAGTGAACTCAAGTCCCCATGTGAGTACAGACAGAGAGGGTTGTCCTGTGATGCTGCATCATACCACCATAGTCTTTCTCCTTCTTCCTTCCTTCCTCCACCTGAATACTATTTGGACATGGTCTCATGGTTGTTCGAGACATTTGTCTTGTAAACGTTCACCTCTGATGAACGTCTGTGAACTGTACTCAAACACACATCTCCCACAGTGACCCAACCTAGGTCTAGCCGCTGAGCATACAGTGCATTGTGAGGCCCATTGATTTGCTTACAAACCTTGTGCACCCTGAGGATGTCCCTCCCTAAGAGCAGGAGGATTAGAGCATCTCGGCCCACATGTGGAATCTCATTAGCAACTGACCGTAGGTGGGGGTGATGGTGTGCAATCTCTGGGGAAGGAATTTCTATCCTATCATCTGGTGCCATGTCACACTCTATTAAAGGAGGTAAGGGAAGCTTCACTTTCCCATCCATTGACTCAATGATGAAATTAACAGCTCTCCTCCCCAATGTCTCTAATTTCCCAGCACATGTTTTTAGGGTGTAAGGGGTGGAACTAGTTATAAATTCAAAGATACTGAAAAACTTGGTCTTGGCCAGGGACTTATTACTTTGCTCGTCTAGCACCGCATACATGTTGATTGATTTCTCCTTTCTCCCTTCAGGATATGCTTTCACCAAGCAGATTTCGGAGCAAGACCGTGCACAATCTGCATTACCTCAAACCTCTGTACACTTGGAGATGACTGAAGCAGGTGGGCTTTCACTTTGTGCCCCGCTGTCATCTCTGTCAGCCACCGCACCCTGTGTGGTCACAAGAGGAGGACCTGGGTGCAACGCCACAATGTGTTTGTCACTGTTACACTCAAGACATTTGACAGTTATTTTACACTCTTTTGCCAGATGTTGAGTAGACCCACAACATCTATAACAGATATGATTTTCTCTGTGATATGCTTTGCACTCCTCTAGAGTTTTGTTTCTAAATAGCTTGCATTTTTTCAATGGATGGGGCTTCTTATGTATCAGACACTGACGGTCAGGTTCTTCCAGTTTCTTCAGAGCAGGACTGGTTTGGATGCCTGATGCCTTTGCTGGGACGTCAGTTTTATGCAGAGTCACAGACCCTTTACCACTGTACTTTGTCGGCTTTTCGGTCCTGGAAGAGACATGGCTGCTGAGGGGGGTTATAGTGAAACTTGGATCATTTTTTATCTTTGCCTGTTGCTCGACAAACCCTGAGAAGACAGAAAAGGGACGGAAGGCCACTCTGTCCTTATACTTGCTTCCAAAGCTGAAGCTTGGCACACTCCAGTTCAAGGAGAATGTCACTCAGTTCTCTCAATTTAATGGTATCCCTATTGGTCAGCCTCGGGAAGTTTTCAGTCTTTTTAAGCAGTGCATCTTCGATAGCCACGATAAGAAAATCCACTTTTTATCTACAGTCCCTGACAAAAGTCTTGTCGCTGACCTTAAGTGCCCCTCAAATATATTTCTAATCTTTTTTTTTTTTTACAAGAAATGCTAATTTCAATCCCAACGGCATTTGAAATAATGTTTTGGTGCCAGTGAAACTGCTGAAAAGTATTCTAACGTTCACAGCTTGGTAAAGCCCACTGAGTCAGTTTTTGCAAAGACAAAAGTCGTGTTGCCTTGTCATATGATGCACCCAATCCTAGATTACAGCCTCACCTGATTGATCAATCAACCAGTGGGTGTGTATAAAAAGAACCCCAGCACACCAGACCTTCACATCAACTGCAACTTGACCTCTGACAACATGCCTAAGATTCACCCTGAGACCAAAGCGTTGATTATCAAGAGGCTGAAGACCAGATCCACTGCTGCTAAGGTGGCTGACACCTTCAATGTGTCTCATTGTCAAGTACAAAGAATAAGAAAAAGATTTGAAGAGACTGGAGATGTTTTTGACAAGCCCAGGTCCGGCAGACCCCGCGAGACAACTGCTTGGGAGGACCGTTTGTTGGCTCGAAAATCCAAGGCCAGCCCCTTTTCCACTGCAGCAGAGCTCCACCAGGCTTGGTCACCTCAAGTCCCCGTGTCAACCAGAACAGTTTGTAGAATTCTGTCTCAAAATGGCCTCCGTGGTCGAATCAGTGCCCAGAAATCAGCACTAAACAAGAGGCAATTAAAAAAACGTGTGGCATTTGCCAAGGCCCACAGCCTGCTAAAAGGATGGACGCTGGAAAAGTGGCAGAAGGTGGATTTCTCAGATGAATCTTCGGTTGAATTACATCACAGCCGCCGCAAATATTGTAGGAGACCTACTGGAGCCCGCATGGATCCGAGATTCACCCAGAAAACCTTTAAGTTTGGTGGTGGAAAAATCATGGTCTGGGGTTACATCCAGTATGGGGGTGTGCGAGAGATTTGCAGGGTGGAAGGCTCACTTAAAATATCAAGAACTATTAGCTACCTCTTATATTCCCAACCATAAAAGGAGTCAAATTTTGCAGCAGGATGGTACTTCCATCTCTACATCAAAGTTCCTCAAGGCGAAGAAGATCAAGGTGCTCCAGGACTGGCCAGCCCAGTCACCAGACATGAACAGCATTGAGCATGTCTGGGGTAGAATGAAAGAGGAAGCATGGAAGACAAAACCAAAGAATCTTGATGGACTCTGGGAGGCATGCAAGACTGCTTTCTTTGCTATTCCTGATGACTTCATCAATAAATTGTATTGTAATTGTATGAATCATTGCTGAACCGCATGGATGCAGTCCTTCAAGCTCATGGAAGTCATACAAGATATTAAATATGGATCTCACAGCACCACTACTTAATTCACTGATGTTATGCAACATTTGTATTTGAAGTAAATTATTTGTTCAATTTTCACATTACTCTCTATAGGTGACAAAACTTTTGTCTTGCCAAAATCTAACCTTTCTGTGTTCATTAAATGATCAATCTTTCTTCAGTGAAGCAAATTTATTTTAGTATATCAAACATAATTTGGGAGGGTTTTAGCTTTCATATGAGCCATTTCTAAAACCAATGGATTAAATAAAAGTCAGGTTATAAGCTGTTGTTTCTACAAAATCATTGGTTGATCATCATCACCCAATCATATTGCTACTGTGGATGGCATCACCCTGAACTCAAGTACAACCGCAAGGAACCTTGGAGTCATTTTTGACCTGTTTCTGTTGGATTTTGAGGACCCCTTTTGTTCACTACAGTTCACTAAATATATGCCTTTGGTTACTTCTCATCCTGGTGTTATGTCTGCAGTTGGGTCGAATCCCTCAAACACATTCTCTCACAGGCATGAACTCTCACAGCGCAGTACTGATCATCTTGCAACAGCACTGTCAACAACTCATCAACTTCATATCAAGATCAAAGTTGAGGAATGTCCATATTCCATGTTTGTAGAATGTCTAAATTGTCACTCATGACAGTTGAAAAAAACAATTATAACCATAATCCAACTATAACTGGACAACTGAAGTGCATGTAAATGTGTTAGACTGACTAAGACTGGATTTCTCCTTATCCAACTAAAATAATAATAATAATGTGATGTGATAATGTGATTCGAAACTGGTTTTCTTCTGCATGTATACGCCTTAATCGGACTGGAACTGGACAATGCATGTGCACATGCTCCACAAGAGTAGAGACGGCACAATGTGTAGCGTAGAAACCAGTCCAATCCCGGCCAGAAAAAAAAGCACCCGGGCTGATGCGTCAGTGCATTTCACACACTGTATACTGTTCTCTCTTTGTGTTTGCTCTTGTGCGTTTAATATCTTCTTACACGTAGGTCAGCATTCTGACTGCATTGAATTTGGTGTAAAACTAGAAAAGAAATATACAAAAAAAGTCTCAATAAACAGCCATCAAAATATCAATATAAACGTATCAAGGCATCAGCTGCTTAACATTCGCTCAACAGGTATTCGCACAGCAGGCTAGAAAACGAGGCAAACTGACAGGTAAATACATACACTTCTGCAACACAAACTACGGCATTAAACTGCGACTTTAGTACACAACACACTCACAAAGGTGTTAACACATCTTATCAAACCTGTAAACAATACGAGACACTTACAACCATTGCTTTCTGAGAGATTAACGGCATAGATGCGGCCGTGAGACAATGTAAACACACACCACAAAGAGAGCACATATTATGTCAATTTTAAAGTCTCCATTCTGGCTACAGGCTATTTGGTAGAATTGATTTTAATCTGATACTTTAACTTGTTGAGAAAGCTCTTGATGAGAGCCTTCTGAGCCTTTAAGAGCCTTCAGGTCCTTTGGTAGTGGCCTTTTTGCAATAGATTTAGAACAAAAACCCACAATAAAACTTATTACAATAGTACATAGACCTCAGGGCAACATAGCATGTTGGGAATCAGTTTGTATTAAAAGTGCTTTTCAGGTAAATTGATGGATAAATTGATTGGAATTTTTGTTGATCCAGAAGCACAGCTAGGCTTGGGTTAGCAGGGTGAGCTGGACTGTTAAGATAATCGAGGAGGGAATTGAAGCAGAACAGGTAAATGTGAAGTCTGGGAGGTGTGCATGGCAGGGCAGTGAAAGTTGGGCTGGAGATAAGCAGTAGGAAGACAGGAGGGGTCCTGGAGCACAAGAGATATGAAGTTAGTTAAAACATCAAAAACATAAGGAAGCCATAACTAGGGCAAAAAACACCTAAAGGTAGAGTCTGTAGATTTGTTCGTTGCAGTTTGTAAACACAACACCCAAACTGGGCCCCTCCTCTTGGGCTCAACTGTGCACGCTTCCGGCAGCAGCAGCAGCAGCAGCAGTAGTCATCAGGACAGCAAAGAAAAGGAAATACAGTCCGAGCACCGCAGGTAGGCTTTGTGATGCGCTGTTTGGGTCTGACTTAGTGGTGAGGAGAGTATAAGAGATTTTTTAAAATGAGTGATTAGTGACTTTTTTGGATTGTAAATTTTTACTTTACATTGTACTCTTAAACTGGTGTGTTCTTTTGAGACAGAATTTCTCATAGGTGGTGAAAATACGCTGATTAATCGTCCCCCATTCAAAACCATTCACTTCCTGTGTCTCAGTGCAGCACAACGCGCCAGTATTTTTCAGTGGGTGGAGCAGAGACATTTCTACTGCAGATATTATACTTAATGGCCATTTGTACCTCATACAACCCGACTTCAAAAAAACTGTCCCTTTAAAGGGACCAATCCCCACCAGGCACCACCTCACCCCACAAGTATTCACAGGCTGGAGACGAGGCTTGGACCTGTGGAAATCCATGATCATTTTCTTTTGTCTTTGTGGTGTTCAGCATGAGGCAGTTTTTGTGACTCCAGTCACTGAAGGCTTTTATTAAATCCCTATGTTCAGGTTCCTGTCCATTCCTATTAGTATTTCTGGATGTGGCAGGACTCAGAGTTGTATTTAAAGTCTGCTGTATACAATGTGAACAGGAATGGAGCCAGGACAGTCCCCTGTGGAGCTCCTATGTTGCTCATTAATGTCCCAGAATAAAAGTTCCCCAACCTGACAAACTGTGGCCTTTCTGTCAGGTAATCTGTGATCCAGGAAACAAATGAAGGATCCACTCCCATCTCTATGAGCTTGGATCCTTCCTTTTTTCCTGGATCACAGACTACCTAAAAGAGTAGAGATCGGAAGTCTTTGCCTCAAATTTCTCCAACTGTCCAACTGTACTTTGAACTTCTCTATGTTCCCGATCACATTGGTCACCAGTCACTTCTGTGCCTCAGTGGTTCTTGAAGTGGCTGGAAGAACATACACATTCTCTCCAAATTTAGCTCAAAATAAAAGGAAAGTGGCTAAAACAAGTTTTGAGTGTGGTGATCTGAATCTAGGTTCAGGCTACACAGCTATAGACAACTACTGCATGGCTCATTCATTTTTTTCCAGCTTTGAAGAGTAAAAAGAAAGAGTTGTTCACAGCACTACATTAAAAAAAATGGAACATTTATTGCTACAGAACTGTCATTAACATGAATGTCATTGAATCACTACAAGATGAAGACCAATAGGCAAAGAATGGTCAGCTGTTGGGTTGGTACTAGTCAGAAGAAAACCCTCAGCACATAAATTACAAAGGACCTTTCTTCTGACATCTCAACTGTTCTGGAGTAAAACCAGAATGTAATAATAACATCATCAATAATAACAGCAACCAACAGTAATAATTATTAGAACATGGTAAAGGAATACAAGATTAACCAGAAATGATCAAAAAAAAAAGAGATGTAAATAAACACACTGAAAAATACATAGAAATAAAGTCTTGAGGCACTCAGCCACACACTGAATAAAAGTGTGGTGTAAATTGTTTTCTTATATTTGTATTGTCATCTGATGCCAGCTGGGATGGGACACCCTCTAACTATAACACAGGAAAAATCACACGTTATCTTCAACAACACATAGTTGAAATAAAACATATTCAATATCTAATAAAATAAGGCAAGAAATTCTTTTTTAATGGGTTACATTTGAATACTATAGTAATCTCACCTTTTCTTTGCCTCTGTACTAGAGTTCACTAAGCCTGTACCCCACAGCTAAAGACCACTCGACAAAAGGAGCTTCAACATACTGGGTATTGACTGCAGTTTTTTTTTGCCTTTTGTCATTGAATGCATCACCAGGAACAAGAGGAAGGAATATGGCCAGGGCCACTGTATTTTCACCTTCACATAATGAGTATTGTAACTATGAAGATTGTGATTGGTAGAATGAAGAACAATATGACTAACTGACTGAAGAGGGAGATGAGGAAAGATGTGCTTGTTCATATTGTTGCTGGAAACAAATTTTTTAAAAAGTATTTCAATGACATCATCCCCAATCACCGTGCACGTTTTGGTTTTTAAGTAATCTGCTGTTCCAGTTGATGCCTGTTTTAGCCTGTTGGAGACATCAGTGAACAGAATTTAATAGGCTGGATTAAGAGTGGAGACACATCATCCTGAGGCAACTGGCAAGTATGATATAGACAAGCTGTTCAGGCTGCCCAATAGCAATTAAGCCCATAGGTTGTATTGAAGCAAAGTCAACTGGGTTTCCTTTTGGCTCCTTGAAGATGTTTCACCTCTCTCAAAAAGGCTTCTTCAGGTCTGAGCCAGATCTGAGGGAGGTGTCAAGTCCAGGTGCATTGACTTCAACACTTGCAGACTACAATGACCTGGACACAGGCAAGCACTTCCAAGTATTATAGTCTCCTGAGTGCTGAAATGCTGCAAATATAAGGATACCACTGTGCATTTTCCTCTTTCCTCCTGAGTCATCATTCATGCGTTTAGCCATGACTGCTCCATGACCATAACCACGTTTCTAACAATGGAGGTTTCCAAAGTGAAAATTTAAGAGGAGGTTGAAGGTGATAGTAGTCCATTAGAGTGAACTAGTTAAGCAGTAGGGTTAGACTCAGACTGTTGAACTACTGTGGACCAAGAAACATGTAGTCCCAATAACATATAATTAATAACCATCCATCCTCCACATTTTTAATAACTGCCTGTTACCCAGGCTTTGTAGTGTCCAGCCATGTTCATAGTTGGGTTGTATTTGTTTTGGATAGATCTACCACCACCCAAACACAATGGAAGAATTATGTTCTAGAAAATAGGCATCCACGGGAGAACTGTCTGATTTCTATGTAGTATTTTCTTTATTGAACGTGAATAGAATTATACACGTTGAAACTGGGACAGTGTGGTTTTAGCTGTTGTTGGCACTGAATGGTTGAAATAATTACATCTTAAAAATCCTGCCCTCATAATGTGGTTACTAGATTTCTACTTCGTTTGAAGTTTTAGACCATGTATAATCTAATTGAGTAAGGCTGATTCCCTTGCTAAGCTATGCTAAACACACCCTGGACCTGCTCCGCAGATGCACAAAGATAAAACTTATACCAGAAATGACTGAGCTGTAAAACATCTCAAACTGATCATATTTACTTATGCTAGTATTGATTGTATCTTTACTGAACAATGAGAGCAAATTCTTTAATAAAGTTCAGATACTGCTTTGTAAAGTAGAAATACTGAGTGACTTTAAGAATCTGTTAAATGATTTTAATTTTAAATCACCTATGATCTTTACAAATGTATTAACTCATCTCACTGTTTATACCTCTGCCAGCAAAACTCAATACAAATGTAAGTACTGGTGTGGTTTAATGAGCATGGCCTTAAGATGTATACATTTAGATTACTTTCCAAAAAGTAAGACCTGCAAATAATTTGTGCAGCAATTGAAAATGAAACTGGATAACTATAAACGTCCAAATAAATATCCATGGAGGAAAGATTACAGATAGCAGTAGGTGCTTTCAATGAGTTCTTCTGGCAGGGGACATTAGTGTGAATTAAACTGTGTGATGTCTAGAGGTTAAATGAAAACGGGTTCCTTATGATTGTTTATTTTGTCATTTTCTTTCAGAGGAATTATAGCATGTTTTGGGCACCTTGTGCAAAAATGTCTATACCCCTTATCTGTGCAGAGTCATGGGGCGCTGGAGCCAATCCCAGCTGACATAAGGTGAGAGAGGGATCCATTGCAGGGCTGCATATAGAAATGAACAACGCACACTCACACACACAATTTAGGGCGCCCTCACACTAGGCAATCGTACGGTGCCCAAGTATGTTTGCCCCCTAAAATCCAGATTGTTTGGCTAGTTTGAGTGCAAGTGTACCGTGCTTGAGTACGTTACACTTGATCACGCATGTGCACAAGCACACAACGCACGAAAATATTTGCGGATTCCTTTTCTATCGTGCCTCTGCAACCACGTGTAAACAACAGTCACTTCACAATTACATCGCACCATGTGTATGTCATATATCATTGTGATGATGTATGTGTCGGAGGCAACTGTGCTTCAGCACACTTGGGCTCGGGGTAATGTGAGTGCGGGCCAGCAGGGGATGGGGGGCATTCGTGCGTCAGCACGGTACGGAACAACTGGCCCGAGTGTGAGTGCACACTTAGATTATCAAATCAGCTGAGAGTGCATAACTTTCGACTGAGGGGTTAAGCTGGACAACCCACACAGCCATGTGGAGGACATGTAAACTCCACCTAGAAGTTTTAGGGTATGATTCCCAGGCCCAGGGCCTTTCCCCAGGCCTGGGAATCATACCCTAAAACTTCTTGCATCTTTTTTTTTCTTTTTCTAATCCTTTTGTGTGGAAAAATATAAATGACATTTATCACTAAATATACCACATGTCAGATTTATTCTGCTACTGATGTGTAGTGCTCATGTCTGGTGTGCACAAATATACACATGTTCATTCATATGGGGTCAGATATGATGAGAAAAGAGTAATACTTCCTAAAAACAAAGGACAGGAGTGGCCATTTTGAATTCAACTCATTATTGCAGTAAAACTGGTACAGAGTAACAGATTACAAAGCTCATGGCACAGTCACTGAAAAAGAGAAATGAGGTGTTTATGTACAACATGGAGGGGGAAAAAAGTTGACAGTTTGGCTAACACAAACATTAGGGGTAACATAAAAATGAAGATACTGTTTTCGAGAGATGACTTGATTATACAACAAAGAGAAAATATGAAATGAAGCATTGTAAAAATAACATTACTTAAAAAATACATTTAGCACTTTGACAGATTCAATCCTAGTGTTTCACCTAGGTCCTATACAAAGCAGCTTTTCCCTTTGACAAAAAGCTCAATTTCAATGGCAAACACTAAAAAAAAATGACTGAAACTGCTTTGCACATAATCTGATATGTTTTTGGGAAAATAGCTATAAGATTGTTTGCTGATGATCTAATTTATTTATTTATTTATTTATTTTTTTATATTAGCAATGCTCCAATTCTTTGCAAAATTCCCATATATTAATATTGAATCAGGTGCTGAGGGTCTTTCATTTAATCAACATTTACAAAGCATTTTGAAGGAAATAAATCCACAAGAGCCAGAGCTGACCCACAGCCACCAGGGGGTGACAAGTCAACTGAATATGCAAGTGATCTTTGGGAACCTCATTTAAGATACTGTTGTCATTTAACAATTAGGTATTACAGAGTTCTGGTATTCTCTGATTTTGATTAATATTTCAGGTTGATGTTACAAAAGAAGAACATTTTACAGAGTTATACCTTTTAGGTTTAAAAGTTGTTTTTGTTTTCTGAAAGAGTTTTTGTCATCTCAAAAGAAATACTTAACACTTTCCCAAAAATGGCTTGAGCCGGCTCTGACTGGAATGATTCTTGGTGCAAAAAAGACAATAATTTCATCAGATGGCTGGCAACCAAAACCACATAAAGTACTGAGCACCACTGACCGCAACTTAAAGTTGGAACCTGGCTACTGTAACTGGACGAATACAACCGCACTAAACTCAAAACAAGTTCATCATCATCATCATCATCATCATTGTTGCATCTTGCTGGCAAGCTGTCACCTCACAGAAACCTTACAGAGAATGTTTTTTGACTATTTACACATTTCTCTGCAAAACAATACAATTAAAAATGGAAATGTCATGAGGCATGGAGAATTAAACAAATATGTTTTTATGATTTATGATTCCTCCCGTAAACCCTCAAAATGTTCACCACATTTTACAAACAAATGTAAAATTTATAAAATAAAAATAAAAAAAATAAGAAAAGGAAGAAATAAGAGATTGAAATTTTGACCTCACTACATTTTCAATGTGACACATTTTTTAACACACACTGAATTTTACTTTTTCCATCTTTTAACAAAAAAAAAAGATACAACATATTTCTAAAACACAAAATAACAACAGTCTACATGTAAAAATATAACTTTTACATACACAATTTCAAAATAATGGTAAAGTTTGCCATTTTGTTGCATACAATTTACAAATGTCTATGTGTTGTTGCCTTGGATATATAGCGGTGAATGGAGCTGATGGTACTCCAGTCCCATTTGTCCTGCGCAGGGTGCCGTACTAGTCAGAGAATGTTGTCATGGCAACAACAAAGAACACAACAAAGTCAGTTGAAAATTTATAACACTGAGGGGCCTCGCCAACTTCTGCCAGTTCAGTCTTTGAGAAAATAATTCCTCCCCAAGCGAACACTTCTTTGCAACAAAAAAAAAAAAATAACAGAAAACGGCACCCTCCATATATATCGTATATATTTTTTGTACATTTATATATAGATTGATTTATTCAAATAGAATCTTTTCCAGTTTCTGTGCCTTCCTTTTGATTGGGTAGGTTTTTAACCGCGTCAAAATGACCACTGACAAAGAACAATGCTGTCGGACAGAGAATTGTATTGGTTTTTTTTGGTTTTTTTTTTTGTTTTTGTTTTTGTTTTTTTACATTTTCTGTAATAGACATGTAAACCAGAATAGACAAAGAAAAAGTAATACGGGAAAAGAGTCTTCTTAAAAAACAGAGAGAGAGAGAGAGAAAAGAAAGAAAATCTGTTTTACAACATACAACCACACACTTTGTACTGAAGACTACATTGGCTTACGATCAAGCCGATCAAATATTGATAAAAAGCTGATAAGCTATAATACAAGAAGAGACGCATTGTTCACCATGAAAACAGGGATGGGGCTTGGAACAGGAAAGTGAGGTTTGGGGGTTATGACTGACTTTGGGGGACAGGGGGGACTGGGACGGGGGCTCGTCTTGCTAAATCAAGCGTCTGTCCCATTGGCTTAAAGCCAGAACACGCTGTCTACTTACATATAAGCGTACAGTACATTAAATACAGTTTTTTTTTATCCAAAAAATACTTTTTTTTCCTTTTTAGCTTTTTTTAAATTCCCAGGTCTGGTAAAAAACCTGACTGCATAGAACCTAACAACTAAGAACAGGTTTCCCTAAGCTTGCATCCTATTAAAAGACCAGGTAAATGTCCTCCTCTGGTAACTTGAATGATATGAACTCTAAAAAGGCACATTGGTAGAAGTGTGAATGTTCAAATTGCATCTGTGGGACTGCTTGGGTGGGTTAAGAGGCTGGGGAGAGTGGCTAGGACTCAATTAAGTTCAGGGACAATAAGGCTAGGGTTAGCAGAGAAGACAATACTTGGACTGGGGATTAAACACAGGCCTGAACCCAGAAGAGTTTGAAATAGGGTGGAGTGAAAGGGGGCTTTGAGACTGACACCAATTTGAAGTCAGGGTGAAGTCGGAAGTAGGGTTTAGAGGTATGACTGGACAGGCACTAAACCAGGAAATAAGGGAATCTAATGAATCCAGCAATGCTTTGACTACTGCTGCTTGGCCTCCAGAAGTAAAATTATACACCCCTCATTTTAATGATTGTTCCTTTGCTTCCCTTTACAACATCATCACCATTTACACCTCTGGATCCTCTGTTCATCTTTCTTTCCCTCAAGCTCTAACTCTTCAGGATGATGGCCTGCCTCAACCCCTCCATGACTCCCACACCTTCTGTAGTTCGGGCCACTAGGGCTTTGGGAGCAGTAGTTTCAAGTATAGCAATTGTGACTCAGGGAATGTGCTAAACATGGAATAGATTTCACTTCAGTGCTCAGTCTAGCCCTCTTTCCTCTCATCGGCCCATCCATCTATGTTTCTTTTCCTACGTTTTCCATCTGCACTACAGACAGTGGATCTCAGATGAAGACAAGCTTTGCCTTTCTGTTCTGTTGTTTAAAAGTACACCTCTGCATTACTGAGTCTTGCACCCTATTTTTCTCTGTGATTCCTCTGCCTTCACCTTCACACCCCACACCCTCTGGAGTCGCTCACTGATTGGCTGATTAATTGATTGATTCACTTGGAACTCTCCTCCTGTGAGTAGATATACACAGGTCATTTGGATCCGACCATTGAAGGTTTCTGCATTTGTGTTCACACTAAAAATGTGTCTGTTCACACCATTTTGCAGTCCTTGGAAAGTGAACATGGCTCTTAGCATGAGACACTAACAAAAATACATCAGCATAAATATTTGTTTTCTGCTTACAGTTTTAATGTTTAGGAAGGAATGCATTAGAAGGGGAAGAACATGTTGCCCCTGTTTCCTGCTTATTTCTAGGCTTCTACGATAGTCAGAAAGCATTTGTTATCTTACATTTTGTTTGAATCACTGAGTGATCCAAACCTCTTTGAAAATCAGCAGGATCACAACAGCCTTTGCTTCCTAATCTCTTCTTCAGTTTAATTTATGCTTGAGAATATGTGGCTTGTGAGGGGATGTATGATTGTGCAACCTGCATCTGTGATACTTCCTGGAAATTTCCTGTTCTCTTTTTTTGTCCTGTTTTGTTTGTTTTTGTCTCCATATGTATCTATCTGACTGGTCCAAGAGGAGATCAGGCACAGCTTCATCCACAGTTTGGTGTTAGATTGCCAGTCAGTCAGAGATGCACCGAGGCTGCATTCAACAGCTGTGCACATGTTTCTTAAAAAACAAACAAACAAACAAAAAAAAAAAAACCACACACAAACCCTCTCTCAAATACTTTGTGATATGTTTTCTTCCAAGGGGGGGGGGGGGGGGGGTCCAACCCTCTCCAACCCTTAGCCTCATCCTGCCCACATCCAGTATATATATATATATATATATATATATATATATGTGTGTGTGTGTGTGTGTGTATATATATATATATATATATATATATATATATATATACACATACAGACATACATATACATACATACACACATATATATATTATACATTTTGTTCTTTAAAACTGGGAATGCTGATACAACAAGTAAAAGAATTTTCTTCGATGATGTGATTCCAAAGACTTTTGTCCATTGCTGTCACTTTGTCATTTTGTGTGAAAAGCTCCCATTAACTGCCACTTTGTAGCAGCCATGTTACAGCAGCCATTTTAATGTCTCCACAAAGTAGCATCCAGTTTACTTCAGCTGGAGATGCAAAGTAATGACAGCGACTAATGTCTGCAGTTCATGTTCTCGACAGGAGACAAAGGTGAAGAAGAGGATCAGAGACAACACATGAGAGGAGAGAAAGGCTGATCTGATTGGTCAGGCTGAAGCAACGACGGGTTTGATCAATTGCTAGGTTGTCATGGAAACAACATCAGAGGAAGTGGTCACTCATCATCTTGATGAACTCTGGCACCTTGGACCTGAAGACACAAAGAGATCAATAAAGAAAAGGAGAAAATGAGTACATTGCACATACAAACATGTACATGGAAAAGTGTTCACTTTAACTTAAGCCCTGCTAGTGAACAAAGGTAAAAAAATAAAAATAAAAAAAATCAGTTTGTCTTACCATAAATGAACAAAAAATGACTGGACCAGTGCTGAAACTGAATAGAGTTCATCCTCTGGGGATCATGAATGTGCTCAACATAATGTAAAATTACATCCCGTAGGGATATTTGGGATATCTGTTGCAGATACTGTGCACTTGTAATGCTAAAGAACCAAATAAATCTGATCCATCCTCAGGTGAGCATAAATTGCCACAATGGTATTCCAGTCAGCAGTTACTGTCAGAGTGTTAATGTGTGGAGAAACTGAAGCTTTGTTATTTCTTTTATTGTGCACTTTGGTCTCAGGCCTGATGCTAATGGAGGACCTGCGATGGCTCAACACGACAGAATGCTAGAAAACAAGCTTAATCACACATTTAACTGGAGTCACATGCAAACAAAAACACAGTTTGACTGTTAAGAGAAAGCAAAGTTGTAGAGAACAAGAACACATGACACATTTCAAATAAAAGCAGCGACGAACACAGTCACATATTACACACACTAAAATCACACTTACTGCCAATCTGTTGTTAAAATGTACCCAGACCAGACAGAAATTAACTCCCGATTTAAACCAGCCACAGTGTTATAAGTTCTGCCAGACTTTAACTGTCAAGAACTGAATTAAGAATTAAAATATGAACTAGTCTGTTTTGTCTGTGTACGTTTTAACCCCCATTTTTGGCAGATCTCTTTTTTTGTTCATTTTCTCTATAAACAGCTACATATATGCATTATGTGTGTTATAAAATGAATGACTACCAGTCTGAACTCAAGGTTGGATGCAATAGCAAATATGAACATATATTTATTTTTTTGTTCACTTTTATTTAACAAGAGACCTTTTCCTGGAAGCAATACTCTCTCTTTTATTATGAAAGCTGGACACCAAACAGACGGTTGCTTTCCCAAACAGTATTTTCCTGGTTGGCCTATTAGTGCATCTGTCCACAATGAAATAGATCAATTTTTATTTTGGTTTTGTGACAAAAACTGAAAGAGATTTTGAATAGTATCTGCAGAGGCACCGTGTAATTCACCTCTGCAGGAAGCAAATGGTTTGAACGTACACAGAGAACACATCGATGGATCTCAGATGACTGATGGACAATTGTTCACCTATCCATCATTTTAAAATTGTCTTGAAAACAGGGTGAAAAAATGATACCCTTGAACTTATTTAGGAATTTATTTTCATGAAGAGGCTTGTTTTGTTTGCCTGTGGTTGTCAATTTCATGTCAATAATAGGGTTTATAAAATGACTGAAGTTTCTGAACTGGTTTCTGAATCTTGATCTTTGGTTTGACTTCAAGGTACAACAGCAGATTAGTTTATAAGTGAAATCTTCTGACCATTCAGGGGGGGAGGAGATGTTGCTGCATTTTACATTTGTCCCATAGGGTTTGACCCATCACCCATGGCGGTAGCAGCGTGGTGCGCAGCGGCAAGTGAAAGGGGAGTCCCATCCGATGTCACAGTCACCTTCTCCTCCTCACGCCGCTTCAGACAGGCCGCTTTTGGATTCAGGTTTCGCTCTGTGGGGGTGGGGGGGTAGAGTTTGTTATTATCATCCCTTTTGCCCTTTTCCCTCTGTTTTCTGAGAGCTGTTTCCTGCACCTGGATCACCAACACAGATCAACAGGTGCTACTGCCACCCTCTGCTGGAGGTGCTGGAGCACTACATGTGCTGATAGACGTGGCCTGTGACCCTGGCTTTCACAGTTTTCACACTTTACTCTGCCTCTGCAATTAAGTTATGTGAAGAGAAACCAATCATTCAGATAGGGTTAGGGTGGATGATGGAGCGATGCTGCTTTGTAACTTTCAAACCCTCAGGCAGAATTTAAAATAAACTAATGTGAGTTGCAACAAATCTAAAAGCAATTGCAGTTTTTATCAAATTAACAATAACATTTGTTGGTTTGTTTTCAGTGGCAGATTAATTCTCATTTTAAAAGTTCTACTGAGTTGTTATGGCAACAGTATCTAAACTACTGTGTGTGTATTCATGGTAATGAAGCAGCATGCCACTCAGTGCACTGCTGTTGCTT
This sequence comes from Caranx melampygus, assembly GCA_019059645.1. Lineage (NCBI taxonomy): Eukaryota > Metazoa > Chordata > Actinopteri > Carangiformes > Carangidae > Caranx > Caranx melampygus. The sequence goes on along the minus strand of JAFELL010001234.1, from coordinate 423,028 downwards.
GCTGATGTATTTTAACAGTGTTTGGACAACAGTAGAATGTAAGACAAGAACACAGAGGCCAGAGATCACCTTTTTGTACCTGAGCAAATGTTCATGTTCTTTCAGATTTTTTGTTGCTCCATTCCAAAGCGTTATCTTTCAAAATAAACTGGATCATGAAGAGAAGACAAAAGATTCTATTGTTTTCAGGACTTTGCAAAAAATCTGGATAAAATTAATTAACTTAAAATCACAATTGTGCAAACTAGAATCTGATCAACTATCCAGGTACATGATCTCATATAATGTATGAATATAAAGCAATTTATTTTCAAAATGAAGCGGTTTGTCAGTTTTAATGAATAAGCAGTACAGTCACATAAACAAATCAGCATATCTGGTTTAAATTGTCTGTTAAACTAAGTCATGAAACTGACCTCGCACTTGTTGCTCCAGACTGAGGATGACTGCCACAGCCTGGTGCAGGATCAGTAACTTGGTCTGAGGTTTGTCGCTCTTCAGGTGCAGCTGGACCATCCTGCCCAGCTCCTTGAACGCCTCATTGATGTCACGGACACGAAGGCGCTCCCGTGCATTGTTGGCCATTCTACGTTCCCTCTCTCTCTCCATCTTCTGCTCTGGAGACAGGTCCTCATCATCGTTGTTGCTATGTTGACCAATAATGAGGATGCAGAGGAGAGATAGGAGACAATGCGGAGAATGAGGATAAGAGAGGAGAGGAGAGAGTAGGCTCAGTTTACACTTTTGTGTAAACTGAGCCTGATGTTGACCCAAACCTGCAGGAGATGCTGTATGATCCTATAACCTGATGACTTCATAAATAACTGGGACTAAATAACTGTGATGACATTTCACAGTTTACAGGAAGTTTTTCAAAAAGCCTGCCCTAGAGGTTTCCCTTCACAAAGGAACATTAAATTATCCACTGTTTGAATAGGGTATGGTGATTACATTAAAAAGTATTTCATCACAGATTACTACATTCTCTCAAGTCTAAGAGATATTACCTTACATTTATTAACTGTACCCTGTTTCCTTTCATTTATGAGTCACCATGGAGGCTAATTTTTCACTCATATTCTTTACCAATGCAGAATTTACTATGCATCTTACACTGGTGTTGCAATATTCTTTTTTGTTCGCTTTTACAGAATTTAGGTGTATTATTATTATTGCCATAATGTCTTTGTTGTGAATTCCTTGACTATGATAATCATAAAGTTAAAATCTCATTGTGACAGCCATAATCTTATGCAGTATGTAGATGCACATCAGATCCATAAAAATAATAATAACCCTAATTACAATTTTCTTCCATTCAAAGACTCAGAGTCTTCTGAATGTAAAAGAAGATGACAAAATGCAGCGCCTGTTGGTGTTAGATGGATCATGCCATGATATACTCCCACATTCTGTACCACAGCAGTGGGCAATATTTTTCATCTACCATCATCATCATCATCATCATCATCAACATCATCATCATCATCATCATCATCATTGTCGTCATCATCATCATAACCGCCACCATCATGAACACTCTCGGGGTTTGGGATCCAAATATTCCAAATCTGATATCATCCTCTGGGTGAAAATAAAACATGATAAACTGAATGTTTCATGTTTCACGTTGGAGGAGTGAGGGCTGCTCATCTGCACACAGGACAGGAAACCAACACTTGTGCACTGTAAGTGTTTATAAAATGTAAGATCAAGACCTTTTTTTCCTGATCCTGAATGTAGTAGCATCTCTTTGGAAATAGACAGTGGGCTCTACTCTCATGTGTGAGAAACAGTTAAACCCAGGCTCAAGACCATGGAGAGACTGATGGGATCAACTAGGAACCTCAGGTCCACCAGAAACCTCTCTTCTTTGCTCAACAGCGCTGCCTTTGATTAAAAGCAGTTCAGGAGAGAGATGCCCGGTGGCCATGGATATTTCATGTTTAAGAAGTCTCTGTATTAACTGATTTATTTAGCTGCCTCTCATCACACTTGGTCACTTCATCAAAGTCCAGAAGCTGGTTCCCAAACCACTCACAGGTTGATTCCTTCCTCATCTCCTTTCTCTACTTCTTAAACCCTACTTTTGCTTATTGACTTTATTATCTTGGTGGAAGTGTTTTTAAAATCTAATTGAGTCAAAGTATCAATAGGATAATTAAAAATACTTAAAAGTAAAACTAAAATACTTAAAATCTAAAAGTTCTGCAGCTTGAGTGAACTTTCATGTTAATCAATAAGATTTCTCCAAAAATTCATTAAATGTTGTGTTTTTTTTCCATCATCCACCACATGTTGCATCAACACCTGGAAGTATCTCCTGAAGAACGAGGAAGGTTTCTCAGCCTGGAGGTATTTTGGGAAGACTCATCCCAGCTCAGCTGAGGGGTTTGATGGAAGCGAACAACTGAGGGGTGGGCGGGGTTACCTAGATCTTGACCTCTCAATAGCTTTGAGCTCCTTGCTGTCAACGTCCTCCTTCTTGGTGTCCAAGGACTTTGAGTCCTGCAGGAGGTTTTCATCCCCCTCATCCTCCGACTTGATCTCTGAGCTGACGGAGGAGGTACTCTGGCCCTGAAGACCTCCGGACAGAGCTGCAGGAGGAAAAAGGAGATGGGGGATTTAAAGGTGAACAATTTATGTCACATCACATCCTCAACCAGCTTCACAGTCATATGATGTACAGATTTGACCTTTGAGGGGATTCAAAAGATTCAAAACAGCTTATTCTCAGGTTTTCCAGATAAGTTACATGAAGTTTTTTTTTTCTTTGGGGTTTTTGCCTTTATTTGATAGGAGAGTGGAAAGAGATCATCACAGATGGGAATCAATCTGGTGATCACTGCATTAGGCAATGCCAACATGGGACATGATCTTAACCACTCATCCCCAGTTACGTGATGTTTTAACAATACAACATTTTATGGAGAAACTTGTGGTGAACATATGGAGAAAAGCACTGACGCTGACTGCAGATCACCATGCATCCTCACTGTCATCATCGCTGTTCTTTCCCTTCACTTTGCCAAACTACCAAACTGAACCTTCATCATACAGTAGCAGAGAAAAATGATTCCCACAACACAGCAGCTCTGTACTATACTGTACATCTCTGATGGCAACATCTCTCTGGCAAAGATATGGCTGCAACGTCACCCTCAGTTACTGTTACAGTTATCTGATTGAATCCATTAATAGCATGACTTGTTGTATCTGATTTAAAAGCTGATGAAATGATCATGAAATAACATATGAACTCTCCACTTCTGCTGACAGAGTCAACACAGCTTATTCTCAAGTCGACCTTCAAGATGCAACATGGGAGAGTAGTGGTGTGAATGTAAAGCCTCTGTCTGACTCCTCTGAACAGTGCCGTCTTTAATGGACGTCTGTGTGGATCCATCATTGGGGTGCTGCCGACATCTCAGTCAGTGTGACACACACACACACACACACACACACACACACACATCTGTCGGCCATTTTGGATCTCCGTTTGCTTGACTGGAGGCATTTTGTGTACAGCTTTGACAGCCTGTTAGTTTATGTGTCTTCGCGTGCGTGTGTATGTCTCTTTCCATACAATTGCTGTGTGTTTGTGCATCAATGGTTACATTTAAATCGACTGTGCAAAGTCACTTTGTGCCTTAGAATGTCTGAGTGGAAGCAGCAGATGCAAAGTGACCCCGGCAGAGATTGAACACTCAGGACATCTTGTCTCCCTCAGCTTCTCAGCTTTCTGGTTTTCTCCACAGCTGTGTCTCAGAGTCGAACCATATACATATACAATATCACATTGGATAAGTAATAAAATGAATGAATGACCCGTCCCACAATGCACTGCACATAGGAAATGGAGGAGTTGCTCAAATCTGCAAACTGTTAAACCTCTAGAAACAATCTTTGGATTGATTTATTATTTTTTATCACTTTTTCAAATATTATTGTTATTATTGTTTTTTCTGTTTTAGTATTCTCTCTTATGTTGTAGCTTTTCCTGTTAAATACAATCATGAACAAAACGTTCATGAGTTTTGGGAAGTGCTCTTAGTACTGATTTGTGGGCAGAGCCTGGACAAACTTGTGTGCACCAATCAGGATTTAGCAGGTGAATCAGAGCTGGGTGAAAGCTGTCACCATCAAACCCCTGTACTGTAAATAAAGATGAGCATAGCCTCTGTGACATCAACTGCAAGTGTCTGAAGAACAATTCTGAAGCTCAGAGTGGGCTGCTCTACCATTGCCATCTTGCCAGTAGCTAACTCCGCCCATAACTCCTGGCTAATCATGTAGAGCCAAGACTGCATGGGGACTAATGGCAAGCACACACACACCTGTCATTCAATGTGGCCATGCCTTAAATTATGTAGAACTTTACGTTTTAATAGAATCTTAATGAAAATTCCCCCCATACATGACAAAGAAAATCAGTCCCAGGCTGTAAACTAATTATAATATAATATAATATAATATAATATAATATAAATATATAATAATAATAATAATAATATAATTATGATTGATTTATGATATAACAGTTAAAATCAGTCATCTTCCTCTGAAAAGATAAAAATCTTTTTGAGAATGAGTATAAATTTAAATTTAGTAAGTGCAGCATAGCTATGAACACATGACACTCAAAATAACACAAATGTTTACTGTTCATAAGTGTTTTAAAATGGAGAGAGCTTCACAGCCACAGCACTGCCACTTCATTAGGCCCTGCTGCCAAAAACATTTTAATATTCTTTATTTACAGCCCCCACACACCCTGAAAAGTGTGTGAGTGCAAGCTATAGACGGATGCAAGAGGAAGGAACAACTTCTCCTGGCTAAGTTTGTGTGTGTGTGCTGTTTTCTCTCTCACCTCATTACACACTTGGCTGTGGTCACTGCTGGCTCAACTTTGCTGCCAGCAGACTCATTTTCAGCTTTTAAAAATGAGCTCAGGGCTAATTTGCTGCACAGCGCACTCATATACACGTTTGCTTCACCATATCCATCTCACACATAAAGTATATTTATTCGTTTTTTTCAGTGAAGTCGAGACTCGCCAGCTGAGATCTGGCTCTTCTCATTTCTCAACTTTCTGATCCTCATTCACGGGGAAGTTCCTCAGCTTCACCTGTTCATTTTTTTTATATATATATATATATATATATATATATATATATATATTTATGTTTTATATTTTTTTGTTTCCTACTTCTGTTTTTTTCTTTCTCATTATCTTTTCTTCCACCACCTCACATTTCTGCCTTTTTCTTTTATGATATTGTGATTTTTATTTCTCCACCTTCACTCTCTTCTCTTATTTAATCATATTGTTCTCATCTTTCCACCCTGCGCTTTCTTTGTCATTTATCTTTTGTTGTCTTTCTGATGAAATGTTTTTTAGGTTGCTTTCTTTTTTCCCTAACCCTTCACAATATGTCTCTCCTTCTCTTCATTTTTCTCCATGCCAACATCCATGCCAACACTGTTCCTTTATCTGTCTTCATCCTCTTTATTAATGTTAGTTTTTTCATTTCATGACTTCTTTTTCTCCTTTATCCTCACCTATGCCCACATATTTGTTTTATCCTGTTCTTCTCCCTTTCTTGTTTCCTCTAACTATATACTTAACTGTAACTATAACTATATCATTAATTTGTTTGTGTGTGTGCACAAGAGCATGATGTGATACAAGTGGGCTGTGTGTGCCTTCATGCAAACACACACATACCCATGAACACAAACACCAGATGCCAGGATAGTTTGTCCATCATTGACTCTTTGTGTCTTTCTGTAGAACAAGATTCGGCCACATGAACACAGATACCTCCTGTTATCTGCGATGTTTGGACTGAAGTGACTAATAACATCAGAGGAAAACTTCTTTATATATATTCTTCCTGACTTTGGTGTGTGTGGGTGAGGTCTGATGCTAAGTGTGTGTGTGTGTGTGAGAGAGAGACTTACCGCGGTAGGGGTCTGGCTGGCTAAGGTCTGGCGAGGTGGCTGACTGAACTGGCAGCTGAGGCACTGGCACCTGACCTGCCATCGAGTGTCCGCCGCGCAAACCGCCCACACTGCCACTTTCTTCTCTGTGAGAGCCCACCTAGAAAACAGAGGGAGGACACACACAGATGTGACACAGAGTTTCATGTGAACAAACAGATGCTCTGATTGTATCTGCAGCTGAGACTGTAAAACACAGTGGTGACATCAGTCCAGATGTGGTCTGAACCTGTGTCAGGTCTGAATGACGGGTTCAGGCTGGTCTGAGATTCATGTCTCTGTAGTCTCTCTGAGTTGTTGGTGTTGTTTACTTTCATATATTAGCCTTTGACAGTTTTGTCTGGAGCAATTGGTTCTCACTGAGTATATTTAAAATGATTCTCTAATATTTCATTTTCATTAAGTTTCATTTGAAACATTATATATCTTTTTTTTCCCATTGAACTTGACAATGGATGAGTACCTTTTGCATTTAGATTCACATCCAAAGCAGTGGTTTTGACAGCTTTTTACACAGTATTATGCATGTAGAGGTCCAGATGCTGCAGTTTTATCTTTGGCCTGTTGAGGGCATTGTCTACCACTGAAGATCTCCATCTCTCTCTCTCTCTCTCTCTCTCTCTCACCCTCACACACACACACACGCACAATTCCTTGAGAGTTCTTTTTTTCCTTCTCCATTTTGTCGTGTCCAATACAGCTCAGGTGAGCAAACTGTGCTCTTCTAGACTGCTGTAAGTGTGTGTGTGTGTGTGTTAGTGCACATGCCTACATGTCTGACATGTATATTTACTGTGAGTATGTCTCCTGGTTCTTCTCATGTGTATTCACTGAATATTGTAGGGTATGAAGTCTGCATGTGTGTGTGTGTGTGTTCGTGGCACAGACAGATGGAAAGGATTCATCCAAGCACGCATGCACACACGCACACACACATGCACGCACAACTACTGACAATTATCTTATTGCCCATATGTTTAATTGTGGGATTTCTAATTCCCAGAGCACCGAGCAGCTTCCAGCAGGGACTCACTGTTTTGGCACAAGATGGGACCACTTTATGTGTGTGTGAGGACTCTCTCTCTCTCTCTCTCTCTCTCTCCCTCTCTCTCTCTCTCTCTCTCTCTCTCCACTTCTTGAGCTTTGTTTTACTTTGAACATATCAGCAGGACAGGCTGCTTGATAGCAATCATGATTTGGAGGTGTATGTGTAGCTATATATAGAAATACCGTGTAAAGGTTGTAAGCTGAGAACACAGTGTGGTGGTGCTTTATTTGGGGGGTGTTCTTGAAATAAGTATTGATAGATTTTGAATTATTCTGTAGTATATTTTTTATGTAGCCTGGCTGAGGATGACTTTAGTATTTTCTCAAAGCAAACTTTCAGATTTCAAACAGTATCTCTGCAGACACTAAAACCTTAAGCACCTATAAACATTTGGGCACAGTTTCCTCCCAAACTGCACAGGGAGGAAAACACTCATAAACTTCACTCCAAGGCACAGAGAAGACACTGATAAACCTGTTTTAACAATATTTTATAGATCATTTGTTGAATCTCTTTTAAACTTTGCCATCATTTGCTAGTTTGGAAATCTCAAGGTACCAAGCAGAAATAGACTATAGAGTGTGGTGCACTCCTGCTCCAAGCTGATAGGGCTTCCCCAGCTGAGTCTGTCTGCTCTGTATAACAGACACCTGGTCAGAAAAGCCACCTCCATCCTCACCGGCTCATCACATCCTCTAATTGAGGAGTTGCACCTCCTGCCCTCTAAGTGGCAGTATAGGGTGCCAGTATTTTCTCAGGGCTCATTCATCTATAAAGGCATTGCTGCCATAAATCAGCATCAGAGCCAAACATCAGTCTCAAACCACACTTGTCACTTTGAAGAAGTTTTAAATTTTGCATCTGTCTGTTGTGCCTACTTTGCCACGTGGCACAATGGGAGACACACAGATGTTTTATTTAATACCCTGTTATGACACCCATATATATATATATATATATATATATATACCATCCATCCATCCATCTTCTTCCGCTTATCTGGGGCCGGGTCGTGGGGGCAACAGCCTGAGCAGGGACACCCAGACTTCCCTCTCCCCAGACACTTCCTCCAGCTCTTCCGGGGGACCCCAAGGCGTTCCCAGGCCAGCCGGGTGGCGTAGTCCAGCGTGTCCTGGGTCTCTATATATATATATATATATATATATATATATATATATATATATATGAAATTTAGAAATTGTGTATATTCTGCCACTTTTGCCCACAAATGATCACTCTTGTTATTGGGATGGTGTTACCCACTGTTTTGTCTTCTATCATTTCACAAATGTCTATTCCTGTCTTACGTGTGTGGGTATTTTAGGTGGCATTTGAATTGCCCTTTGAGGATAGTAAAGATTTACTACTTAAGCAGGTAAACTCCCCAACATCTGTAAAGTCTGATAGGTAAATCATCCAAAAATATGGCAACATATTAATCATTTGACTTTATCAAACTGAGAGACAGAAAGGCTGGGAATTTGGTTATGGGGAAGTAGTGCCCTTAGGCAGGCCATAGATTTTCATAGATCAGCCTTTGAAAGAACTGAGTCTGTCACACACTGACTGTGAAAGAACAGATTTTTACCAGCGTATTTAGTGCAACACCAAGTGGTAACCCACAGTGATGTCACCCACTGGTTTGGTATCGAAAAGAACACTGAAACCAGGAGTTTGCAATTCACTGTACTGGTTTTTGGAAACCAATATATACAATATTTGATATCAATATGTATGTTGATAATATTTTCACCAAAATTTACTTTAGGACAGACAAAACTGGAGAGGATGAAATGGAAACAGGGCTGCAGGACTGGTGTGTATCTATGCAGAAAATGGTTTCAGCTAATATGGAGTTGGATTTGTTCTGACATAACCAGCTCTATTCTAAATGCGAATATATAACATATGATTGCAGTGTCTGATGTTTTGATTTTTTGGGCATTTTTGGCCTTTATTGGATAGCACAGTGTAGAGTGACAGGAAATGGGGAGGCAGAGAGAGGGGGAATAACATGCAGCAAATGGCGCCCGATGCGGGATTCAAACCAGAGCCGACTGCAGCAAGGACTATAGCCTCTGTATATGGGGTGCCCGCTTAACCCACTGCGCCATGCAGCACCCCCAGTGTCTGATGTTTTACATGTATATACAGTTTTTTTAAAAATCAAATCCTGTCTGTGTCCTCTAGCTGTCCTCTAGCTGGCAGAGAGGTCTTGCCCACCACATGCTCTCTCCCCATGCAAACATCAACGACAAAGTTTGTCATCAGGCATGTGTGTGTGTTTCAAACTGAGTGCCCTCAGTATCTCTGTCCACACGTCTGTTTTGCTCCCCATTTATCATTTGCCTAAATTTCTTTACGTCTTTTCTTTTCATTCTCTGCCTTTCATCACTGCCTGGATTCCAAAATGTAAAATGGCAGCAGAGAGGGAGACAGAGAGGGCGGCGTACATTTTTAATGGAGGGCTTTTATATTTTAACAAGCCTTCCTTCTCTCTTCCTTAATTTAGTTCAATGAGGAGGGAAATCGAGGAGACAGACGGAGGAGGAAAAATATAAATAAATTACACAGAAACTGATCTGCTGCTGGTGACGCTCGAGCATTTGCCCCTCAGGTTGAAGGAATTTGATTGCAGAGCAGATATGTTATCGAGCAGCCAATAACAACATTGAAGCATCCCTGAAACGCTATAATGTTACTGTCAACTGGTGAAAAAAATTCAGCTGCTGCCATGAAATACTAGAAAGTGGGCCTTGAATTCAGATTTTTTTTTTCGGTTCTCATATTTGATTTGCTTTATTCTAATTTTTGTCAGAGCTGCATTCAAGGACACTAACACCTGTCATTTAAACGGTTTCTGCAAAAGGGAGTTTTTTCTTTTTTTTTTTTTTTTACTTAGAGAGGTTTCTGTCCTGCAGCCAACTCTCAAAACTCAGATGTCAGCGTGTCCTTGAATGCACCAACAGGGAGAATTTTCAAAACAGGTACTGCCCTCAACTCAATTGTACTATCACAATACAACAATGTGTCAAAAGAAAAACTTTCCTTGTTGGTGCATTCAAGGACCCTGAACAAATTTCTTCAGGGTCACTTGTGTAAACCATGTTGTTTACTCACAGAAAATTTTTAAACAATTTCCAAAACTTTATAGTTGGTCTTTTTATTTTTCAAACCTGACTATCTGTCTTAGTTTGAGAAATATCATCATGTTTTTGAAAAGCTTCTCTGTTATTTGCAAGTTTTTAGTTGGTACAAAATGAAAATCACGGTGTGCAGAAGAATGAAGAGTATGGAAATGTGTATATGTTTTGTTGATTCTAAGTGTTGATCAGCAGACTTTCTCACCACTGTCCGTTTCACCCACTCTTCCATGTGCTATGGTTCCTCTCTGGTTGGTGCAGACATATAAATGTCATTTCAATAAAGCAGAAAGAAAAAGAGGGAGAACCAGAGATGGGGGGAGGCGCTGAGTAACTGTCATCTTCAATGTTGTTGATCACTGTGAAGTGCGTTCATTTAAAATGTGTGTGTGTGTGTGTGTGTTGTGCACCGATCACACAGGACAAATAGAAAGAAGGGAATTTAAGGGTCACACAGATTCTGTCTCTCGCTACTAACACACACACAAACAACATTCGTGTGTGTGTGTCTGAGAGAAGAAAAATAAACTGTCAATTTAACTTTCTAAATTGTAATATTTCCCTTTTATTAGATGGATTTCTGCAATTTCCTTTTGTCTTTTCCCATTATTGTCGCAGTCTAAAAAAACTGCATCTCTGCGAAAAGAAAAATTCAAGGTGGGAGGAGTGGACAAGATGTAACATGAAGCATGAATCTCAACTAAGATACCATATTGCCGTCAGAATATTGAAATGTGAACAGAACAGAACAATTACTTTATTTGTCCTCATGGGGAAATTGGTTTTCAGCATTAACCCTGGACACTGAAACCTGTAAAACTTGTCCTGATACTGACACTAGAATAAAGGTCATCAATCCATCAATAAATTCACTCTGCTGGTGACCATCAAATAACCCTAAACTAGGACTATCACCTTCATGTTTACCTAAATACATTTCAAACACAAAACCACAACCTCTTTTTTTCAGTTTTCAGGTTAATATTCTTTATCATAATTCAAAAAAACAAAACTGAGCTTTGTTCTTGATGGTAAATGTAGTTTGTCTCGTGTGTGTGTGTGATTGAGTGCATGCTGGAGATTTGAACTGAGTCTACACTGGTGTGGAACAGTCTCTACACTCTACAGACTCTCCTCTGTGCAAACACTTGACAGAAAGCACCTGCTGTAGCAACGTCAACACACACACACACACACACAGACACTCACAGTGTTGAGGGTGGACTTCCATGGGAGGAAAAGTACAGCAACATTTTCCAGTGGTGGAAATTGTCAATTTTTTTCCTCATTAAAAAAAGAGAAATGAAACAGAGGAAAATTGAGTGGAGGGAAGGAAAGAGGCCCATGGAAATATGTCATTTGGAAAAATGTTTATATGAGGTGAAAATGTTTTTGTCGGAGTACAATCCATCTGGATAAGATTGAATTTATTCCTGCATGTGTCCTGTGTATTATATGTGAGAGATTACAAAAATTACGTTTTCCTTGTAAGTTTAAAACCAGAAAGATATTTCATACTGAAATAGCCTACAGATTTATCAATGGTCCAAATCTGTATAAACCCATTTTAAAATTTCTCAATCATATCATCACACATCTTTCTACATGCTTTATTTAAGTTATTACATTTATTTTGAAATGAGTCATTTGAATATGGTCAACGTATTTACAGTGTTATGTCACATTTATATCTAGCAATTCAAGGTCCACTTATTGTCTTTTCAGTAGCTTAAAACTAAATCTGCTACTGTGAATTACCAATGATACCTCAGAGGCAAAATATATATACATGACAAAATGAATGTTAGATATTTACATGTTCTATCTATTTTATATATTAATATGGTTAATATATTCATTTATTGTTAACTGTAATTGATATTCAGTTTATTTATTAACTTTGCACTTGCATTGTTTGAACTGAGACTCAGAGCCGTGTTTTACTATGCAGATATCAAAGATGTCTTCATCAACATGAGGCAGCACACACATGCCCAATGATCACAGTCTATTCTCCCATAAATATTCATATCACAGAGCTCTCACATACAAACCTACATGGAAGGCAAACGGCAACATCATTACCATACTATAGTGATGTATGTTAATAGAGTCCTGTAATTTATTCTCTCATACATACATGTTGCCATGCAGCCACCCACAATTGTAAAATAAATGGTAACAATAGAAAACATTTTAAGATATAAAAAAAACATATATGAATGTTAGAAACATATAGTTATTTATAGTATAATACAATAACCAACCAATCAAAGTCAGAGGTTAGCATTACACCACTTCATAAACAGGAGGAGTAACAATTGGATTAGAACAAAAACCTGAATAAAGAGACTAAGCCCACTCTGTGTGCTGCACAACAAACATGTTAAATCATTTTAAAAGACACAAATATATCCCCTGTTTGTTTCCCACCTGTTTCAACCAACTAGTGCACATCATATCCAGAAGTATGTGGACGCCCACATTGTGCATGCCATTCCAAAACTGTGGGTATTCCACTCTCCTGCAAGGCCTGTCCCCATGATGTCTGTGCTGTTGCATTGAGATCACGTCTATATGCTTTATCCATTTAGTATTTGAGTAGTTTTGGTAGATTTATAAAGAAAGTTTAACATTATTATAATGGTGATCATGGTACTGGAGGTGAATGGAGGGCAGTGGATCAGCTTAGGAGTAAGAGCAGAGAGGAGTAGCAGAGCATTAAAAGGCATTAGTGTGTTTTACGGCAAAGATTATGATCCATTTCACTTGCTTAATGGAGTGAGAAAAATCTCTCTGCCTTAACCTCTCCCTCTTGTTTCAGAGTCACCATCCACACTGAGTTTAGAGGCAGTAACCGGCATGACAAACACATGCATCATCAGAGGCAGACAGCACCGCAGAGAACACATTTCAAATCCCTCATGTTGACTCTGGAGAGTCATAGATTTTCTTTCTCTTCATTTTGTCTCATATTCATTTAATGTCACGGCATTCTGTCCCTCCGCTGCTCTGTTTTGTGTTGGGATCAGACTTAACATCAGTGATGCTCCAACATCAAACACTGACCTCATCATGGGGGCATGCCTTCAGAAAATACAAAGCTAATGACAAAAGAGCATTTTACAACATATGTTTGTGTCTGTCTCTTCTTCTGTATCTGTGTGTATTTAATTAGGTGTACAATGCATACCTGTCTATGTATATGTCTCTCTTCCTCCCTCCCTGTCTGTCTCTCTTCTCCCTCCCTCTCTCTTTCTCTCTGTCTCTCTCTCTCTCTCTCACACACACACACACACACACACACACACACACACACACACACACACAAGTCTACCACCTGTTTTCTCAAAGTTATGACCTCAACCTCCAGGCGTCTCTGCCTAACACTGCCAAACTACATACAGCTGTGTGTGTAAGCGACAGAGACAGAGAGAGCAAGAGAGAGAGAGAGAGAGAAATGTACATGTTGTTGGGAAAACAAAGACTAAAATGGCAGAAAACATATGTATCAGTCAAAGAAAAACAGTCCTGGGAGTGAACCATAGAAAATGACAAGGAGAGAGAATGACTATGTGGGTAATGGTAAATAGACAAAAAACATACATACACACATTTTAGAGGTGACATCACTCCTTCCTCCTGCTCTGCTTTCTGTGTGTGTTTTGCAATGTTTATAATGATCATCATCCTTTTCCTTCGGATCAGACTTCCAGTTTACAGTGCCTGGGAAACATACATGCTGCACATCCTACACCTAGAATACATTGTGACATACTATATTCTATAGTATGACCTACAATGGCAGAAAAAAAACTGATTTTGTACTAACATAGCTAATGATTATTATATACGAACTTTTCTTTTTTTTTAACAGGAAGTGATGTAAACAAGCTCCACGCATTCAGTGAATTTAAGTGTGTTTGTGTGTGGGTGTGTGTAGTTATAAAACTGGTAAATTTTCAGAGAGTAATGAGTCTGTTTTTCTTTTAGCCAATAATCCAGAGCCCAAGTAAACACACACACACGGGTCCTAATGACAACAACACAAGGAGCAATTTATGAGAGCCTGTGTGTGTGTGTTCAAACGATACAGAATTAAACAGTGTTTTCAGCACACATCTTTCACTTGACCCTATTTTCTGTTTTCCACTGCATACGTTGGCAAGCAAATCATAAATGCATTTGGAAAAATTTCAAGATGAATCTGAAAAGTAGTTTGCAAAAACAGAACCCAGGCAAGAGGTTAATTGTTAATGTTTTCTTGGGCCAAACCTCCAAATTACTTCATAAAGCTTAATGGCAAATGTATATCTTAGGGTAACCTGAGAGGAGCAGAAGTGTTTAGAACAAACTCCAAATGAAGCTGAAAAGTACTTCTCAAGTATTTTCCCTCTCTCCAAAGTCTATGTGGGAAATTCTTAAACTTAAACTTTTCTTTCATCAAATTAAGTACAAGCTGATTAATAAATCCAGAAGATTAGCATTTTACTGACTTTTTTTTACTACTGAAAATATTTTTGTGAATTGAAGTAGTTTTCTTCACCATGAGCCTTTCATTTCATGTGTTGTTTATCAGTTAACATAACTGTCTTCCTCAAGTTACATCCATTAATACTTTCACTGTCATTGTTAACATTACTGCAACTTCAAGGTGGAAGAAACAAACTCAACAAAACCATGTGCATGAGAGGAGACAGACAGTGAAGAGAGGAAAACATGTTTATCGTAAAGAATGATGCAGCACTGACAGTCAGCACAGAGGGGGAGAGAGGGAGAGAGAGATAGACTGGGGGGTGGGGGGGTGGGTCTCTGTGGGAGTTGGCAACACACATACACGCACACACGCACACACACACTGTTCTCTGCCACAGGGGCTCTCCATTTAGAAAATAAAGCTTTAAAGGAAATACTTTGACAAAGACCAGCAAACGAGTGAGTTCCTGAAATACTGTATTGTGAAGCTCCTGCTGGTGCCCCCTACAGGCTGCAGAGCTCATAACAGCCTTAATACAAAACTTCTGGACACAACCAAAGTAAGTTCAGGCTACTATTTGAGGGGAGAGAGGAGTGTTGAAGGTACTGCAGCAGTGTGCAGAGACTTGTGTGTGTGAAAGAACATCTGCTGTGAGTGCATGTGTGTGTGTGTGTGTGTATGAGGGCATGTGAATATGGACAAACATACAACACAAATAAACAAAACTGACAGACCATTTTCACGCACCTGAATGTGTTTACACCAGTTTTATAATGCTCCCTCTCTCTATCCTCTCTCAGCCTCCTACATCTCCTTATGTCACACAGCTGTTGGGTTCTTTATGTTTATTGTTTCAAGTTGACAAAGCCAAAAGTCTTAAATATGGAAAACATTACTGCCATCTTGCCTCATGCTTTCAATTCAAAGTCCTCTCCTCTCCTCTCCTCTCCTCTCCTCTCCTCTCCTCTCCTCTCCTCTCCTCTCCTCCTGTTCTGTTATGCCCGCTTTGAGTAAATATGTTCTCAGGTCCTACCATGAGGGAGTGTCTGTTGCCCGACAGTAGTCCTGTCCCGTACCCGCTGCCCAGAGCACCCATGGCACCGTTATGCGTGTGTGCAGCTCCTATCAGGCCGTGCATGTCACTGTGCCCGCTGACCATGCCCGTAGATGGCCCCACTGCGTGGCTCCGCAGTACATGGATGGCGTCATCCAAACGCTCCAGACGGTCCTCGATACGACTTTGCTGAAGAGTGAACAGACACAGAAACATGTGATTGTCAACGTGGCAAATCTGAACTGAACTAAAGGGTTCCAAATATTTAGACTTTTTACAACAGCCATCTTGATTGTGAAGTTGTTTTTGTACCTTAAATTACAAAACGTGATGAGCAGGAAACATCCCTATTGCATTTATAAAATACAAATTTACTTTCAAACACTTTTTAGCCCTGGTTTCTAGGAAGTTGCTTTGTGTCTAAATGTTTGTAATTAAACTATTATCATGCTGGGAGCAGGATTGTGAGGGGGAAACCTGTCTATACAATAGACTGCTGCTTACAGGTTTGATACATGCTCTTTAAAAACTCCATAAACAAGACACAGTTCCTCCTGATTCTCCACAGACCCCAATGAACAGTAATGTACATAAAACACAAGCTGCCTTTTAGTTCGAATACATTTTAACCACCAACAAACATGTCATGTTGTGTTATACTTAGACATGTGCACAATGGTGTGTGTGCATGCATGCATGTGTGTGCGTACCAGAGAGTGCAGTGGAGCCTCATAGTTTGGAGATGATGCTCCTTGTCCGCCATTCCTTGACCATACAGCTGAACTGGGAGCTAGGACACAGGAGACAAGGAGACATTCATGATGATGAAAAGATGCTGAGACATCCTTTCATGTGCGTTTGTAAACCCTAAGTCTATCGACACTACAGCCTCCTGTGACCCTGCATAGGATAAATGTCGGAGTGTGGATTACGAATATGAATACGAATTACTTCATTACTTCATTACTTCAAATTCCTTAGTCTGTCAGCTCATCTACCAATTGCAGAAGAATTAAAAACCCTGATGGCTGTGGGTATAAAAGATCCTGTGTATCTCTCTGTCCTGCAATGAAGAGACAGGAGCCATCCACCACCGCTGCTTCTTTGATCCATCAAGGTGTTATGAAGTGGATGATCGGTGTTGTTCAGGATGGCCTCCACCTTTATTCCAAGGACAGAGCCAGCCTTCTTGACAAGCTTATCCAGCCTCTTTGCCTGCTTTTTTCCTAAACTTCCTCCCCAGCAGACTGCAGCATAAAATAAAACACTTGCCACCACAGACTGATAGAACATCTGCAGCATCTTACTACAGATGTTTAGAGATCTGAGCTTTCTTGTAGAGTGCATCTGTGTTAACAGACCAGTCCAACTTGTTATCCAGGTGTACACCTAGATATTTATAGGTTGGCACCACCTCAATGTCCACTCCATAAGTGCTCACTGCCTGAAGAGGAGGCTTGGACCTACAGAAATCCATGATCATTTCCTTTGTCTGTGAGGTGTTCAGTATGAGGCAGTTTTTTTTTTTATTTGCTTTTATCAAATCCCTATATTCAGATTCCTGTCCATTCCTAATACATGCCACAATAGCAGTGTCATCTGAGTATCTCTGGATGTGGCAGGACTCAGAGTTGTATTTAAAGTCTGCTGTATACAATGTGAACAGGAATGGAGCCAGGACAGTCCCCTGTGGAGCCCCCGTGCTGCTCATTAATGTCCCAGAAAAACAGTTCCCCAACTTGACAAACTGTGGCCTTTCTGTCAGGTAGACAAAGGAAGAATCCACTCCCATCTCTATGAGCTTGTTTTTGAGTATGTTGGGTTGGATGGAATGCGCTTGAAAAATTAGATCCAAAACCTCCCTTCCTTTTATATGTAGAAAAAAAAAGCACTCAATGTATGGCACCAAACACCACACAAAACATCTTTACATGTGAGAAGTCTCTCATCATCTCCACTCATGGTGCTCTGACATAATGGACACAGAGATGAGGAAGAATAGACAAAAACAAACTATCACATATCTCATAGTTGAAATGCTAATATTACGCTTTTGTTTTTGAAAAGGTACAAGAGGTTGATTAGCATGGGCCCTCTGCAGGATAAACCAGCTTTGTGTCTGTGTTCCTTTCTGCTTTTGTGTCTGACAGTACTCTGAAGGGTTGTATCTGAATCAACAGGTCTCATTAGCTTGGTAGATGAAGAGACGGCGACTCATGTGCATTTACATTAATATAAGGTTCTGAGAGATGACAATAGGTCTTCAGGGTCTGTTCAACAGTGTTCAGGTTTCAGAGAAGAGACACACTTACAGAAGACTGTTTTCATGGACACAAACCACAAAGATCAGCTGTAAAGGCCCACAAAATTGCTTGGTGCGATTCCCGTGGATGTCCTTGTGAAATATGTGGCTGTGATCACTGGCCAGGAATATGCTGCAATTACACACCTCTCTCTCTACTCTCTCCTCTGTACTGAGCCATTTACTGATATTTAGTTCTGAGGTTTCTTTCAGTTGATACAACAAATCTACCAGCTAATTCTCCTGTGCAGGTGTGGAATTCGTTGTTTCACTGAAAAAATCTTTTACAATGGGGCGACACAGTGGTGTGTGTGTGTGTGGGGGGGTCTCCAGGTTCTCTGGCTTCCTTACACAGTTCAAAAACATGCACAATAGTTTGACTGGCCACTTTAAATTGCCTATAGGTGTGTGTGTTGTTCCTTTCTATATGTTGCACATTGTTTGATAGATGACTGACAGAGAAGTACTGCTCAATCATTTTGTCAAGATCATCACAATAAAACCATGGCACAAGTATTAAATGGAAACAGTATTTTCTCTAAAACGAGAACATTATTCTTTGGCTGCTTCACACTACATCACACATTTGGTTTGGTTCCATCCATCACTGTTTGGTCTGCTGTCGT
Organism: Caranx melampygus; assembly: GCA_019059645.1. Taxonomy (NCBI): domain Eukaryota; kingdom Metazoa; phylum Chordata; class Actinopteri; order Carangiformes; family Carangidae; genus Caranx; species Caranx melampygus. Next base: position 404,375 of record JAFELL010001234.1, on the reverse strand, counting down.
TGTTAAGACCTTGTAGAAATCAAATATGAACTGAGAGACTATTGGAATTGGTCTTGTGATGCCAGGCTAGGTGTAACCATGCTGTGATGAAAAACAATCTCAAAACAAATACACCACTGCTGATAGATGCTGATGCTAAAGATGTAATTTGTTATTACATCCTCCCAGAGACAGTCTGTGTAGTTACTATTACAAGAGGAAGAACTAATATAATCACTCACCAATTTGCAAACATCCAAATAATAAAATGACTTAAAACTCTTGGACACCTCAGAATGTCAGAGCAAAACTTGGTGGTAAATGATGATTTGATGACATGAAAAAAAATAAAACTTGTAGGTAGGACAGTATTTTGTTGCTCTACTGTTTTTTTTTTCAGTTCAAAAATCATTATGCAAAAACTAAGACAGCACAGTTACTCAGTTCATTCAATCCTTCCCTTAATTTCCTTTAGTTTATGCTCCCTCCTTTCTCTATCCTTAGCCCTCCATTCCTTTCCTTCCTTTATACTGCTCTCCTCCTCTCTGCCCTCACCACCGATCCCTCCCTTGTAACTCTGATCTCATCTCATTAGCTAATGTTTCTCATTTTTATTGTCTTCCCATTTTGTCTCGCAGTCTTTTCTCTCCTCTATCCTTTATTCATATTACATGCTCATTTCCATATGATAATTAATGAATAATCACCTGGGTACATTCATGTGCAAATACAAATATATGTATTAAATGGCAGGATAAATTATTCTGAGTCCAACAGTGTAAAACACCCTCACAGAATTTGCCTTGGATATCAATTTGCATGTAGTTTGCTCTAATAGGCTTCATTTCTAATTTGTAAAAAGTGGAGTAACTCTGACACAATGATAAACACCAATTATGGTTTAGCAGGCAATATCCCAGGCTGCTAAAATGATGAGGGAAGCGGAGGGAGAGGGGAGGGGGCTTGTGCTCACAGAGTCAGTAGGTTTGTGAACAATTTGTCAAAGTGGTGCTCGTAATTAAAGATATCAGTCACAAGGCGTGGCAGAGAAATATCAAACAGTGTGTGTAACACTGACAATTAGAGACAAATTCGACACAACTATTATTAAGAAAAGCCATTTTTTACTTTAAGGACCGGGTAGAGTTTAAAACATCAGCCGACAGCAGAAGTAACTGGTGGAAATAAGACAAGGAGGAGCAGTATGAAGAGGAGAGACACACTATTCATTTGTTTTTATGGTTTGCTTTCTAGGATTTTAACACCCATTGATTATGCTTGAATAAGGTTTTTTCTTCCTCTTCTTTTTCCTGGAGCTGTATGTAAGTCATCTGGGGTAAGTCAAGTCAAGTTATTACAGATTCAATTCCAGAATCAATGTCATCTGAACTCTCAGGTCATCTAAGACAGGTTCAAATAAAAGTCTCAGATCATTTGAAGCAAGTCAAGTCTCAGGTCAGTCCAAGTCCTGAGTCTGGTGAGAAGATAGACACCACTAAGTCTGAAATCAGCTCTGCGTTTTTTCTTCTGTGAATGTTGTTTGTGGGTGTTTGTGTGCTAACCTGTTAGGGAAGGTGGGGAACCAACTGGGGTGGAGGGATTGGATGAGAAGCTGTTGTTTGTGTGGTCTGGAGAGTAAATCTGAAAAAACAAAAATCAAAAAGAAAATAAAAGTCAGTTGAAGTAAAATCAAAACCAACAAACATTGAAGATAAAAGATAAGATCCATGTCTTGAAAAAAGCAGAAAAAAAATCCTTACTTAACTTTTTTATTTGACAATGCAAAGAGTTAGCTATAAGCTATAAACTAAAATGGATTATAATATCATTTTTGCATTATTTAAGGATTGAAGAGGCCTCTCAGATATGTGTGTTGGGATTGGCGTGTGTGTGTGTGTGTGCACGCTGTACTTACCGATGCAAGTGCTTTCCCTAAGGCATCTCCTGTCTGAGAGCTGCTGGCTGCTCCACTCTGTGCTCGGTTAGCTGTGACACACACATACCCACACAGACAAACAAGGATGTGTTGATGAAAATAGGGATGCTGTAGATTACTCAGATTATCCTGCTTATTGTAAATCTCCTGGACTGAGTGTGTGCCACACTCAATCCAGAATTACACATTTGTTAAAATGGAAAATTACACTTCTGATTTGTAAGGAAAGTGGATGGGGAACTCTGTCATCTGCAAAAAATTCCAGTCATTATTTTGTCATTATTTTGACAGAAACTCCTTGTTGTTAGCTGGACACACTTTGAGACCTTTTTGTACCATGGACTCCTGGTGACTCAGTGATGGTGAATGGTGACATGCTATCTTTAGGATTCTCTAGCTCTTTGTTAGGGTTAGGTCCACACAATGGGGCCTGATTCTCATGTTGAATATGTTGTGTAGATTTACAAAAGCTCAGTGCATGAATCTGCAGATTGCTACAGTTCAAGTGAATCAAGATGATTCCAATCCCAGTCTTTGCTTTTATAAATCATGTTTTTTTATTCATCTTTTACTCAAATAATGTGGCCACAAACAGAAATCAAATTAAATCTAAACTGAACATTTTTAACATTTCAACTGACCGATGTGTGTGTGTGTGTGTGTGTGTGTGTGTGTGTGTGTGTGTGTGAATGTGCAAAGGCTGGACTTAAATACAACACAATCTGTTTCACACACTTGAAGAGCACTGAGGCCAGAGAGGAAGGAAATGACCTAACAGGACTGGATGAGCACAACCCTTCCTCCAAACGCCATGCCACTGGGCATCAGTGTAAGGTCAGTCATCTAGTCTTTTTATATATATCTATATCTATGGTTGTGACCTTCACATTCACCACGCTATGAAATAATAATGTAGCATTACGAGATGGAGTTTTTTTTTTAGGCAAATGCATAACCAGAACTAAATTCCAGACACTTAAGAAAGTAGTCCCGAGTATTTGCTTCATGTGTTGTAATGTTAAATAAGGATGTGCAGGTAATAATTTGCACACAAGCGTTTTGGAGTTGTTGGATTGTGTATTTGTGGAGAACTGGAAGTTCCATGAGCCTCTGTAGCATAAGCTGATTGGCTCCCATCTCTCCCCTGCCCTCTCAAAACAGACTGCAGTAACAAATAAAGGTAACCCACCTACTCCTAAGACTATAGGGATTATGGCAGTGGGCGAATTTGCCAAAATGTTGAACTATCCCTTTAAGCAGTGTGAGATAAAGACCTATACAGGAGGAGAGAGAGACAGAAAGAGAGGGAGACAGGTAGAGAGAGAAGGGGAGAGACATGAAGCAGCATATGTTTTGGAGGTAAAGCCTCATGTCTTAGTCACGCCATACCACTGGCATAGTAAACCATCCAAGAGATTACTGAAACACACACACACAGATCCTGACTTGATGCATAATTTACAACATATGCAGGCAGAAATCTTTTTCATATATGAGAGCTACAGCCACAAAGGAGTGGGGCATTCAGGGGGGGATGAAACCGATTTTTGTGTTTTTTCCTGTGTCCATCATCTCTTCAGACAGAAACATCAAACAGAAACATTGGCTAATGTTCACATCAACATCAGAATGAGGGAAAAGTGATCTCAGTAAGTCCGATTGTTGGGGTTTTTGCTGAAACTGATGATTTCCTGGTTTTTCCCATGAAGAGGTCAGAGAAGAATGACCAAACAGAAAAGCCACAATAACCACTCTTTACAACTGTGGGTGTAAAGAAGTTAAGGAAGATGCACTTCAAAATCAGAGGACCATGTGGGACAACAGAAGCTGAAGCAGTGGACATGAACTCACTAGCACTGGTCTGCTGAAGCAAAATCTGATGGATCTGAGTTCCTGCTGAGGTAGCAGATAGTCAGGTCAGAGTAGCACAAATCCATACACCCAACCAGCCTTGTGTCAACAGACCAGGCTGCTGATGGTGGTGTAAGGGATGGTGTGTATTCCTGGCAAACCTAATGCCCCTTGATACCAATCAATCATGCTTTGAATCATGGCCACAGTTCACCAAATCCACTTCCAGCAGGATCATGCTCCATATCAGAAAGCTAAATATGTCTCTGTCCTCTCATAGCATATCATTGGGTAGTGTGAACTTCAGTGACCTCCCCAGTCTCCAGACCTGAAACCTCTAGAACACTTCTGGGATGTGGTTGATTGTCATATCTGTAGAAATGATGTTATTGTATGCAGTCATGTCAACATGAACGTGCATGGTCTTGTATAATCCAGGCCATGGAGGACTCAGGTTATTTAGACAGCACAGGGAGCAACTACCAAGTACGGTGTTCCTATTAAAATGCTTGGTGAGTGAATCTAGTAGCATATGTTGAGCATATTCTTCAGTAGCTTCTCTGTGGACACCACCTAAGACAAACTAAGAAACATCTCATTGATGAAGATGGTTGTGAATATTGAGAGTTTAAAAACATGTTTGGTGAGTATATACACTGCATACAGTACCAGTACAACACCATCATCTGCACTTGCAGATGAAAAACTTTCTCTGAGTAATGCATTTTGGGAATATCAACTGCATAATAATGAAGATCTTGCTTTATTTTAGTTTGCAGACATTTTGTGTAATCATAAGCAGTAGTTGCTGGTGCAATAACAAGGACATAATCCCACGGCAGCTTCCCACAAACTATATTGGTGACTGTCACAGGGTCTTTGTATTGTGGTGGTTCCTTTTAGTTATCTTTATTTAATCATCCAGACATACAATGACATTACAGGGCAGGGGATGTTGTCATGATGCTGTGTAAAGTCCTTTGAGACAAAGAGCTTTACACAGTATCATGACAACATGTGCCTTGCCTTGCCTCTTGTTGAGTGGACTGCAGTGTATCTGTACAGCTTTTGCTGTTAGTCTCATTACAAAGACCTGTGGCTGTGGTCTGGTATGGATTCATTTACAAGTGACTCAAACAGTCATTGGAGACTATGATACAAATCTAATCTAAGACAAGGGAAAGTGGCAAATCCTCACATTTGAGAAACTGGATCATTAAAATGTTGTGTCAGCTGCTACACGTCAATGAGAGCTGACTGTGGAAGTCTTCTATTTTATTGATGTGCCTGGGAGACAAAAGGCAGGGTTTCTCCCAGTGTATTATAGGCCTGGCAGGCCGCCAGACCTAACTTGCCCCTCCGCCAGGCTAAGCATCGTTAATTTATTTATTTTAATTGTTTTTTTTAATACTCAATACCACTCAGTGGTGCAGCTGAATGTGCAATGGTGACATGGTTTGATCGAACAAATAGGGTGGTAGGTTGAAGTTACCCCCAAAATGACTGCCAGCTGTCAGGATACGCTAACTTCATGTCACAATTTCGTCCCGTCACGGACAAGCTCATCAGACCCGCGTAGAATGCGCCGAGTCGACATTGACCTCGTTAATGTTAACCAAGCCGCGGCTCCAAGAGGCATAGCCAGCTGCTGTAGCATGGCTGTTAGCACATCGTCCCCTGCAGTGGCTGCACACCGGATGCGAAAATGATACATTTCATCATTTCATTTTTCAGCTCATACGGTTCACGTTAACACAAGTTTGTTTTCACTCTGGACCAAACCATGGATCTATAGATCCATGAGTGTCAAGTTGCCAATGACGACTGACCAGAAAAAGACATGTGGTAAATCATGTTTTACATGACTACAGATTGTTAAAATCTCTGAGAACTAACGTTAAACTTTAACCATGAAGACACCAGGCAGTTTTGTTTTTTTTTTTGTTTTCAGTGCAAACCCTTTATATTATTTATTTTAATTGTATTTTTTGTGGTTGGTTGAAACAGCATTTCAAGAATATGCCTTTTTGTTAAGACTCTACTATAACTGGTGTTTAAATATGTTAAATAAATGTCTGTCTGTCATATATTAACACGTGATTACATTAGTCATATTTTCACATTTCCAGTCAGATTTTAACATTGATCTTATGCAAAGCCTTATGGAATCACACTTTCTAAATCCTACTACTCCATTCATGAATCTGTTACCTACAGGGCCCTGGCATCAGTCAGTGGTTACGGTTACCTAGTGTTTGTGTGGTTAGGGTCAGGCCCAGTCACAAAAAACAAAAAACAAAAAACAAAAAACAGCGGCCGATGGGCTGCCGGTGGGCCACCATACCACAGAGCTTAACAAGTTTTCTGGGGTAAACACTGAAAAGGTAAACTAAAATAGGAGCTAATTATGAATGCCTATGAGCCAGTGAGTGTGGAATATAGTCATCGGATGAAGGCGATGTATACTGCAGGGGGTGTGACAGGGTTTGGATATTATGAGTAGTTTTCCATGCTCATAATCGACATGAATTATGACACAGATGCTGGTCTCTTTAAAAAGGACTTGCTCACTTGTTTACTCATACAAAACCAGACTGAGGCAGAAACAGAGCTGTAACCACTGTGAGTGTGTGTTGGAGTGTTCATGTGTGTGCACATGCCTGTCATATGTTTATATTTAAACAACAGTTTCATGTCTTTTATTCATATTGTGTTTACACTGCTCAGTCTCTGAGAGAGACTGTGTGTGTGTGTGTTGGTGTGTGTGTGTGTGTGTATCTGATCTCTTTTTGGAATGTTGGAGAAGTCTTCCCATGAAAACAAACTTTCAATCTGTTTCTTATTGCTGTCCTATTTGTTCTATGGGACTCAAAGCAAGGGGTCCATATGGCATGCTGTGTGTGTGTGTGTGTGTGTGTGTGTGTGTGATGTCAAAGTTGAGTGTTTCTCTCAGTTTGGTAATTTGCAGTTTGTGGCTGCCTGCCTTGTCCTCTAACACTGAAACTTACTTTTGGGTGGTTTGAATAATCTAAGTCTAATCACAGCAAGAACATTTACAGCTGGTTATGAAAAGGTAAAGAGAAGTGGTTTATGGTGGGCTAGCTAATCCTGTCTTTCAATTTATAACTGTGAGTCAACCATCTGTGGATACTTCCAGAGGCAATACACACACACACACACACACACACCACAAACTGGCAATCAGTTGCCTTCACAGTGGAACACCTTTCAGAGGGTTAATTTTGGGTGTTTTGAGAAAAAGTCTCAAGTCAGTGGTAAAGTTCAGCAGTCCAAACTACAAATTGTAAGTCAAGCTGAAGGTCGATTGGGTCTCTGGTTTTAACTTCAGACTTAGTTCTAACTCTTAGGTCAAAAGTCAAGTCTCCAGGAGGTCTAGTGTCAATTGAGTAAAGTGTCAGTCAAGACCAGGTCAAGTATCAATCCTCACTGTAGTCATGTGTCTCTGTAGGCTAAAGGTATGTTAGTGCTCTATCATGAGCATTTAATGGCTGACGTTGATGGGAAGGCCATTGATTTTCATAAATTTGGTCATAAACCACAATCTAGAAATTAATTCTTTGAGCTGTACAGAAAGTGTCAACAACCTCTCAGTGGTACCAAAGGAACCGCCTGAGTCCAATAGGACCAAAAATAATAACAATAACAATAAAAAAACATTCATTCAGTTATTTCTAACATGTTTAAAGAAATAATCCTCAAAACAGTTTCATGAATCACTATTCTTCCACCAGTCTTATTCAGTAATAAGTTCATTTTGGATACATTAAAAGCATAAAAATGGAAAAATTCAAAGCAGCTCCTCCCTGTCCAATTAGTTCTGAAAAAAGGCAGCTTCTTCAGGTGAGCCTTGGAAACTTGAAATGTCACAAATAAGTAAATGAATGACATCATTTAATGAAAAGCTACACTGCAGGCTGACTGACAGCAGACCACTTTGCAGCTGCCAAGCTCCCAAACAATACCATCACTGCTTCTATTTCTGTCTTTGAACTTAACAGCAACCTCATCATTTCTTAAACTCTTTCCTTTTAAGGAAAAACAAACACAGGTGTCTTACCCATGATGCTGTCTGTGCCGTTGGTGGGGGCGGTGCAAGAGGCGGTGCTATAGTGATTGGCTCCACCTCCAGTCCCTCCCCCTCGGTGGAAGCTGGACATGGGAGGAAGGCTGGAGCTGATATCTGCAGATGAATGCGATGGGTAGCTCTGTAGAGAGACAGATGGAAGGAGGTAATTCCAAATAAATAACAGGTCTGATAAGCTTTAAGTCTCTTCTTAACATCTAATTAACATCTTATGACCTTTTTACATTTTCATATTTGCAAAGAATTTATATATTTCCTGTATCCAGATGTGCAGGTCTTGTAAGCACACAGACTGTACACCACTCAAGATACGTGGAAATATACAGCATGTTGAATTCATTCTGTGGAGTTGACTGCTAGCGCTAAATATATAATTGACCACAGATATGTTTATCAGATGTTTATAGCTTATAAATATCTGACTTTACCATGGTTGTATCTGTGAGATTTAATTCCATAACTTTCAGTAAGCACTTAACATAAACAAATGGTTCCCATTTCTCCGCATTTGAATCTTGTTAATTAATAATTAGTCAGTTGAGACTGTGTAACTTCTCTTGTTGTCTATTCAGAAAAATGTATTATTTCGTTCAAAAGTATGTGTTTCATTAATTATTAATTACCTCCATCAACAAACTGAAGCCCTCTGGTAAGCTATGAATTTGCCATTCATATATACATAGAGCTGGCAAGCTCAATGCTTGCTGCCATGTTGTGCCGCCATCTTTTACGTTCAGTGGCAGCGGGACCATAGATAACCACACTAACATTGACTCACTGGAGACACCGGAGCGGTAGGCTCTAGGAGAAACGATCGAGGTGGTCATCACTGTGGTGTAGTGTGAGAAAGGATGGAGCACCACACTTATGCTGCATTCACGTGGAATCAGGCAGATGGCAGTTGGCAAACAAACCGTTTGTTATTTTAGTTGACGAGAGAGGGCCAGTAAAACATAGGTGAGGTAAACAATACAACATTGCCACAACAATGTATTGTCATGTGTGTATCATTTTGCCTTGTGCAAACAGAGCACTTGTTAATCGATTACATGCAGTGGCTGTCGTCTGTCTGCCCAATTCCACGTAAATGCAGCATAAAGAATACCACTGAGTTGGTTGCGATATACAACCTCACCGCTAGATGGGAGTAATTCCTACACAATATCCCTTTAAACTCAAAGAAAACGCATTGAGAACATATATTGCACACTGTGCATTGGTATTGGTATACAATATGATTGACAGATCTGCTCACCAGCCTGTCGTGAGGGTGAATCCCACAGTAGGAGGAACTCTGGGTGGGGCCGTGGGCTGAGCTTCCACCCCCAAGCATGCTGCTGTGGTAACCTTGTTGGCTCATACTGCTACTACTGCTGCTCCAGGGGTCACCACTGTGGCCATCTGGGAGAAACAGAGAGAGAGAGAGAGGTAAGTGTTCTGACACTAAAAGGGACACCTCTTTCCTGACACCTGTTTAAGCACAACCTGAGAAACACAGATTTGTGTCTAGTATCTGAGACCATGTGTACTTTTATTCATGTGTGTTGTGTTTACATCAAAGGATCTCATAAGAAGCAAAAGAGAGTCTGGAAGAAACTATGACAATCTGAAACAAAGCTCTGTTAAGAGGTTCAGCCACCTCTAAACCAGCACATCAGTACTGAAGATAAGTGCAGATAACTGAAGACAGAGATAATTATAACAAATAAACATTTCAAGTCAAAATAACAGTTTGAAGCCTGCATTTTCACCTCTGTCATGTGGCTATGACATCAGTCTGATGTTTACGTTTCATCATCACCTCTGACAGGTTTACTGAAAATGTACAGTGCTTCCACCTCCTGTCAGAGTTGCACTTGTACATTTGTTGTGACAGCAGGGTTATATGGAAGTATTCACCACAGCTGTTTAGAGAGAGTTTACAGAGAACAACCTGTTAACATCTCTGACAAAGTAATGTGAGATTAATCCATTATCTGTGAGGCTATTACAGCATCCATTAAGATGTATGACTTAAGTCTTAATCTGATTTCAATCAAAGAGCATCCTTCAGCTTTTTCTCATGGACCTTGAGTTTATTTCATCTGTGACTCAGTATTAACAAAGAGCTCAGGAATCTGGTGGGAGTTTTGATGAGGGACAGACCTTGTGTGTGTGTATGTGTGCGTTTGTGTGTGTGTGTATGTGTGTGTACCTGGCATAAAGAATGAGCTTGGGAAGCCAGCACTGGGAGGTTTGGAGGAGGGATAACCCGGTGAGTCCCTGTTGTAGTCGGCTGTACTGGCAGATGGAGCGTACACCTGCAACACAAACACAGAAACACACATCATTCAGAATGTGCTCACTCAACTCAGAGCCAAACACAAACAGCAAAGCACTTCAGTCCTCTCAGCAGGAATCACAGTGAACACACCACTTCCTGCTATTGGTCTTTGCTTTTGATTTTCCAACTGGAGAAAATACAACTGCTGCTCCAAAACTTCACCTAACACTCATTAAAATCTTTTACTGAGTACTACATGCACATATTTGCAATAGTTCATTTGTTTGTTAGAAAAAAAAGACATATTAATAATTCTTAAGGTCATTTCCAAAAGATATTTTTAAAGCTTAAAGTCATATTTTTGTACTCTGTAACAGCATCAACTCTTGTATATATATAAAAATAATAATAAAAAAATTATTTGCTCTTAGTTTGTAAAAATGTGATGATACTTAACCTCAATTTTCTATGTATCTGTATAAGACTTGACCTTAAGCTCTATACCTTAGAGCTACAAGTCAAGTCAAGATTCTTTATTTGTCTCCCTTGCTGCATAGACAATAAAAAGAAAAATACAGCCACAAAACAATAAATACACATGAGACAGTGAAACAGTGCAAAAATCAGTGCAATCACAATGAAAACAACCAATCACAAGGACAAACAATGTGCAAAAAACTCTGGCTCATCATGAGCTATGCAAAGTTGCAGCACATGTTTATGTTTGCTCGTTAATGATCTTGACTGAAAGAGGGACAAATGAGTGTTTGTACCAGTTGGTCTTACATATAAGGAACCATATATCTCCTCCCTGAGTGAATTAGTTTGTATTCATCATGTAAAACACGAGAACTGTCAGTTAAAATGTTCTTTGCCTGATTGATAACTGCCAGTGGTATCCATGGCAACCACATTAGTTGTACATACAGTGCCCACCAATGTGATGCATCGACACATAACACATTCCAAACAGATCCAACCATTAGAGCACATATATCCCCCCCCCCCCCCCCCCCCATACAGACTAGTTTGATGACTAACAGAGAACAAAGCAATGATTCTCTGAGTGACTCCTCTCAAAGAGGGAAGAGCAAAGCAGCAGCAGCAGCAGCAGCAGCAGCAGCAGCACTTGCAGCGGAGCCGTCATGCCACAAAAATGCATTAAAATGTGAGAGTGTGAGCAGAACCAGCAGCCCGTCATCACTCAAACCAGGTGACATGTTCCTCAGCAATACAGCAGCTTCATGAGAACACAATGTCTGTGTTTGGTCATGCCTTCAACTAGGGGTCCCCACAGCATGCCAATGTGCATGTGTATGTGCATAGCGTGCGAACTCTCAGCCATGACACTAGCTCGCACTGCATGACGCAAACCCTGGAACAGCTGTTGAAGGCAGCCCCCAACTCCACCCCCATCTCCCCCACTGCTTCAAATTAAAATGAAAAACCCACTGCACAGCTACACCTAATCTACCTCGACCCCCTTAAAAGATGACATGGGTTGCTTTGTTAACTTAAGAGTATTTGCATATGAATGGATCACAGATGTGGTACAGAAATCTCATGATAAAGCACAGAGAGAAGAAATAAAAGAAAAAGACTTGGGGGCATTATAAAAAACATCACCTCACTTTCCACACTCCCTAAAAGAAATTATTAAAAACAGAAAACAGCCTAAAAATGCTTTCTATCAAACTAAAACCTCCTGAGTTTTTCTGCAGATTCTTCTTTGCTGAAAAGCTTTTACTTGTAAGGGAAAAAATGAGTACTGCCTTCCACTTGTGTTATTTTCTTGTGCTTTTAAGTTAAATAAAAGACATCCAGGACACACTGTGACTGGACAGTGGGGGTTCTGGGGGTATGAGAGATTCTTGCAACTTTCAAACTTGCAGTCAGAAGCAAATGGCCATGTGTGGTCAGGTGTGATAATGTCTTTCTTCCCTTCAGGGAGGGCAGTGAACTGAAGTAGGGCCCTCTGATCCTATGGAACACGGAGTCAACTGAGTTGTCAATGAGCTTGACAACAAGCATGAGCAAAGTGCATCAGTTTGATGAAAAGCATGACTTTGGGTCCACTCTGTGGGTTTGAATATCAACTCCACCTGCATCCCAACTCAGTGTGGTCAGGTGTGATTTGTTTGGGTTACACATTCAACTTTAGTGTTGGTAAATAATGTAGGTTAGGCAGATGTGATGTCTTGTGCGTCATAGGTTGGTACCAGACCATGAACCAGCAACAATATGACAGTTCAAAAACAGAACTTTAGCCTGATGATACTGATGATGAATAATATACATCATGAAATAAGGACTTTTGAAATCAAATTGCATGTAACTACTTTACAATGCATTAATAAGGCAAGTGACATAAACTCAACAGATTTGATGGATTACAGATTGTGGTAACTGTTCTGCTGTTAGGTAAAACACCAGCAATGGTTCCAGAACATAGTCTGGTGTCGACTCTGTATACTTTCGGAAAACAAGTAGTCATAGAGAGACATACACACAACGACAAAGACCACGACAATCAGGGAACACTGGGGAAATGAAAGGCTGAGGTCAGGATACCCACCTATCCACTCACCAACACATACATACACACACAGACAACACAAAAATCTAAAATGCTAAAACAATCTTAAGGATATTGGTACTTTCCCACAATGCACCTTGCATGAGTTTTAATCAAATTTCCTTCAGTTTCCATGTGCTCCACACACACACACACGCACACAGTGTCTGCAGATGTCATTAGAGCTAAACTAAAAATCCCCTCAAACTTCCTCCTCCGTCTGTTCCCCTCTGAGAGCCGAGTCTGTGCTCTGATCATAAAACCACATTTATTGACCCAAAGCCTGTACAAGAAAATGCACACACACACACACACAGGGGCACAAAAAACACATGTTTGTGTTGTTCCTGCTGAAAATATTTAGATTTATGTCTCATGTCATGCAGGCATATTTTCCCATTGAATGTTGTTAAACTGATGACGAAAGACAGTGATTTGTGTGTGTATGTTTCTCCGTGGGAGTATGTGTATTTAAGTGAGTGTGTACATGTGTGTTTGTGTGTGTGTGTTTTAGACAGAAAGAAACAGGTGCAGAGTGTGTTCAAGTCTGAAGAATGTAGAGAGACATAATAACAACCTCACTTCCTGCCGTCTGTAACACACACACACACACACACACACACACACACACACACACACAGCAGTATCAGTATTCCCACAGTTAAAAAGCAGACCTTGAACTAATCAGAGAAACCCTCGACCATGTTGTCATTTCACTGACAACTGGCAAACCACAAACCAGAAAGCAAAAACGTGAATAACAACAATAATAATAATAAAAATCAGTGTATCAATCAGTAATGTTCATATGGAGTTCTTTTCCATAACATGCCTCTCACAAAATCTTCTTTAATCCCTCTTTCTGTGTGTATAATTGTTTTAGTTTGGACTGAACAAATTCTACAACAAAAACAGAACCAGTCAGGTGTGGGAAATCTTTTCTGTGCTACCAGATCTCTGTGCGACAGAAGAGTAACACTAGCCAGAGAAGATTTGAATATAGTAATTAAAAGGAAAATTAAATAAGGACCACATTAGAGACAGACCAGCAATCAGCGAAATAAGCTATGAAACCTTCAGAACCAGCACATTACAGAGTAACTATCTGAACCAGTTCAGCAGAAAAACAACAGAAATGTTAAGTTAAATCCTTTTAAATGCACCTTGAGTCTGTGTGAAACAACATTTTGTTTCACTACCTGCTATAGGCATGTAGTTGAAATGACAATAAATCTAAGTCTGAATCTGAAGTGCAACCACTGAGCGCTATGAGAACCATGGTTTGAACCAGTGGAACCAGATCAATCATATGGGCCATGTGTACCCCAACATTTGATTTGTTATTGCTGTTGAAACCTCCTGAAACCAGGGAAGCAGCTCCTTTGTACAACAATATAGACAACACAAAGCAGTCAAGCCAGAAACCAGTCAAACCTGATAACAGTTAAACCAGAAACCAATCAAACAACAAACCAGTCAAACCAGAAACCAGCTAAACCACAGACCAGTCAAACAAGGGACCACTCAAACTAAAAACCAGTCAAACAAGGGACGAATCAAACTAGAAACCAGTTAAAATAGAAACAAGTAAAAACCAGACATTACTTAAACCAGGGATTAGTCAAACAAAGGACCAGTCAAACTAGAAACCAATTTAACCAGACAACACTTAAACCAGAGATCAGTCAAACAAGGGACCAGTCAAATTAGAAACCAGTTAATTCAGAAACCAGTTAAACCAGAGACCAGTCAGACAAGGTATCAGTCAAACCAGAAACCAGTCAGCTGACATAAGGTGGGGGTTGGGTGTACACACTCATGTTCACACCTGAGACAATTTATAGTCACTCATCAGCCTAGTGTATAGTATTATAGTGTGCATATCTTTGGACTGGAAGCTGGAGTACCCACACAGATGAGGAGAACATGCAAACTCCACCCAGAAAGACTCCAGGCCAGGGAATCGAACCCAGGACCTTCTTTATAAGAGCACCATGGCACCCTGGAGCTGTTTGTGCAGACTGATCATCAGCAGCAGAGCAGAAACCCTGAGAGGACTCAATAGAAGTGGTTGTGTAACCTCCTGCTGTGAAGCCACGTTCCTCACAAAACACAGACCAACACCAGCTTCATCAAAGCTTTGCAGCATGTCGCCCCTGGCAACTACAGGAGAAAATAAAAATGCATTCCACTGAAAACTGATTCCTCATGGTGCTAACACACACACGCACATGCGCACACACACACACACACACACACACACACACACACACATATATTATTCAGAACAAACAGCTGTGCAGCTCACTGACCTGTATTGTACAGGTAGAAAGGCAAAGAAAACAGCAGCTGGACTTAAATGGAAAAAGACAATCAGTAGACGATAAGAGACAAGTCCTAAAATATTCATCTAATTTTAGAGGAGAACATAAATATCGTTTCTGGTTTCCACCTTCAATTTTATTTTGATTAAATACTGTAAAAGATCCATTAAAGTAATTTGTAACAAGTGCATAAACAATAAAGCACATTAAATGACTAGAAAAAAAATGCTGTATCACGGCTGTGGAGGAAAAAGTTACATATGACTGAGACATAAAAGTAAAAAGACACAAACTTTATTTTCTCTGCAGAGTTTCAGTTATGACTTGTTGGCAGTGATGGTTGGCAGTGATGGAAAAACAATAAATAGAACATACTGAAATGCTAAAAGTTGGACAGAGATAAAAAAAAAAAACAGTAAACGGAAACAAAGGAGAGAAAATGAAAGGGAAGTAAAGGAAAGAAGAAAAGAAAAAGAGGGAGACTTTTTGTCTTTGTTTGGTGTTTGATGCCTCTTCTTCTAGTTATTGTGTCCAAATGTGGGGAGCATCTGTTCAAGCTCTTAGTTGCTCTCTGTCTGTCCATTAGCTGCTCTGCTCTGACGGATGAGAGGAGTATATGTGGACGAACCAAAAGAAAAGATGGACCTCTGTACCCTCTCTTCTTCTCCAGTAAATTTAGCCTCAATCACAGGAACACATGCTGCAGACATGGACCCAATGATAATGCTTCATAGTGCTTCATAGCTAACAGATTATTACAGTTCATTCTGCAGCTCTTGTGAATGTCCAAATATCAAGGTCAGTGGAGTCAAAGCTGCTTGCTGTTGATCATCTGGGGACTTTGAATATCTGCACCAAAATATTTAAGCAATCTGGCCAATAGTTTTTAAGATTTGGACCACAGCGATGAATCAACCAACCAAAACAAGTTGGTATCCTTGTAGCTGTGCAGATAGCATGGCTAAAAACAGTGGCTAACACTGCTGTTCACATTTCAACAGCCACAGATATTTTCTTTTAACCACCTGTATGCAAATTGAACTGAGCAGTGTTTGGTGCATAAATCCAACCAAACCACAACCACAGTGTTGGCAGATGTGAAATCTCTAGAGGAGCTCACTGTGGAAGACAATGGCCAACAATGATTTTACTCTTTTGTTACTAAAAAGCTTGTTGAGGACTGCACCTTGTAATCAACAGGACGAAACAGGGTTTTTTTCAGGACTTTTAGACTACTAATAGAGTTCGAGCTGCAACCATCAGCTGGATCTACTTTCTTTTCTCTGGAATACAAACAATCTATAAAGTAATCTATTTCTTTGTGCTTTTGACTGTTGATCACCTTGATCTGTTGGAAAACATAATATGTATGTTTTGTTACTGTCTGGTATTTTACAGACAAAATGACTTAGGGAGAGAGATTGATAATGTGATAGTTGCAGCAGCAGACGGAGCTGCCTGGACTGATGGGCTCAAGGCCAACAGGATCGAGCTTCACAGTTAAAATGCACCTTGACACAGAGCGGGTTTGAGAAACAAAGGCAGGCCAACTGCCCCCTGAAAAATCAACAGACACAACTCTCATGACTATGTCATCAGATCAGGCTGACGATCAGTGGTGTAACAGGAGCTGTCATCAATACAAGTCCTTAAACATCCGTCTTTAGAAAACAGACAGGAAACAAATCAGCAATCTACATAATGGAAGACAAAAAATGTTCCTGTCTTGTTTTCCTCTCTTTCTCTGTCTCTGCCTGCTGCTATCCATTTCTCTCTCTCTCTCTCTCTCTCTCTCTCTCTCTCTCTCTCTCTCTCTCTCTCTCTCTCTCTCTCTCTCTCTCTCTCTCTCTCTCTCTCTCTCTCTCTCTCTCTCTCTCTCTCTCTCTCTCTCTCTCTCTCTCTCTCTCTCTCTCACACACACACACACACACACATGCGCACACATTTTACCACGCTTCATCCAAAGCAGATGTGCTGGAATGTGAACACTCAAAGGAGCAGTCACGAAACCTCTTGACAGACACACACACACATGCATACTTGAGCCTGCATGCACACACACAGATACACATTCCCACATACACACTCTGCACCTGTGCCTGTCCAATTTTTTCCCTCTTTGTTTGACTCTCTCCCTCCTCCTCCTCCTCCTCCTCCTCCTCCTCTCTGTCTTCTCCTGTCTCATTTCCAACAAGCTGGTTTCACTTTCATCTTGTCTTTATTCACTTTCACACAAACAGTTTAACACCACAGGAACCAGGAACAGACAAGATACATGGAAAAGTCTCAAACATCACAAACAGGTCCAATCATTTATGAATGAATCCAGTCATTCATCATGTCAAGCATTCTCTGGTTCAAGCTCATCAGAGGTGAGGATTCCTCTCTTCCCTCTCTTCTTCCTCTGTCACAGTATAGAAAGACATCCATCTGTCCATCCTCTGTATCTCTACCCCACTCTGCTGTTTCATCTCCATGTACCACTCACACCACACCGTCCACAGGCAGACATGGGAAATCAAATCAAACGTGCTGCAGATGGATCAAACATTTTTTTTTTTTTTTTTTTGGGGGGGGGTCTGTTTTTTAGATGTATTTTTATAGCAGAGATCTGAGTCGCGGCCCCTGAATCCTCTGAAGGTTAATTATGTCCCTGATTCAAAACACATGGAGGGAACAAAACTGCGTGCATGTGTGTGTGAAAGCGGAAGGAAATCCCACCCACCACCTCCGAGCCGAGCCCTTTATTCTACCAACCTGCAATTGCACTAATGTGAACCAGATGTACACACACACAGAGTTTTGAGCATGGCTGCCTAATTGAGTCCATATGATGCAGTACAGTGAGAGAAAGAGGGAGAGATTAGAAGAGTAAGGGAGAGAGTAAAAAGAGTATAAGGAATGAAACAGAAGCAGAGATAGAAGAGAAATTTGAGAAGAGACAATAAATGGTGTAAGGAAAAATTTAGAAAAATAAAACTGACAGAGAGAGAGAGAGAGAGAGAGAGAGGGAGGAAATGAGAGGAGGCAACAAAATGAAAAGTGGGATTTTAAATTTTCTTAACTAGATGGAGGAAAAGAGATGAACAGCAATGGAACACGGGATGAGAGAGGAGAGATAAAAACACACACCTGCAAAAATACTTGTGTGTAATTGAAAACATGCAGAGCCTTCACACACTCCCTGTGAGTTTCATGGACCAAAACACATTCTTCAACTCACTTGTAACCGAACACATGCACACATGCATACACACACTAACAGGCGTGCGCATGCACGTACACACACACTCACACATAGACACCTACACACACATATGCACACTCCCCTGTGGAGCTCAGGCTTCCTGTGGCTTGATTAGAGCCCCCTATGTGAAGACAAGTGGACTCAGCATGTGTGTGTGTGTGTGAGTGTGGTGCACCTGTGACTAAAGGGGGGTTGAGTTACTCAGACAGAAAACACAGGGGGGCCGGACAAAGTGAATGAGTGAGTGAGTGAGTGAGTGAGTGAGTGAGTGAGTGAGTGAGAGAGAGAGGGGGGAGCATATGAGTGAGTGTTCACGGCTGTGAATTTTTTCACATCAAAAAAATCTGTGTGTATGTGTGGAGAATGAGGAGTGTGTGAGCGAGAACAGGAAAAGGATAAATCGGCCTGAATGTGTGTGAGGAAGAAGGCGTTTCATGACTACACACACATACACACACAAGCTCCTCTCCTCAGGCAGCTGACTGTTTATCTATTATTTACTGCTATTCTCCATTAACAATAACCCAGTTAACAGCTTCAGTCGCAAACACTTCACTGCAGCTTCACGACTCTTGTTTTTTCACCCATCTCTGACTCTTTACACCTGGGCTGACCTCAGTCTCTGACCCTCAGTGACTCCATCTGTCACAGCATCGCCATGAAAAGACAGGAGGCTTTAACCTGAGCACAAAAAAAATCAAGAAGACTCATTTTATGAAGCAGGCAACAGTAACAGAATAACTGAACAGAATAGAATAATGTGTCCGATTAAGAAACTGTTCATCAGGCTCATAAAACAAATATAAATGCAACACATTATAATATAGCACAAACACAGAATACATTTACAAAGCCTACTATTACTTAAAGGTAGAAAAAAGGTGAAAAAAGTCAAAGTTGCTGAATCAAGAATCTAACTAGAATGATGATTTAAAAAAAAAGCAAGAAAGAAAAAAAGTGAAAAAAAAAAAACAAAAAAACAGGTGAAAGCTAAAGACCTGAAGGAATCAGGAAGTTGTGTGAAAACCCAGAATTTATAGAAAAAAAAGTCAAATAAAGTAAATAAAACAAGGGACAGAGGTAGCTGCCTGGCTGTGTGCCATGTTTACACTGCAGCCTGTAAATGAATTCAAGATGGCGTCCACTCTCAGTAGGAGCCACAACATCAAAGAGTCAGACAGCCAGTGAAGTCGCAGTGCTTTAATTGACCACTAATTACACTGAATTAACTGTGTGTGTGTGTGTGTGTGTGTGTATTTTAGCATGGACTGATTGTGTAACTAAAATCAAATAAAAGTGTGTAACTATATAAACAGTGTCTGTTTGTGTGTTTCATTTAAAATATGGTTTCTGCAGACATAAAAAAGGTCTCCATCCATCCCAGCACCAGGACAAGGGTGGTGGTTTTGTAGCGCAAAGCCTCCCTGAATTCATACTGTAGCTGTGTGGCATGATGATGTCCATATTCTTAATCCCACCACTCAAATCTAGTCAACTGGTCAACTTTCTCAGACTGCTGGGTTCTGCTCTGTTATGAGCTTAGCAGAACAACAAAGGGGAGGGGGGGCTTATAACAAAATGAAAAAACCTGAATGAAGTTGCAGAAACAGATCCAAAGAACAGATAAAGGCTGACGTGCAGAGGTGCAGGTAGAGTTTGGTTCAGGTGACAGTTGAGAGGTGGTGGTCATTGCAAAAAGAGAAAAGGTGGAAAATGAATTGCACACAAGTTTTGAGTTTACACAGGTTTGTTATGTCAAGCATGTGAACTAACATTGGACCACTGATGTCAGTGACAGGGATGGAAATTGGAGAGAAAGCAGATAAACGAGTAAATGACACAGAGGAGGAGAAAAGTGTCCAAGGTCCTGGTGATACCTCTAACTGATACCTAACTGATACCAACAGGAATACCAACAGGTATGTTCTGATCAGCAGCTTGTGTTTGTGTCTGTGTCACTGTTTTGTCTAGACTCATGATCTGTGTCTTTTAATCACACCAAACTTATCCAATCTGTGTGTGTGTGTGTGTGTGTGTATAAAATATTACAACCTTCCACATCTTCTTTCCCAGGAAATTGAGTAGGCTCTCTCTCTCTCTCTCACACACACACATACACACACAGAGGATGATTTTGGTGATGGGGGAATATGGAGGCTCATAGCAAACATAATGTGGCTTTATAATGTCACCCCTGACACAGGAAATAGCCAGAGGTCTGGGACTGTGTGTGTGAGAGAGAGAGAGACAGAGAGAGAGAGAGAGAGAGGGCTAGACAGAGAGAGAGGAAAATACCCATCAGAAGGAAATAATGGCTCACGCAGCAGCTTTTTAGAACACCACAGACTCTGGAGCTGTGTCCACTTAGACACACACATAAAATATATTTTCTTATATTTCCTTCTTCCTTCTTCTTCCTTCGACAATCATATCTTTCATTAACGTTTATACGTTTAATTTCCTTTGATTTTAGTTTTTTTTTTTTTTTATTATAATTATAATGTTTAAATCACAATGGAGACGTAACACCTAACCACTGGTAATACATTTATCTATGAATAAAGCCAAATAATGAAGGTTTGAAACTTGTCTTGGCTCAAAGCAGTGATATTAGGTTTGTCACATCTATGCAGTCAGACCAGTTACCAACCACCAGTTGCAGGACTCCCAGGGCTAAAGGGTCCTTGTCCTTGAGGGTCTGGGGCAGTTGTCTGCTTTTTCTTGTTTCGGAATTTTAACTTCAATGTAAAATCCACTCTGATTTCACCACGTTGGGCTTTTAGAATTTCACACACACACACATTCACACATGTAATATATTACACAGTCCTACAAATGCATGCTCACCAAAAACAGAGTTGTAGTTGTGTGTGCAGTGTGTGTGTGTAGAGTCCAATCTGTGCAAGTGAAAAGGAGGCAGTTTGTGCACGCCTGTGGGCACACTAGAGATCTGTCGCGCATGTATACAAGGCTGTATAGACTGTGAGAGTGTATGTGCTTGTGTGTGAGTGTGCATGTGCAGGTTTTCAGGACGGAGAACAAAAACATTTCTCTGCAGGTGACGGCTTTTTATGAGTCTCTTCTACACTCGTTTTATTAGCCTCCCATTTTCCTTTCAACCACCAGGACTCTTTTTTTTCTGGCAAAATCACCACACAGACCCCCCCCCCCTTTTCACCAATTCCTTTGATTTAATTACAGCCACATGCTGCTGACTCCCAGCGATCGTTAGCGGGAGAACCGTCTCGACCAACGCAGAGCCTGACAGGCTTAAGAGGGAAGACACACAAAACACATGGAAATAGAAAACATACGCGGTGGAGTGGTCATGAACAAACATAGACATAAAAAGACAGACACACAAACAGCACTGAGTAACTCCCACTGCCCAGGTTCTTTAGAAGTTACAGGGAGAGCTTTCTTTCTGTCTCACCTCTTCAATTAACTAGAATCAACATCTGCTGAAAATCTGTTGCAGGTTGGATTTCCGGCTTCTGGTGGAGCTAGGCTAGCAGCCCCTTGCTTCCAGTCTTTGTGCTGACCTAAGTTAAACACCTGGATCATCTGACCTAAACAAGAGGATTTCTGGGGCTTATGACCTCACAGACATACAAAAATGACAAGGCATGCAAAGTGACATAACAACAACAATGAACACAAACACATACACACTGATAACTTCAATATGATGAAGTCTGAAACTTCACACAGTGAAGTGAGAAAATGAGTGAGAAAATTGAAAACTTAATCTTTGCTAAATTATCTCTCTATCCAATGTGCCTATTCTTGTTCAGCTTCAAACAGAAAATGACAAAGAAAAATGTGTGTGTGTGTATCTGTGTGTGAGAGAAAGACACATAAAGAGCAAGTAGGTTTTTTTAATTTTATTTTATTTTCACATTTAGCTAAATCTCAATGTCCATCTGACACTTTCTTTAAGTCGAAGGTCAAAGGTCAACCACCTGCAAGTGTTAAGGGTTCAGTGTGATGTTCAAGGGTAGTATGGCAGCACAGATGCTGGGTAGGTTTACTACCCAGCTACATGACTCACATCCAGCTCATATTTGTTAATCTGTCACAGACGTTTTGTTTCTTGAGGTGTGTATTGGTGTGTTGCTGAAGTCCACACAAGCTGGAAAGAGAGAAAGAAAGAAAGAAAGAAAGAAAGAAAGAAAGAAAGAAAGAAAGAAAGAAAGAAGGAAAGAATGAATGAATGAAAGAAAGAAGAAGGAAAGCATCTGGCTGGATGCAGCAGGACTGTGGATGGGTAAAAACAACAGCACAGAGGTAAAAAATTGGTGTGGAGCCAGTTGGCTGTCTGACAGCTCATTAAGTGATTTTATAAATAATCAATTGATGAAGTAATTAACAACAATTTCTAAGTTTCAGAGAGAGAGAACATTTGGGACTTCCCCATAGGAAGGGGGGTGATGCACTGTCCAACACACACCCACATACACAGGCGCACACAAAGGCACACATTGGCACACACACACAGGCACACATACACACACTGAATCCAGCAAACTACCATGCAAGTTGCTGGATGAATCACTGGGAGCCAGGTGGAATTTGCTCAAGGGCACTTTGACGTGACAACCCTCAACCACAGCATAGCTGCATCATGAAACGCCTTTATTTCCATGAATGCACCACAGTGGGCTAAAACTACTGCTGGGTTAAATCACTTCAAGTCCAACCTTGTGCTGAGTGGACCTGTAAAGTGACCCTTCACACCCCAACTGGTCACCTCCTGCCCTCCATAGTGACCATTTCAAAAACCTGACTCAGCAGCAACATAGTAGACTGAACTGGGAAATAAGAACAAGCCCCAAGTCCCACTAACATAAAGAATGTCTTTTACAAGAGAGACCTGTGAGGCAGAGTTGTATGGCAGAGTTTTATAGATGAATTTGTACTTGTAAGTCTTGAAAGACAAAGGCACATGAAGAAGAAAAAAGAAGAAAAAATAGAATTTAATACAACAAAATACTTTCTTCTCTCTTAAATCATCTCGGGACTGCTCAGATTTACGTACTTTACGTACCTGACATACTGAGAAGGTTCAATATGTCAATTGACCTATGATGCCAAAAGTGAAGTAGAAGTAGAGAGTAAAAAGATAAAAATGAAAAATAGAAGAGGCAAACACAAAGAGGAGGCAGAGAGAGAGAGAGAGACCATCCTTGTGATAAGTTGTTTGCTGCCGCTCGTCACCACACACACACACACACGCACGCACACACACACACGTGAAAACATGTTTTCTCAGCTGGCACGGCGGCAGCTGGCCCGACAGCCAATCGAAATGCCCGATGCAGGGCACACGGCCAATGAAGCCTGCTCTCTGCCGCAGCCAAGCTGTTGGGGTGAGTGTAGGAGGCTGCAAGTGTGCGTGAGTTTAACACACACACACG
This sequence comes from Caranx melampygus, assembly GCA_019059645.1. Classification (NCBI taxonomy): domain Eukaryota; kingdom Metazoa; phylum Chordata; class Actinopteri; order Carangiformes; family Carangidae; genus Caranx; species Caranx melampygus. The sequence continues at coordinate 380,678 of JAFELL010001234.1, read as the reverse complement.
CACTTATAGTTGTGATCATTATGTCTGTCAATTTATATTCTCTAGTAAGTCCGAATTTCAGGCAAAAACCTTTCTGCTTCTAGTTGTCATTACTTTTGGTAAGTTTCATTGTTATTTCTTCCATTTCTGCTGTTTATCATTTTATTTTATTTGTTCATTCACTTCTGTGGTTTATTTTTATCTGATTTATAAAAGACTGGCTCTGCATTAATGAAGTCTACAGTGGGTTCAGTTCTTTCATTCTGGGGTCTATTTTCATGCAGGTTTTCTGTCTGTTGTTTTGTAATTTGGCGCTCATCCACACTAAACCTGGTCCCCAAATATAGCTTCATAAATAAATAATCACTGTGTAAATAAAAGACGATGACACACACAGACATGAAGGTCATAAAGCTGAACACGTGTGTGTCACCTTGGATACACAGGGGATGTCCAGCGTGCTGGAAACTGTCAACAACAAAACTGCAGTAAAACACTGACAGATGTAGAAAAGCTGCATCATTTTAGATATTCAACAGTTCATGCTTCACATCAAATGATGTCCACATGACATGAGAGTCAAATCTGAATTGCTCTCAAGTGTGTGTGCATATGTGTTTGTGTGTGTGTATTACTCCCCCACGTCCTCTAAGATGGCTGCCACAGCATTTCAAAATATTCGGCGATTCCAAATCAGAAAGTTAAGAGCAATACAGTACAACCAACGTCACCAGACCACTGAGTTGCAGGGACCGCGTTGCTGAGGCAACACGCCAGCAGGCACCCTAAACTGAGCCAAAAGCTAAGATGGCTGCTGTGGCATGTTAATTATTGAAGAGGGTGCAGACAGACAGTCAGGAAGAAAAGCGAGCACGGCTGCTGGTAGGGATACTGGGTCACAGTGATCCCCGTTGCCACGGTGATACAAGCTGGTGACATGCGGCAAGTCTCATTCACCACCACAACATGGCAACCCGAGCATCCGGCACACAGGCACCAATCCTCAACACCAAATACTAAGATGGCTGCTGCAGGAAGTGAATGAGGACCACAGACTGAGGTGGTTACTGGAGTGTTAACCAGAGCAGGCCATTGTTGTTTTCATTTGTTTTTATTTTTCAGTCAACAGAGTCAAGCATTTGAAGTTTTATAAAGAAAAAAAATATGAATGTTACTCTGTTCTTTGCATGATGTCATTTGCTCTGCTGTAACCCTACACTTACATAAATATTATCTTTCATATCATGGCCATCTTCACTTTTAATCATCCAAACAAAACATGTCAGAGTCTGAGCATCTTTAAAGTGTTTCTTTCTCTTATTAACAGTGAAAGCGAAATCCACCAGCAGTGAGAGAGTGAGAGCACCAGAGCACCACTACACACTGCCATACATTATCTCACTTAATCCCTCATCTTCGTCATATTGCCTTGCAGGGATTTTAACCTTGACCCCCACGTGTTGAGTGAGGCCATGCAGGCATTAGACCATTCAGCCATTACATTACATCACCACATGGCTGTATACCATCTTCACATTGTGTTCATGTGGAATCAACTTAAAGGGATTTCAGATCAGTTTAATAGTGCTGACAGATTAGGAGCTGGGGCAGGGGTAGGTATACTTATCTGATGGCCTGCACTGGCTGGACCATCCCCTTAAGGACCACAAAGTGGATGATAGAAAATAAGTTTCCATTGAATTTCCTGTGTGCAATGTCAAATGGATTTAAAATTAAGAAGAGAAAAATAATATTTAAAAATTCAGGAAGATCTGAAAGTTTCTTCATGCTCATGTCAAAATTAATTCTGACGGCAGCAAGACAGGCTTTTGTTCAGCACTTCTGCAATTAAGCAGAAGTAAAATATAAACATAACTTAATCTAATTAAAATTAAAAATGATTAAAAACAAATGCAAATAGACACCTCAGTATCCCACAGATGGGACAATCAGTTAATACTGTTGATATGATCTGATCTAAATTTGTTCCACAGTTCACCAGTCCAACCATTTTCCTACTGTTTGGCTCTAGTTCCAAACCAAGAGGAGAGAAATTTAATACAATGTATAAAATATTTCAGAGAAAAGAGCAACAGTTAATCAGAAAATAGATGCAGAGTGCTCTATGCTTTTCTCCATTTCATGCTATGGCCTCAGAAGCCATTCCAAGAGCCTGACAGCTTATATAAAGCGCACCTTAACCAGTTCAAACGGAGCATACGGCTCGTCTGAACATCTGATTCTGATCCCGTTCAGTCTGGTGATCCATAAAAATGTTAATAAGGATTAGAGTATAGGCCTCCTGTACGGAATGACTCACTGCGCTCTGGTCCTGTTTCCACTAGACCTGAAAATGGCCTCTGCAGTCATTTCATTTATTTGTTGGTCTGAGGCTAAAACAACAGTGAATCAATAAAAAGAAAAAAATTATAGAGTCACCACATTAAAGAACATGACAAAAAGTCAGCAGTGATGAGGTCACATGAGAAGGTCAGGAGAGGAGCTAAAGTAGGAAGAAAACGGTAGAGGAAAGGTCATGAGGTCACTTTCATTCAAAGGTTCATTCTCTGGGGAACTGATCTGTGAATTTTAACATCCTGTCAGTAGTTTTCAGGACAAAATATCATCATGCAATCTATTCATGTAGATGGTTACTTCCAATCAAACAGGGTGGAGCCATCATCACGGTTTCCACACCAGAAGAGGGCCTTCTTCCACTGGAACCCTCACACATTTATGACATTTACAGAAGCTGCTTTGCTGACAACTACAACTAAAAGTAGTTATTATATTACATGTACATTTTACATGTATGACAAAATAAAATGACTGAATGAAATGAAATCAAAACAATTAAAAAACTGTGATCAACCCATGCCTTAACAAAAAACACTCTTCAGAACAGACATGCTGTCAGTATTCAAATAAATTCATTAAAAAGATAAAACAAACCAAAACAAAACAAAAACCAAGAAGACCTGTGACCCCTTTAAAAACCACCACAGAAGAAGCAGTTTTCAGCAACAGTGTGGAGATGCAGCCAGTAAGAGTCTCTAATAGCCAACATATGGAAGCTTGCTGGTTGCCAGCAACACAATCAGGACTACATTATTTGGCCCACACTGGAATAATAAAGGAGCCAGATCAAAGAGCTGATTACTTCAGTACTCCAGACCTGCAGAAACCTCGTCTGTTTGTTCTTTCTTTATGTCATCTTTTATTTTTCTTTGTTGTCTTTGTTGACTCTTTCTTTCTTTCTTTCTCAAGGTACACGCCCCTTTTTGAAAATGAGCACCGTATGGAAGCTGCATAGCATCTATCATCATGGCTATTGATAGAAGTGTGTGTGTGTGTGTGTGTGTGTGTGTGTGCGCATGTGTGTGTGTGTGTGTGAACAGGCTGGAGACCTATCTCAGTACAGATATATCTCAAACAGCAGTGTAAAACACATCTAAATAATCTGAATAAATAGAGAGAGAAAGCGGACAGTGTCATGTTGACCAGATGTTTGACAGATGTTTTATTAACACCATCATTATTTTTTAGATTCATGTTTAAAAAAGCGGGTCTTTGTGTTGAGAGTTTTAACACAGTGACACCAGGGGTCTGAGCTCCAAACTGTTTCATAGGCTCTGTTATTATGTGTGTGTCTGTGACCTATTTGCATGCAGTCTGGCACAACCGGCATAAGACAAAATCGACAAAATTAAACCAAAAGCCCTCTCAGCATGCCACACCAACGATCACAACAAGCCCTCCGAGTATGTGTGTGTTGGATGGCCCATTCCATTTGCAGACTCTACTCATAAAAAAACACTTTTCAATTCAATAAAAATAGATCATGTTTCCTTATCTTCAGTCTGTGTAACATACAGTAGAGCATCAATGCTGTTAGAGCTGGGGCTGAAACAAACACAGTACGACAGAAGAATAGAATGAAGTGAAGGAAAAAACAAAATGCTTTCCTCCTGTTTTTAAACTGAACTGTGTCCACATTATTAGATAAAAAATGAGCGGCTGACTTAGCAACATGTATTTTTAGAGGTAATTTTACTGATTACTTATCTTGTATTCTTTAAAGCAGACAATAGTATACAGGAAATTCTACAGATATTTTATAATCCAGGTTTTAGGTGGTGTTAGAATTTCCCTAGAACACCAGTGAGGTGAAATGAAAGGTTTTTAACTAAAAATAAGAGTAATAAGAGTAATTTGAACTAAAAATAAAGGTTCATAAAAATTGCTTGAATGTTAATGCCAAAATATAAAAGCCTCATAGTAAAAAAAAAAAAAAAATGGTGTGAGGTGTTTTAAATTCAAATGATACAGCTCTTTTAAAGACTGCTGAGACTTCAGTGCCAAAAAAGATTTATTTATTTTTTTTCAAAAGTGGTCAACATTAAATGTACACTGATAAATAAAAAGAACAAGTGAGTTTAAAGTGGCTACGGCCACACCTGAAGGCACCATATGAGATGGAGAGCAAAGCTGCAGGCTGAGACAAAAACATCCATCCACCTCCCTGGCTCAATGCCGAATTTTGTGATCTTCACACAGACTGTCACTGGAGCTGGAGCTGACAGAGGACACTCCAGTCACTCTGAGCTAAAACACACTCTTAATAACCATTCAGCTGTTCTGTGCTGCATTATGTTACAGTTTTGTTTTTTAAAGTGTGACAGCTGTCCAGTGTTTATCAACGAGTCCATGCAGCCTACCCAACAGCCCACCACAGCATGACTGACCCAGTAAAACACACACACACACACACACACACAAAATGACAACCGCCCCATCCTCCACTTTGATAATGAAGACTGGGTGGGTTTTCTGTGTGTGTGTGTGAACAAGTGTGTCAAACACACACACAGAACAAAAAGCATTTCTTTATTCTCTTGCCAAAAATGTTAACTTCCTAAAGATTGCCTTTCTACTGTGAAGCTTGTGCTTAGTACATATGAGAATATGCTTTAGCGTGCACACACACACACACACAGGCGGAATAAAGCAAATCTAGCGTTGAAAATCACCAGTGTTCCCAGCAAACAGTAACAGGAGTGAAGGTCTGAGCAACAGCACCAACACAGCAGAGCAACCAAATACTCCTGATCACACAAGAACCATGTAACACAGACGGAGCAGAGAAATACGAGCCACAGTGATAATGTAGTGAAGACAGTGTTTTACAGCTGTATAGGACATAAATACCCCAGCTGGGGGTTTGTTATATTTCAATCCTCTGACCAAATCACATCGTCACGTCATCGGTTTAAAGAAAGCAACTTTCTTCTTCTTTTTATTATCTTCCAGATCTTTTTCATCTTTTTTTTAAAAATATTGACATAGACCCAAACCAGCATCTTGACTACGGCACCCATGATCGTAGAATCAGCAGCACATTGTATAATATTCATAATGTTACTTGAATCAGGAACACATCACTAAAAACACTAAACCTGCTTTCATACACAGCAAGTGAAGCTTCTAGTAAAGTGGACAAACAGGCCAAAATACCGTCATGTTGTTTACATCAGTGTTGCTATTATTACAGGTGGATGAGTAATCAAATGATCAATTCATATTGAGGAATGAAGCCCTAAAGAAATGAGAAAAGTCGGCCAAACAAAGCCAATCTGCAGGTCCCAGTCATTGCTGCCACAGAGGCCCAACATGGCTGCCAGAGGGCTCGTTCTAGGAAGATAAAAGGCATCTGTACCCTTATGGTCAGTGTCGATCTACAGCCAGCCAACCAGACACATCAGCCATCATGCACTGCTGATGCTCCTGCCTGCCTGCCTGCCATATGCCAGCTGACTTTGATATTCACAGGTTTGGTCAGGCTGGCAGCCACTCAGTTAAAAGACTGGGAATCAAACCTCAGAAATACAGAGAGCTCCTCTCTCCAATGTCCAGGTCAGGATGGAAATTCCCAGCTATCCAAAGAATGCTGACCCACTCTGCACTGCTACAGCCCATCTTCTTTTGTGAGACACACACACAAATGACTCGCTGTTCGACTATGTGTATAAATGTGTGTAGAGGTGCAGGCACATCTTTTTTTGGCAGTGGAGACCTTGCACATTAATATCAAGGATTTATAGAAACAGAGAGAGAAAAACTGAGCAGAGTGTCTATTTCCCTGACCTGCACATATTATCAGTGAAATGCAGCAGATTCCATGTTTGTTTTCACTGTTTTGGACAAATTCCAGTTGAATTCAGACATATTATCACCAATGTTCTGGGTTATAAAAGATGTTTAAGACCACATCTAAATACATGGAACAGATTTTTGGACAGAGCAGGCAGAAAGATCTCCAGATATGTTGGAAACAAGATGTGCGTTTTAAACAGGCTTTGGAGAGGCTGTGCTGTGTCAGTGCAGACCAGCATCAGTCAGCTGCTGGTCGGATACAAACAATGTGCAAGAATTACCACCTTGCTTTTCTGACAGAAGGGAAATCTAAGTTTAAATCTAATATTAATAGGTTAAACTCTAGCAATGTCAAGGCCTTGCAGAAGCAGACTACAGCCTCCTGACACACCTGCACCTACACCCAAGGTACAGAGAGAGAGGGAAATTGGAATAGGTCAGAATCAAGGCATTGTGTCAGAAGAGTTGTGCCACTACTGAACATACATATAGTACACCTGCAGAACCAGGAGAAGACAGCACATCCTCAAGGCAAGGCAGATCATTCCAGACTGCATGCTGCCTGGCTCGCCGTTCGCTTGGAAACATAGAATCCAATTAAACAAATAAAATAAAACAAAACAAACCTGATGTTGCATGTTTTTCCCATTTGCCTCTGATAACCAATAACATCACGCATCATTTAAACTTTGCAGCCACATTTCCAGACACAGAGTGAAGCTGCATTAACTCGGGACCTAAAAGCACATATTGAAAACACACAAAGGTAGGAATAAACAGTAAATATTGCTTAATGACATGACAAATGAACCAGATCATGCTAAATTACATTTATAAAACCATACATATGAGTAGTAAACATAATCTTATATCTTTATGCAAGATCAAACAAGAAGACACCTCATTATCATCAACACATCAGCTTCTCATCAGCAGCCACTGACATTTAGATATCAAACCTGTGACAGCAATGACATCACTAATGACCTACTAATTAGCCTTTCCCTTACATTAGTAATGACGACCAGAAGTCATGGAGAAGACAAGGAAAGTCTGTGACAAAGAGGTGAGAGAAAAAAACGTCACAACATCCTGCAATCTGCATTAACAAAACGGTCACTGCTAAAGAACAATATTTATTTGAAGAACATACATGAAGAACAACTCCAGAAAATTTAATAAAATTTAATAATAGTAACAAAACAGAGATTATTTGTATGATCATTCTTTAATATTATAATAATATTTAAATAAAAGCTCTAAAATATGAGAAAACAGGGAAATGTCAATTACTGTACTACATTAGGTTGTAGGGAAAAACTTAGCACCCGAGGTGTGTTAGAAAGCATTACACACACACGTGAGGCAGTTAGAGGTCACTGCAGGTGTATGGCTCCTTATCTCATTCCTGTTTATTAGTATAAAAATCACAGTTTATTGCATGTAGACTGCGGTGTGTGTGTGTGTGTGTGTGTGTGTGCGTGTGAGCTGTAGTTTATGTATCTGTGTGTATCAGCAGCATCAGTGTCAGATAATCTGATGCAGAAGGATTAAGTTTAAGCCTGAGCAGTGTGTCAGGCTTTAATCAGCTGGACAACACACGCACACACATGCACACACATAGACACACACAGAATAGAAGAGGGCAGCACTTGATACAAATGCAGACACACACATTTTAAAGCATAAATGTGCCATTGTTGTAGACACATAAAGTTCTACAGAGTGTACGTAAATGTAATGTAAAACTACAAAACACACACAGATTACAAATTATTTAAGAAACATACTGTACATACACAGATACAAAGGATTGAATGTAAATTTTGACCTGGTGTTTAACCTCAAAACTGGAGAAAATAACCTGTGTAATAAACTACAAACACACACTTAACACTGCCAGAGAATACACCCACACATTCAAACTCAACACACCACGCACACACAGCGATGATTAACATAAACAACGTTTAAGCTTGAACAAAACAACAGGGACACACACATTTCCGCACAGAAATTACAAACACTCAATAAAATAAGCTTTTTGAGTTGCTCAGGCAGATGGAAATGAAGGCCCACACACATGCACACACACACAATGCATCTATTTATAAAGTTATAATTGCATAACATGCTGTGCTCTAATTCCGGCCTACTGAGCACACAGGATGTCCACACACTAGATTCAAAATGACAACACACCCATCAACAAGCACACACACATGCACGCACACTTCCTCACATTCAGAATAAATTGCACATAGACATGCGCTTGTATGTATCAAAAAGAAATGCAGACTGGCACACACACACACACACACACGCACACATCGTCTTCCTAATAGATGGCAGCATCATTTGCATATTTGCTGCTGTAGGCGTGAGAGGCTTCTCTCTGTAGTTTCAGTCATTGTAATAATTTTGCCGGGAGTGATATATTCCATGAGTTGAAGCATCGTTACATAACACTGAAGATATTTTTCAATTTATGTAATTCAACCCTAAATATCAGTGACATTAAAGAAATTGATTCTTTAAAAGTCGATCTCCTAAAGTTCTTTTGGTTTATTATCTCATGTGTCACATTTGATTTGATTCGCATTTAAAAAGAAACATTTTCACACAATTGGGAGAAATACTACTCTGTTAGAATTTTGCGAAATTTTATTGGAGCAATCTGGCTTTGACCTTTGACCTCCTCTCCACTTTATACTGTAGGATGTTATCCAACCGTTTAAGGACTTCAGTATAAGGTTAAGAGAAAGAACTTTAATAGAAGCATCATGTATTCAAGTCCTTTCAAAAGTCTTGTCAAATTCATTTGACTTGACAAATATTTTCATGGTACATTAATATAAAAGATAGAATAGGAAATATAATTTTATATGCATCTATAATTGGAGCATATTCATAAAAAACATAAATCTTATAAAAAAAATCATTAACTCTTCTGGCATCCAGGCTGTTGTTTGTCTCAGAAAAGCAGCACACGCAAAATAAATTGCAGACAAACCAACTCGTCAGTTTTAAGTGTTTAAAGTGTGTGTTTCCTGTAGCTGCACATTGAAAGCTGGTTACAGGATTTTGGCAGGCAGTTTCAGGACTCTCCTAATTAAAACTTACTGAATATTCAAATGCTGCCTTAGCATAACAATAGCCGGCTGGCCGGGCCGGTTTTAAATGAGGCCTTTTGTTTTAGCCGAGCTTTCTGCTGCCTCATTAAGCTGCTAGAGCTTAAGTTAGCGAGCCGACAGCAGCTAACCGAAGCTCAGGCCTCAGCCTTTACCAACCTCCTCTCCCCGCCTCCACTCTCCCCCACACTCTCCACAAACCAAAGCCCCGATTCAGCCTCCTCTCTGTTTGGTCTCACCGGGCTGAGGTGATGCCGAACAGATCAGCTTCTGCTGCAGCAGATCCATACAACTGTTTCTAAACCTCCAGGACATTGCCCCAGTTTCCACTTGCTCCACTCCTCCATAACACAGCGACTGGCCAGAATTTGTCTTCACACAACCACAGGATCACCAAGATAGCTCAGACCTGGATAAACCCTCAAAACAGCTACAAAGGCAGAGGAAGACCAACAAAAAGACTTTATTGCAGCATTTCTTGTATTTGTGTGTTTGCTTCGTTGACGGGTGTAAATGAGCTGTGGCACAGACAGGCAGGGTGAGACAGGGGGTTGTGGTGAAGATAGAAAGGGGCTTGGCACTGGATCAAGACCGTCAGCACAATGTGCCATCCAACAGCAAGCCACCAAACAAAGTGATAGTGCCACGCCGAGCCCTGTGGCATCACCAAGCTAAACAGCTCAAGCCCAGAGAAGAACTGCCGAGATACAAAGAAGGCCCTGAAAGAAAGAGTGGATACAGAAAGCATAAGGTTGCAGAGCCAGTGGCTGACAGGGGAGGTTCGGTGGTTGGATGGAGGCTGGAGACCTGACAGCCACTGAACAGACAGAGGGTGACTGTTGGTGACGGCGCTTGTCAAACAACTGAGGCTCTGTTTAAATGTGTCTGAACACAGATTACTGTTTGCTGCCATTTTAAAAGACTAAAAACAACTAAATAAACCTTAGAGAAATTCAAAACACCAGTAAATTTGATCCTATTTCTTATTTTTGTAGACAGGAATTAAATGTAAATATAGAGGAAATTTAAATCCAAGAAGAACGACCAAAAATATAAACCACAAGATTCTGAATCATATCTGTTGTCACGGTCACAGATTTATAAAAATGAAAAATCTGCATGAATGAAAAGTTAAATTAATACTTAATCTAATCATAGATTTTCAATCAGATCAGACCAAAATAAAGGAAATAATAATTCAATGTCTCCATTTTGTGTTTTCATAAACACTTTCAATGGGGACAGATTTGCACAGCCAGTATATTCATTCAGTGGGCCTTTGAGTTGAAGTTCTCATTTATTATCATTCATTCTATAATAATAATAATAATAAAATAAACAATAATAATAATAATAATAATAATAATAATAATAATAATAATAATAATAATAAATATTAATAATAATAATTGTATTATTCCCAAAGTATGAAGAATGATTTACACTGTGTACAGAACACTTTGGGGGTGTTTCCTGCTTTCCTGCCATCACTTCTCATTTCCTCTTTATTTCCTCCTCCTTTTCTCTTAAGATCATATGAAGCAGCACTGACAAGTCAGAGGTGAGACACAGACAGACACTTCACTGACAGGTGGACCTGGAGGAAGCCCCACAACTTCTTCCTTTGCACCTGCGGCAGCAAACATTCTTGCTTTTACGCGCCTTACACACTGTTTCTCATTTCAAGCCCCCCTCCACCCTAACTCCTGGACTCTCAAATCACGTAACCCTGCTGGTGGGATTTTAAAGGTAAGGGTTACTTGAAGACAGACAGACAGACAGAAGAGTTCACAAGAGGTCAGACAGCTTCATAAATGCTCGATGACTTTCTCAGGTGTGTTTCTCTTTTTCTGTCCAGACAGTGTTTTATGATTTTTTTTCCCCACACTGACAGCATCTTTCTAACACACAACTTCATACAGAACATTGATAATACATTAATAATATTTATAACGAATACATTGACACTGGATATTAACATAGACTAATTACTTGATGACAGTGTATCACTGATATTAATCTCACCGCTTTACATGTAATTAACTTATTGTATACAGCTTTACCTTCAACGTATTATCGTGCTCAAAATTGCGAACAATAACAATAAACCACAAACACAATTTGAAGTCAAATAATGCCAGAAACGATTTAAGATATTTTGGAAGTAAAAAATACATGCAGGGACTTGAGTCCCTTAAAAACAAACACACCCCAAACCCACGTGCCACTCCAGCTGAAAGTAGTAAAAATATTAATTCAGTTCAACAATATGGCTCTTTATTTTTGCTGCTTTGACGTCCATTTAAAAAAATGAAAAATAAAGGACGGGGGGATAAACCTGCGGAGCGGATTATTTTAAACTGAATCTTCAAGCGTCTGATGCACTATAAAAGCCGGGGACAGAGGCACAGTGAAATGCTGCATGTTGGAAATACTGTTTTTCCTAAAAGCTGAGGTGTAGGTGTAGCGGACACACACGCACGTACGCACACACACGCACGTACGCACACACATACGTACACACTCTAAACACACATTCATCATCAAGCCAAAGCCAAGCGCTACTGTCACTTACCCCCCCGCTCCGCACGCACACACACACACACACACACACACACACGCACACACACAGGCATGCGCGCGCTTCCCCCTTGATAAACAACAGGCACCTTTTCCAAAAATAAATCCCGACACGCGGCCAGAAGAAGCTCACACTCTGTTCGCGCTTTGACGCGCGGCGGCAAGCCCCGCTGTGAAGTTGGTGCGTAAAAAACGACACTCTTCATCTTCACACCTTCTCTCCCTCTCTCCTCTCTTCTGTCCTCTCTCTCTCTACATCCAATCCTCTCCCTCTCTATTTTTCCGTCTGACTCCCAAACCGTCGCGGCGGAGGAAGGAGAAGAAACGACCGGAGGGATGGAAGAATGTCTCTTACCGCTTTGCCGTTGTAGTAGTACATCAGTGAGCTGCCTGTCATCCCAGGGATGGTGTACGCACAATACATCGTTCCTCTCCTCCGCAGAAAGACGGAAAACTCTGTTTCTCCTTCTTCTCTCCGCGTCTCTCTCTCTCTCTTTTTGGTTTTTCGCTCCCCCCGCCCCTTCTCTTTTCTTCGCCTCCACCTTTTTCCTTCCTCTTCTTCTGTTTGAACTTTTCTGGATGTGTTATGATCTCAAACTCTCACCGCTCCGCTCGCGTGCTCCGGCCTGCGCGTTTTTTTTCCCAGCCGACAATTCCTTCAGTTGCATTTTCCCATTTGGCCGAGCAGAGGCACGCGGAATATGCAAAGTAGGCAGAGAGAGAGAGAGCGAGGTGCCCCTCCCCTTCTCTCTCACTCTGTATCCCCTCTGTGTGTGTGTGTGTGTGTGTGTCGCTCTCTCTCTCTCTCTCTCTCTCTCTCTCTCTCACTCACAGACACACATTCACACATAAAAACCGCGAGCACGGAAAATGTTCGGTAAGTGAAAGACTGGAACGTAGCACTCGCGCATATAAACACACACACAGGCATACACTCACAGGCCCTCGCGGACACGCGCACGGTTACCGACACTCTTTCAACTTTCCACAGTAAATCTGGAAGCCATCCTTCCTCGTGCAGAGCCTTTGAACTGAGCCGAATATTCAGTTTTTCCAGCGCGCGCTGCTTTCAACACATGCTCACATTTTACCCGTCGTTTCTCTGGTCCTCTTTGCCCCGCTAATCCTTTTATTTTCAGATAGTTGTTTCCTCCCCCCATATTCTTTTCCACCATTTTTTCAATCTCCCTCGTTTTATCTCTCATCATTTACACTCTCCTTTCCTTCGTTTGCCTCTCACCATTTTGTCTTCTCTCATCTCTTTCCTCCTCTCCTCTCCTCAAAGTTTATTTTCAGAGCAGTTGATAACATAAAATCTTCTTTGTTGTTTCTATGGTGAAAAGACATCAATTTAACGTCTACATTTAATAAATTAAACATTTCAAAGTTGAATTTAAACAGAGATTATAAACTGCCAGTTCACAGTATTTAAAGCACAATTTCCCCAAGACAAACACTTCAAAGTAAGACCTTTCTATACCCCACAGTTATATTGTGTGGATTTACAAGTTGCCTTGTGGCTAGTTAACTCCGGTCAAAAACCCAAAGACTATATTTTAACACTTTTTATTATTTATTGGACTGCAGATTTGATTTTATATTTAAATACAAAAAAGATAACTACAGCACAATTTTAACAACTGCAGCATGAATGTCAAAACATAAATGATAATTTCCCCTTCGCCCCCCCCCTTTGGGAACTTTTATGGTATACATGAGGTGAGGGAATATTGGTTTGTATTCAAGTTCCTCTGTGGCCTCTGATGGCCTCCTTCACATGTTATGTTAAACATGTTCTTTGTCGTATCCTTGTGTGGTAGTGAAGTCCAGATTAATTCAACTATTGTCTATATTATATGTGTCCTTTATGCATTATCAATGCTGCAAAAGCCAATTCAATTTTCTTATGTAACTGTGAAAGTTGACTATGTTTTTCCTTTATTTTTTTAAGGGATTTAAAGAACATGTGGGTTAGTGGGAAAGTGTGGGTTACTATGAGCAGGTGACCACCTACCAGCAACCACCTGATGGTGGTGGTATAACTGATAACAACATAGGAGGTTCAGTCAGAAACACAAACAGTAAGGCAGTGCAGGTGTTATTTCATCATCTGTCATGACCAATTTTAATACAAATATTAAAATCAATTTAAGGAAGTACTGTTGAAATTGGAAATTGAAAAGGAGCGACTATTAATAGATCCAGTTTATTAATTGGAATCAATAGTTTTGTAGTTTTGTAAGCTAAAATGCTACTCAACTGGCTGATATTTTTTTGGCTTTTATATAAATATATCTGTGTTAAACAATTGTGTGAGGAGCTGTTCAACTGTTTATCTGCAACATGATCTCAGTCTCCCTCAGACTGGTCAGATGGTGTCATGAAAATTAAAAGTAAACTTTAAAATACTACAGAGCCTCTACTGACTGGGGGTTTGTGTACAGACCTAGGTCTGTACACAAAAGCAGGTCTGTCATGGAGATATTTCTAGTTGCTAAAAATCAGCTTATTTCAAATAGCTTTAACAGTTTTGGATCTGTTTACTAGAAGAGATTTAAGAGATACGTCTCTTAAAGTTTGGTTAAGCCATTGTCACTGTTTACATCAGTGATGTGAAATCCAGTGGGAGTGCTTCATCTTTGACTTGGTGTAGCTACCAGGTCAAGTAAACAGGAATACATGTGCAAACTTGGTGGACTGGCCCTTTAAAAACACACTGAAAGAAAGAGAGTGATACAGAGAATTGGGGAAGGGAGGGCATGAGGGAAGGAGAGAGGAAGGCAGTTACCAAAACAGTCAGATAGACAGTGGTTCAGTCCTCCAAATTTCATATTAACATCATCATCATTCATCCTATTCAAACAAATAATAGACTCCAAAACAAGCAAGCAGACCTCCCAAAACTCTCTCTGTCATTTTCTTTCCCTCCCTCTCTCTTTCCCTCCCTCTCTCCTCTTTCGGCTTTAATTTGATTAAAAAGCGAGCTGCAGGAAGGGGAGGGAGGGCTGATGCACATCTAATAAGTGGACCATCTGTCTGCAGTGCTGGCTGGCTCCCAGCATTGTACCCAACCAGACTGCATGGAAAATGAAGGGAGAGATGGAGAGGAGGGAGGGAGGGAGGGAGGAGAGGAGTGCATGGGGGAAAAATACAGACCCCAAAAAGAGTGACCGGGTTGAGGTAGAGAGCATGGACAGCATTTTTAATTTTGTCTGACAGCAGCATGGTCAACAAACCTGCAGAGGAGACGAAGAACAATAATGAGTGGAGGAAAGAAAGAAGAAGAGGGAGATAAGGAAAGAGAGAAGGCAGGAGAGGTGGGGTAGAAAGGAGAGGTGATGACAGAAGAAGAGGGGACAAGATAAGAGTAAAAAATTAGGAAAGAAAGGAGGAACAGGAGGTGACAGAGATGAAAGGAAAGAGGTGGGAAGGAAAGAGGAAATAATAGAGGATGACAGGAAAAGAAAGATGAGAGGAAAAGGAATAAGTCATGGGAGAAGACAGAAGGTGAGGGAGGACAAGGAGACATTGTGCTGGCTGAGTGTTTGTTTCTTTTTAAAAATGTATTCATGCTGACCTTTGACCTTAAGGTAATGCAGACTATTCTGATCACCTGTACCCATGAGATCTCCTCACTATTTAAGGGGGACCACAGGCATGAAGGGTGGGGCATGAGGATTACAGCCAATACTTTAACAAGCCACTACCGCCTCAATTTATTTTTACCCTTTTAGACTCAAAGGTCACAGGTCACATGTAGCTCTCTCTCATCACCCCTCACTTCCTGCTTCATCTTCTTTCATTCTTCTTAATCCTTCCTTCTCCTTTCTCTCCTTGTTCCTTGTCCACCTTTCCCCATATAATCTTCATCTCTTCTTCCTCTTCTATGACTTTAGATCCCCCTTTCCCTCCATCCTCCTATTCCTCTTCCTGAACATGCTACAACTCTATTTCATACTTCCCATCCCCACTTTCCTTTTCCTTCCTGTTCCACTTCCACATATCTTGTACACTTTTGTACCCCCCCCCTTTTTTTAAATCTCCTTTAATTGTTAGACCTGTCTTCCTCACTGTTCTCCCCCCCCTCTGATGGTGAAATGACAGTTAATTCATGGTAGAATTATAATCTCAAATTTCATCCTGATTTAACACTGACAGGATTTTCCTTCACATTATGAAGCCCAGTTATTGGTCTCTCTCTCTCTCTTTCTCTCTCTCTCTCTCTGTGCGCCATCGTCCTTTTTAGTGTCTCTTTACTGTCTTTCAGTAACTCTCATTTTTTTGTTTCTGCGGAGTTCACTTTTTTCTCACACACTCACACACACACGCACGCACACTCAGCACGCCCGCCTGTACTTTGTACTCCTTACACCTCCTTCATGAGCCTTTGATTTGAATCTACTTATGTTGCAGGTCTGAATTTATAAACATAAAAGATCCTGACAAGATGTTGACAGAGGGCAGCTACACACACATGCACACACACAAACAGTAACACATACATGGTGTGAAGGTGCAGTTGTCTTAGTTTGAAACAGACAAACAAGTTAGAATTGGAAGGTTGACTGATTCTAGTGAGACATTTCTCAGGTGACTGCTGTCTGTATCTATGGTAACCTATTTCGACATTTGCCTGATTACTCTATGAGTCCCTAACCACTGCCCACTGCTGTTCTCAACTTTAAGTGATGTCTGTAAATCAACCTAAGTCTGAGGTCTGACAGGAACAGTGGAAGCAAACACACACTGTAAGCAGCTAACGCCACATGATGACATCACTCTGACAGAAAACGGTTCCAACTTTTCTATAGTAACAAGCCCTTGTAATGTCCTAGCTGCCTTTAATGTTACAAGTTAAATAACTGTTACCCCCAAATTACTTTTTTTTAAATTCCCCTTAGTAATGAGTAGTGTAACTAATTACATTTCTTGTTAAGTAATTACTCACGTTTTATATGAGAAATCTGTTATGAACTAGATACCATCTAGTGTTGGGATCACACCCATGAGGACTCATTACCACGTTATTACATGGGTAATCTGTAATAAGTACACCATCATAGTGATCTCAATGATGGATGGATGGATGGATGGATGGACGGACGGACGGACGGACGGACGGACGGACAGATAGATAGATAGATAGATAGATAGATAAAACACAATGTCTGATATGGCCTCAATTTGGGGAAAATAACTAAAAAGTGTTTGGAGAGGTTGTGTAAGTGTGTCTGTGATGTGAGTGAGAGGCAACTGTGTGTTTGTGTTTGTTTGTGTGTGTGTGTGTGTATGTGTGTGTGAATGAACGAAAGAACGAGCGCTGCTGCATGCTAATTATGTATGCATGATTTAATCTGCAACTCAATAATATGCAAATATATTCATATGTTAGTTTCTTAATTAAAAATGCAAAGCAGCCCTTATGGTGATTTTTCTGTGATTTTCTTTTCAGCATAACAAACGGAACATTTTGAGAAATTCAACAAATAGGAGGGAGGTGCTGTAGTGGAGGGTTAACAGGAAAATAACAAAAAAACATCCCACTTCAACTTCCTAGTCTGAGAGTAAGGGAAGATTTGGAAGTGGAGGACAGGGTCTAACTTGTTGAATGAGGGAATACTACCTCAAGGACATTTGAAAGATAATTCCACTTTCAAGGACTTTAGAGAAGTTACTCTGAAGGTTAAGCATGTTAACTCCTACCCACAACCAACAGAAATCATGCAAACAGTCAAAATCAAGACCTATAAACTCATATTTCTCTGCACCCTCTGATGTATCCAACTTTCTTTATGTTTAAAATTATATCAGAGCCCATAGATGAATAGCAAAGCCTGTCTGTCAAAGGACATTTGGTACAATTAGTAGAGACAGAGAATAGAGTAGGGAAATAGAGAAAGAGACAAAAGTTGAGATGCTGCACTGTGACTAATAAACTGTTGACTTTGTAGACACCTTGTTAGGAAGTCGCTCCTCTTTCATCCACACTATTCTCTTTACAAGTGTTGCACAGACATTCTTGGTAATCTGTTGGTTTTTTTAGGAATTTTTTTTAGGTTTTTTCAGGATGAGCAGTATTTACTCAGTACAGAGAAATCAGTGTAGCCATTCATAAACCAATGATTCTGCACATAAATTAAACTGTTTGTGGGACAGTCTGTCATTATTTGGACAATATGATTGAAATCTAAGTCTGAAACTAGTTTTCTTATTTGGTGACACAGGTAAGGCCTGTAGTTGTGGAATTGTTGAATCAGTAAAACACAAATGTTTGTATATGACTTCAATCACCACTGGCTGCTGGTGCATGCTGGGTCAGTGGTCTAATTTGTTTTGACTGCACCTGGATTGTTCTTGAGTGAACTTTCACAGGTTCACTTTAATCAAGAACTTAACATCCTCATCATGATTTGCATGTTTTTTTCTGAAGACCTACAGTTACTCCTCCAGCTCCACAGAACGCCCTGGACTCAGCTGTCTGCCCACAGAGTGTGACCTGCTGAAGAAAAGGCTCACTCAGCTCTTTGTGTTCAGGTATACGTTGCAGAGTGCGTGCTCTGAATGAAAACAATGATTAAAAATGAAGTTAATCCAAATGACCAGCATGCATCACAGCCAGCGACAGGGTGTGTGTGCTTCAAGTGTGTGTTTTGTGGGGTTGATATTCAGATTGCTAAGACGTGAGCTTTGTTGAAGCCACCCTTTCTCTTCCTTCTCTTCATTTCAAGCAAGTTCTCAAAGGGACGTCCATGTAAGTCATCATGTTTGGTTTGGCTTCCGTAAAGAAAAAATGTTTTTTCTTTCTGTAAATGTATTATTATGCATTTGTACTTTTGAATTGAATCTGAAGGCCTACTGAACCTTGCGTTGAAACTTCAAACTAGCTCTCAAGGCTTAACAACGCATCAAGAGCAGAAGCTGCTTGATAAATGCTGACAAACAAAATGGTTTTGACAGCTTGTCATGTTAAGATCACTGAACAATTAGCTGTCAGCAGGAACTGTTTTCCAAATAGTATTCGGTGTTACATTTGAGGGAGCTCTGATGTCTGAGAACTAATGAGCAGCTGGAAACAACAAACAAAACAAAAAAAGTTTGTATTCATGAGTGTCATTGTCCAAAATGTCAACCCAGAGACATGGATGCTGTAAAATTGATTTAGTCCTCACTTCTGACACACTGGATATATCTTTGAATATATCACGTTTAAGTGTACATTAAGTCATCTGAGCTTCATTTTCAGTTCCTTTTTTATAAAACTGTAACTGTAACATTTTATAAACAGAAAATAAAACAATATTAAAGGGTAGAAACCAAAGAATGGGGGGTAGAAGCAGGACTGTGTTTGACATTTTGGTGCAGCTGAGAAAGACAACTGAGAAAAATTTAGCACATTATCAACAACTTAAAGCACTTTTGTTACAAGTACAGGCTGTCGTGTGTGTGTGTGAGTGTGTGTGCGTGTGTGTGTAAGCATGTGATATTCATCCTAGCCTTGAAGAAAATCAGCGTCGCTCTCCTGTTTCTGCAGCCAAATATTTGGGCTCAGGAATGCACAAGGGAACATTCACATCTACAGCAGGCATTCATTTAGTGTGTGTGTGTTCTGAAAGAGAAAGAGAAGTCTTTGCAGAAGTCAAATGTCTTCACAAGGACAGAATGGTTGCAGACATCTTCAAACTGAGGTCATTTCATTGACAAGGAACCTTTGAAGCCCTGAGGCAGGAAAACTAGAATCCTTTACTGAGGTAAAGGTCAGATGGTGGGTATTAACAATGAACTGGCCAACTTGGCAAGGACGTATCTCGACCAGTTTGTTAGACTGGCCTGTGGGGGATTTTAAATGATTAAATACCTCTGTCAGCTAACAGGGTGAGTGTTGGTGCACAATGCTAATGGAGAGCTGGCTATCATGATATCAATGGGGCTCAAGATATTATCTGTCATACTAAAGTGAACAGCGAACACATTTGTGGGGTTAGCATAGTGATCCAACAGTGGCTAACCTAGCATAACAGTGGCTATAAATCACTAGCAGGTCTGAAGACAAACACTTTTTTTGTCAGATTGAACATCAAACCAATTTCATGCCGCAACTGTGCAGAGCTGTCCAAAAATAGTCTCTCCACAGTAGTTATAATTATCTGTCTCGCCTGCCTAACTAAATTCAAACTTCAAACTGTATTATTTATATAGCAACTTTCATACATATAAAATGCAACACAAAGTGCTTTACAAGTTAAAAAAAAAAAAGAAGACGACCCAACCCCTCCCACACATACATACACACACATATACACAAACGTGCACAACCACTCACCCACTCAGGCATGCACACACAACCGCAAACAGACACTTGTTAACATAGGGTATGGGATATGGCTGGTATGGCTGGGCACTGAGGATCCTGGTGAAAAAAGCATTATTGGGGAGCCATCCATGCCAGGAGGTTTTGCAGAGACACGGCCACAAGGGGTGCCACCACAGGGACTAATGGAGGGGCCCACACCGCAGTGCAGTGCCCCCCCCGTCCATCCAAGGGAGAGCAGCCCCCAGGGTGACATCCCCGTAGGCAGCCCAAACTCAGCCCCCCGCATGGAGGGCCCCCCATGAGGAGGACACTGGAGCTAGAAGGTAAAAGGAGAGCATGGTAAAATGAACCTTAAAAGTAGTTAAGAGTAGTTAAAATTAACACCATAAATTTTAAGGCATACCATAATGTTCTTAAGACTGTATTCTAAAAGTTCCTGAAAGCAAAAAGATCTAAATTAAACACCATAAATTATGACTTAAGATAAAAGAATCCTCTGTGTTGATCTGTTTTTATTCTATTACCTATTTTTGTTTTATTGCATAACATGTTCACAAGTAAGGATTAAATTGAAAAGGTGTTGCTGCTGAAAATATTCAGTTTTGTTTCGTTGTAGGCTACGTAACCAAAATTAATCAAACTGTCTCTGCTTATCTTTGTGTATTTATAGTTAAAATCTACTGCCAGTATTTTTCAGAGCAAAATATCTTCAGGAAAAAACTTTATTTGTGTATGCACACACCATGTAGTAAGTGAACGGGCCAGTTGTCTTTGGGGAAAAGAGGCTCTCCATAAACAAGATACACACACACACACACACACACACACTCACTGACACACAAATGTATGCCTTGTAATTCAATTAGCAGTTTTCCATCTGACACAAAATGGCGGCTGTGGTGCAGCAATGTGGGACATTTTGGGGCCGAGAGCCAAGTAAATAGCTGATACTGTTAGAAAAGCTTCAAAATCAGACTGGATTTATAAATGTGAAAAAGATCAACTGATATTTTTAAGGCATTTTGTAGCTACTGGAGTGGAAGGAGCCAATGAAACATCCACACAGCTGTCTCTGTGTGTGTGTATGTGTGTGACTATTAAACCATGAGGCCATCCTTTACTAAAGCTGCTCCCTGGGTTCCTTCAGTGTAAACAGTGAAGCTGCAGGATAATAACACTATAAACTCAAGATGCTGCCTTTCTTTACCGAGTATTGTTCTATTGTATTATAGATCTAAGCACCCACCCCACCATTTCCACAAAATGGGGAAAAAAATAATGATACATTCCAGAGTCACATGACCTGATTTGGATCAGCAAATCAGCTCATTCTGATTTAAACCAAAATAACAATAAAAGTCGAACACACAGACTGCATCTTCACCAACATCAATCAGTTTGATGCTGTTAAAGGTTTGTGTCTTGTAATCTAAATACTATGTTAAAATAATATTTAACTAAAAGAACTGGGGTACACATATACAATATCAATCTCTGTCAAACACAGTTTTATTTGCAACATCGTCTCAGGGAACACCTGTTCCTTTTCTAACATGACAGTGCACCTGTGCACGAGGCTGGCTCCATAAAGACCCAGTCGTCCCACTTGGTGTTGTGGAAATACCTGACTGGACTGCACAGAGTCCTGACTTCAGCCCCACTCAGCACCTTTGGGATGAAGCACAGTGCCATCTGCCAAGCAGGCTGATCTGAGGATAGGAAGCTGCACAGGGGCAACTCTCTGCAGCCACACTCCAGACTCCTACATTCAGTCTGAAACCAGGGAGCTGACATTAAAATCCTACATTATGTCACCATTACTGTGCAGTGAGCACAAACACACCTCCACAGACTCATCGGGACAGTGGCTCCTCTGTGGTAACTGGGGCCGGCTGAAGGGGGCAGTATGCCTCACCAAAATGCTTCCCTGGACCCCCACCTCCACCACCACCATCCTCCATCCCCCCATTCAGCCTCTACCAATGGCCTACCAGGGGACTGCCGGCTCTCCTACTGTGCCTTCTGCAAGACCTGGCTTAATTTAATTAACGCTGTCGACTTTAAACAAAACCACATCTGAGCCGAGGACAGAGAGAGAGAGGGAGAGAGAGAGAGAGAGAGAGAGAGAGAGCAGGAAACAGGCAGGGATGGGAGCAGATCGCCCCAGTCATATCGCTGGGAGGCTTTAATCGGCTCAGGGTTTGAAAATATTTCTACTCTAAGGCATCTTAGACCTTAGAAGTTTTTTTAAAGAGCAGGCAGGATGCTGGTGCTGCTGTAGGGAGCTGAGGATGAGACTCTTCACACTCTGGATCCTCCAAATCAAAACTAAAGCAGTAAACGATGAGCTGCAGGTAAAACTGTAAAGATTTTATGGTTGTTTGGCATTTTGACACTCAGTGTAGCTTTAGATACTTTAGCAAAACATTCTCTGTGTTTGAGATGGTACAAATTTTACACAAATGGAAAATGATTTTGAATTTGGAGTCAGAACCGGGAGAGATTTTTACAACCTTGATCTTTTCTTTTCAGAATATTTTGTGAGTGAACTTACTGCAACAGTAATTTGTTAGAGGTAATATAAAGATACTTTCATATTATTGATTTTTTTTTTTTTTTTTTTTTTAAATGAAGAACATCAGAGCTTCTACAGACTAAATGAAACACTTCAAGATCAAGTAATGTGCATGGATGTGAACAAACAGAGCATATTTCAAATAAGACAACACCGTTCTGTCACTCATCCATAAAATGATTTTTGTTGATGATGTTTAAATGAGTAATAATTAAGCATTTGAGAATAAAAGTGTCACTTATTGACTATGATATTCTTAATTTTTCCCATAAAGTTACATCGAGTTAATTTCAAATCCTGTGGTAAATTTGAAGAACCTGATGATGTAAAGTAAAATAATATTTTTGCTCTACACATCAAATACATTTACATTTAAAAAATGCATTTCTTATTCAACATCATTCTTCTGTTGTTTTGCACAGACAGTTCAATTCATATCCAAATTGATCAAGTTGCATCCGAAAATAACATAAATATAAAAAAATGAAAGAAAGAAAGAAAGAAAGAAAGACCATCATTCAAGCCCCCCACCCCACCCCCAACCACCACCACCACCACCACACTCATGGTTTCTTTATGGCCATTTTTGGAGATAGTCTCAATGTATATGTGTGATGTGTGTATTCAGTCAGCATCAGTAAAGCTCTGAGGACAAGATGGAGACTCTATCGGCCCAACAACAAATGAACACAAACAATAATATGTAATGAAAAAAAAGCTGTTATGCTCCTGACACCAACAAAGAAAACAACAGTGAGACGACACTCTGCAACTTGCTAATGTTAGCAACTGATGCCTAATTTCCTTTTGATTACAAAGACGGCCCACGCTCTCCTCTCAAGTGACGTTTAATTGTTTCTCAAAGTAAATCATCAACTTAGCAAACTAAATTTGACAAATAACAATAACACACTTGCAGCGCAGGGAGATATGAAGGAGGGGAGAAAGAGAAATGAATTAATTAAAAGAAAGCAAAAGATCCATCACCTGCAGTGAATGTAAAACTGAGATGAAAGTACCTTAAATGGTGTGTGTTCATCAGCTGGAGCATGATGCCAATAACACAACAAGACAGATAAATACAATAAAAAGGATGCATTAAATCTAAATTTAACACAAAGGTGAAAATGACATAAGCAGAGAAATCAATGTGTTCATATTCTAACACTACGACAAAATACACATTAAAATGACAGAAACATAAAGTGGAAGTCACTGAATGATGAGACAGTGCAGGAGGATGTTTCTGCCCCCAGTGGTAAGAATTTATTTAGTGTAGCTACTAGGTACCTTCAACACAACCAGTGCGTCAATGAAGCCATGGCACAAAGCGCAGCAGCACAAAGAGGCATAAACTATTGTCTGGAGTCTAGACACCACAGCTTCCTCTGAAAATGTGAAGAAAACGCACAAATTTAGCCAAGCAAACACGTGCCTTCAGCAGACTCATGTGCCAAATCAAGTGTGTATCTTCATCCTGGTGATGATGTGTCCTGAATCCAACTCGAAGAACAAGCCCTGTGCTGTGGCTCAGTGAGCGAGTTCTGTCCAGGGAAACACAAAGAGGAAATTGGTACACAAACACAGACTGAGACCTCTGCAGCCTTATAAATGTGTGTGTGTATGTGTGTACATACGTGCATGTGTGCCTACGCGTGTGTGCGTGTCCAAATTTCTCACAAAGAGAACTTTTGTTTTTGGCCTCTGTGTGTTGCCATAGAACTACACACACTCACAGTGACACACACACAAACACACACACTTAAATTGCAGGCATTCCTATGTGAAGCTGTGTTTGTACTCAGAGCAGGTGCAGGCTGTGTGTGTGTGTGTGAGAGAGAGAGACAGAGAGAGAGAGTGTTACTTAATGACTGCACTTGGGCTCAATGTAAAATACGAGAGGCTGTGTAAAAGCTCAGTGTGTCTGAATGTGAATCTGCAACGTCCAATGTTATCACTGAAGCAACAGTAATATGTGCAGATCATTATATTATAACATACTAATATATATGTGATCCGGTTATTCTTGTCATAGTATTTTTGGGGGATTTTGTTCCACTTCCTCCACAACTTTGTTTATATTCAGCACATCCGTCTGGCACACAGTGCAAGTTACTGTTATGTTAGTGAAGATATGTAATTCTTTCGTTTTACACTATCAGTCTTGATATAAAATCCAACAAATACGGATCAATCATAAATAGTAAATACTAGATACAAATGAGATACTAGATACAAATATCCAAACTGAACTATCTGTCTCATATCAAATATATATTAGAGATAAGGGTACATATAAAGGTATTTTACATTAAAGCCAGTTGTGTTTACTTCAAAATATCCTGCTAACAGTGTTGATCTGATATTTGTTAAAGTAATGGATTTTAGGCAGTATTTATTAGTACTACTGCTAATATCAACAGAGTCAAAATATGATAGAACAGATAAATCCTAAAGTAAAGGTGTTTGACAACAGAGAACCTGTTGCATTCAGGTCAAATATTCAGTCAAAGCAGATGATGGTCATCTCACTAAGAAAATCCATCCATCACAACTACAGTTGAAATGTTCCCTATAAACAAAAGGATTAACAGGCTTAATTCATGTTTAACTTACACAGCTGCATCCTGCAGAATTAACATGGTTTCTGAAGACAGCAGAAAAAAAAATCCAACAATGCCTTAAAAATAAACCTCAAGAAAAACAGCAAAATAAAAAGAAAGAATGATTTAAAGTTTCTGGGGAGAGATAAAAAAGGATGATGGCCAACAGCTCTGTCGGCTGCTGGAGGCAGGAATGAAAGCACACTTCAGCCTCAGTGTCATTGATGTTGGCAGCAGGTTTGGAGGCTGGACCAATGGGGGAAAAAAAAAAAATCAGAGGGGAAGCAGGAATGCCCAAACAGACACATGAATCCTGAGCTGAAAATGACAGATGGAAGATCTCTGTGGTTCTGATGGGCCTGACAGGAACCATGTTCTTTACATCCTCTTTATCTGCAGCAAGTTTTAATCAGAGCTCGTTTCTACTGATGCTAAACAACACCATCACACACCACGGCCATTCATATACCAACACACACATACACACACAACAATATACACTATAGCTATAAATATAATCATGTAATAATTATGATTATAATTAACAAATGTAATTAAAAATTGTTTTTGACAAGGTGACGTCAGCTACTAGCAGTCCTCTTTGCTTCAGTTATATCCCTGCTGTACAAATAACACTCACTAGATACAGAAGAAAACATGAGGACAATATACTGTTGGTGTTGTCCCGTGTTTGGTTCTAATAGTGTGTTTTAGTCCTCTGGTCCACAGGAAGCAAAGTTTAGAGCTCGTCTTTCCTGACCATTAAAGAAAAGTAAAAGTAAAACTGAAGCAATTATGAAAACGAACACCTGTCAGCAATCTGATGCTCTTGTTCTGAATGAAAGCCAGAGCTGCCGTGCTGAAACCAACTCATGACACCTAAGGACATCTACATTAAAAATGGAGCTCTGGGTTCACTTTCCACTTGCTGTCCTAACTTGAAGCCACATCTGAATTAATTTTTCTGCTGTTGCATCGTTTCTCCATTTCACAGGGAGTGGGTCCTCTCCTCATGCCACTTCCCCTTGATGTGAGCGAGGTGGTGGTGGCGAGGATTACTCACATCACAGAGGTAGAAGCACAGAGGATGACAGCAGAGAGTGGGGGTGGCTCAGAGCCCAACAGACATGAAGGCAACACAGATCCAGACAGATGAAAAGTTTGAATCACCTGGTGGCACACTGGTCAGTCAGCCAGAGACATGTGTGATGTTCCTGTGCAGCACGGGAGGAGAGCAAGGTGGACACTCTCACCTGAGACCAGGGCACAGTGGTGGTCAATGTGCCCCATCTTCATTTACCAGCTTACAAGAATGCAACCAAAAGCACCAGAGAAATGCTCTGCAGGACAGAGAGTGGGTGCAGTGCTGGTTAATGTCACCAAAACAGACAGGAACATGCCAAGGCCAGGTCACACCAGCATGTCAGGGAATCATATAATTAAAGGATTCTAACTGGTTGCACTTTTTATTGAACTTCCTTTGTTGGAGGATTAGATGCTCAAACACAACAAACAGGATTTGCTCATGAGCCAGCGTAGACTCACATATTATGTCCATCTGAATTTACTGTCCTATCCTGTCTACAAAGAAAATGAGAGAGGCTCCTGGTGTGTTAGAGCAAAGTAGAGCTGCAGATGAAGCTCCTGTGTTGAAAAGAGGTGACAGTTGTGGACGCTAAAAGTCACATGACAACTTTCATGGGGCAAGCAGAAAAAAAAACAAAAAACAGTCCAATATCAGTGCCCCTTCATGTAAAATATTTTCAGCATGTTATCTTCTCAACAAAACATCAAGTACTGTTCTCACACACCTACAGTACAGCACACACCGCAGGTCAGCTGAGTGAATCACAAAGAGCTGAACTTCCTTTTGAATTGATGGGAAGAAAAAAACATCTGAATAAAGTGTACCTTTAAATGAATTGTTTCTGTGGGTGTCTTTTGAAGGTGTGTAAAACTGTGCACATGGCCCCATCAGGCAGGTAACACACTGACAGTGCAGAGTGTTCCCTGTCTGTTACATGATGGATGGTCAAACAGTGATTAAAAAGGCTGAAGAAGGATCTGGTTTTGTTGCCAAAACTATCAGTGGACCACAGTCACCACACACCTCTGCACTAGTTCTGCATTATGTGAAAAAAAAACAAAAATCAAAAACAACAATTGCATTGATATTTCTTTCCAAAAACTTTTTCCATGCAGCACAATATGTCATGTGTCAGAGATGTTTCAAGAAGCAGGGTCAGAGTTGAACCTAACCGACTGACTGAATGTCTTGGTGAGTGTGATGTCTCAACTGTCAGAATACAAGTGAAATACCAGTGCAATAAATATAAAACACTAGTCACCTTCCAGGTGTAAAATATCTATGTCATATTAAACAAAGAACTTTCTCCACAGGAAACAACTCCACTTCACACACAATGAAAAACAACAACAGTGACCTGTCAAACAAATCACACGTCTCACTCGCTGCCTCTCTTTTCTTCTTTCAACATCTCCCCTCACCTCTCACGCCCCCCCCCCCCCCGGTGAGGCTGATGAAGACACAGACGGGGCTTAAGACAGAGGGGAGGATGCGGGACAAAGCAGGCTGGGGCCTCAGAAAGGCAGACTCCTGCCGAGCGCAAGACGTAGCACACACACTGTACATTCAGCCATCGTTAACTGGCCATTAATGAGGTCAGTGTCAGAAAAAAGAACTCTCCACATGTAAAACAGCTGAAAGTCAACAACTGAAATACATCTCATGATCTGCTGCAACACATTATATCCTTCAATATGAAGACAGAAGTAAATCGTTGAGTAGAGACTCAACTGAGCATCAAATGAAACATAGAGAAACTCATCTGGAGGTTTGAGACCCATTAATAAAATATCCATTAACTAACTGATTGAAATCATTTGAAAAGGAGAATTGGGAAAACAACAGAAAGAGACAGAGACTGCCATCATTCAAACAGAGCCACAGACCAGGAGATACAAAGAACAAACACTGTAAAGTCCTTTAAATCTGAAATCTAAAACCAAAGCAACATCTTTAAATATCAACAGTCCAACTCCCAGACATCCACATCACAGAGATACACAGCAGCAGCACATTTTAGGAACAGCACATGTTCAGTTTTCATTGTCATAAATCCTTAAAAAGATTAGTTTTCTTCTGATTGACCCTCTGGCCTTGCCTTACTTTTGTTATTTGGTTGACTGATATTCCTGGATCCTTCTCCTTGAACCGACTAAACTAAGGATGAGTGTGAGACCAAAGTTCTCCACTCAGCAAATAGTGAGAGTTTCATTCCAATTTACTCAACATCCCAAAACCTAATAAATAAATCACCTATCACTAACTGGCAAACACATCACAAAGACTGAAATGTGGACTCAATTTTTTTACTCTCTATTTAGGATTTTCATTATATTATAAACCAATTCTAATGTTGATGAGTGTTTATGAAGGTGCTTTTCAGCCATTAGTTGTGGCTAGTGAAAATACAGCACATCACTGGTAATAACAACATGCTGTATATCTTCATATTAAAGGTTGTCATTGGTAAGAAATATACAACATTATTAAAGATATTATTACATATTTGATCTGGTTTTTGATTCACAAGAGCAGAGCAAGAGGTGAAACTCTTCCAGCTGTTTGAGCCTTTCCGACAGCAGCAGCATCTTCATCTCCACAAATTCACAAATAGGGAGCATTTCAGTTGTTTTTTTCCACTGTTTCCTCAGCACTATTTCCCTTCCAAAAAAAAGTCCAGCATGGATGACACTGATGACAGTTTCAGTCCAAAAGGTCACAGATCCACAGTGCGCTCAATGATATATCAATCAATCAGTAAAAACTATTTAAATGAAGATGTTTAGTTGGATTAAACATAATGTATATTTATTATTCTATATCTACAGTTGGACATTAAAAGCTGCTTTTGTTACATTCAGTTGATTTTTGTCAGTGTTGCATGATTTATTCTGACATGAAACTGTTCCTGTTTAATCCATGACATAAACAGCATCATCATCGGCATGTTTCACAAAACCAGGCAATGTCTGCAATTTGCCTTTTTCGGTTTCCTTTTCTGCTACAGAAACAGATCACTGATTCCAAACCAGAAGCTTTTTCTCCAGCCACACACACTTGAAGCCGTGATAATACCTCGCAAATAATAAAGAAAAAAGCCATGTTATCACTTACTGAGGATGGCAAGCCGGGAGGGACCTTCCGCACTTTTTTTGTGTGAATGTCTGAAAAAGGAGAAAAAAAAAAGCAACAAAACAATACATGAGGGTTTAACAGGCCATTTGTGTGTCTTTTAAAAGGATGTTCTGGGTTTGATTTGTTTAAAATTAATCGATTACCTAAAAAGGAGAGAGAGCAAGGCCACCCCCCCCACCCACACACACACACACACACACACACACACACACACACACACACATAACCCCCACCCGATATAGTTACAAAGAAAGCTTTCACTGCAAAAAGCACGGTGCAATAAGATGCAGGAAATAAAGACAGAACACAGAAAGGACAGGACTGCATTTTTCTTTTTGCTTCGATGAAAGGAAGAAGGGCGGCTTTTGACATGTTTATATTATTTTTCAGGGTTTCTCTCAAGGGGAGTGAGGAAGCGGTCTATTAACTGGGAAGGTGAGACTTTGATGGAAAAATGAAAGAGGATTTTTTTTTTTATTTTTTGGGGAGGAGGGTAACCCCTGAGTCGTTGTTTATGCGTGTGTGTGTGTGTGTGTGTGTGTGTGTGTGTGTGTGCCCTCTCAAGGCTAAACCTACCAAGGCTACATGGCATCCACTATTGTCCTGCTTTTTAAAAGACTTCCCTGTATTTTCTTTTCTTAAACTCCCCTTTGAAAACACACGCACACACACACGGACAAACAGGATGGTCGCTCAGTCACATGGACACACACTCACAGTGTTTGGCCTTCTGTGCAGCCATGTTTCAGACAACACACGGGGGCTGTGAACTAGGATTTCACTGCAGCCACTGAAAGAAGTATGTGTTTGGACAGAGAAATCTGAATGAAGAGGGACAACTCTCTGATTCACACTAACATGCTGCTGCTACTGAAATAAAGCCACTGCAGAAAAAAAAGAGGTTTAAAGAGATTGGTCACTCTTGGAGATGAAAGATTGGGCCTCAAAACCTAAAAACCAGAGACTATCTCTCATCTCTCAGCTCAGGATCTGGATGTCAGGATGTAATTTCATATTTAGTTTCAGAGTACTCAGACAGCTGGAGTTTTCTCTGCAGAATATCAGTCTTGATGATCACAATGTAGGATGAGTGAAACAAAAAAAAATTAAAGATTCATTTTTATTTACAAATTTAGACTAAATTAAAAAAGGAGAAAGGTTATGAATCAAATGAGTTGAAAATAAACTATTTTTGTCCCAATTTCTCCTTTATTTTGGAAATGAAACACTGGAAGTTTGAGCCAAAACGACTAGTCCAGCTGCATCCCTGCAACATGTAGGAACATATTTAGGGAGTAAACATCTAAATCCTCTGTAAATGCTCTCGGCAGAAAAATCCTGCCTCAGAAAGGAGACCATGCACAGTGGAAAGTTAATGTTTCAGAGGGAAACACAGTTACAAACTCTCTTGGTCTCTTATACGATGACAGGTGTTCAGTAAAATGATAAAACCAAACCTTCTACTGATGGATATCCTGTCTCTGGTCTCATTGCCAGTTCACTGACTGATGATAGTCACCCAGTGTATCATGTCCACCCAGCGAAACCCTGCAATGATCCTTCCTGCATGTAGGTTAGGATTATCTTTTCAAATTTAAAATTATAATCGTGGCACTGTTTTTTAGACTTTACATTGTGAGCATCTATGAGTTTTGTTTTCTTTTTTTTCAAATACATATTAGAGGTGTTTCCACAAAAATTAAAATTATCCTCATGGTTGTTTATTGCAGCACATGTCTCTAATATTGATTTTAAATCTGCATTTTTTTAATGTAATCATCTTATATATTGTATTAAACAAAAACTGTATGAAGTCTTATATTCTTAATTCTGTTTATCATTATTCGTTGGTAGAAAGGCAGTTTAGTGACAGATCTATGAACGTCTTTGTGTCACTCATAGCCAGTGTGTAGAGAATGTGTAGTGTGTATTCATGTGTGTCTCACCCATGGTGTCCATATGCAGTGTTCTCCTCCGTGGGTTGGAGCCGTAGTGCTGGTAGTACTGACCGGCTGGCTTGGTGGGTGACGCTGCGCCTGGACTCCCCAAGCCCAACTCACCACCCAGTATTGACTGTAGAGAGACCCAGATGGAGACAAAGAGAGGAGACAAGAGACAGAACATTAATTACAAACATACATTACAAACACTGATCGGGCAGAGCCATGTGATTTCGAGGCTCAGGGACCATAAAGCTCTCATTGGAATGATTTCATTAGAAAAGAAAATTCTCTGTGACACTGGACACTGGAGTTTATTGCTCTGGTGACTCTTTTCAATAACCTCATGACTCCAAAACACTGAAGACAATTCAGATTTATAGGCTTATTATTTTCAGCGAGAGTGAAACCAGTCAAGAATTTTAGTGTTAAGGTGATGTAGAAAATTTTGTGAAGGGAAACAATAGGAAATCTATACTTGAATGAATGATCACTGACTAAGTCAAGCTGAAGAATGTCAGGATGTTGATTAGAGGCTGTGAAAGGTTTCTGAAATATGCATGGCCGCCAGAATGTTGACGGTAAACAGAACACTGATCACTGCGATGCTGCGGGTGTCTAGGACAAATAGTCCAGATGTATGGATATCTGTTACTGCTGGAGAATGGAAGCTCCGTGAAATATGGAGTATTGAATATTTCATAGAATCACAACATGCATCCCTGACATGTTAAAATACAGCCTAGCTGAGGTATGTTGACCTGAAATGTAAATGCAAGTTATTTAGCTCATGTGTTGAGAACAACAACGTGATCACATTACAGAAATAAAGTCTTCAGTTATCTTGGAAGGTATAATATAGAATGTAAAGATATTATATATGAAATAACATTAAATAATAACAGAGTCCCTGAAAATCATTGTTGTCTGTTGTTCAAGGAAGTGAATAAAATTATTGTAAAAAACGCTCCAACACTGGAATTATATGCATATCTACATATATGTGTCTGTTAGGCTTCTGTATGTCTTTGAAATATTATCCAAATTATTATCCAAATAAGAAGTGACAGTTCATGGTATAGATAGATATATGGATATTTACATGAAATTCGTGTGAGCATTAAAATCACTTTCATTCTAGCATTTGAAATAGATGGCACATTTAAAAAATCCACATTATCAATCACAACTAGTAAAATAACTCCACACAGATAGACAGACAGATAGATAGATAGATAGATAGATAGATAGATAGATAGATAGATAGATAGATAGATAGATCGACAGATCGATAGATCGATAGAAGCCTACCAGTGATGTGACGGTATTTACCTCCATGAGAGCGACCTCATGCTGCTCAGTGTGGAGATGGCCTTACACACAGTTTTACAAGCTCAGAGCAGAACTTCTCCTCTGCTGCTTTTGCCCTCCTCTGACTGTGACTCTGTTTACAGCTCAAACTTAGCAAACTGCTCACACATTGTCCCCCTAATTAAATTCAATGATTTGGCAGCAACAAGTGACGTCTGGGCCGATTCGGAGAGAAGATAACGTGAAAACAGGACAGAGAGAAGGAAGGAAGAGAGGGTCTTTTTTGGCACAAAAAGTTAGTGAGAAGGGAAAGAGGTGAAAAAGAACCTACTAGACCCCATCCACCACCACCCACACCCCAAAAAATAGACTCAATCACCACTCTGTTAAAGTGTAGATTTTTTCCCCAGCTTTCTCGTTAAGTAATTAGTGTGCAGTGTATTTAAAGCAGGGGATGGTGGTGGTGGTGGATGGGGGGTGTTTTTCAGGCTAATCTGAATTCTGATCAGCACGTCCATCCTCTCCGCGGCTGAAAACAAGAGTTAGCTTGGCACTGGCGGGAAAAGGAAGGCTTTTCTCATGCTAAACGGGGCCTAAGTAGGCCAATTACAGGGCCAGCCTCGGTCTCTGAGCCATTCTCCAGCTTAAAACAAAAGGGTCCTTGTCTTAAATAAAGTCAGTCGCACAGAGAGAGAGAGAGAGAGAGAGAGAGAGAGAGAGAGAGAGAGAGTCAGACACAAAGGCACACACACACAATCACACACCAATTCAGTCATCCTGTCCCCTGTCCGTGTGTATTTCAGTGCGCGTGTGTGTGTGTGTCATCAGGGGGTAAAAGGGGGTTCCCACTAAAACAAAAAGGGTCTCATTGATTGTGGCTCTTTTCTTTCTTTTCTGTTCTTTTCTTTCTTTTTTTCTTGCAGTACTCGAGCATTGAGCCAAGCTGACTGGTCACCCCAGCAACTAGACGAGTTGTTTGTCTCACTGCCTCTGTCAACCTAGCTCCACTGCACACACGGCTTAGTTATTGTGGACAGTGTGAAAGTCACATAGTGGTGATGAGGGGCCATTTCACTTATTTAGTAGCTGTCCTCCATAATGTCAGGTGACTCTGCTCAGACTGAGGTGATCTCATCTATCAGTCAGTCTCCAGACTACATTTCCCATAATGCACTTAATAGTTTCTTTTCCTGTCTCAATGTCAGTGACTC
Organism: Caranx melampygus; assembly: GCA_019059645.1. NCBI lineage: Eukaryota > Metazoa > Chordata > Actinopteri > Carangiformes > Carangidae > Caranx > Caranx melampygus. Next base: position 346,662 of record JAFELL010001234.1, on the reverse strand, counting down.
TGTTTCTCTCTGGATACTGCCTAAGTCTAAAAGGCACATTTCTGTGTGTACTTGAACATACAAAAACGCCACTAAAAGCATCCGATTTCTCCAGTACCCAGAGTACATCTGCTTTAACCCCTTGAAACCAACTGGCCTGTTGGTCATATTGCTTCAAATGCATGCTTGGGTGGGTTTTAAGGGGTTAACAGGTTTGACACAGATGCAGGAATAAGTCAAACAAGATCTGCTTCGAGATGCTCATCTGGGTTTTCATACCTTTAGCTGAGTGTTGACAAACTGAAATGCTCCTTTTGAAAATAGTAACATGCTGATGTTTAACAGACACATGTCACAGTCTTGGTCTTGTTTAGGGAGGACATTAACATTAATGATGGAAATATCCTTGGCTTTTTATTTGGCTATAAGAAAGTCTGGGCTAATGAGGAAGAGTCATGTGATCACTGTGGGATTTATACTCCCAGCACCATGAATGTCCATCTAGTTGTTGAAATATATCAGTACCCTAAACCTACCAATGCATTACACCATGAATAAAAAGCAATTAGATTATACTGTGCTCCTCTACAGAGTGAAATAGGACATTGATGTGCCCATTTTAAACCGTGTTCTAAGCACATCGCTCATCCAGCTGCTTTGACATACCAGAGCTGCACAATATATTGCTGAGGTTTGGGAGGTAAGACCCATGGCTAGCTGTAATGCCCTGCCCTGTGTTCATGTGTATCCTCACAAGTAAATGTTTCCAGCCTCACACTGTTGTAATCATACTAAGGTTGACTCTTTTTCTCAGTTTCCCTCCTGCTCTTTTTTGTCCTTTTCTACGTGATCTTGTTTTTGCTCTCTCTCAAACACACACACACACACATACACACACAAAACCAGAGGTCTGTTTCTCACAGAGCTGACTGTGCCTTGGAACCCAGCTGCTCACAGAGACCATATTAACTAAGATAGATTACAACAAAAAGAGACACATACAGAAACATGTACACAGAGAGAGAGAGAGAGAGAGAGAGACAGAGACAGAGAGACAGAGAGATGGAGGGATGGAGGAAAGTTAAAAAAAGGTAGAAACCAGAAAAATGGACAGGAGAAGGACAGAGAACAGAAATTTGAAGGAAGACAAAGATGATCACAAATCAGAGAAAGATGGAAGACTGCATGTACATGTTGGTGGATGGTGGTGTGTGACTACTCCCTAAACCCATACTGGAAATTCATCACCATGGTGATGTTGATGTCATCATGTATACATTTCTGTAGTTGAAATACATCTATTACAACATGTGAACATGTGAATTAATGAGGTTCAAATGTGTTGAACTAACTGCACCCTGAGAGACGTATTGAGAGAGAGAGAGAGAGAGAGAAGAGAGACAGGAAGAAGTCATTAATTATCAGGAAGTTCAGAAAGTGCTGGCGAGGCAGTGGCACACCTGTACACAAACTCCACTGCAGCTGACACACTCAAGTACACACACTCTCGCTGGGTGTGTGTTTGTGTGTGTAGAGTAATGTCAGAGCATGAAAAAAAAAACTTTAGGGACAGATCCCCCCCCCCCCTCTCAAAAACAACCAGTGGAGATGAGGAGAACACTGGAGCCACTTATCTCACATGACACAGGATGCAGCTCCATCACTGCTTTACTCCATAGAGTTATTATGATGACATGATATTACAGTGTCAGCATCCTTCTGTCATAAACTAATATCCAATCAAATAATTCATCAAACTTCTTTCTTATAGCTCCCTCAGTGCAGGTTAACGGGCATGTTATCCAGTCCATGCTAATGATTCTTTAACAATTTAATGATGATAATAAAAACAGTGCTGGTGCTAAAGGGTCCTGTGATTCCTATGGATTGAACCATTCACAAAAGAGCATTTGTCTGTTCAAGTACAAGGTGGTTTTATATCCACCTGACAAAGACAATGTTGTGAAAACTACTTACTTACTAATATTAATACAGCTTTTTATTTCATGTATCAGTATGACGACAGTCACATTGTTCACCTCATTCCACACAGAGGATCAGATTTTTTTTTGTTGTTTTTGCTATTTGACTTTTTCTTTCTTTTGCGTTTTGCAGTTTTAAAATTTTAATGTACATTAGTTGTCTTTGTGGAAGTCAATTACAGACCGAGTATTATAACTACAGTATATATAACAGTATACAGTATATATACAGTATATAACTACAGTATGTAGCTATATCCACATCTACTACTGTGTCATGGTGCACTGTGACACATTGGGGGAGCTCTGACATTTGTGCAGCAGGTAGGCAGGTAAGTAAGATAACCATTAACAGGCTGCAGAGCTAAGAATTCCAGGGAGGCATTTATCATCTTTAAATAACAAACACCTGAAAATGAAATATGGTCTCATCTACTGTACAAGATGAGTCCCCAAAATTATAAGATCTTCAAAAGATCACTATATTGTATGGTTTCAGTGGTGCATGCAGCATTACTTTTCCAGTCTGTAGTGGATCATATTAAAAAGTCATAATTACTGCATAGCTCTGACCCCCCCCCCCCCATGGTCTGTAGCTCAGTTGGTGATCAAGTCTTGATCATTAATTTAAAGCAACTGTAAAGCTAATGTCTTTACCCAAACTGCCAAACTATATAATGACACCACAGTACAGTCTCATAGTTCCATCTTCCAACAACACACTCATGTCACTTGTCATAAAACACTGTAGTTGAATTTAATAAATGGTTTTGATTGACAGAAAGCTGCAAAAATACAAGGAAAGCCAGAAAAAAAAATGTAAAAATAAATAAATAAATAAAATAAAATAAAAAAATACATGCAAAAGAGACAAGTGGTCCATTCCAACAGAGATTGCCTGCAGAGTCTCTACTTCTTTTTTGAAACTCAACTTGAACATACGGCAAATTAAAAACAAAACAGTGATAATTTTAATTATGTGGTGCATTTTTTCATGCCATCTGCTGGGTATGATAGGATGAAGGGGCCTTTTAAAGGGACAATAAATGATCTTTTTTTTCTCCATGTCAGTGGTTGACTGCTTCATGATGACACATGAGTGTCAGTAGCTCTACAGCTCTGTCCACAATTAAAAGCTCTAAGAGGCAAAATGTCACAGGTTTGATCCCTTCATGAGTTATGAAGACACTGTGCACAAAGATGGCACTGTACTGCAAGCTGTAGCAAAACAATCAAATGCAAGATACAGTGCAAGAAACAGACTGAAAAGACTGAGATGGCCAATCATATCCCAGAACCACTGTGAGAACTATTAGCACATTGGAGTCTCTCAAACACCTGCTGCTGCTGTGTGTGTGTTTGTGTGTGTAGAGTAATGTCAGAGCATGAAAAAAAAAACTTTAGGGACAGATCTCTCTCTCTCTCTCTCTCTCTCACACACACACACATGCACACACGCACGCACGCACACACACACACACACACACACACACACACACACACACATCTGCAGTTGCACTCAAAGTGGCAGCGAGGGATCCATAAGCCAATGACAACTTCTTCCATCTTCTACGGCTTCACACACATTCATACTTAAGAACACACACTTTGTTCAAACACACACTCACACACATGCCAAGCAGTTCAGAGCGTTTTTCCTTAATTAGCGTTCAATGCTTGGCTTGACAAATAAATAGCAATCATTTAAGAACACTTAGAGAGGAATCAGACAGCAGATTACACCTCAGTATCTGGCAGCTTTGTGCACACAGTTAGAATGGGCGGGGGAGGGAGGGAGTAAAGGAAGTCTGAGGAAGGAGGGAGGAAGGAGAGGAAAAGTAGTGGAGAGGGAATTAAATGGGTGAGGAGGAAGTTGGAGGGAAAAGAGAGGAGATGGATCATCTTATTTTTTTAGCTTTTGAACACGGGCATCACTAAAGAGTCTGCCTAGAAGAGAGAAAAAAAACAACTGACATAGACTAAGTTGTCTGTTGTTACTTCATTCACTGATTTTTAGGGATATTACTAATTTCCAAATGTTAGACATGTAAAACTGTCACAGAGTTGTGACCATGTTCATTATGGATGTAAGTTCAGAGAAGTTAAGCTCAGCAGTCTGATGCTTTAATCCACAAACATTTGACTGAGTCCAAGTGGTGCCTTGATTTTTTTTCTCTTTTAAAGGAAGTTGATGACCTGTGGCTTCCAGGAAGAACGACTGAGCTCTGCTGAGGGAAACACATCAGCCTGCATCCCCACATCTCTTGGATCAAGACTGGATTGTGTGTATGTGTGTGTGTGTGTGTGTGTGTGTGTGTGTGTGAGTGTGTGTGTGTGTGTGTGTGTGTGTGTACAGATGCATCACTGCCACTGTGTGTGGATATACATCCGTGAGCAGATTTAACTTTTTTGAATGTGGTTTTGTATATGTGTGTGTGTGTGTGTGTGTGTCAGCTGTGTAGACTAGGCATGACAGCTCAGTTCTGTCCTGTGTCTGTTACCAGCTGTTGTACGTGTACTTCACTCCTAGACTCTGTGTGTGTGTGTGTGTGCATACACCACTGTGTTTGACGTTAGGCACAGCAGACTGTGGAGAGGGTTACCTTCACTGATAGACTACCTCCCTGCTCTGCCTCCATGAAGCTTGACAAGAACTAGTCAAACAAATACAAATAATTTCCACAGACAAATAACTCAGTGCAAAACAACAGCAACAGAGAGTCCCTTCCAAACATTTTGCTTTCCACACTTACACACCTTGTAGCAAATCAATTCTCACATTCAGGTCAAACAAAAAAGGTGACATGAAGCTCATATGAGTGTCTGTTGTAACTGGGCTGAAACCAGCACCAGGACAGAAAGTCTGAGTCTGATGTGAAACCAACAAGAACAAAAAACACATCAAGTCTACCAGCTCATGGGAACGATAGCCGTTACTTCAGTGTTTTAAGGTGGAACGTCCTGAAACCTTGGTGTGAGTGGATTTGGTAAAAGATGGATACACAGACATCTGTGATAAAGAGGGCAGGGTCTTAAGCCCCCCTGTCAAAGGCTCTGCCCCCCCTACCCTTGAAACTATACAATAAATGAAGACATCTGTCCGACTTAGACTGTATGTGAAAATCACAGGTAACAATCCTGACAAGACATTATATTGTTTATAACACTCCTAAAGGATGATGACCCTTGAACTTTGCTGCTCCTGCGTCGTGTGAATGGATTGGCTGGTTTGCGCGCAGTTGGCTCGCAAGGTTTGATGTGGATGTTAGCAGTGCTTGGTGCACAGCCACTAGTTAGCAAGTTAGAGTAATGGACTGCTTTACTTTGGTTATTCTAAAAAAACGAGTGAGAGTGGACGATCACACAATCACAGATACCTTCCAGCGCTGGCGGGGAGGATAGAGTGGTGGTGCCAAACGTGGAGAATCAGGATAAAGGAGAGAATGATGATGAGGAAGAGCAGCTAACATGGGCGGCGTCAGCAGTGAATATGGCAGCTACAGTATCCGCATAGGGTTTGTTTTCAACCGGAGTGTCCGTTTGAATTACGCTACTTATTGTTTGCCTTATATTATGTCAATTATAATGGTAGTATTTAGCCTGTGTATGTGTGTGGCGTAGAGATCAAAGGAGGAGAGGAGTCATGGCGAGGAGTTTAGAGAAGTTTAGTGAAGAGAGGATGACAGGAATGAAGAGTGAAGGGGAGTACAAGAAGAAAGGATGACAGGAGTGGAGATTGAAGGAGAGGATAGAGAAGAATAAAAAGAAGAAAGGATGACAGGAGTGGAGAGGAGGAGAGCAGAGGAGTGGAGTGGAGAGGTGAGAGAGAAAAGAGACTACAGAGTCAGTGAGAGACAGTGGTAAGAGTTGGTGAGGAGCCTGTAACAGATGATTCTGTAACATGGCTTTGTATCACCATATTCAACTAGAGACTGTGCTTCAGTTGTTTCTGTTCACAGTTACACTACTGTGTAAATCCACAGATGTTCTCTGTGGTGGCCATGATTTTTATTGTTGGTGCTTGTTGTTTGGCATTTGTTCATTCTAAATACAGGGAGTTAAATGTGCTTGTGTTGTTGTATGATATGCATTTCACTTCTGTAGCCTATTAGCCATGGGATCAATAAATCTTATATCTGTTGTAGTATTATTTGTTGGTGTTTGTTGCGTCAGAATTCACTTGCTCACCCCCGATAAACAATCAAGCTCCCCCATAGCCCCCCCAGTAATAATTCTCTGGTGTTGCCACTGAGAGAGAAAGAGAGAGAAAGAAGGAGAGAGAGATCGATAGTAAAATAAAATGAAGTGTTGATCTGTGTGGCCAGCAGATGAGACTAAATGACGGCTCAGAGTCTCCTGAGAGCAATGAGCAGCTGGATCTGTGTGTGAGTGTGTGTGCGTGTGTGTGTGTGTGTGCATATTCAGAGCTGAAGCAGCAGCTGTGAGTGGAACATCTCACCACACACAAAGATGCACAAGATGGATGGATGGATGAAATTGAGGAGGATCATTATTTCTAGGTTCACCTTTTATTGCACCTTATTCTTCAAAGTGTGTTTCTGTCTGATATGTCCATACAGAATAATGACACAAATACAGTTTGTCAACACGGCTTTGATACATTTACACCAAGTATAGTGTTGTTGCATCATATATGATGTTAAAGTTGGATTTGTAAATGGTCAACATGGATGTTGTACATAGTGAACTATGGTCTTGGAGTTTCCCTTCATGTAAACAGTCTCTTTTTTTCTTGCTGTACCTCAGAGCAGCTGTTGGGGGACTGTACTTCCTGCTGCCACACCATTGGTCTGGCTCAGAGGAAAGACAGGATGAAGTGATGATGAACATACATATACAGGCTCGGTAACCAGACCCCACTGTAAAGCCCATGCACATTAACTGTTGGCCTTCGAGAGGGAAGGAGCATTTTCCTCACAGTCACACACACACACACACACACACACAGATACATGACCTCCACAGTGATAAATTTCAGACAGCAAGATTGAGAAACAAGGCAAAGCAAGAAGCCGAGTGGAAATGAGAAGAAATGGCACATAAGAGAGAGAGAGAGAGGGAGGAAGTTTGAGTGAGCTGTAAATCATACCGAATTTATCTAAACATGATGTAAACATGTGGGAAGACCCTTGTGATCTCTTTAATTCAAAACTCATCAAACTCTGTTAACCAGAAAAACTGCTTTTGTCAGTCTGGTGTATGAGGAGCTCCATGTCATATGAGGCTACTTGTTTGGCTTTGTTTGGGGAAAGGTCAATTTTCATTCACAAAATGTAACCAAAGTATAGAAACACAAATTTTTCATCAGAGAATTTCATCACAGGTGACTAATGTAGAAATGCCAGAGGGGTGTCAGGATGTACAATGATTCTATAATATGGATCCAGCTGTCACATGTCACGCACATCTGTGACAGAGGATTAAGAATCTTTCTAAAATAAAATGATTCAATAAAATGAAGCAACTGTAGAGGATGCCACTGGACAGAGATCCTGAGGCAGCTGCGCGAACTTTCTCTACAACAAACCATAGAGACTGCTGTGCTGGAACATCACATAAACCTAAAGTCCAGCACAGAAACACCAAGTAACTTGGTGGCCATGATCAAAATACAGTGGTCCAGCAGGTCTTGCATGGGTGACATTCCTAACAAAATTGTAAATATGAGCAAATCAATTAACTATACTTTTAAGTACAACTTATGAGCAATCTGTTCATATGAGAGTTGAAAGAGGATGACAGAAAAATAAATAACATGGTATTTTAACTTTGGGAAGTACACATAACTGAAACATGCATAACTTTAGATTTTGTCCCATAGGTTACAGTGGATCATGGCTATACATCATGATAAACAGCTTGAACAGTCCTGTGGGTTGTCGAAAATAAGGCAACTGGACTTCTATATCTTGTTTGAAGACGTTTCGCCTCTCATCCAAGAGGCTTCTTCAGTTCTGAAACTGTTGCAGGAAAGCCAGGTATTTAAACCCTGAGTGGTGGTTTCGGGTGAAACTAGAGTCACATGACCACACCCCCCGAAACTGGGGGGGTGGTCATGTGATGTTCCCTCCACTCCCGGTTTCATGTAGTTCTGGAGACATGGAGTCAGGAGTCGACACTCCTGGTTCCATGAGGTTCCTTGAGTCACATTTCCCCAGGTGTGTTTGGGGTTTAAATTTCCTGGGGAGAGCTCCCAGGACTGCGTTGTAGGTGGCTGATAGGTGGTGTCTTAGGCCCCCACCTCTGTTCAACGACGGTTTCTCTAAGTGGACATAGATGGCTTCTTTTACTCCTCTCTCGAACCATCTGTCCTCCCTGTCCACCACATGGACATTGGAGTCCTCAAAGGAGTGACCGTTTTTCTGTAGATGCAGATGTACAGCTGAGTACTGGCCTGATGATGTGGCTCTTCTGTGCTGGGCCATGTGCCGGTGGAGGGGCTGTTTGGTTTCGCCTATGTACAGGTCTGAGCACTCCTCGTTGCACTGGACAGCATACACAACATTGCTGAGTTTAAGACGAAACCATGGTCTCCTTCAACGTCACTTCCCTTTTCATCTGCATCCCCACTGACGCAGCGGTGGAGATGGTCAAGAAACGTCTCCAAACGGACACCTCCTTAAACACCAGAACCAACCTCAGCCTGGACCAAATTTGTATCCTTTTACACCTCTGCCTTTCCACCACCTATTTCAAATACAATGAAGGCTTCTACAGGCAAAAACACGGCTGTGCCATGGGTTCCCCAGTGTCCCCCATCGTGGCCAACCTCTACATGGAGGAAGTGGAGGAGCGGGCGCTGAAGTCCTTCAAAGGTACAACGCCAAGTCACTGGTTCAGATATGTGGATGACACGTGGGTCAAAATCAAATCCCAAGAAGTGGAGGCCTTCACCCAACACATACATTCAGTTGACAGGAACATCCGTTTCACCAGGGAGGACGTCAAGGACAACAGGCTCCCCTTCCTGGATTGTGCAGTGTCGGTTGGGAAGGATGGTAACCTCAGCATCGAGGTTTACCGGAAACCCACACACACTGACCAGTACCTCCTGTTTGATTCCCATCACCCCCTGGAACATAAACTGGGAGTTATTCGGACTCTACAACACCAGGCCCAGGAGGTTCCATCGAGTGCAGAGGGAAAACAGAAGGAAACATCCCACATCAGAACAGCCCTCCAAACCTGCGGCTACCCTAACTGGTCTTTTGTCAAATCATCAATAAAACGCCTGAAACCAACAACTGAGACAGAAAAGGAAAATAGAAAGAACACTGTCATTCCATACGTGGCAGGCCTGTCTGAGAAATTCAGAAGGATCTTCCAGAAACATAACATCTGGGTCAACTTCAAACCAGGCCAGACACTGAGACAGAGGCTGATCCACCCCAAGGACAAAACACCCAGGCATAAACTCAGCAATGTTGTGTATGCTGTCCAGTGCAATGAGGAGTGCTCAGACCTGTACATAGGCGAAACCAAACAGCCCCTCCACCAGGGCATGGCCCAACACAGAAGAGCCACATCATCAGGCCAGTACTCAGCTGTACATCTGCATCTACAGAAAAACGGTCACTCCTTTGAGGACTCCAATGTCCATGTGTTGGACAGGGAGGACAGATGGTTCGAGAGAGGGGTAAAAGAAGCCATCTATGTCCACTTAGAGAAACCGTCGTTGAACAGAGGTGGGGCCTAAGACACCACCTGTCAGCCACCTACAACGCAGTCTTGGGAGCTCTCCCCAGGAAATTTAAACCCCAAACACACCTGGGGAAATGTGACTCAAGGAACCTCATGGAACCAGGAGTGTTGATTCCTGACTCCATGTCTCCAGAACTACATGAAACCGGGAGTGGAGGGAACATCACATGACCCCCCCCACCCCCCAGTTTCGGGGGGTGTGGTCATGTGACTCTAGTTTCACCCGAAACCACCACTCAGGGTTTAAATACCTGGCTTTCCTGCAACAGTTTCAGAACTGAAGAAGCCTCTTGGATGAGAGGCGAAACGTCTTCAAACAAGATATAGAAGTCCAGTTGCCTTATTTTCAACAACCCACAGGATAAAGATGACCTGGATGACTGAGAACCTTCACAGACAGCTTGAACAGTATGTGAAAATAGCCTCATGCTGAGATCCTGCCTCCCTTCCCCTACATGAGAAATGACCCTCAGATCACAGCTACAGAGCACTCATATACAATATAACCACTTGTCGTATGTGATCTATGTGACATGTGTTATTTAATGGGGAAAAAGTTTAAAGTAGAAAAATATTGTAGAGGTGATCAGTATCCTTTTGCAACAAGACCAGCAGTGTCAGCAAAAGCCTCAAAAGTAAAGAAGAACAAAAAACAAGAACAAAATCAAATAAATAACTACTGACCATACTAAGATTGGAAATGTTTTGAGTGAGGAAAAGACGGGCTGAAGTCTGGCTGAGTTGTCAGAGGTGTCAGGTGGCTCCTAACCATAAAATGTCATATACAGCAGATCAAGTACAAGGTCAAGCAGCAGACAATGAGCACTAAAAGGCTAGAGAGCGACGGAGGGTGAAAACGACTGCCCACTGACCAGGATGACTGCCAACTTATTCCAATGTCACTCAGCAGCAGTAGGATGACATCAAGCGACCTGTAGAATGGCATAGGCATGACATGGACAATTCACAACAGATTCCTGGGGGCAGGACTGAATTCTTGAAAAAGAAAAAAAAAAAAAAAGAAAAAAAGGAGCCAGGTCTAAGTTAGCAAAAGACCATGCTGAGGTCACTGTCTCTGATGACCATCACTCTAACATTTGGGGGGAGGTTTGGTGATGATCTGGGGGTGCTTCAACAAACCTGGAATCAGATACATACACACAAACTTATCATCTGATGTTCGCTGATGAGTAGTGTTCCCACTAGGATAATGATCCATACCCCACAGCCATGTCCATCAACATCTGGACCAGACTAAGACCCTGCTATGGCCAGTACTATTACACCAAATACTGATTCTGAACTCATCCTACTTAAACATGAATTATATTCTATTATTTAAAAAAAATAATATGCATATTTTAAAACATGTTCATCTCACTTAAACACACATCTAAAATGTAAAACCACAGATGCTCATGTTTTAGGACAGAAATAGACAGACACAGAGAGGTAGAAACATAAGGCTGAGCTGAGTTCAGCTCTCTCTCTCTCTGCAGGTGGAGGTCAGTGTATTTGACGAGTGCTTTGAGCTCTGAGCCTTAAGGCCTGATGAAGAGAGACCAGGAAGCTGAGGATGACACACCTGCCACCATTTCAGCAGGTGACAGATACTAACACACACATATTTTAGTTATGTAGTTAATGCTGAGTGTGGCTACAGGGATTTTTAAATTCATTTCAATACTCTAAAATCACAGTTATGCTTGCCTAGAGGGTCCACTGGGTTTACACACATCAGTGTTTTAATGGAAGTGGATATACAATGTTTGGCCCTTCTTGGTAAATGCAGCTTCTAAGCTCCTCTGAAACTCGAAATGTAGCGTTCAATGCTTTCCAATGATTTGTGTGTGTGTGTGTTTGTGTGTGTGTGCGTGCGTGTGAATGTGAACTGTTAAAAGCATTTTTTTTATGTTGCATTCCACCAGAACCTCACATTCAGACTGCTGCTGCCTCAGCTGTAGCTGCCAGCCCACAACTAACCTACTGATCTGTGAGGTGATAACTGAATGACAAGCGTGCTTTGGTGTGGCTGAGTGCGTGTGTGAGTGTGCGCACAGCCAGTACCGTGACTTAAGCTTGAATGAATGACAGAGTGAGAGAAGAGAGACATCGAGAGAGGGGAGAAATTATGAAAAGAGCACCAGGAATTGAGTGAGAAAGGGAATGTGAGAAAGGAGGTAATAATGTTTGTTGGAAAGGGAGTGATGGGGGAGGATCATTTTCTCCCATCCCTTCATTTTGTTGATAAGTGTTTTTTCTGATTATGTAGACATAATGTCCCTTTAGATACCTTCAGATAGTGAGAGTAGGCAATGTGTGTGATTGTGCGTGTGTGCACTGGCTGTACATTATACTACCAATGAAGGTGGTTCTGTTGTGGTTATGGGAGTTAAGGTGATACCGTGAGCAGCTGTGAAGGCACAGAAATCCCCATAAAATGGGAGAAGAACAGACATCATGCTAATTATTTAGGCCTAGCTGCTGTTGGAGGCTGAAGCTAAATGAGTGAAGTTTGTTCTGAGGGTGGCACTCCAGTAAATCCTCTTGGTACCAAACATGAGAGTAGGCTTATGATTATAAAATGATCTTCATTTGTGATAGGGATGCACCGAAATGAAAATTGATAAGTAAAAACCGAAAATGAGGAAACACTAATTTTTAGTACCATTGCGTTTATGGCGATGACTGTGTACTGACCTCACTAACATCAAGGCATTGCAATTGCATAAATTAATATTCATGGTACAAAGAAACCAAAATTATGAAAATATTTATTTAGCACTGACATTCCAACAATGCACAATATAAAATAAAATTCCAAGTAAAATGTTTTACTTGAGCCCACTCATGAATAAACTACAGGCCTATAACTGACTGGCCTATTACTGGCTACTGAAAGACTGTAAAATTAAATATGATATATAAATATATAGATAACAATTCCTTTAAAAACTTAAGTGCAGCCACAGTGTGTGTTTTCACACATACCTACTGGCTGTATACAGAGATACCTTGTTTCATTTTCCAGCTCATACGTTTTCCAAACGCTGCACCACTGACAGAGCGTCATGTTTCCATGACGACTGGCCGGAAAAGAGGAGCGGTGTCATGTTTACATGACTCCCGATTGTAAAAAGAAAACTCTGAGAAGTAACCTAAACTTTAACAACAGAGACACATGTACGCTGTACACGTGTACGTGTTATTTGTAGTGCTGTTCATTTCATATCATAAACAGTTCTCTCTCTCTCAAATTAAATCGAAGGCAACTGGACTTGTATTTGTCTGTGGAAGACGTTTCGCCTCTTATCCAAGCGGCTTCATCAGTTCGTATGCATTGGTCTCTCTAGTCCGCACTAGTCTGACCAAGAAGGTGGAGTAGGACCCAGGTATTTAACCTCTTGTGGGTGGGTCCACCAAAGTACCTGTGAAAGTACTGGTTTCACCTGACCATTGTAGTGGTCTCATGTGGACGACAGTCGTTAGGGTCAGGTGACCCTGTTGTTGTCTCGTGTGAACGACAGTCGTTAGGGTCAGGTGAGCCCCTGGTGGATGATGCTCGTTGAGAGTCGTCTGAGGTTATGTTGTTTATTCTCCTGGGTACCGATGAAAGGGCGACATTGTAGATGGGGGATAGATGGTGTCGCAGACCCCCTCCCCTGTTTAGCGATGGCTTCTCCACTTTTACATAGATGGCTTCTTTGACTCCCCTTTCAAACCATCTGTCCTCCCTGTCCAAGATTTTGACATTGCTGTCTTCAAAGGAGTGTGCCTTTTCCTTAAGATGGGAGTAGACAGCTGAGACAGGACCTGAGGAGTTTGCCCTTCTGTGTTGGGCCATACGTTTGTTTAAAGGTTGTTTGGTTTCCCCAATATATAGGTCCTTGCATTCCTCACTGCATTTGACCGCATATATCAGGTTGCTTTTTTGATTGTGTGGTGTTTTGTCCTTGGGATGTACCAGTTTCTGCCTGAGCGTGTTGCTGGGTTTGAAACATACAGGGATTTGATGTTTGTTAAAAATCCTCCTGAGTTTCTCTGAGACCCCCGACACGTAGGGAATGACGATGTTCCTGCGTTTGTCTCCTCAGCATCCTCCGTGTTGGTATTCTTTCTGGAGCGTGTTGCTGTTTTGCCAAATGTCCAACTCGGATAGCCACAGGTTTTCAGAGCTCCCTTTAGATGTTTATGCTCTTCTGCTTGGGCTCGAGTGGAGGTTGGTATGTTGTCAGCCCTGTGTTGCAGGGTTCTGATAACACCCAGTTTGTGCTCCAGTGGATGATGTGAGTCAAAGAGTAGGTATTGGTCTGTGTGTGTGGGTTTCCTGTATACCCCAATGTGGAGGCTCCTGTCCTCAGCAAGGTGAACATCACAGTCCAGGAAGGTAAGTGATTGTCTTTGACATCCTCTCTTGTGAATTTGATGTTTTGTCCACCGAGTTGATGTGCTCGGTAAAGGCTTGTAGATCTTGGGTTTTAATCTTTACCCATGTGTCATCCACATACCTAAACCAGTGGCTTGGTGGTGTTCCCTTGAAAGAGGTAAGGGCCTTTCGCTCTACCATTTCCATGTATAGATTGGCCACAATGGGGGACACAGGTGAGCCCATAGCACAGCCGTGCTTTTGTCTGTAGAAATTGCCGTTGAACTGGAAATATGTGGTTGTGAGGCATAAGTCCAGCAACTGGCAAATCTGGTCTGGTTTGAGGTTTGTTCTGTCGTGTAGTGTGTGATCCTGTTCCAAGTGATTCCTCACGGTTTTCACTGCCTCCATGGTTGGAATACAGGTGAATAAGGAGGTCACATCGTATGACACCATGGTTTCATCTTGTGCCATTTTCAAGCCTTTGATTTTGTTTACAAAGTCTAACGAGTTTCGAACATGATGTGGTGTGTTCCCAACCAGGGGGGCTAAGATGTTGGCTACAAGCTTAGCGATATTGTAGGTTACTGAATTGATGCTGCTTACAATGGGTCGGAGTGGTGCCCCTTCCTTATGGACCTTGGGGAGTCCATATAGGCATGGAATGGTGTCCTGAGGATAGAGACGGAGGTATTGTGGCCGGTCAAGGGCTCCATCTTGTTGTAATTTTTGGAGGCTTTCAATGACCTTTCTTTTGTAGCCACTGGATGGATCTCGCTTCAATATTTCGTAAGTGCATATGTCATTTAATAGAGTGGCAATCTTAGCATGGTAATCACTTGTATTCAGAATTACTGTGCATCTCCCTTTGTCAGCTGGAAGGATAGTGATGTTCTTATCCTTGCTTAGGGATATCACAGCTTTTCTTTCATGATAGGTGAGGTTCGAAGGTGGAGCCTTAGCATTGGACAAGGTTGCTGACACCTTAAACCTTAGCTGTTCTGCCTCAGCTTCTTTCAAGTTGTTTTTCCTTATAGCTGATTCTGTAGCTGTGATAAGTTCAACTATAGGAACTTGTTCTGGTGTAACAGCAAAATTTAGCCCTTTTGCTAGGACCTCCTTCTCGGGCTGGGTAAGTTCCCTGTCAGATAAGTTCTTTACCCATCTGTCTGTTTTAGTGTGTTGGTTTGCCCCCTCTTCCTCATTTGAGGTTCCTGCTTTGCTACCTGAGTTATTTGTCTTGTGATGGAGTTTGCGGAATTTCTTTCTTTGTCTTTCTTTGCCCCTGGTGTGTTGGGCTAGTTGGGCTTTCGTGGTGAAGTCAACAACCTTTTTGAACAACGCACTTGGTAGGAGTGTCCTCAAATTTTGGAAAAAGTGGTCAGCTTTTTCCTTGAGCCTTTCTATAGTGAATAGGACCTGCCTTACTCTCTCATTAAGGAGGTGATTCTGAGCTTTGTCTAGAATCTTGTTGGCTCTGTGTCCTTTTACTGTGGAGCGCAACTGTAGGCTAGTTGGTATGAGCCTATTTTGCCTGCACCTCAGGTTAAACCGTAGGTGGTTTCTGTGGTCTGCGATTTTCCGAGCCAGCCTTTCATATTCTCGCACTGCCTTTAGGGTGTCCACCCCAAATTTCTCAGCAATATGTCTGTGAATGTTCTCATTCGCCCAGGTCATTGTTCTCTCTCTCTCAAATTAAATCGAAGGCAACTGGACTTGTATTTGTCTGTGGAAGACGTTTCGCCTCTTATCCAAGCGGCTTCATCAGTTCGTATGCATTGGTCTCTCTAGTCCGCACTAGTCTGACCAAGAAGGTGGAGTAGGACCCAGGTATTTAACCTCTTGTGGGTGGGTCCACCAAAGTACCTGTGAAAGTACTGGTTTCACCTGACCATTGTAGTGGTCTCATGTGGACGACAGTCGTTAGGGTCAGGTGACCCTGTTGTTGTCTCGTGTGAACGACAGTCGTTAGGGTCAGGTGAGCCCCTGGTGGATGATGCTCGTTGAGAGTCGTCTGAGGTTATGTTGTTTATTCTCCTGGGTACCGATGAAAGGGCGACATTGTAGATGGGGGATAGATGGTGTCGCAGACCCCCTCCCCTGTTTAGCGATGGCTTCTCCACTTTTACATAGATGGCTTCTTTGACTCCCCTTTCAAACCATCTGTCCTCCCTGTCCAAGATTTTGACATTGCTGTCTTCAAAGGAGTGTGCCTTTTCCTTAAGATGGGAGTAGACAGCTGAGACAGGACCTGAGGAGTTTGCCCTTCTGTGTTGGGCCATACGTTTGTTTAAAGGTTGTTTGGTTTCCCCAATATATAGGTCCTTGCATTCCTCACTGCATTTGACCGCATATATCAGGTTGCTTTTTTGATTGTGTGGTGTTTTGTCCTTGGGATGTACCAGTTTCTGCCTGAGCGTGTTGCTGGTTTGAAACATACAGGGATTTGATGTTTGTTAAAAATCCTCCTGAGTTTCTCTGAGACCCCCGACACGTAGGGAATGACGATGTTCCTGCGTTTGTCTTTTGTTTCCTCAGCATCCTCCGTGTTGGTATTCTTTCTGGAGCGTGTTGCTGTTTTGCCAAATGTCCAACTCGGATAGCCACAGGTTTTCAGAGCTCCCTTTAGATGTTTATGCTCTTCTGCTTGGGCTCGAGTGGAGGTTGGTATGTTGTCAGCCCTGTGTTGCAGGGTTCTGATAACACCCAGTTTGTGCTCCAGTGGATGATGTGAGTCAAAGAGTAGGTATTGGTCTGTGTGTGTGGGTTTCCTGTATACCCCAATGTGGAGGCTCCTGTCCTCAGCAAGGTGAACATCACAGTCCAGGAAAGGTAAGTGATTGTCTTTGACATCCTCTCTTGTGAATTTGATGTTTTTGTCCACCGAGTTGATGTGCTCGGTAAAGGCTTGTAGATCTTGGGTTTTAATCTTTACCCATGTGTCATCCACATACCTAAACCAGTGGCTTGGTGGTGTTCCCTTGAAAGAGGTAAGGGCCTTTCGCTCTACCATTTCCATGTATAGATTGGCCACAATGGGGGACACAGGTGAGCCCATAGCACAGCCGTGCTTTTGTCTGTAGAAATTGCCGTTGAACTGGAAATATGTGGTTGTGAGGCATAAGTCCAGCAACTGGCAAATCTGGTCTGGTTTGAGGTTTGTTCTGTCGTGTAGTGTGTGATCCTGTTCCAAGTGATTCCTCACGGTTTTCACTGCCTCCATGGTTGGAATACAGGTGAATAAGGAGGTCACATCGTATGACACCATGGTTTCATCTTGTGCCATTTTCAAGCCTTTGATTTTGTTTACAAAGTCTAACGAGTTTCGAACATGATGTGGTGTGTTCCCAACCAGGGGGCTAAGATGTTGGCTACAAGCTTAGCGATATTGTAGGTTACTGAATTGATGCTGCTTACAATGGGTCGGAGTGGTGCCCCTTCCTTATGGACCTTGGGGAGTCCATATAGGCATGGAATGGTGTCCTGAGGATAGAGACGGAGGTATTGTGGCCGGTCAAGGGCTCCATCTTGTTGTAATTTTTGGAGGCTTTCAATGACCTTTCTTTTGTAGCCACTGGATGGATCTCGCTTCAATATTTCGTAAGTGCATATGTCATTTAATAGAGTGGCAATCTTAGCATGGTAAGGGCTGACAACATACCAACCTCCACTCGAGCCCAAGCAGAAGAGCATAAACATCTAAAGGGAGCTCTGAAAACCTGTGGCTATCCGAGTTGGACATTTGGCAAAACAGCAACACGCTCCAGAAAGAATACCAACACGGAGGATGCTGAGGAGACAAACGCAGGAACATCGTCATTCCCTACGTGTCGGGGGTCTCAGAGAAACTCAGGAGGATTTTTAACAAACATCAAATCCCTGTATGTTTCAAACCCAGCAACACGCTCAGGCAGAAACTGGTACATCCCAAGGACAAAACACCACACAATCAAAAAAGCAACCTGATATATGCGGTCAAATGCAGTGAGGAATGCAAGGACCTATATATTGGGGAAACCAAACAACCTTTAAACAAACGTATGGCCCAACACAGAAGGGCAAACTCCTCAGGTCCTGTCTCAGCTGTCTACTCCCATCTTAAGGAAAAGGCACACTCCTTTGAAGACAGCAATGTCAAAATCTTGGACAGGGAGGACAGATGGTTTGAAAGGGGAGTCAAAGAAGCCATCTATGTAAAAGTGGAGAAGCCATCGCTAAACAGGGGAGGGGGTCTGCGACACCATCTATCCCCCATCTACAATGTCGCCCTTTCATCGGTACCCAGGAGAATAAACAACATAACCTCAGACGACTCTCAACGAGCATCATCCACCAGGGGCTCACCTGACCCTAACGACTGTCGTTCACACGAGACAACAACAGGGTCACCTGACCCTAACGACTGTCGTCCACATGAGACCACTACAATGGTCAGGTGAAACCAGTACTTTCACAGGTACTTTGGTGGACCCACCCACAAGAGGTTAAATACCTGGGTCCTACTCCACCTTCTTGGTCAGACTAGTGCGGACTAGAGAGACCAATGCATACGAACTGATGAAGCCGCTTGGATAAGAGGCGAAACGTCTTCCACAGACAAATACAAGTCCAGTTGCCTTCGATTTAATTTGAGAGAGAGAGAACAATGACCTGGGCGAATGAGAACATTCACAGACATATCATAAACAGACGCTCCAGAGTTGGACTGCAGCCGCGCTAACGGACCTAACTGCTAAACAGATACACGTGGTATCAGATCGGTGCCTGTACTCCAGTACTCGCCGACACCGATCAGCATGTTCGGCAGGGTTTTTGCTTGCGTCATCACAACATCCTGTTTCGGTCGTGTTGTTTCGGTGTCAAAAGTCTTTCATCCAAAAATTGAAAATGCTTTTTTTGGCCGTTTTCGGCCGAAAATTTTCAATGGCCGAATTTTCACTCCATCTCTAATGTGTGATATTGGTGAAGTGTCCATTTAGGGTCGAAGCTGGAGTCAAGCTATGGTTAGCCTAGCGTAGCTTAGCAGAGCATAACGACTGAAGCAGCCTGACTTCCAAATATGTTTTCAGGAATCACATGCTGGTGCTACTTTTGGTGAACAACGGTTTATCCGCCTGTTCAGTCCTTCTACTGGTTACCTAGCAACTTCACTGTCACTCTGGGAAGGCGTTCGCCTGTTGACATGACAAAAATGTTTCACAGTGTTTTGCGTTGAAGTTAAACACATGAGATCTTCACATTTCAACTCAAGCCAGTATTTCCTACAGTCTTGAACCTCTCCTTAATGAATGAAAGTGGTAAAACTTCCTAGTTGGAGTTTAGAAAGGATTGGAAGTACGGATGTCCCGATCCGATCACATGATCGGAAAAACGGCACGATCAAGTGGTTTTAGACTGAATCGGACATTATATCCCAATCAGGGATCGGAAATATATATATATATATATATATATATATATATATATATATATATAATCATTATTTTTATCAGATCTATAATATTTCAAAACAAAAAAATAACAGCTTATTATTTACTACCATTATGTGGTGGTCCATTTGTTGCAGTGACACGATTGGTTGAATGCAGTGAAGCGAAGCAGAACACGGCAGCAGCTTGAAGCTGGGGCACGAATATGTCTGTGGTGTGGAGGTATTTTAAAGTATTTTAAACTCCAAATGTGAAGAATTTATTTTATTTGTTATTACTTAACTACCTCACAGAAGTGCTCCGTTTATAAGTGTTAAATGATAAAATAAGGTGAATAAAATAAAAAATCAGGGACATCCAGGATCTGTTTCTTTGCTCTTATTCATTTTTTTTAATGTATTATAGAAGTGTCTGATCAGGACTGGGTATTGGCATATACTCATAATTAAATGACTTGGACTTGGGGGCAAAAAAAACCTGATCGGCACATCCCTAATTAGAAGGTTTGGTGACAGGATGTGACCAGCAGTTGCCACTGTCAAACACCAAAACATTCACCTCAGTCTCCTGTAACAATGCTGTAACCAGACACAACAACCATTATTCAAACAATGACAAAAGATCCTTGTCAGAAAGAGGCTGTTTTCTGAGACGTTTGATCAAACTACCAATGTCAATTGTTTCTCTAATGAAAGCAGTCTTACCCTTGCAAAATTGACACTTACTGTATCTCCCTGACAGGTGTGAAAATGCTCATGGCATGTGATAACTAAGCTTTAAAGTAACTGTCATGTCAATTGCTGTATGAAACTCAGCAGTGCCATGTGGTGTCACTCATGGCAGAAAGCCCATTACTCTTAACAAAGCCTCAACAAGAGAGAGGTTAGCATGGTGACAGCTCAGCTGATCAACACTGCTTCATTGGATCTTCAGGTGATGTTGTTTGATCAACCGCTGTTTGGAAAGATGAAGATCCACAAATCTCTGACAACAAAGTAAATCCTCATCCCTCCATGAAGATTATGTGATATGATCCAACTGCAACTTCATGGTGTTCATGGAAAATCTCTTCTCGTAACTGGTAGCCTATTTAAACATTGAATCCTCGTAAGACATCCATTACACATGGGGACTGAAAAAAAAACATATTTTTGTACATAGTACAGTTCATAGCAGATGTAATTTTATTTTTCAAAAGTAAGATATTAAAATGAATGACACATTACATCCATGATGTCATATGCACTCAAACATTGCACTCAGTCTGTTTCCATCTCTGGAGCTCTGAGAGCATTCATGCAACCTTCTGCCAGGAGACGATGGGTTTCGGGGGGTTTGGATGTTTTTAGGGGAGCAGGGCTGGTTGGTGGGGGTTGTGCTTATAATTTGGCACGAGGCCATGTTTCTTAGCCCCCTCACCCCCCACCCCCACACACATACACACACACACACATTGAGGGTTCAGAGAGATTTACCACAAATCTGTCAAATCTGTCAGTTAACACACTCAGTAACTGAGAGTTAGAATACAAGTCTTGTTGTGCAGAAGATATATATATATATATATATTTCACGTCCACATCTTGAGCTCAACAGACACCACCTGACTGTCCACTATCTTCACCACTGAAGACACAAAAATGAATATGAGACCCCTCAAAGAAACAGACTAGTGCATCGCCCTACTACACCATTCATGATTTTAAATTTATCAGTGTATCACATCATGGGACCATAAATTCATTTGTACTTAAAAAACAAACAAACATATAAATCTCTCTGTACCAGTCCAAATAGAATTATATGAAACACTAGCAAAATGAATGATAAACATATCAATATGATTGAATCATTTTATCTACAGTGCCACAATCAGGTCAAAGTTTCATTTGTTTTTACAAATCTGGTTTATAATACAATATGGAACCAAATATGTCTGACACTTGGCCCATTGATGGTTATTTCTGTGGCTTTGTAGACAAGACTGAAAAGGGGGATGTTTTCGTCTTGTACCGGAGCCAGAAAAATGGCAACAGCAAGCTTTCTGTAGAAATGATAATAAGCATGGATGAGTCTGACATCATTATTAGTCAATGTGCACAAGTTAGAACATGTTTTTTTTTTTTTTTTTGTAAGTATTTTTGAGGGCTTTTGCTTTTAATTGATAGTACAGTTGAGAGAGACAGAATATGAGGAGGCAGAGAGAAGGGGAATGACGTGCAGCAGAAGGCCACCAGGGGAGTCGAGCCAGGGCTGGCTGCAGAAAGGACTGTAGCCTCTGCATATGGAGCACCTGCTTAACCCACTGAGCTATATGGCACCCCAAAGATAAAAATCCTAAAGTGACTTGTTTGTGCCAGTGAGATGACAAATGTTACTTCAACTGCTCCAACCGCTCTGCTTCAGTGTCATCTGTCAAATGACACAACAGATACATCAGTGACTGCTGATTGGTGAATGTAGAATATCCCATCATCCTAAACATAAAACAACTCACCCTATATCAGACTCAATGATGTCATGGAAAGCAAATGACAGTTCTACAAGAGTACCATGCTGAATGTTCTGGAGCTCTGGTGGAGGAAACTTGCAGACCTGTGGCTGCTATTGAGGATACAATCAAAATCATGAGGGACACATTTAAATCTCTTCTACTATAAAATAAAAAGTGGACCCAAAACATAAATTACCTTAAAAGTCCAATGTTTGAAATGTACTTGGTTTGGTCAGAGATTAGTGGAATAAACTAGGGTCACTGGAAATCTTTCTGCTTTTAGAGTGAGCTCAACCCCCCCACACACACCCCTCCCATCTGAGTCTCTCTCTCTCTCTCTCTCTCTCTTTCACTAACAGCCGAGGATGAAGCCAGAGGATTTTGGACTTCAGCCCAGCATGTAAATTTATCTGCCATTTCCAAACAATTTCCATCAGGAGCCATTCAGACTGTGTAGCAGGATAATTTGACAGCAGCCCAGTAGGAAAATGGCCAGTAAGGCAGTAATGTATGATTTATTTCATATTTTTGTCCTCTATGGTCTGCTGTAGTTTCATACAAAGGCCACAGCTGGATATGAGAGGTGGTTATAAATAAAATATCAGCAAGTCCCTCATAAATGGATGGATGGAAGCAAGGATGGAGGGATAGTTGAGAGAGTGTTCACTTCAACAAAAAGGCTGCCAAATGAACAAATGAACTGAGTAAATGCATGAAAGTGAATGAATGAGTGTTTGTATTGAGAGATTTGTCAGGATGACTTAAACAAGACATTGACAACACGTGTGAATGAATTGGGGGTCAGATGGCAAGATGAGTTCAAGGGTACATGAGCAAACCTCCTGACATAGAGGAACAATGGAACTAATGAATGAATGGAGGTAAATATAGATAGATTGATAAACCACCTAGTGAATGAATGTAGTGTCATGAGTGAGTGATCAGATACATGGTTGAAGATAGAGAATAATAAAGGAACAAATGAGATGATATGACTCAGTGAATATGTCATAGAATAAATGAGCAAGGAGATCAACCAATGAATGACTGAGCACTTCAGTTGATTTTTAACAAACTTCCATGGAAGTACAGATAAATGAAGAAATGAATGACTGAGTGATCAAGTGGGCCTCTAACCTGGCAAAACAATGCTGAAGTAAATGAATTAATGAATTGCCTACAGTGAATGGATGGATGGATGGATGGATAGGAAAACACCATCTGTCCTGTGAATGCACTGACCAGTGAATGAGTGAAAGGATTGGTAAATTAGGAACTGTACAAAAATGTTTCATTGAGAAATAAATGAAGACATGGGCAAATCAATCTACAAGACAAAACAACTGACTGAATGAAAACACAGTAAATGGTGGATTTTTAGAGGCCCAGTCCAAACACACCCAAACTCAACTCAAGCTGGAAACATGTTAGTATGGAAAGTGTTCCACGACAACTGACACATTCAGCATGATGAACATATGACCAGTATGTTCTCTCTCTGTCTCTGTCTCTGTCTGTGTGTGTGTGTGTGTGTGTGTGTTCACAAGGCTATCAGGGTAAAATCATGTCCTCATGACAGACAGAAACATCAAAACTAAAAGGGATGAAGGTCGTTTTACTCCTGAGGTCCAAAAACTACCAGAGGACCTTCAGGTGCCACAAATGGATTTTTGCTCCTCCTCCTTCTTTTACTCTACTTCATTCTTTTCATTCACGAGGCGTTCGCCATCATATATTGGTTGGCAGTGACTATTAGACAGAACCTCTTTAACCACCATCAACTCATCAAGTGTTTTGTTAAAACAAGGAACAAGAAAATAAATGATATGCCCGCATGCAAATAAAATTCAAATGGGTCCACTTCTTCTTTATGCTGAACTCCAACAGATAACAAATAGACTCATCCATTTTTATAATACACTCAACAACTTAACAGCTTTAACACCTCCATTTCTTTCTTTCTCTCTTCAGTCAACCTCTCGGCTCTCATTGTGATTCTGTATCTCAGTGGCAGTTCCAGTTACAATACACATACCCCATCATACCGGACTCATTTATTAGAAGTTATACAGTATAATATGGGTCTGTGTCCAGATCTATCAGTCTATCTGTCAGCATTTGTAAGTGTCATTTGATGCCAAAGGGGCTGCACGATTATCAAGGGGTTACTGTTTAAGTGAGGGGGTTTTACTCACAACAAGTAACACAACACACTCATGGCTTCCTTCACTTAACTACAGTGCATGAATGGAGTATTCTCAGTCATATTACGCCAAAGTCAAGGTGAGATGTATCAGATCAGACGAGATCCACCTAAATCTCATTCTATGTGTTTAATACCTCATCCAAAAAAGTAATGAAAGTGATATCTCAAATTGGAATACGTGTTTTCAATTAATGTGAAAACAATTAAAGTAAAATTATGATGGTTGAATAGTTCAGCTGCAATTATGAAAGCTAAACCTTCTGTATATTAGAATTACTAAACAATCCAATAACATGATCTTCGTAATTTCCCTTAGTGAATAATCACTTTTCATCTGATCTGAAACTCAAACATCTTCATCTGCATCACGATCTGTAGCATCTTTCAGTAAAACTTTGCATTTTATGAGCTAGGAAATGCACTTGCTTGATATGCTTTGATTAAATAGCTGTTGGAGGCTAAAAGAAAAAATGAAACCTTAACATCAGACTCCATCAACAGGTAAGACAGCCTGTATTGAAACGGAACATATGTGATTTCTATCATTTCAAAACCGAAAGGTGGTCATCAAATTACAGTGAGCACATCAAGCTTCTCGCTGTTTAATATTCCACTGTGGAAATCAAATGCCAACATCTGTATTTGCATTTATCCACATGTATCATCTCATCGACACATGTTGTCCATGAGAACTGAACTGCTGTCACTGCTGACAATAAATATTCCATAAATCCATAAAGTTAGAATTAAAAATCATTTGTTTTATGAAGTTGGGAATCTATGGTGAAGTTAGATGTCTCTTTAGAAAAAAAAAAAAAAAACACCAGGGGAAGAAAAAAACATAAAGCAGCTGTTGTTTGTATCAGTCATGAGGATGATTGACATACAAGAAGCAGATAGCACACTACAGATTTTACTATGTGACTTGAAATAACTAATGACAATAAAAGCACCAGATCACCAGTGTGTGTGTGTGTGTGCGTGTGTGGACACTGAGGGTGATTGTAGGCAGAAAACTGATTTTTATATAAATATTGTATTTCATACTTCTATGACTCGTTTTGAACTTTGAAGGATAATTAATAAATTACATTTGATGTGATAACCAAAGTAACACTTGTTGACTTGTAGGAACCAGCAATGCAATGGATGTCAACTCACAACAACTTCATTTACATTTCCAAGTGTGTGACTCCACTTAACTTTGTTTACTCCTCTCACATCCTCTCCTTTTTTTTTATTCAAAGACACAACTGATCTGACAGTTTCTGTTCCACTTCTCTTTCACTCTGATGTTAAATCCATGTCATCCTCATCTTAATCATCAATAATCTTTGCCTGCCATTCTCTGCTTTAATTGAGGACACCACAAGTAGCCAAGCTAAAAAGTTACATGTTAATTCAGACAAAGGACAGATTGCAGGCCTTTAGCCACATGCTAAATCCTACTCCATGAATGTTTTAACAAAAGCAGAGGTGACCTCAGTGCACTTTTGCTCCGTCCTTGATGCTTCAGATTGGTTTAAGAAATTCATGCACACCAGGGACAGGATGTCAGCATTCTTGCCTGCACAACTGTTCCCAGTTATTAACGTTAAGTCCAGTGTGAGGGATAAAAAGTCAGGTGCTTTAATCCCTCATCTCTTTCACTAAACATCCTCTACCACTGACCTCAGATCAAACCCAGACAGCTTTCTCTCCTCTGTGCCCGTCCATCTGTTTACTGCTTTGACACAAACACAAAGCAACAAAGTAGAAAAGCTGTGCGACACACAGACTCTGCTTAAACGAAAGAAGAAGAAATTCACAGAGACACTGACCTGGTGGCAGTGTGGGTTGGACTCTCTGCCGTACGAGTATGAGCTCCTCTCTGTTTTACCTACAGGAGGAAGAGAAGAGAGAGGAAGAGGGGTTACATCAACACACACATCATCATTGCAGGAAACCCAGCCATGCATTTCCTTCATCTGGAAAGCCAGTCAAACTTGTGCCACTTGTTGGCACAATCATGTGCCTTGATCCTGTGACTGTCGTCATCACTGGACCTCTACAAAGTTATGAGCTGATGCACAGGAAACAAAGCTTCTTGCTCACTACATAGAAGGGCACTGTGCTGTTTTTGCTCCATTATGGGGTTTTTGCATTAGTCCAAATGCCACACAAGGAATTCAAATGCTCACATTAATAGTAGACCAGCAAATATAGATTGTTCTTTATATAACTGCACAAATGTTCATTATGTGACTGGTGTGGAGCTGGAGCACAGGAGGCAGATCCACTACACAGTGCATACCAGCAGAGAATAAGCTCTACTTATCAATGCTGTAACAACCATTCCACCCTTCACAACTTCACCAGCACATACATTTCCTTTACAGAGTGAGTCTTGTTGTTGTTTCCCCCGATATAAACTGTATTTCATAGAGATGATGAAAAAGAACAAGACAAAGAAAAAAGCAGAAGATAATCTCTTGCTTTCTTTTTTGTAATTGATTGTGAGTGATTTTTTGTGTTTGTACACTGTGGTATTGTATCAGTTTGTTTTCTTTTTGGACAGTAAATCTGACATATGAAGAGAAAAAGGAGTGGATACATCCTCACCTTCTCAAATTGTCTTTGGTTGTACATGTTTAAACGTGTGTCTGAAATCAGACATCAGAACTCTTTAAACACAGGCCAAGAATTGATCAGTGCATGACAAGAAGGTGAGGCCTCTTTGGCAGGTAACCGACCGTTGTTTTAATACTCAAACTGAGCAGGTCTGGCAGTGAAGAAGGCATCTGATGAATTTTGAAAATGCAGCAGCGGCTGTTGCGTATAACACAACAAAGCTAATTTCCTCTCCAGCTTCTGAACAAGCTCTCCTCTCCTGCGAGCTGCGGGACCACTTCGATGCCTATTTTTGCCACACAGACCCTCTTTCTGGATAAAACCTTATATCTTCAGCCAGTCTAAATATCAAACCACGGTTAGTGTGTAATTACTTTCTGCGGTCGGTGCAGCCGTACAAGATGAAATGGAGGGGTTCCATAGTGAGCGTATGTGGAGGAAAATGAAGCGTGTATGTGGTGAAGGGTTTGAATCAGGCGTGTATAGACCAGCGCTGAATACATGCCAACATGGTAGTCGATGCAGAAGAGGTTGATAATTACAGGCGTACAGAATGGGAATGTGGTCTGCTGTGTGAGTGTGTGTGCCTGTGTGTTTTTGTGTGTGACCGATACAGCGGCCTCGACTTCAGCTACAACTGATGCCAGCTGGACTGGTTTGGCTCATATACAAAGACTCCCACACACACACAGGCGAAGATGCACACACATACACAGTTGCATACGAGTAAATATGTACAATCTACATACATATGCTGTATAGCCCAGTACACAGACACACATGTGAATGCATTTTTGCATGGAACTGAAATATATCCATGCACAAAAACAAACGCATACACAAACACGTACACAAAGATCTGTACAGATTTGACACCTGCAATCACATGCTGCAACAAATTAAAAATCTCTCACCCACTGCACAACATAAGAAGAAAAAAAAACAACTTCTGTTCTAAATATATGAATTTACTCTTATGATTCTCAAATTTCCTTTTTACTTTAATTTTGTTATTACGAATGTGTCAAAAAAGTTGTATTGTGCAGAAAAATGCACCAGTGTTTATTATGTAATAAAAGCTACAGACTATGTTTAAAGGGACCATCAATTCAATAATAATAATAATGCTAGTAGTAACAATAGTAATTTGTTATTTTTATTATCATTATTACCTCTATTTGAACTGCTAATAATAGTGTATGTGTGTGTGTGTGTGTGTGTGTCACATAATATCACATTAATAAAAAAAATGAAAAAAAGAGACAGATAATATACTAATATAAATAACTGCATATGATACAGATATTTTACAACAGTAACCAAATCCTTCCTTTTTGTGTGTATTTATGTTTTGAAGCAGCATATAGAAAATGTACACATATATGACAGCCAATAAATGTGTAATTGTCAATAAATTCATAAGCCTATGAATCAGAAATGACTTTACACTGGTATTTTAAATGTGTGTAATGTTCTTTGTATGAGGATGTTGTTTGTTATATTAGTACACCTATACTGGTGTGAATCTTTTACAGTAACGACGACCCAGATCCAAAGATCGTAAAATGTAAACCACTGGACTGGGGGAGCTGAGAATTTAACAACTGTACAAGCCCAGTGTTTTCCTTCTGTCCAAAAGCACTGACCTTTTCACCTACACCATCTCTGCAGCTGAGCTCATGTATTACACACACAAAAAAAATCCCTGGTATTTTAATTTGGCTGTTAAAGAGAGAGCATTGAAGAAGAAAAAAAAAGTAGGCAGGGATGGAGCAAAGCAGGATGGGAAGGGTGGGCCACAAGATCACACACCCTGTCAGAGCGCACTGTGAATGGACACACACACACGTATACACAATGTGTGTCATTTACCTGCCTGGCTGGAAAAGACATTTTGAACCAACAAGAGGAAAGTTTAATAATAGTTTAATAATTAAAAATGTAAGAAAGCATAATATTTACAACTAGAACTGCAACTGCAACCTAATGAAAAAAGACCAAATCATATCATCACATTGAAATTTTAAGATACAAAATGTATTCATCAGTGGAGCTTTACAGTTATAATGCTATCAGACTACTTAGAATTGAGTCACAGCAAAACCTCTTCCTGCCTCGTCTGATTCCATGTCCTCCTTCCAACTCTACAAAATAAAAACATTTGTATCTGGATTTATCAGAATCTAAATTCACAAGCAGCTTTTTTTTAAGT
The DNA here is from genome assembly GCA_019059645.1 of Caranx melampygus. Classification (NCBI taxonomy): domain Eukaryota; kingdom Metazoa; phylum Chordata; class Actinopteri; order Carangiformes; family Carangidae; genus Caranx; species Caranx melampygus. The sequence goes on along the minus strand of JAFELL010001234.1, from coordinate 317,662 downwards.
GTATTTTTGCCTCTTTTTTTTTATTGGACAGCACAGTGTAGAGAGACAGGAAATGGGGGGAATGACATGCAGCAAATGGCTGCCCGATGCGGGAATCGAACCAGAGCCGACTGCAGCAGGGACAGCCTCAGTGCCTGCTTAACCCCCCACGCCACACAGCGCCCCCACACGCAGCTTTTTGATCTGATCTTGGATTAATTTTATCAGTGAGTCTAGGGTCTCGTGCCGTGCATCTAGTTGCTGCTGGTGTTGGGCTCTGCATAGAAAACAACAGGAGCAGCTGTTTTGACACCTTTGCAATCTTTTCTTAAATCCTGGCTGTTTCAAGAAACTTTACACAATAATGTTGGATGAAATGAAAAGGTTATTCAGGTACGTTTTTCATCCACCAGTTCCATTTAGGGCCATAAAAGAACCCACTGTTTCTACAAAGAACCTCATCAAACATGCAGTCTGGTAAACCTCAGCAAATACTCAGAAAACTTTATTCAAAAATCAAACAACTCCTTCCTGATTTCTTGCAGTTTCTATGAAAGTCTTGGTCTTTCTTTGATGCTTGGCCATGTATCCATCCAAATCCTGACTTTAAAACTCTTGACCACCATTGGGTTGTCTTTATGCAATCAAAGGCGTGTTCTCATTGAACACAAGCAAGAAAATTGTATTTAACTTGATCTGAAAAGATCTAAAAAATGTCAACTGTTCAAATTTCCTCCTGGTAATCAACACTTAAGTCTTGTCACTTTTTTTTATTTATTTTGAAAATCTCGTTCATTTTCAAGAAAAAGATACCAAAACATTTACCCATTACAACTAAAACCTGAGACCCTCTGTGATTTTCCCTGATGTCATCAATAAATGGAAGGTTTGGGGGTTTCTGACTTTTGGTGGAACAAAATGTAGAAAATCAGAGCTCTGAGCTTGTCATGAATATTTTGATATGTCAATGCAACCAAATATGTGTAACCAGTCTAAAGCAGGAACACTGCTGCCGTCAACTTGTGATATCTGTGTCTAAAACTTCCTATTTCATTTCTACCCTCAGCCATCAGACCGAGGCAAAGAAGCCTAAAAAAAAAAAAGAAAAACAAACACTGGACTGTCTCAAATCTCAAAAGAAGCCGAAGAAAAGACACTTTTCTAACCTCAATTCTATTTCTTCCTATGTCTACATTTTGTGAGGAACCCTGCGGTGACATTTTTTCCCCAAAATGAACCTAAACAGGCGCACTGGCTGTGAAAAGGACCCCCAGATGAACCGTTACTTGTTAGAGTGTGCTGGCTGCAGAGGTACAAAAGGTGGAGGAGGGGAGGTCAGCCCACTCCGCTGTATAAAGCCCATAGAGAAGTCGGTGAGCCAGGAGGATCAAATCTCTGCTAATCCACAGAGCTATGAGACAGAGAGGAAACACAAATCAGCTCCATTACAAGCTGAGAGCTCACAGGAGCCTCGACGCTCTGCTTGACTGTTATTATTAGACTACTTATTAAAAGGCCCTTAACTTCCTCTTATCAGCCCACTGCTGAATCTTCACCCAAGGAAAACATTTTTTGAACTGATTTACAGGGTTAGATTAGACAGGAGGTGAGATACTGATCTCATATGATGGTATAAGAATTAAATATGGATCAGATTTAAATATACGTAGCTTATCAGGTATGGAACTGAAATATTGGTTCAGTTTCCAGGATTAAAGATTTAGTATTTTGGCCATGAAGATTAGCATTAAGCCATTACCAACCAGGGTCATCAGTTTTAAATGAGTATATGTAACATTTTGTGTAAAGCCCCTCTAAAAATCACTATCACCGCTAGACCCAGACTAACCAGTCTGACTACAAATCTAATAGAAAGTCAACTGTATCTCAAAGTGCACTAATTTTTCCCTCACTCGATACCCCAGTAACTTCCTGCTTTACCGGGGGAGAACATAATAGAAGCTTTATTGTCATCATGTAAATAGTGTGTCAACATGATGTGCAATACAAACAGTGCAACACACACACACACACACACACACACACACATATATATATATATATATATATATATATATACACACACACACACACACACACACACACACATATATATATATATATATATATGAAAATAAAATAAAAGACACAGGCAAGGCATGTAAAATACACATAGGCCTATAAATAGAAAATGAATAGAATATGAGTATGAAGAGGCAGCTGCATTTACATAGGGGACATCAGTCTACATGAGGAGGAGGAGGTATTAGCAGAACCATTTTATGTTAAGTGTCCTCATCGTCCAGGGAGAGTAACAGCGAGTTCATCACATGTGAAACAGCATCTCATAAAAAAAAGCACTTTTCTGATATCTTATCCGTAACCTACTATCACAAAGAAAAAGCTAATTTCACTTTTCTTTGTAAAAAAAAAACAAAAATAAAACAAATTCACAGAAGATATGCACACAATTATCAGACCTCTCTGTGGATGACTTGAGGAAAAATAAACGTTAGTCTGACACTGACTGCTCCAACCCTCATTCCAAATCTCAGCAACAGGAGAATTTCTGAGGAGAAGAAGAGGCAGCCCCTGTGAGGATTTGGTGATTTTTAATATTATAAATAAATAAAAACTGCAAAAAATGAATATAAAAAATAAATCAAATTAAAATGCAAACTTTTTACTCGATTTACTGTCACTAAAGTGAAACCAGGACTATTTAGAGTTCATTTAGGAGGTTTACATGGTCAACCACTCTGTTTCTTCCTCCCCTTATTCTTGTTCTTCCATCATCATTTAAGACAGACTTGTTCTCATAACCTGGAATTTACACTAGACTCACATAAGCATTATTCTACCTAAACCTAACTGCACTCCAGGATACTGGAGTGCCCGTGTGAAGACATTTCATTCATGTCAACTATGACAAATATGACAGAAGAAGTCACATATGCTTTCTGTCTGGGTTTCCTCCAATCAAGTGAACAAACACACAAAGCTACAGTACATATACCTGCTGTGTGTTTAAATGAAGACGCTGTGTCATTAGTGACTCAGTCCACATCATGTCTCATCATTTCACATGTCACACCACAACTTTCTGCAAAGGCCAATGTCAATATTTGACCTTTTGTGCAGATTTTGACAAAACAGACACTTTCCAACACAGCACACATGATGCATGATCTGAACCCAGAGACACTCTAATTGTGTGTGTGCATGTGTGTGTGTGTGTGTGTCTGTACTCTGACACTCAGAACCTGTGGTGTTAGTTTTGTTTCTTTTCCATTTTTCATCTCTGATTTTTCTGTCTTAGTTTTTTCCATTTTCATCAGAGTCACTTATAGATGGTTCCAGTGATTGGTTTCACTTTGGATCACTTTTTTTTTCTTCAAAAGCTTCAAAGCTCATCAAATCCTCCATTCATGATCACCATGAAACAGGCTCTCTTGACATAAAAAACTGATGACTCGGTTGTGTGTCTTCATTTAAAAGTGTATCCATGCTGTGCATCATTGCAAATAACTTTAATATCTTTTTTTTTAATAACTTTAGTGTTCACCCTCAGCCAATTAGATGCGACTCCTATAATGAAACATGAAACACATTAAGGAGCAGGACTCTGGGTAACCAGATCAGGTTCTGACACTACATCCTGTGTCCCTTGCGTTAGATTAGTAAGTAGACCACTGACACATTTCATTAACATACAGGAGAAATGGTTCATTTTTAAGAAAGTAAACAAAGAGGATGGAACTTCCTTCCTCCTAGTAAAACCAAATAATACAATAAATATGCAATACAGTGCAATGCTGCATTTTTTCTTTATTAATTAGCCCTTCCATGTTAATATTAATTTTAATTAGTTTAATAAAGTTCCATTAACTGCAATGCAACAACAAAGTGATTACATCAGTAAATGCAACCTCAACACACAGAGCTAGAGTACAGTTCATTAGCTGCTAACATCAGTTATCAGAAAAGAGAAGAGAAGAGAACAGAACAGAACAGAAGAAGGAGGAGGGGATAGGAAGGGAGACAGAAAGACAGAAAACAACAGTGAGGAGAAGAGGATGGAGGAGAAAAGACAAGAAGAGCACAATGATAGGACAATGTAAAAGTTTAATTCAAGCTTTATTTGATTTAACTGATTTTAACAAAACATAATAAACCGAATGAATATCTCTGACAACTGTCTATTTAATGTATTATTTTAATGTGTATGACTTGATTTATAAATTTGCTCTTTGTTTATTTGTCATTTTTAACAATTAGATTAAATTACTTTTAGATTATGAATAGGTTTTGTCTTCATTTTATCTATATTCCCTTTTATTCATATTGACCATTAGGAGGAAATAAAGGGATAGACTTCCTCTTTAGGAGCAACATTAGAGTCCTTAGGTCATCAAACCTGACAACTGGAATTTACTCATTCATTTATATCTTGTAAGTCTTACTTCATTTCTCCCTTAGTTCATTATTTGGTATTTATTTTGTCATAAGAAATTATAAATAGACTCATTAAAGATAAAAAGAGAGGCAGCTCATTCCACAACATGGCATGCGTGTTTCTTTGTTCCTTCATCACATTTGACACCTATCACTTCCTGGTTTTTATTCAGGAGGAAGGCAGAAACAACGAGATGGAGTTGTTGAAGATCTCACTGTCGTCAATGTCTAGACTCGTTATTCAGAGGCGGAGAGACACGTCGAATTTTTGTGCACGTGAAAGGAAACACTCAGGGGACGTGATATCCTCTGACATCCATAAAATGAGTCAATTTTAATAAACTATGTGACTAATAGTGCAATTTGACGAGGACGGCAAAATGATGAGAGGGAAGAAAGAGTGAGAAGAGAAAGAGCAACGGGGAGGGGGGAGGAAGATAGATAGCGGAAGGGTTAAACTCCTTCTTCCTGCATGCTGTGTGTTATTCTGTGTGTGTGTGTGTGTGTGTGTGTGTGTGTGGAGAGGGGGGTGTGGGGGACTGTGCAGACATGAATCATTCTGAGTGATTCAAGCGTTTCCATGACACCGTCGGGCATCGGTCCAGAAGTTTCTACAAAGTCTGAGAGGTACCAACACACACACACACAGTAACATAGACTCTGAAATGATCCTGCCAGCGCTGAATTTGAAATAATCTATATATTTATTCATACCGTTGTATTCACATGCAAACCGTAACATTTTTGGGATCAACATTAATTTAACAGACGATGGTCGATGAGTAACTGCCCCCCTCCCCTCCCTTCCTCAAACCCAGCAGGCATTTATTTCTTGGCACCAGAGTGAGTGAATACATCTAACAACAGATGAAGGTATACGAGCAACGGGGACGACTCCAGAGACACAGCATCCAGCTCACATCTGTTGGCTTCTTCCTTCGGCCGTATCACAGCCCATCACACTGACTGGACCGCAACCCAAATTCTTATTTTCCTAAGTCTGACTCTGTTTCATTTTTATACAAAAAATCAAGTGTTTATAAGTAAATACTGTGAAAATGAATTGCAAACATACAGTAAATACTCTCATAAATACATTGCATCTGGTTAGTTAATCTAATGGCTGGTTTGGACTAGTTCCTCCAAATCTAAGAACATATATTTTCTTTTTTCTTTTTTAAATCCCAAAAATATGAAAGAAGCAAGTTAGGTTTATTTGTACTGCACATTCTCACACACTGGTCATTCAGTGTGTTCATTTATGTTAAAGCATTGACTTTAAGCCAAACACATATAACTGTTTTAATAGCTTATAAAAATGTTGTTTTTGCGAAAGGAGAATTAAAGTTGTCTTTAATGGGCTCACACAGAGATCGAACCTTTTGTTTAATTTTTTGGACAAGTGGTTTAAACTTAATTTTACTCAAAGTTGCTGTTGAGACAAAGAGTAATTAAGACTGGTTTATAATATAAAAAAATGTCAGACCTTTGTTAAAAAAACAAAACAAACAAACAAAAAAAAAACAGGAAGCAACATCTGAAGGACCCTGACCCTCTGGATGACTAACAATGGACCAGTGTAAAATTCTCGTTGGAGATGAAAAGCTGGATGACATGAAACAGTGCTGGCTAACTGACAGTGATTGTATAGTAGACGCTGTGTTTTGATCAGCACAGATAATTTATGTCATGTTGGCTTAGACACCCTAAATTAATTTGATTTTGGTCGTCCAAATATAAACCATTAAGCAAAAGTGAATGGATCATTGGGGTCATTAAAGAAATAATCAATATTGATTTGGTCTTAGAGTAGAGTGCAGACATGTGTGAATCAGCAAACTGCAACAAAAGTGTTGAACCATCTGAAGAACTCTTGTTTGTGATTAAAAAGTTTTATATTGTAGGAGACTTTTAAGAACAATAAACACATTGCGTCCATCCCTCACTGGGTTGTGACTAAACAAAAACCTGTTTCAATGGTGAAACAGCATTGTCACAGAAGAGCTGCTTCTACAACACAAACTCTAAACAAAATGATTTATCTTCCCAGAATCTAAAGGAAACACCTGGGAAGAGACAACACAAAGACAGAGACAAACACACAAGTCAGGTGATTGGCTACTAATTTACAGTGCTAATGGTGGTAATGTTAATGTAGCTACATGGACAAATTGACGAATACGAATACGAATACGAATACAAATTACTTTATTAATCTCCAAAGGGAAATTCATTTGTCTGTCAGCTCATTAACCATTTGCAGAAGAATGAAGAAGCCCGATGGCTGCAGGTACAAAGGATCCTCTACACCTCTCCGGCCCGCCGTGAAGAGAGAGGAGCCTGCATCTGTTAAAACTGTTAAAATCTGCATCTCTATTGCAGATTTGATTCAGATTCTTAGAGATTTAGGAGTATGGGGTGAGTTACTGTTAAAGTGATAACATGAAGTAGTTCTAGGCTCAGTATTAGATGGGGGGTCTCTCCAAAATGGCCTCCATATCCTCTAATTCTCTTCTCCCTACACAACAAAGACTACATTTACTCTGCGCTGGGTAGGCTAGTGCAATGAGATTACTGGTAACTATGAATTCACCTCACAGGGCTCTAGAATCTGTTAAGCAAAAAAAAAAAATCTAAATCTGCTGTCCATAGACCTTCAGTCATTTGTTGTTCAGAAAAGATACTAACATGGTACACGTTGAACAGTATTAGTTATTTTCAGTTTGGCGGCCATGAATAAGAAAGAAAAACTTCAAGGAGGATTTGTGCAACGTATGTGATAAAAATACATCTAAAGTTTTTTATGTTTATAGAAAATCCTACATTTACCTACATGTATCAGAGACAACAGAGTTTGTTTGGTTGCTGCATTAAAATTCAGCAGCAGCCATGACACTTGTTCCCTGCTCATGTGAATGAGACCCAAAGAACACCCCCATTACCAAACAGCCTTCATTAGCTAGCACCCCCCATTACCATCACACACACTCACATCTCTCTCTCTCTCTCTCTCTCTCTCTCTCTCTCTCTCACACACACACACACACTCATTCACCCCTCCTCCACCCTGGAACCAATAGACAAACACAAACAACAATGAGGCAACAAACAGGGTGACCACCTAACCCTCCAAAAAGCAGTACTTCAACAGGAGAACTATATTTCAAATGACTACTCTGAAGCAGTAAGGCGTGTTTGTGGTACTGAAAAAAAATTAAAATAACTTAGAAAAAAACAAAAACAAAATCAGAGTTTAGGATGTCTCTGTAAAGATGAAAACTAACTGGATTTCTATTTGACTTCAATTTTTAAATTTTCCTTCATGAGGCTTCTTTTTCGTGAAGAAAAATGTCGCTAATTTGCAGCACGGAGTGCGTATGTGGCGTAAGTGTATCAGTGTGTGTTTTTCTATATGTGTGCACGAGTGTGTGTGTGTTGGTCTCAGACAAAACAGGGCTGCTGAAATGCGGCAGGCACTGCAGATTTTTGTTGGCTGGCTGACAGCGTCAAGCCAGTGCCAAGCCCCAACGGCGGAAACGACTAAAAGACGCATAAGGCTGGCATTAAAGCCCGAAATCTTCTCTCCCCCTCCATCCCTCCTTCTCTTTTCTCCTTCTCTGTTGCACGTCCGTGGCACAACGTTTACTTTGGTCGGGGTCTGACTTGATTTGGCAACATTCACATCCATCCATGAATTTATCAATCTGTCTTTATTTTGCTCTGATCTGATGGGAGGGGGGAGTAGAAAACATGGCACCTGAAACACCGCAGGAGGTTTAGGTAGACTGCCACATTAACGTGGTTTTCTTTTTCCTTTTTCCTTTTTTCTTTTTTTCTTTGGCCATCACCTTGTTTCGTGCTCCAGTTTAACCCCCAATCCTCCTTTCATAAGTGTTGCTGAATGAGAATTTTGGAGGATTTGATTCTTTCCAGGGTTTATATTTTCCTCCCCACCATATCTGCTGCCTTTGTCTTAAGGATTTTCGGGCAGCACTTCCACAAATACCTCGGACACAATAGCATCTGGAGTTACATCCATAAGGCACTGAGCCATGTTCCTAAAACCTGAGACAAATGAAGAAAACAACGTACTCCAATTATACTACCAAGACAATAAAACACACCAAAAAGAAAGAAAAATCTCCTGTAAAACATTCAGGATTACATATAACTACAAGCCTGTTTCTGTGTTTGGAGTCCATTATTGATGGAACAATATTTAGCAGCAGAGAAAGGAAGGCTGGATGCTCCAGTCATAGCTGTAAATTGTGTTTGGGTATTGTTGGGTAGACAGATGACGACTGCTAATGTTGAATTAAAAGGTTCTTAGAGGTGGATTTAAAACATTTCCTCTTGTCTTCAGGGTTGAGATGGTAGGTGAATGTCGCGGGGAGACAAAGAGCGAGTTAGAACTAGAGAAAAGGTGTGAAATTCTGAATTAGCAGCACAATATGGAAGTATTAAAGTGCAGGACAATAAGCAGCGAGAGCTACGTGGCAGTGTTGTTCACTGACACTTACTGACTAAATAAAGACAATGTTCAGGCTCACAAGGTTTTTATGTGTCAAACAGGAACAGAGTGGGAAATAAGTGAATGTTTAACACGTACAAAGCTCATCTTTATGATGTAAAAGAAACAGTAGATACAGCTTACTTTATGCTTCCTGATAATTTTTCTTCCCGGGAAACAGTCTTACTTTCAATCCAATGAAAGAATCATTGTAGAATATCAGAAGAGAGAATATGAGAAGATCTGTGTTTTCGTTCTGCAAATACTGTATCTGCTTATGAATACTGAGATATTACAATATTGATATATATATATATCTATATATATATATATATATATATATACATATATATAATTTTTTTCATATTTGGATTATTATTCATATTAGGATTAATCACGAGTTAATGAGTTGCTGTGAGGGAAGCAAGAAGATGCCTGAAGTAAGTAAGCTCTGCCTTTAGCTTATTTGATAATATTTGAGAACTAGCACCATAAATCACTGCTTGAGTGATTAGCAGTTACTTAGCATGTGGTAATGTAACCACAGATATACAGACAATCATTGGATTACTTCTGACATCTTGGAAAACCTCTGAACATGGTTAATGGCGCCAATGATGCTAATATGAGCTATGCTATACATGAGAACAACCATTTTAAGAGCTAACAGAGATAGCAAATCTGCAAAAGCTAAAAGAACTAATAGGCTATATACAGGTATTTTTGATGTGGGAAATGGCACCTTTATACATCCATGATAATGGCTTCTCAACTATTTTATTGAGTGTAATTTACAAGGTCTGAGTAGAAACTGTGAGTGTTTTCCTGCCTTGTTCAACCTCTCTGTTGGAGCAGAGGGGGAGGAAGGGACATAACTGGAGAGATGGATGACGGGTCAGGTGTTGTCAGACTGGAGGGGTCAAGGGTCAAAAGACCCTGGGGTTCAGCACCACACTGATTTTCTCCTGTCACTGTCATATCTGTCTCTGATTATTTCTGTTCTACTCATCTTCTTCCTTGATTCCTCTGCTAAAATCATTTCTCCCCTTCAGTCCCTTTGTTCGTACATTTCTGCCTGGCATGATTCTGTTTTTATTCTTTTTAATTATACATACATTATCTCCATTTTCCATTTTGTTTCTTTCCCTCCATTACTGTATGACTACGGGGGAGTAAAGTTGTTACACAACTTTTTGTTTTTTCTGCTTTAGCGTAGATAATTGATTAAAAATAGTCTGATGCTTGTGTGAGAACCAGATAGGGTCTTTGTATTGCCTGGTCACTTTTGAATATTTATTTGTGGTACCATCTCCATGTTTAAGATCATGACCTCCTGAGTAGAAAATAAAATCCACCTCCATCACATTTTCTCCTCCATTCTTCTCTCCCACCATCAGTGACAGACCTATTCCTCCTTTTCCCACCCTATCACCCAACTTAATACCTGTATTTAGACAAATGTGATGATGTTTGAACACCTGGACAGCTTTAATATGAGGGGTAACCTGTAGTTGTAGATGTGGGAGCCACATCACATCACTGATATGCTCTGTGTGATTTCAGTCCAACCACCTGGCTACAGAATAATGACATAGCTGCTCCCACACACTGCTCAGGAGCTGGTGATCAGAGCAGCTTCATCGCAGCAGGACAGACCCAACCTGACATCACATGGTGCTGGGAGAAGGGAGGAGGGTGGAAGCAGACAGACAGCCACAGAAAAGAAGGGGATGGAGGAGAGAGAAGAGACAAGTCATCTGAGCACCTACATAGGAGCTCAGAGATTGCTGACACCTGCTTTATTGAACTGTGCCTAAACAAAAATATAGAAGTTAATACCCACACCAGCTATAACAATGATAGTTCCATTAGGCTTTATTACAGTTCATTCCCCATGAGTCAGAAATTATAATCAGTGGCAAACGGCTCTTATCAGCTCAGAGGCTAAAAAAGAACATGTCATCATTTCATTGGCACCTGCAGAGGCAAATTAACAAAAAGTATAGGAATAATAAAATCTATAATTGTTTTTTTTCCTAATTACTATTTGAGGATGCAATAATGAACCTTAAACTTAACTTGTCGTGTGGATCAAAGAATTATTACATGACTTAAGATATCAGGTTGTATAGTTTTGTTGATCACCCACACTTTTCACCATCTGCCACAACAACATCAAGATGACCTCCCCCCTTCTTTTTCCTGTCTACAAAGCTCTCATTGGGTTCAGAGCTGCCAGTGAACACAACACCAGAGCTTTTTGAGTTGCTGGAAACACTGAAAATATTCAGAACGTCCTTTCATTCATTTTCTTTTTTACAGTGAGACCTGACCCACCTGACTGACCCCACCCTCTGAGGTGGAGCAGGATTTGAACCGGTCACCTCGACAGATCTGGGGGCAGCTTAACGCTAACAGCATGGTTTTTCAGTTCTTTGTTAACCCTGCTTCCATTCAATGTGTGCCAGCAGAGACTCTGCCTGTTGCTTTCACATGGCATTGCCCGGGAAGCGTGGGAAAAAGGGAAAGCTACCACTTTACCCTCGTCTGCTACCACGGAAACCAGCCAACAGTCAGGACATTAAGATGGTGATGGACAGGGAAAGTTTTTCTTTCAGGTTCCCTGCTCTCCACACCCCTCTTCTCCTGGAGCTCTGTCTTCATTTGTTTGCCTTCTGCTCCTCCTACACCTAGAATCCTCTAACTGAAATGGCCATATGTAAGTCATATGGCCCCATCCTTGGATACAAGCCATAACAGCTGACCTTTGTAGTCATGGTAACAACAATTTTAGGTACAAAAACTACTTGGTTTGGTCTAAGAAAAGATTTAGCTTTGGGTTTGGACCTTCATTGTCATTTATATTTTCTGGAGGTAGGTCTTCATTTCAGTTTGGTTTTGACAAGTAACATATTTTTCAATAACTTTTTATCATTCTTCATCTTGATGTACATCATACAATAATACCAATCTGTGTCCAATGGAAGTTTTAGGTATGCAAATGAAGATTTTGTGTGTGTGTGTGTCTGTGTGTGTGCGTTTTGTGTCTCTGTGTCTCTGTGTCTCTGTGACTTTATTTTACCTCTTAGACATTCCCATTATCTTACATTTAACAGTTTCTAGTGAACTAATGATTAATAGATGCATATCTATTCCGTCATATTAAAACTGAAATCACAAAATTTTTGAGCTGATGACAATTAACCATAAGGGGACATCAAAATGGCATACTAATAAATCAATTAATCAGTTGATCAGTGTGTTATGTCTGCTCCTGATAGATCCTTGTGTGGAAATCCCTCCATTTTCGATTATTTGTGTGTTGAAATGGATCTAAAGCCAGCGCCCCGTCTTCCATAATTATACTGTGTGTGTGTGTGTGTGTTAGGGGGAGCAGGTGATTGGTTGGCAACAGCTGGAGAGAAAAAGGAGAACACAGCTGTGGGGTGAGAGGAGAGGAGAGGAGAGGAGAGGAGAGAGAGGAGAGCAGAGGAGAGGAGAGGAGAGCAGAGCAGAGGAGAGCAGAGGAGAGGAGAGGTTTCAAAGTCCCTTTATTAACCACTACAAGGAGAAACTACACCACTGTCATATTGAAGCAAGAGACAGGAACAAAAAACAACCAACAAAACAACGATCTGAGCATATCTCTCAGATCAAAAATTAACAATCAGCTCCTCATCCCTGCGCACAGAACATAAACTCCCCCTAGAGCCAACACATGAGTCTACTAGTCCTGCATATTGTGGTACATCGGACCCTCAGTTGAGCACCTTTAGCGGTCCCTCAAGATCCAGAAACTGGTCCACCCACACAGAATTCTGGGTCCCATTCCTTTGTGTCAGCCAAATAGCTACCTTGGCAGAGCAAGATAAGAACTTAAGCAATGACCAGACTTTTTTCTTTTCCAACGCATCAAACAAGAAACTTCCTCCAAGACCATGAAACTTTTTTGAAAGTTGTGGCTAACCTGGGATACTGGACAAACTAATGTGTGAGGGTTTCAGTCTGTGATAAAAACAAACACTGCATTCCCACCCCAGTATCCTGGGGTGCACATGTTCAACTACCTCACCTGGGCATGCAACATGGCCAGCATCGAAAAGAAGGCTCATCATTGCCTTTACCTTTACAGAAGATGAAGTGTGCTGGCCTCAGCATCCCAGACTAGACCTCTTTCTATTGGTGTGTGCTGGAATGTGTCCCCACATCCAACGAATTTTGTTCACTTCACATGAAAACATGTATTAGAATGACAATAAATGAACCTTGCACCTTGAACCAACTCACCACCACCATGTGCAAGGCAAGGCGATTTTATTTGTATAGTCAATTTTTAGAAACAGTTTGTCTCAAAAGGTTTTACACAGATAGAAACATAACAGCATCCTCTGATGAAGGCATCCTCTTGTGGGCAGGCTGGGCCATACAGGGAAAGCAGGCCAGCCTAGTGGGCAGCAAGGTTATAATAGTTTTGGATATTTCATTATAGTTTAGTTTTATTGTTTAGTTTTGACTGTCAGTGGGTCATAATCATATTGCCAATGTTTTATTCCTTTAGGCTTTAGGCACTCTCATCCAAGGTCAACTAGTCTTTTAGTATTCTAACAGATATGATGAATTTGCCTTTGTCTCTGCTGTAATTGTTCACTTGAAGAGAGTTTCCAAATGTTTCATCAAGGAAGTTAGGAGTAGAGGCTTGTGTTCTTGTTTGAAGTTTAACTGATAAACATGGCATCTGACTCTGAACTGTAGACTATTTCTTTACCATCACATGTGACCCAGCTATTGCATACAACCTGAGCCTCATCAGTGATCACAGTGTGATCTCTGCCTCCTGAACATGTGAAGACTGCTTGCTCAACATTCTCTGTTGATGATTGCACCATGGCTGCAGACTGAAAGCTAATCAGGTTCTTTACACCCCCAGGAGCCTGCAGCACAAATTACTTTTTTTAACTCTCTATTTGTGTTCTTGTAGATCGGATGTGTTGTATCATAATATATTGTGGTTTTCTACCTCTACCATTATTTTGTCATCCTCTATGAGGTCCTGTAAGCTTTACCTGATGACTTGTGCTAGCATGTGACATTGACAAAGTGATGATTTTACGACCAGGAGTTTGTCTATTGTGTTTTACTTTGAAATTTACCGGTTGCTCTGTGTGTTTGACCTCCTGTTTGGGTGGATCTAATCTACGTAGATTGCTGCGTGCTGGCCATGTGATCCAGCAAAAATAACACTCCTGCTGGAGCAGTGTCGGACTGCTGGACCTGCTGTGATGGACCAGAGATGGACCTGTGATAGACCGCAGCACACGCTTTAGAAATGCTCTGATTGACTTGAATGGGACCAATCCTCAAATACGGGACAATTCCATATTTCAAGGGACAGCTGGCAACCCTAGTAATACAGGCACAGAACATATACTGTTTACACAAACAGGCTCTACCGAAGTCACGTGACGTGATTAATCGTGCATAAATTTTTTTTAAGCGCATTATTGTTTCCAGATTAATTGCAGGCATTAACGTGTTAACTTTGACATTATTATTATTGTTGTTGTTGTTATTATTATTATCCATATAGGCACTTCCTGTACCTCGTGACAAGAAAGTGATTATTGAGATATCACTAATATCATCCTACCATCGATACTGTGCATTGTGCTAAACAGCAGAAGAAGAGAAGACATGTTGTGCTCTGCAGGAATGAAAGCACCTTCTCACATTAATATATTCAATCACTGTCTCTTGTCTTGTCTTTGTTGCTTCACTTGATTCATTTCACTTCTCAAAGAGACAAGGAAGGGTTAGGAAGAGGGGGGGAAGAGAGACATCCTGCTCCTGTATTCTGCTCTTTTCTAACCCATTGTTTTATTCCTGATAATGGAGGATGATGGAGACACTGCGAGGGCTAACTAAGGGGTTTGTAGTGAGTGAAAGGCAAGACGCTCAGATCTGTTTACTGACTGGCTGAAGGGAGAGGGAGGTTTCCGACCCAGCTCAGCATCATAAAATCAAGCTTTGACGCTGCTGGATCCAAATATTTGAAATGACTAATACACTCATAGTTACAGAGTGGCAATCACTGAGTGGCGAAATAAAAAGTTGAAAAACAAGTTGAATGTTGTTATTAAAGAAGTTTGTTTTTTTCATGTGACTTTTTTTGGGGGTGTTTTCTTACTGAATCATCAGGTCTATTTTATTTGTACTGTAAGACAGTTCAACACCACCCTGAACTCTCATCCCTGAAACAATGGAAGTTTCCCCCAGACTCGAAGAAACTACTATGTGTTTTATGCCTTTTGGTTAGTGTGTCCTTAACACCTCCTATCTACCTGACTTCCCCTTGAAATGTTACATGTCTGATGGTCTCAGTGTGAAGTTATTGTCCTGTGACATACACCCTGATGATCAAAGGTCTCCAGATGTGAGTAGTGTCTCTATGCAAATTCCTATTGACATGTGATTTAAAAGTGTCTTTGTTCTGGTTGGATATTTAAAGGAAAGAGCAAAGACCCAACCTTTGAGTTGATCTGCTTACCAGAGCTCCCACACGTCGAGTGTGTTGCAATATCTGTTTCTCAAGTATTGTTGCTATTGGCTATAGTTTGTTCACTTTGTACATCACAATAAACTGGAATGTTAACCATTCATTTCTAATACTGTCTTGTTGAGATTTTACTCTTGTAGTGAAGGATCTGTTATCAGATACCTAGTAGGTCTTTAGTTATATGGTAAGTTTCACTGGGTAACACTCACACCCTTAACCTCTGAGTTGAATAGAAAAGATTGAGTATCATGTTCTGTAATTATTTAGATATGTTCTGGGGGCTGTTCTTCTATGTTAAGAAGGTCACTGAATAGTTTGAGTCTATATCTGCCATCCCTGAACTAAGATGGGGACTAGTTAAATACTGTATCCCAAAGACCTTAGTTATATGGTAAGTTTCACTGGATGCTGATCACACCCTTAACCTCTGAGTTGGACAGACAAGATTGAGTATCATGTTCTAATATCTGTGAATACTTCAACCCAGGCATCAGGGCTATTCTTCCATGTTAAGAAGGTCACTGAGTGGTTTGTTAACCTATATCTGCCATCCCTGAACTAAGACTGATGTCAGATCTCTTAACAGCAGAGTTCACTTCTTAAAAGGCTTATATTCTTAATTACTGGTTAACTATCAATTCTCACCAATGTTTAATGGTAAAGTTATCTTTAAGTAAATGGAGTCAGATTGAATAAATTCATTACTTTACTTTGATAAAACCTCATCTTAACACCAGAAGGACAGAATACATATTGGGGAGATAATAGATAAATGTCTCTAAATATCTCCTCCCCTACAGTACACAGATATTGCATATGTATTTCATTTTTACAATTTTTGAGTTGTCATTTCCTTAATAGTCCTGTTGTGATCCATATGTGCTTCTATTTTCCATCACCTCACCGTTAACACCTTACACTTTTTACAGTACCTTACAATTTATATTTCTTAAGGTAGTGGAGAGTTAATTGATCTGCTACCAATCACTAACAGTAAGTTTTCATTAAAAATACATAATCAGTAAATTGACATTAATGGTTCAATTCGCTGATCACATGAAGATCAAGGTTTTGCTAACCCCCCTCCAGGCCATGCGCATTTGTTTTTAATGAAGCTGATGAGGAAATCAATCTATGGAGTGCTGGATAACGTTATATAACACATACGATGATACAACATTTATATATGTGTAGTCTCAACTGTCATAAAAGAAAGATCACAGGTTACAGAGTGCGTTTGTGTCATGGTGTGCAGAGACGAGAGCTGGGACACCGGGGCGGAGGCCAAGTGCTACACTGATGTTGCAAGGTTGGTTTTCAGCCCAGAGACACCAGGTGGAGGACAGAGAGCCTCCATTCTCCCTGTAGCATGTTACAAGTCATGTGTGTGACCATCACAATTACTCCAAAGCTGTTTAATTAAGGTAAAAATGTAGCATAGCCACATGAAAATCCTGCATAGTTCCTCTTTAATAGCCAGAAGAGGATAACTTGAAGAGGACAAACTTGTTGCTTACTGTATTTAGACATCCAGCAGTTAGGAATCATTTCCTTAGTGTTGTGTTTGTCAACTACATCTAACATTCACTCTCTTTTACCCCTCTCTAACAACTCCTGAGGGAAATATCTTTAGCTGCTAAATGCTGTGCTATGTTCACAGCTGGTCTCTAACTGTCTGTCCGCTGTTTGCTGCCAAGCAGGTAGTGTACGGCGGGTTCTCTGAAAACATCTGCCTGCTGCAGCCGAAAAACAAAAAGCAGTGAAAGTGAAATAAAACAGTGCAGTCATGAGATCGACACCTTAACAAAGAGATGAAACTCAGTATAAAACTGTATATAAAAGCTGTAGGTTCATTGTTTATTCTTATTGAATAGATTTTTTCACTCATTATTATTACCATTGGCTAAAACCTCAATGCAGCTCTGATGAGGTCTCACATTAAACAAAGACAGAAAAAGAAATACACTCTGCCAATAAGCAGAAGTGAACGATAGAAAAATATCTCTCAACCATTCATGAACGCCATCTTTTTCCATGATGAACATGCTACGTATGCGATCAACTGATTATCTGTCAGGTTTATTGGATGGGATTCTAAAAACCAACAGGAGCTGAGGAGTCTGAATAAAAAACTGAGATCATCTGTTTTTCATTTTTTTATACTGAAGATCACATTCATATTACAGCTCCTGTACCAACCAAAAAGATTGCTTCAACAAAGCTGCCAGGACATGACCGCAACATCAACCAGGATGAATAAACGAGGCTAAGTGTGTGTGTGTGCGTGCGTGTGTGTGTTACAGAGTGTGTGTCAAGTGCATGTTAGGGCTGATTTTGCTTCATGATCCCTCATCCCACAGCCGAAAGCATCAGCAGCCATCATCCAACACAGACACATGCACATGCACAGACAGCAAGCAGCAAGCAGCAAGCTAGCGCTTAAAGCAAAACTGGGCTTCCATGGCCATCCATTATCACTGACAAGCTAAATGTACCATGGTACACCATATGGTACAGAGAGAGAGAGAGAGAGAGAGAGAGAGAGAGATACCAAAATCAGAAAGATTGGCTGAGTAAGAGAACGAAGAGGAGCTAAAAAAACGGGGAAATAGAGAACAAGAAAAGAAATAGGAAGGAGGATGAAACAAATTACAATTGAGATATTTTTCCAAGCTATGACTCAGTGACATAGATATGTACTTAACAAATGTTTGTGTTTTCAGTCTGTATCACGGTATCCCGGATTTGTCTCGTTTCATGTCCTCTCTTCATCTAAGCATCTAAATATACAGTATTACTGCAGGTCAGACTGAAGGTTCAGACATACTGAGATGATCGCTGCAGTGCGGCCCACCACCCACAATAAACTTATCACAGCATTATATTCCACTTCCTGATTTCTCATCTCACTTTTTGAATGCATATTCCTGTCAGTCCAAATTTTGACATTATTTGATCATTTATATGTTTACCTGGAACCCACAGATTACTTAATGTGCTCCAGATTGCTTCAGTATCAGAATCAACAGGGATATTAATTCGGAGTCATGTGGAGAACTACAATAGCTTTATTTCTAAATGTACAGGTCTTGTTCATGTTAATGATGGAAACTCATGTGGTCAAATATTTGTAGTTAATATCACTGTATTATAAAGCAGGTGAAACATACATACATACTCAATACAATTTTATGTAGATCCAGAAGATTTTGGACAAGGTTTCATGGGTGCAAATTCTCCAGCTGATCAGAGAACAGACCTGTACTTGTCGCTGTCTTTAATACGTGGCAGCTAGGACAGAAAAGCAGGCAAAATATCTCCATGAAAACAGAGATCCAATCCCAAGCTGCAGCAAAATGTAACATTTCATTTAAAAAAAAAAAAAAAAAAAAACCTAGTCTGTAAACACATACGCACACACATACTGTTGGTAAGGCTGTTACCTAAAAGCTTGCCACAGGAAACATCTGTTCAGACAAAACAGACACATTCAGTTTAGACAAAACCACAAAGAGAGCATCTACACAGACACACAACACACACACACTAGCTGTGATACATTTACATGTATCACTCTGAAACATGTATCAGACATATTTATATAATCCTTATGCAATACTGACTGTGTCTGGTTAAGTTTCAAATCAGCTCGGAAATGAAAAGTTATGAAGGTGTCACTTTCTAGATGCTGCCTCCCACTCTGATGCAGTGTTGCACAGTGGCTTTATTTTCCTCTGTGTTAAAGAGTTCAAAGTCAGTGGTCAATTACAGAGCAGTGTCCCCTAGAGGTGGCAGGGCAGCTCCGTCTTGTTGCTCCAAAGCACAATATGAAGATTGAGCAGGCATTTTCACTATCTTCATGATCACAAGGTAAATAAAACGGAAAAAACTCAAAGAGAGGATAGGAAGCAGTGACGGAGACATAAAGGGAAAGTAGCAATCAGAAGGGTGGAAAAAGAGGAAGAAGGAAGGAAGAAGAGAAAAGGGGTGGAGGTGTGATGATGGCAAGAAGAGAAGAAAAGAAAAAAAGACAAAGAAATGATGGAAGGAAAGAGAACAAAGAACATGAACATGTACAAATGAAGGAAACAGTATAAAGAGAGAAAAGAGCAGGACAGAAGAATAGAAGGAGAAGTGAAGGACCGAAAGCTGTTGGAAGGTAGTAAGAAAATAAAAAAGGAAGATGAGAAGGGGAAGAAAATGGAGGGTAAACAAAGGAGTGAAGGAGTGAAGAGAAATGTGAAGGGAGGAAGAATGACGGAAGACGGAAAGATGGACAAAGATGGAGGGACAGAAAAGATAAAGGAAGAGAGAGCGAGTGAGTGAGATTCATGACCCAATGAAGACTGGCTGTATGGAAAAGTAAAGAAATGTCCCGAACAACTGACTCATCTAAAATAAGAGAAAATGAAAAACAACAGCACATGCACCCACATGTACATACATACACACACACACACACAGCAGGACAGCTCATGTTTTCACCTCTCAACATCCAAATGACGATTTCATCTAAGCAAATGATTGATTTGTTTAAACATTTTCACTTTTTATTTCTAATTTGATCCCTCAGTTTCCAGGATGCACACACATGTGCGCACACGCACACAGCCAGTTTCACAACAAAGACTGAGACTGTGCCATGCTGCTGCAGAGGGGGCAGTGCCACGTTGGCAAAGCCCAGGGGGCAGCTACTATCTCGTGCCAACCCTTCACACAGATGCACACACACACTCACACATGCACAACACACACAACATTATTCAGTATTCAGTAACAGTGTTCCAGCATCGTTGCAGTCGACTCCTCCGTCTGCTTTGTGACGCTTTATGTTCCACGCTTCATGTTTTTCTACAGAAACTATGTGATAATATTTAGATTTAACTCACACATCAGCTCCCACAAACCTGCACACAAATGGCTTTGTGTGTTCATTTCTACATGTTTTTTTTTTTTTTTTTTTTGAATATCAATAATCTCTCTGTGGGATGCATCATTTTGAAAATGAGTTAATTATTTAATTGATCTTTTGATCAGGGTAAAGTCACCATGGCCACCAGGTCACTGTTTTGTATTAGTATTTAATTATGATTTAGAATTCATAAAAACTGGACATTATCAGCATCATCACTGTATTAGATACAAATGAAGAGGAGATCAAACCGGACATGCAGACTACGCTTCACATCCTGTAGATGATCCTGTTTTAACCTGGACTAAACCACCTCATCTGTAGCTCTGTTTTTCCTCCGAATTAATGTGTAGTAGCTTACTTTCTTAACACTGCTATATCTCAGACATTTAATCAATATAGATTTTTTCAAGACACTGAAAATATAATTAAATGTTAAGAAAAAAAAAATTCAAATCGATGAGAGGAAAGACAATGTATTGACACCATTTTACATTACATATTTTATAAGATGTAATTATCATCAAATAGATTCATAAATTTCATTTTATTAATTTCGATGTTTTCTACAACTACAGTGAACACTGAGGACTGGCAAGCCAGCAACAGGTTTGTCCCCAGCCAACTGGCTAAATGAGAGCAAAAGAAAGAAAAAAAAGAAAAAGAAAAAAAGTGGATAATTTTTGTTGTATCGTATTTATGCTTTTCTCTCTATGTATCATATTATTACACGTGATACATTGTATTCATTAACTCCCAGCATACAGCTACAAATGGCTAACTCACTTTAATGGACTACATAGTAGTTTAGTGTTGGGGATCAATTCAGGGGATGCACATGTGGAGGATGAGGTCTATGTGGTCTACAAAGACTTTGTCCTCCATAGACTGTGTGGACCAGAACAGACAGGTAAGGGAGGTGAGAGAGAGAGACACTTGACAATTATTCTTCAAGCTAGACATTTTTTTTTTTTTTTTGGTAAAGGGACAGGTAGATGGAGATAGAAAGTATAAGTGAAATGTTTTACCTCCATGTAGTAAGCCAAGCAGATTGAACTGCATTGCAAATTGAGGCGTAAATGTTTCATACCTGTCCAGGTACGGGGCCACGACATGTAACCACACACTTATCAATAGCAGACCTATTGAAAACACAAGCCTGATATACAGTAATTGTAGAGGTGGAAGATGAATGATATGAAACTGTTCTTCGTACTGCCACACAACTGTATCTTAGAATCATTCTGCCACTGAATGAATCTTCACCTCACTCACTGTAGCCAAATATATTTGAGCTGAGTGACCTGGTCATAATAAGAAAAAAAGGTCAAGTATGAGGAGTTTTTATAACACTGATGGACAAAATGACTAACAAGAAGAAAAGAAAACCTGCAGATAAACTGACATTATGAATACTGTAGTCACAGAAGCTAAGGACAATTACAAGTTGCCGCAGAATGAACAGCAAAAGTATTCGCTGTTAGTGTGTTCAGGTGCCAAACACAGATACTGCTATCAATATCATCACACCATATATATGTATTAGGGTTGTGAAAGATAAACCGATGCGGCTGGATATTCGGTTTAACAAGAGAGAGATACGGCTGCATCGGTAGCAGCCTCCTCACTTGCTACGAATTAGCCATGAATTTTTAGATGAAATGATTGTAGAGTCATGGATCGGGTATTGCGAAACTTGGAATCGGTTGGCTTCATTCATGTTGGCTTCAAGCACTTACAGTTTGCGTCACCGTCTCACTGCTAGAACTATACAGTCTATGGACATAACGTAACAACAATGGCCGACTACTATCAGCTTTTTCGGACACTGCGGCTGAATCACGCACTTTAAATCATCACAGATCTTCATATTTACACTGACACGTCTCCCAGTCAACATTTAATCGACTTGTACTGTTTGGAGTTTGAATACAGCGGGGAGCTTTCCGTCCTCTCTGATTTTTGATGCGTATGTGTGGCAGCGTTACAGCGCCACACACGCTCCACACAGCTACATGTACCACAGCGTTTTCAGTTGTTTTCGGTGGATCCGTGTGTACGCAGATATTTCTGGAAAAGGCGCCGTCTTTACAGAGATTTTTTTAAAGACGATCAAGAAAATAATTTTGGGTGAAGCTCCGTTTTCGTGTGGACAAGGCTTAAAACAACGCGAGAGCTGAAGCTGCCGTCGAAACGATTCTCCCGCAAACTCCTCATTTGCTGGCAGCAAATGATGTTGATTTAGCCAGACTTTTTGTGTCTAAAAATAAATACATGACGTGATTTTTGTTGTTTTTTTTTTTTTTTTTTTTTTTTGCCAGTGCCATAAAGCAACAATGCTTGGGGATATGTGGTCTTTTACATATTGGAAAAGAAAATATTGTACTGTACTGTAAGATAGTCACTTTCATAGAACTGGCTTCTTTATTTTATAAAATATCAAAAATAAATATTAACCATAGAATCAAATTGAATTGTATCGTTATTACACTGTATCAATTTGTATTGAATCGGTCTGTAATAAAAGTATATCGTTTTTGAATCGTATTGTAACCTGTGTATCTAGATGCGTATCGAATGGTTTATCACAGAGTGCAACCCTGTGTGCAACCGTAATATGACTTTTACATAGGGTAACTTCACAGAACAAGCCAGAGGCTGAATTGGAAAACTTAGGAAAAATCTTTCTTCTCTTGTTTTAATTCCTGGCACCACCCACTGATACATATCCTCATTCAGGAAGGAAGACAACACCAAAAACACTGGAGAGAAAAATTCACAGTCAGCAGGAGCAGATAAAAAATACACCACTTACTGAGGACTTGAGAGGACTGAGGATGTTGTTGCCATTTGTCTTGAAGGTAGCTACATGCTACAGTCAGCTAGCTCTGTAGAAGGCTGATGTCCCTCACACTTAATGTGAACTACACCAACGTGTGATTGATGTATTTTTGCAGTTGTCAATGAGCAAAACACCAGACCTTCTGTGTATGAATGACTTAACAAGTGTAGCATGCAAGACGAGGACATGGCAAATAAAACCTCAAAAACATAAGACGCAGACACTTTCTATTGGCTGCACTTGCCATCAGTGTGGAAGGGCTGTGTGTGTGTAGCCTGAGAAGCAAAACTCTGGGCAAAAAGACCTCATCATGATGTGGTTGTTGTGATTCAGCAGTAATAGACTGCTAGATTACATTATTTGCATCAACACTTCTGCTGTCTCTTTCCATCCCTCTCTCTCTTTTCATTGATAGTTAACTATTTCCCCAAATCCTCTCTTTCTTTACCTCTCTCTCTTTTCATCTCTCTCTTCAAGCTATTCTGGAACTTTCTGCATCAATACTTTATTTCTTTCTCCATACCTCCCCTGCTCTCTCTCTTCCTCTGTTTATCTGTCTCTCTCTCTCATTGCTTGTCTTCCTTTCATCTCTTTTGCCATCTGCCTTCCCCATCTTAATTTTCCCCCCTCTCACTCTTTCTCTCTATCTCTCTTCTTGTCTCTCTCTCTCCCTCTATGCCTCTCGCTCCTCCCACTCGTCTCCCTAAAAACTTGGCAGTGATCCCGTCATGTTTTTTTTTTTTTTTTTTTCCACTCCTCGTTTGGGGGATTGCGAATGAATGCGATCCAATCTAGACCTCAGCTAAGAGACATGAATTTTCATTAATTACAACCTTGTCAGCAAAAGCATTATGGGAGCTGAATATGAAAATGCTAATGAGGGGAGCTCATTTGCATATCTTTCTTTGTTGGAATGTCATTAATTATTACGTTTTATGATGATGAATGCAGCTGTCGATGGCTGGCGCTCCATGCCTAATTAGCTATCAGAAAATCCTCCGATCAAAAAATGGACAGGGATCCCAAACTTTTTCATTTTACACCTCTCTTTTTGCTTTACTATTATTTAACCCCTTTTTCTCTCTTTTAATTTCTTGGTTATATAATACTCTTCCTAGCCCCCCCCCCCCATCAAGTTCATTTTCCCTGATATGACTTATCCCAGTTTCTTCCTCACTTTTGATGAAGACCATTTTTGGCAGGATGTGTCTCACAGTGCAATCTAAGACCAATGTTTTGATGAAAAAAATTCAGTGGTTTCTCTGTCCATTGTCAACCCTGGTCCAGACTAGCCTACCTGGATTATTTCATTTATAGTGACAGCTCTCGGTATTTGTTCTTACATGTAATACAACTTCTTTAGGCCTTTAGGTTATAGTGTTTCAGTTGAGCCACTTATAGTCCTTTACTTCCTTATCTTTTTAGCCTGTAGACCTTGCTCAGAGCCTACTAAAAAGCCTCACACTGAACCTCTATTAGATGTTAGACAAATTAGCAGGATAGCAATGATTTTCCTGCCTAACATCAAGCAAAATACTGTAAAATTGCATTTATCTTATCAAATGTGACGAGAAATGAGAACCAGTAGGAATGATCATTGATTAAAAATTAGGTTCTGATCAGATATGAACCATCAGTTCAGTTCTGTTGAAACAATCAGCTGACCACAGTTACTGTTGCCCACATGTTTCTGACATGACCTGACTTTCATTACCTGAATGTCCATGTCTCTCCTCACCCCTCTTTTTTTGTTGTTCCTTCTTCATCCTTCTTTCTCTATTGTCCAAAGAGAGTAACAATGAAGACTTAACAACTCCCCCCCTCCAAAAAACCCTAACGAAGCCCCCCCCCCCCCCCCCCCCGCCACTTGGCTTAATGAATGCCAGACTTAATTAGAGCACCATGATGTCAGAGGCATTAATTATCAGTTGGCTTCATTTCAGAAAACACACACTGTCTGTCTTTCTGTCTCTCCCTGTTTGTCTCTTGGTCTTAGTTTTTCACTGCGTCTGCATCTTTTCTCTCATTTTTGAATGTTAATTAAGATTTCTGTCCATTGTGTTTAGCTCAGACCACTTCTTTTACTACAAGAGACTCACACCTCTGAATTTGTTCTGGTGCATGGCACAAAACAGTGGCGCAAGTGTAAACTGGTATTTTCCTGTGATGCACTGATGTTACTTGCTCCATGGGTTGGTATCGTATAGTGACTTGCTATGCATGCTGGGAAGACAGGCCCCTACAGACGAGGGTGCCATGATGCGTTAGCATACTACCACCTGCTTATTTGGAGTGGGTAAATTGCTTAATGAAATTTTGTTCTGTTGCACTGTAACAAGCATCCAGTACATCTGGCATCACATTAACCCTAACCTTACTCATCACTCTTGGAGGAAAACTGTTTGGAGTTGGTCTATACTGGTGGGCTTTCCTTTACTATGGTGAGTGTCTATGCAGCCATCTGATGGCAGCTGTTCCATCTGCAGTCGCTACAAAGAGTGATGATGTCACTGTGCCACAATCATGCCAGTGAGATCCACTGGTTAAATTCTCTGAACAAGCTCCAAACTGTTACAAAATAACCAGACAGTTTCTCGTGTAAATTGACAGACATGTTTAACACACTGAAAACGCAGCCCCATGAAGTATCATTGAGCAGTTGAAACTTCTTCATGCAAAACACCATGTATCAAGGACAATGGTTAATCAGTGGTCATCGTCTAAAATAACACCTGGAGCTCTGGAGTTTAATTACTATTCATTATTAGTCCTGTCAACATGATGTGACAGAGCCTGCTCATGTTTCATAGCAATGATTCCGAAAACAAAAGAGTCCATTTAAAAGTCAGCTCAACTTAAAGGAATAGTTCAGTTTTTTTGAAGTGGGGTTGTATGAGGTACAAATGGCCACTAAACTCTGCCCCCCCCATTGAGAAGTACTGGAACATCGCGCTGCACCAAGACAAAGGCAGTGAATTGTTGTGAATGGGGAATGATTAATTAGTGTATTCTCAGAGCCTACGAGAAGTCCCGTCTCAAAATAATACACCAGTTCAAGAGTGTGGTATAAAGTAAAAATTTACAGTGCATCAGCTGGTCAGAAAAAAGTCAGTTTATCTGGAACTGATCAACTCACTCAGTATTCCTCCACGCAGGTAGGATATGCAACGTGAGCATGTAAAACACTCCACTATATAGGCACTACCTGTGTCTGCTGTTTGGTTCTGAGCTGGTGGCTTTATCACAGCGTGACTGCTGACAACTAGTCAATGTTCTGCAGAACTAACACTGTGAACTAACACTGGCTTAAAATACAAGAGTATCCCAGGATTGCTGATATTTCATAACTGTGAGTAGCACCCTCCGCATTACAGTCATCTAATTGAGCATGTATTCTAAAAAGCATGTAGTACTAAATGGTCAGTGGAACACATGTGGAAGATACCTCACTGAGTGCAAACCTACTTTTAACCCTCTTTCTTGGTAGTTGGCACCTATTACTATTACTTCAATTAGTAATATTTTTTGTGAATGTTCACATACTCCCTGCAGCAGCTTAGTTAGCTTAGTTAGCCACTCTTATTGTTCCATCCCCTTGGTGGAACCAGCACCTGACAATGACAGTAGGAAACTAATAAGAAGGTTCAACAGTTCCTTTGTTTGTCTGCAAATCTTCTCCCAACATGTGTAATCTCATTTTTTTCTTTGAATTGATGTGCCAATGTTTGCCCCCGGCCAAAATGAAAAGCATAAACATACAGTTTCTATTTGTTCTTTTTTAATTGCAAATGTTGAAAATTGTCACAAGAAGGGGTAGGATAAATATGGAGCCAAAGAAATTGCAGTTATCCCCACTACAATAATCAACATGCAGCTCTACACTATGGGGACAAAAGTTTGTAGATAGGCAAACGCCACCCCCATGTTTAAGGAACATCATTCCAAACAATGGCTGTTTGTCTGCTGCTATGACAACATCTGCTCTTCAGGGATGGCTGTCTACAAGATTCAGCCACAAGACTGTACGTGAGATCGGCTACTGGTTTTGCAAAGGTCCAGTCTGTACTCCATTTCATCCCAAATGCTCTGAGGGCCTCATGGGGTTTTAACAGGGGCACTGTCATGTTCAAACAGGAAAAGATTTTCCTGTAATTGTTGCAACAGTTGGAAATATGACATTGTCTAAGATATGCTGTAGCATGAAGAGAAAGAAAAAAGACACACACATCATTTATGAAAACAAGGTTCTGGGTTGTAACAGAAACTGGGGATTTTTCTTTAAGGCTCTCACTGCAAATGTAGATCTTGTCTCACGCTCGTAGCTGATAAAATACAGTTCATCTTTGGCCTCTGGGAGCCACAGTTATAACTGAAGAGCTCTCTCTTTCCCTCTCTCAATAAACATACTGTTTCATGCTGCACATCTCTATCTCTCTCTCTCACCTCTTACATACAAACAAGCGTTCTCTCTCTCTGCCACACAAATACACATACACACCGTAGCATGGCTGGCCAGATGGGACTCTTCCACATGACCAAGCCGATCAATCAACACTGAAGGGCCCAGGTGCTACTACGCACCATTTCACAGTCTGTCACACACACACACACACACACACATACACACACACACATAAACTGCACACACCCACACACACACACACATAGCAGCAGAGCCATGAAGAGATAGAAAGATAAAGGACATGCACACACACCACACACACAGCACAGAGAAGGGAAAACACACACAAGCACACAGTGTAACATGAATGACCCGAGCTTGGTCTCAAGAGACCTCATCTGGATGGATGACAGCAGATGGATGGATGGGTGGATGGATGGGTGGATGGATGGATGGATGGATGGATGGATGATGGATAGATAGATAGATAGATAGATAGATAGATAGATAGATAGATAGATAGATAGATAGATAGATCAGGCCTCAGGGTGGAGGATCCATCATAGGTCGGTTGGTTAATGTTGGATCAAACTACTTGACTACTTTCCTGCATGTTTAGATTTTTGCTGATGAGCAGTCAGTTTTTAACACATATGTAAACCCAGGTCACCATCCTGCATTTTTCAGTAAAACCAACACCTCTGCACATCTAAAATCCCAAGATACAAGGGCCATGCAGCTCATTTCCTTCCAGATTGTCTCAATATATAGGTTTAAGCCTTTGAAGAAATACATGAGCTACATACAAAATTACCTTTTCTGACAGTTATTTAAGGAATCTAGATATGATTAAGATACTCTGTACTGAAGTGTTCCCTGGTGAACCACTCCTCGCCGAGCGTTCCTTTTACATTTCCACTCTCCACTCTCTTGCCTTGACGACACCTATTCATATTATGTGAGATCTAATTACACAGACAATTTACATGTGATACAGAGCCCCTTCAAAACAATAATATACTAAATGCTTAACAGTGGTTTACATTGTATGTCTGCATTAATACAATGAAATCATTGTAGCACTAATCAGTGCATGACATCCATTCAAAATGCTCTGAGAATAAAAGCGTGGCTGCTCAATTTTAGTCAGTGGAGACAAAGGAAACAACATCATGAGGGCAGAGGAGGAAATGGAGGACGTTAGAAGAAATTAACCTACTTAATGTGCTTCATTTATTTATTCTCATTTATTTTTCTCTCAGCATTGACCAGGTTTATTTCATTCTAACATTTTTGGCTGCTGCCATGGTTCTGATGAATTCTACTCTAAAAATAATATTGTAACCTCATTAAAACTGATCTTATTCAAACAAACTATATTGACATGAGGAGTTTTACAAAAGTTTATCCCCAACCTTTAACAACATTACAAAAGAAAATATACCAAAGGTCCATGTGCTGGTTTCTAAGAAGTGTCAATAGAACTGACTCCACCATACTCCAACCATCCAGTAACTACCATTAACTCCATGTTTGTTGCTGAAGTCTAGCACCAAACAAAAACATTCACAATTCTCACATTTGCACCACAAATATAGTTTCTTCATAATGGTCAAATTAATATAGGATTTCAATATATATTATAATGAAAACAATTGTTAGGTGCAACATAAAATCCTCTCTGCATGTTTTCCCTCTGCTCCTCTCCCCACTTAAACATTCTGTGCACAGAGATCCAGACCCAGCAGGGAGAGACTGGGGGACGACCTTGGCACCACACCTAGCTGAGGTGAGGGGCTCCTGGGTAGAAGAAAGGGGGGGCTGAGACGGGATGAGTGGTGAAGAGGATGATACAGAGGTAAAGAGAATAGTATTTAAAAAAAGAGAGCGAGAGAGAGACAGAGGACAGGAAAAGGAGAAATTAGGCAAGAGGGGAGCAGAGGAAAAAAGGATGAAAGGGAATGACAAGAGAAAGAGAGAAGAATGGAAATGGCACACAAAACAGAGAGAAGGGAGAAGCAAGAAAAGAGAATTCAAAGAAAAATCATAACCAAAAGTGAATAAAATCTGAAGAGAGAGAGAGAGAGAGAGAGAGAGAGAGACAGAAGAAAGGTGGAGGGAGAGAAAGAGAGATGTATTTCTATATAAAGTGACCAGATGTGACCTCCTCAGAGGGGGTCCAGCCTCGTGGCTCAACACTCATTAATAAGGTCACACAGAGGTGAGACAGACGGCTGACTCACTGCATTTCAACAAAAACAACAAAAGGAAGAGGAGGGGGAGCCCACACCATCAGCTTTATATTACCTTCTCTTTACACACCCTCTGCTTTTTTAATACTATAGATTTACAATAGCACATCTTTTCAGATTATATCTACTGTGCAAATGTCTGTAATCTCATTTCTAGGAAGAATAAGACACTCCTGCTTTCGCACTAAATACGAATCATATATGATACCATTTTTATGCAATTAATGAGAATGACCTTTTACTCAATTAAATGTTTTTTGGACTCAGTGACAACACGATTAATACAATACTCGACTGTCACACATAGCTGCCTTTAGGCTGGAATTTATATTTTTATTTTATATATATTCTTCTACCTGTAGGTGTATAACATGGCAGGTCAGAGAGGGTAGACTGACTGACCACAGAGACAGTGTCAGAGTGAACCAGCCATCAGAAGCTACAGCCCCCTGAGAAAGTTACTGTGTGGATACTATGTTCTGGCTGAGCTTGTGGATCTAGCCACACATGCTGTTCATCACAGTTAATGTTATTTTTTTGTCAACCTTAAATATCTTGTTTGCCTATCAGTGTGTCCATGTGTTGTGCTTACAGCCACTGCTGAGGAATAGGTCTTGTTCATCCAGTGTCGTTTTCAGGCTGTCATCTGGCTTGCTGATGCCAACGTCACCAGCAGCTCTGTGTGAGAGAAACAGCTACGCTGTTTTGATTTTTATACCTGGCACAGCAGGTGCTGTCACATGCAGATGGATCAATGTACAAAACAGACCTCAGGACCCTGCCTACTCTATCACAGGCTTCAGTCACCTAGAGTCATGGAACAGCCTGGCACCAGCAGAATTATTTCCTCCCTTCTAACCAATCACAGAGGGCCACTTTTTGAATAATCAGATAAGGGGAATAAAGATGAAGCAGTTGTCCTAGTGCTAAAGTCAGTTTCTCATAGTTGCATTAGTTTGTTGTTGTGCGCTCACTGATTAAAACCTTGACCAGTGTCATGTTATAGTTTAAGGCTGGATCTTCTGTGTGAAAGGCCTCCTTAAATGACATGTGACATGAAAAGTGAAACCAGATGAAGCTGTGTGTGAGCATGAGTGTGAGGTTGTGAGGGGTGACAGGGTGGCTCACCTGGTCTAGAGTGCAGCTAAACACAGGAATACAAATATCCATACATACTCATTTGCTGTATAACCACATATGCCATAGGAATGTTGGGAGTTCAGTGTTTATACTTTCCACACACTCACACAAAAAACACACACAAAGCACATGCACATATGCAGACACATACATAAAGCTAATATCACACTCTGACACAAAGACAGAAAATTAAATATGAACACAAAACATACACAGATTGCAACATACATACAACTACATTCATACATAACTACATGGATAAAAAATCTCACATCACACACTCAGACACTGACACCATAAAGTCCCAGCATACACAAACACAAACCACCACAGACACACACATACATCAGATACAGAACTGATGTAAAGAATCCACACACACACACACACACACACAAATAAATGGATATACACACATCCATCTACCTCATACACAAATGTCTGTATATATGTAAGTGCAACTCCACATTTGCACACAAAGCACACACACATCTGAGTGCTATATCACCACAGTAATTTCAATGTGTGTGTGCGTGTGTGTGTGGCAGCAGATTAATCTAGTGGGGTTGCTGAGATGACACTAATCCCTTCACTGATTATCTAGAGCATAACATCACTCTAATCCGGTGGTGGGGTGGGGGGGCAGACAAGAGACAAGGTTAGAGAGAGAGAGAGAGAGAGAGAGAGAGAGACTCAGGATGGGTTCATCAAATTCTACTACAATGTTGTTTCTTTCTTCTTTCACTTTGAGTTCATTTCAGGTAAGAACTAGTCCAACCTGAGAATAATCTAAAACATCTGCAGTAATTCACCATAAATTGCAAGGATTATGGATCGACATATTAAGTATTTTACACTCAGAGTGGCCTCACAGAGCACAGCAACATCCCAATTGATGTTCTTTCTTGTTTCAGGTGACACATCTGTTTGCACTGATGGAAAATTACCAAAAGTGCACTAAACACCAGTCATAGAAGTCAGAAGATGATCAGCAGTCTTTCTTTGATTTTAACAAACTCAACGTGATGTACTGTTCACATGCCACCTGTTCACCTACATAGCATCTGCAGTAGATAACCCACAACCCAGAAACACAATTTGCCCCATTTGAAACTGTCCTGCCTCCGTAGATGGGATTCTGTAAATCTTTATCACAGCAGTTGTCTACAAGCCACACAAAGGTGAAATTTACACTTAAATAGAAGAGTATCAAACAGTATGCTTCAGTTATAGGATAAATGTTTTCAGAGATCAGGAATAACTCACTGGTTTGGAAAGGCTAGCAACCCTGACAGAGCCATGGATGCTTTCTTAACAACCTCTTTGCAACATGTTAACATCCTGCAACATCTCTAATGAGGGGAACATCTGACAAATTAGTAGTTCAATACACATGAAGCAGCAGGTGAGTGTGACAGTAGTACACAACTGAGACACAATATTAGTTATGAGCTGAATTCTAGTAGAATGTCTGAGCAGCATCTTAGTGATCAACCAGTCAAAGTGACTCCTATTTTTTCAGACAAGGCCATTCAGTGTATTTGTAATATTTGGTTGTTTGTAGTTGTTAAAACCAGAGAAGCTGAAGTCTGCACATCAAGTCCAGTCTTATTATTATTCTGTCTTCAACTTTAATTGTAACACTTGCACTAGTTGAGACAGCATTGCTGATATTAATGACAGCTGTGGGGTTAGTACTGATACTCCACCACAACAATTCCCATTAAAACATACAAAGAGAGAGAGAGAAGGAGAGAGAAAGATGCCAATTTCACAAAGAAATTACTCCGTTTAAATTGCAACAGGCACCGTTAGAAAGTGAAGAGGATGTTTTCTACAATGGTAGACCTGTGTGTGTGTGTGTGTGTGTGTGTGTGTGTGTTCCATATCCCGCGCTGTCTCTGTCTCTTAGTGTTATCATTATCAAAGTAAATTGTAGCTCCCATGTGCCAGATGAAGAATACAGTATTTCCATTTCTGACTCTCCGTTGTCTCTTTCCTCTCTGCCTCTGCAGCTACACACCATAATCACAACACTGTCACAACACATTGTGCACACATTGGATCATCAAGTTTGAAATTTCTTTCATTTTATGTGTATATATACACAGAATTTTCTTAATTTGCAGCGGGCCTTCACAGCAGATTAATGTTCACCGTTTGGATTCACATGTACATGGATGTCCATATACTTTTGGCCTCATTGTGTAAATGCCATCATAGCTCAGGTTGCTAGTTTGTCTTTGTGCCTCATCATTAAAAATGCTTTGGTGGTGGATGGTGGATCCAGGTGGATGGGGCTTGGGGAATAGCTGAGAGTGGTACTAACTGTTTTACTGTGATCACAAAGTGACAGGAAGTCCTGATGGCTGGTTTTAAGGCTCAGTCTCTGAATACAAGCTGTGTTGATTTCTCTGTGGACTGAGGCTTTGATACTTTCACAGTATTAATATAGAACCTAGAGCTGCTTTATAAACAAATAACACATGAATTTATACACCATATGGGACCTTTAAGTTCTGATGTTACACAAGAAACACAAGATGTATGATAAAAAATCAAGAGTTCAAAGAGAGAGAAAGAGTGAGTGAGCAGGTAAAGTCAGATAGCTGAGAGCTGACATCCTCCATATTTGATGCATCCAGTCAAAGGTAATTAAGGTCTGTGTAGTGTGTACATCTGCATGTGTGTGTATGACTGATTATGTGACTGCATGCATGTGTATGAGAGAGAGACAGAGAGAGAGAAGCAGATTATCTGTGTCAGTGGCCATTTGCTCACAACTGGCATCACATCGGAGAAAGCCAGAGGCAGACAGCATCATGGGTAAATGAGCACACACTGCCTGGCGCGCTCTACACACTGGGCCAAGTGAGAGAGAGAGAGAGAGAGAGAGAGAGAGACAGAAAATGCATGCTAGATGACCTGTCTCCTCCAGTGTACACTTCACTAATTCTCTGCAGACACACACACCAACACATCATAATATCAAAATCTAACAAAGCACCCAATCCAAAGTTGATGACAAGAAAGAGCTTCAACACACACACACACACACACACACCAAGGTTGCACTGTACCTGTTAGCCTGGAGTTAGCGTATGGAGGTGAGAGGCTGTCATGTGATGCCATGTACTGAGACCCATCTGCATAACTCTGGGGACAGGGACAGACAAGTGAGGTGAGGGATCACATTTGCTTATTATACCTAGTTGTTACACTATATCTGCAGCAGTCTGTAGTGGTAAAGTAAGTAGCAGCAGCAGCAGCAGAGATAGAAGATGCTGGGATGCCTGATCACTTATATTTTCCATTATTACAAAGCAGTACAGTCCACACTCAGCTTAAAGTGATTGGTTTGGGAAATACTATAATATGTGTTTATTTACTTCCCTGCAGAGAGAAGAAGAGATCAGCACTGCTCTCAAGTCAGTGTAGTTTAATGTAAACAGAGGGAAATAACTTACTTGTCTCTGTCCAAAGCCAATAAAAACCACCCAGCGACTCTATAGTTCACTAATTAACATGCTGATCTTATGTTTAATCTATACCAAAAAATAATGATGGCAAGAGGATGCAAAATACTCAAGCACAGACTTTAGAACAAGATACAGTATTTTATCTCTGAACTGTGGAGATTGTCCCAGGCTAGCTGTTTCTCCCTTTTTCAATTCTTTCACCAATGTTAAGATACTTGACTGTTGCCTACATCCTTATAATAAGTGTTCACACAGTGGTGGTATCAATAATGTTCTTTACCTCTTGGCAGGAAAACAAATAAGCATATTGAAAGACCATCTTTTCAAAATGAGCCCATAGGTCATCAATGCAAGGTTCTTCCTGCCCACCAGGAGCTGCCTTCATCATTTTTCGTTTCTCGTTAACTGACTGATTCCATTTCCATGATTTCCGTATTCCATGTTGTAAATTGTTTTCTTTGTCTGTATACAACATCTATGCACGTCTGCCCACCCTGCTCACCCTGAGGTTTCTCCATTTTTTTTCCCTGTTAAAGGGTTTTCTTGGGAGTTCTTCCTCAGTCGATGTGAGGGTCTAAGGGCAGAGGATGTTGTCATAATGCTGTTGTAAAACCCTTTGAGACAAACTGTTTGTAAAAACGGGCTATACAAATAAAATTGCCTTGCCTTGCCTTGCCTTGCCTTATTATAACTCAGGTACATGCGTTTTGTAAGGAACAACTTGTTTTAACCCAAACCATAATCTTCCTTAAACCTAACTGGGAATTGTTTGTCCCAAAACTTCACTGTATGTTTATTATCACAAGGGGAACAACAGTTGAACAACAATAACCAGCCATACGTTAAAGGAATTGCTGAATATTACCAGGTCTGAGCAATTTCAGTTGGAATGGTCGCTTTGGCATTTGACTTTGAGGAAAAGATGTACATGATTTGCATTCACATCTGGAGACTGATTTGTAGGCCAGCAGCACACTGTTTCATTTAAAACACCACACATTTGACTTTGCCGATCCTGTGATTAAGGTATCACAAAGGAAACTTATATTATGACATCATGTTGTAAATGCAATGACACTCTAAACATGCACCAATGGCAAAACTTACAAATAAATCCTTTAATGATAAGAATAATGCTTTGGTTACTCTTTCTTACCTTGGAGGAGCGACTTCCACCTGCCCATGATCCTGCACTCGTTCGCTCCTCTACATCTGTATGAGAGAGCAAGAGAGAGAGAGAGAGATGACTAGAAGCAACACACAATAGCAATAATGGCAGTTTAGAGTTTGAAAGTATGGCCAAAAACGCATGAGCAAAAGTAAACATTTGGTCATTTCATATTCATGGGTTTCACTGCATTTGATGTTTTAAATCCATAAACCAGTGACTTATTCATCAGCTGTTCTTGTTTGCGTCATACTAAGCATCTTCAATCCTCAAAACTGGATTTTAATCACTCACATACAGTAATCAATATCCTTCATCACTTTCAACATAGACATGCACCAACATTTAATAATCTGTATACTATTACTGTACTGAGTGTATAATCGAGGACAGCAGCATATATTATTGTCTCTCTAGTCTACATGTCATTAAACATTATTGATTATGATTGTAGAGCCTTTAATGTGTCTCTGTGAAATTTAATGGTCCTTTAAGCCTCCCACAGTCCACTAATCCTCACTGAAATCACACTGGATTCAGGATGTTATATCTGTGAAAGGTCACTCTGCCAAGTGAGAGGTCACAGGTGTCCTGATCTTAGTGCTTGGTGAAAAGTCACAGGATCAAGTAGTTTAGTAGATAATCTGAAGTGAATCTTAACCAAAGTGGTAGAGGATCAGAAAGAGAGTAATTTTCATATGAGGTGAATAAATAACCATAAATATGACTGCAGAGGTCAAGATACACTGACATCTACAGAGGGACAGAGAGACAGGTAGATTAGTTCATCCATGTAGAATGAAATGTGCAAGCACAGCTCTTACTGACAGTGTTCACATATACTCTCTCTCTCTCTCTCTCTCACACACACACACACACACAGAGTCATCTCATGCATTATATTGCACAAATCTCTCCAGTAGACACTCCATTGTGTCAGTGTGTATTATGTGATTGTGTGGTGAGCAGCTTACATTCACTGTCAAGTCATTTGGAATGTCAGCCTATCTGCATGTGTGTGTGTGTGGTCACACAATAGAAATTAACAGTTTCAGTTGCATGACGCCTTCTGGAGTCAAACCAGACAACATTATCAAAAAAGTACCTCTGGGCTACTGATTTGTAAAACAGAATACAACTGAATACAATATAATTTATGCAGGTTTAGTTCAGATTACATGAAAGTGCTTGATGGTAAATTGGATTAAGCATCAAATATAGGTTATGTTATGTTACATTGACGGTTTAGCAAACATGCACAAATGATCAGCTTGATTTAGGGAACACACACGTGATGGCACAGGAACAACCTCTCAATTAAATTCACAGAAAACAGAGTGGACTCAAAGAACACACACTTGATTGTTTAGGAACTCACTCAATCAGTTTGATTTAGGTAACACTGGATTTTAGGGCTCAGGTTTAGGGAACACACATGGGATCAGACGGGTTTAGACTATACTTTAGACTACACAAATCAAACACACTAGTTTGATTTGACAGAAATTAATGGTTGAGGTTCATAGAACTTCAGATGCATTGGTACAATATTCAACAGCAAAACCAATGACCTCTGTGCTGAAGCCTGGCTTTGGATTAAATCTCACCATCAAACTTTTGGTACTGTGAGAAAAAAGCTTTATTTTGAACATGCTTCAGGGTACAACCCAATAATATTTGGATGCATCTGGTAATTGTGAGACTTTCTACTTTATATTCTATCACATACAATATTTAATTACACAGATGGTTGTTAAAATTGTAAAAAAGGGATAGAGTTTGGGTTAAAAAAAATATATAGTCTGATTGAAAGCAGGAGAAGAGAAGGAGAAAATGAATTAAAAGTAGAAGAGGAGAGTTTGAGTCTGGTCCAGATGGAGAAGTGGAAGTGCTGATGGGAGGAAGAGGATGAGGAGGATTGCAATTCCCTCAACCAAGGAAAGCATCCTTCAGTATTGAAAAGTAAGAGGTGGGGAGAGATTGGAAGAGAGGGAGAAAGGGAGTGTAGGAGTTTAAAGATGTGGAGGAGGAGGAGAGAAGGAGGAGAGAAGGAGGTGTCCATATGTCCTGCACCTGATAAGGCCTCCGATTGAGGGCTATAAATTACATCAGAGAGAGAGAGGAAGAGAAAGAGAGAGAGAGAATTTACACACAAGCAGGAAAACACACTCTTAAAAGCACACATACATACCTCTCTCTCTCTGTCTTTGATGCACATGTGCGTGTGCACGCACGCACGCACACACACACACACACACACACACACACACACACGCTGCAGGTTATCTATCATCAGTTAATGAACTTAGACTGACAGACAGCTCCATGTCTCTCACACTGATCCTATTAAGACCTGCCTGACACAAAACAGACTCCTATTAATACAGTTAGCCTGTGTGTGTGTGTGTGTGTGTGTGTGTGTGATCACTGGGGATAAAAACAGGCCTGTACCCAAGCATGACCACTGAGGCACTCTTTGTGTTATTTAGACTGAGGGATAGATTGGTGTGTGTGTGTGTGTGCGCACGAGAGAAAGAGAGACAGAGAGAGAGAGAGAGAGATTTAGATGACTAGAAGCAACACAAAGGAGAGAGAGTACCAGTCTACGAAGAGGGAAAAGAAGTGAACAAAGAGAGTTTTCTCTCCAATATCATATTTTGTTATTGTGTAAATATACTAGGTGAAAGTGCTTCATACATTCCAGGAAAACAAAAACATATTAGGGATATTTATGCAATTTGATGTGATGAAATTGTGAGAATTTGCTAAAACTGCAGGAGCTAGAAAAAATGCAATGAAATGAAAAATTAAAAAAAATTTAAATCATTGGCCTTTTGGGTTCAATCATTGGATTTTTATTCTTTCTCACACACACACAGGCACCATTTTGCTTATATTCTTGCGCGAGGCGATAACTTTTCACATTGTGTAATTCATACTATTCCCAAGGCAACAGGGGGAAAATGGTGATCCTGATCCCGTGTTAAGTAAACATGCATCATTTTTCAACTTTCTGTGAAGATATATGCAACTCTTTGGCAATGGAAATGCAGGGATTATGAAATCATGCAAGCCATGCATATTTCGCACATTTTGCACAGTTTTAGCTGCATTTTTGGTTTTAATCCTAACCCATACTCATGCTGCAATGACGGACGGACGGACAGATAGACAGATAGATAGATAGATAGATAGATAGAACCACATTCATAAGGCACCATGGTTCTTTTGGACAAATCTGAGGCCTTCGCAGTCAGTTGGCCAGGTTGCCTTTCACTCTCCATAAAGAGAACTTTTCTCTTGTTGTATAGATAACAAAATCTCAACCTTGATATGGATATAAAGAGACAAAACACAAAGCCATGAATATACATGAATATACAAACTTAGTATTGCTGAATTATAGTACTGTAATTGTTATACTGTGAATATATTGACCACAATTATCAAATAGAGAACGCCTGCTGTCATGGATGTTTGTATTGGTAAGGTGATGTGTGACCATGTTTGCCAAACGCCTTTATACACAAAAACACTTGATGATGGTGGTAATAACTGGTCTCTGATTGACAGAAAGGAGGACAGGTGGCCATGCTGCCATGAAATCAAGCATGCACGCAAACACCTGTGTGTGTGTGTGTTTGTGTATCTGTGTGAGCTCTACAGAACCACTGTTTATCTGGTCTCCACCAAACTCTATAATTAATTGTAGCCTTGCCCCACTTCCCAACACACACACG
The DNA here is from genome assembly GCA_019059645.1 of Caranx melampygus. Taxonomy (NCBI): domain Eukaryota; kingdom Metazoa; phylum Chordata; class Actinopteri; order Carangiformes; family Carangidae; genus Caranx; species Caranx melampygus. The sequence goes on along the minus strand of JAFELL010001234.1, from coordinate 278,230 downwards.
TCAAACAGTGTGTGGTGAACAGAAAGAGTTCACTGATTGTCATCAGATCTGTTTAGGTTTTTTTTCTCTCTCTTCAAATCAAACACACTTACTCAAACATGTCCTGTAAAATAACATGCTTCTGGAGTCGCCATGTGCTCCTCCTATCTTTAACAGAACCAGTACATGTAAACCACAGTAAAACAGAGAGAGCTTATCTGTGTGGGTGCAGTCTAATATGAAAACATTTTGTTAGACTTTGGTGATTTCCTCAGTGTTAAATGATGATACTCTGAAGATTGATCTAAACACTGTAACTGTTCTTCCAGAACATGCGCTTCAACTGGGAGCAGCAAAGTCTGGTAGCTCTGAGTTTTTACTCAACCTTTGCTTTATTTTTGTTTTGTTTTTGAATGTTTTTGTCATATTTTGTCAACTACTGATGGATACTTCTGTGGGAGAGGAGATTCTTCAGGAGAGGAGCTTCTGTCATTGAAAATGGAGCAAGTCTGGAGGATGCCACCCTGTTCCAGCTGGATGAGGAGGTGCTTTCATGGTTGCTGAGGTTGAAGGCTTGGAGGTGGAGATGTACTGTGAGTCCTTTCTGCCATCAGTCTTCATGCAAAATATCAACTCTCTGCCCAACAAGAGTGATGAGGAGCTGGAGATATAGATGAAGACTCAGGAAGCAGACATTTTTTCAAATCAGAACAATACTTGTGTACATCCCACCAACGGCTTCTGCTGAAGTTCCATGTGAAGGTCTCCATGAAGTCATTGCTAAGATACAGACTAAAAATCCTGAGGCACTTGACTTCAGAGAGATCAGAGATACAAGCTGGTGGAGGCCATTCTTAACAACTCAGATCATCCTCTTCATAACACCTTGATGGACCAAGAAAAGAGCGGTGGTGGACCGCTCCTCTCTCTTCACTGCAGGACGGAGAAATATAGAAGATCCTTTGTACCTTCAGCCATCAGGCTTCTTCATTCTTCTGCAAATGGTTGATGAGCTGACAGACAAATGAATTTCCCTTTGGGGATCAATAAAGTAATTCGTATTCGTATTCGTATTCGTAATGCAATCAAACACTTTCTCCACTGAGAACATTTCATAGACCACAACTCCCACAGTTACTACTGCAGCCTAATGACTTTTAACGGCATTGAATACAATGTTTATAAGAAATGACATGAAACACCAGATCCATAACCAAACTCTGTGGTGGTTGTTTTTGGGGGCTGTGAAGTGATTTGTTAATGTCCTGGTTTGGAACACGTGGAGTGAATGTTTAAGGGTGTATTTAGACATGTGGCTTGTTTGCTTTGTTCCGATACAACTGTTGTATTTTTCTTTTGGGTGGTATGTGTTTACATGGTAACAGTCCCAAGCAGTCCTAAGTTGTAAACAAATGCCATGTGCGAACCAACTGTTCTCTCATTGGTCAGAAATCTTACCTGGAAGGAGGAGGAGTTTACCCAGGAAAACAACAACCATGGAACATCAGCAGCATGTGTGGCTGGTCTGTTTTTTTTTGAGTTAGTTGTGTTGGTTGCTGAGTTGATTACATTCTCACTGCAGACGAACCATTTCACTCAAATGTGAAATGGTCTCGAGCTGAGACCACCCCTTCTTGGTGATCTAGACCCACTTGTTTTATCCTGCATCCAAGTGCGATTACATACATTCACATATGACCAAAGCAACCAAGCTTTGGGTTTAAATGCTCCCTTTTTCAGAACAACTGCTCCAAACAAGCCAGGTCTGAATACACCCTAAGTCAGATCTGAAGCCATTTCTAAGGGCTCTAATTTGTACCAGGCGAGGGGCAGGGTGGTGAACCCCGTGCAGTGCTAATTTTGTCCCACGCAACACCGCACATGGCAGACCGAGGTTTGGCAGACCAAAGTGCGCTGAGATGGGTGTGGCAGCGCAGTAGGCCTGCACCTGGTCTGGGAAGAGCTGTGTGTATTTCTCTGTGGATTCAGCACTTATGATACTGATACTTTCACAGCATTAAAATAGAACTGTCCCATAAATGTTCACAAGGAAACATCCCATCTCATGAGAAGTCATCATACACACTACAGCCGTGGTCTGAATGAGCAGTGATAGAAAATTTGAGTGAACAGAGGAGAAGCTCAAAGAGCGTAATTCAAAGGACACTGTCCACCCTGTTTAACTGACAGGTGATGAAGAAAGAGATGGAGATGAGACAGTAAAATATAGCACAACTTAACTGAAGCACCAATCCAAGGTAAACATCTTATGAAGTAGACAGACAAACACACACAAATGTGAAAAGCAGAAAAAGGCTGATATCAAGAGGAAAGAGGTGTTGTGGAATAGGGTTAGAGAAGTAAAATAAGTATTAAAATAATAAGGTAACAAATTATAATTGTACATTTCAAAGAAAAAGACAAAGGATGACTAAGAGATGAAAAACAGGAAGGACAACAGAGACGCACAGATCTGATTCAGTCATTTTATATAATGCGAGGAGAAGCTTCTAGTACTTTCACTGGACTACAGGGCAATGCAATACACACACACACACACACGTGTGCATACACCCATACCCACCCACCCACACACCCACCCACACACTAAATTGAGACAGTAAGAATTAAGAGTCAGATTATGTCTGTATCTTCTCCTTTAAAGCTGCTTAAACTGTCTACCACCATCAGTCCTAGTGTGTGTGTGTGTGTGTGTGTGTGTGTGGGGGGGGGGGGGGGGCAGGGGAAGAGGAAGTGATGTAATGAACACTTTTTTTTCTCTTGGTGTCTCCTTTCTTTCCTTCCCTCACTTCCCTCTTTTCCTCCCTCCTTCTTCTCCTTTGGCTCCACCTTTCTCTTCTTGCTGTTGTTTTTTTTATATTTTGCTTCATCTCATTCTTTTACCACTCCTTTTCTCGTTCCTTCTCACATTCCTTACTTTGTACCTATTTTTTTAATCTTTTTCTTTCCTACAAATTCTCTCTTTCCCTACACCCCTCTACCTGTACTCATTTCCTGATTTTAATCCTCTTCTGTCTCTTGTCTTCTTCTTCTCGTTCTTCCAGAGGAGCCTTTGAGCAAGACAAAGCAGCAGCATACAGCTTCTCCTGCTGTCTCCTTGGTTACGAAGCTAAGATCAAGAAGTCAGTTGGAGAGGAGGATTACATCTTGTTACCGTAGTAGCAAGCTCAGAACATAAGGATGAGAGGTGAAACACCTTCAGAAACTTCAAACAGACCCAGTTGGCTTCATATAAGCATTTATACCTGGACAAGTGAGAATCTTCACTGATGTTACCTCCTTTGTTTGTGGTTCCCACTCACTGCTGGTTGTGAGGGACTGTGAGCTGAGCAAAACCAAATCTGAGGTGTAAAATATGTGAATGAGAGAGAGAAAGAAAATACAAGGCATTACTGAGAGAATGGGAGGACTCTGGAGGAATTATGCTTTTACTGTTAAAACTAGTCCTATAGAAACATCATTTATCAGAAGACAGGGTAGATAAATTCAAACCAAAATGAACCACGTTATAAAACTGTTAATACTAAAAGTTAGCGTCAACATCTGTGTAAGACTACATTCTTGATTTAATTGTAAAAATGAAGAAAGAGGTTTCTATTAAAAACAGATGTACTTGTGAAACCTGGTAAGGGGAAAAGTACAAATTTGCTATTATATCAAATTCAGATATTACCAGTACTTCAGCTCCATCAGCTCTCTGGACTCACATGTGTGTTGCCTTGTTTCCTACATTCAGCAAACAAACCTGGTTCACCAAATGTCTAACCATGCCAAACATGTTCAAATGAGGACTTTCTCAAACTTTAAAACTCATTTTTTAAGGAGGAAATTGGACTTAAGAGGTCATTGATGTTTCAGTCTCCCGCATATTCAGGCAGTATGTCAGTGTGTCCCTCAGCTTACTCCTGCACACCCACACACACATAACACACACCGAGGCCAGCATTTCCTGTCATTAGTCAGCAGAGCCATTCTATAACTGGAACATCTGGACTCCAGTGAGTTTAGTGCTTGTGCCCTCACATGCACACACTTCCATAAGTATGCAGGAACAAATGCACATACACACACACACGCAGGGAAACACTTGTACACCATGCAAGCACACAGCAACATAAACACAGTGAAAATGCTTTATATTTCAATCGTGTTTTTTGCTTTTTTTTTCTGCTGTTTTGTTCAAAAAAGCACATTAAAGCAGGAAACAAACAACAGCTTGGAGAGCTATGGCACACTAAATGAAGAGAGAGAATAGCTCACGTACACTGGAGAAAGAGAGTGGGGGGGGGTAAGAGAAAAAGCAAGTTCAAACATGCTTTCTTGAATCAGCCGTGTTGTGTGTGTTTTTAAAGACAGCCGGCTCAGAGCCTACAGATGCCTTTCCAAAAGAGAGATTAATATTGATAATAAGAGGGCCGGTCCTTTTTGTTTTGTTTTGTTTTTTTCCATCTCTGTGGTGGAGGAAGAATAAGCGGCACAGGCGATTCCTTTGACAAACCCCCTCGTCTCTCCACACAGGCCCATGTGAAGCTGAGCCAACTGTGGCTTAGATCTCTACACACCATCACAACCAGAGGACCAAAAGGAACTCAAAAATAAAATGAATAAAAAAAAATCTGTGTGAGAACTGGTGGGAAGCTAAAAAGCAGCAGGATTAGCAAAACTTTTATAAAGACTGAATGAGAACAATGTAGATGAAGTAGAAGCCAAAGGCTGGCTGGAAACTAGTTAGAGACAGGAAACAAAAAACAACAGAAACTGGCTTTCTTGAAGTGGTTACTGATTTAATAGTGACATGATTATGGAGTAATGACTGGAACGTTTCAGTTTTAGTGGCTGGAACTTATCAAACTGTTGAAACCTTCAAAGCTGTGAATCTGTGTCACCAATGTCAGTATAAATGTTGCCATGACATGTAACATAGAGTGGGGAGGGGCATGCACACATCCACTTCCAAAACACAACAATTAGATTTAAAAATACAGACTTACATACTCTAAATAAAGAAATATACAATTCTGACTGGATGGCCCTTAAATCATGTATATACTAAACATATTACCAGACTTGCCCTCTTATAGTACCCACACAGATCATGCAACTACTCTACTAATCAGGGATCAGTGTGTGTGTGGATCAAGTGTAACAGCAGCATCTTATATCCTCACTATGTCAGGAACATGTTTTTTGAGACAGCAGCAAACAAGGGCTAATTTCATGTCAATTAATGTCATTTCAGATGATTGTTCTCCATGTGGAGACATTTGCACCTTTCCAAAACTACTGCTAGATTTTTGTCAGATTTTAATCATGACATATTTGCACTCAGCTTTTCTGATATCCGACAGCCCTGTGTCAACAGGATGCAAAAGCAATTACAGTCAAAACTGCAGTCTGAGTATTTAAACCACCTCAGGCATGACCAAAGTTACTGAGGAGATATCCACCCTGTATGGATAACTTCAATAAATACACATTTGATTGTTTTCAGAGTAGTCCTTCATGTTTGGAAAAGTCTTGATTTGTGTTTTTGTAATAAAGTTGTATGCCTTTATATCTCACTACATCTGTAAGTGATCTGTGGTCATAAAATTGTGATAATGGCTGCTGAGAATATAGTGAAATTAGCCATGACTGTACAAAGTTTATATTGCAAGAGCCTGTCATCACTTTAAATTACTTCAAATGCTAAAGAAAACACACTCCCTTGAGGCAAACACCTGCCTCATGCCTTATTTTTTCTTGGCCTGTCCTGAGGCCCCCCTCAGGACAGCCCCCCCCCCCCCCCCCCCCCCCCCCACACACACACACACACACACACACACACACACACACACACCCCGCCCCCGAGCTCACTCAGTGAGCAGGCAAGACAGACAGGTGGACAATAAGACAGTGAGACAGTCACACAGACACAAGGCAGACAGTGTTTCAGATGAGTTTTGGTCGAAGTGAGTCTCTGGGTAGATTTGTGCTTGACAATTCAATTAAGGCCTCTTTCTCTCTGAGGAGGTTTTTGTGTTTGTTGGCTTTATAAAACTCTATCTCACAGACACCTGCCAGCTTAGATCTAATGCAAGCAGAGGGATGAGTGAGCTCAATCATACAGAGAGAGAGAGAGAGAGAGAGAGAGAGAGAGAGAGAGAGAGAGATTTGAAACTGGAGGAAGTCCAGTGGGTTGGATGAGGAGAAGTGAAATGGTCTCTCAACAAGTGCAGAGAAGCCTAGAAAGTAAATCAGGAAACAGTTGTGCTGCATTAAACACGCTCTGAGAATTGTACCTTGACATCTGCTTTTAATTAGTGCAGAAAATAAAAAACAGTGCTCAGTCCTGCTTTCTTCCCCCCTCTCTTTTCTTCTGTCAGCAGTGACAGTGATTCCTCCTTCCATCCATCTGTCCTTCTATGCTACATGTCTCGGATGATACTTTTGGCCTATCTCTCTTCTCACAGGTCTCTCACCAATACACACACATGGCCTCACCATGGGTGTGTTTGATTTGGGTCACTTAGGGTCGTTGCTCTGTGGTGCATGAGAAGTTCTATTTGTTACATTGAAACAAACCTTTGTTTTCAGGCCAGTAGGTGAACTGCCACCAATATCCTGCTGCTCCAGTGGTCTACATATTGTAAGCATCCTGGGCATCAACAGTGACAGACAGTGATGGGACATAAACCAGTCTGAATGTGACAATCAATACAAGTAAGTTACTTCACATTTTCTATCCTACCTTTGGCTTTGCCACCTAACGATAACACTAAAACCTCATATTTTTATTGAACTGTAGTGTACAGTGGGAGCACTGCTGCAATAATCAAGGATATCGTAATTGGATAATTTAGTAAAACCTTGGATGAGATTAAGTCACTGTTTTCTCCAATGACCACACAGTGCACAGTATTAGCTGCAGCATAGTTACAGATAAAGACCCAGGACACACAGGGGTTTCCATTTATCTTATTTGAATGGACGTTACACCACAGGTTGAAGGCTAACCTGCTAACCACAGTAATAGTCACATATTTCCTCTTACCATGCCAGAGTAACAAATCTAATAGGAGAGAGGAAGATCTACAAAGTCTCACACATTCCTTAGAGAATCTAACTATCCAAAAAGACAAATCAAGCATTGTTCATTAAGAATGGTAGTGATACTGAGTGCTGTGTTGTTTAACTGAAGCCTCTAATGAAACTTTAACAGGAGGCTTTAAGATTAAATTTTTCATCTGAGTGTCACACTGACACTGAGTCGCACCTTTATCTGATTTCATTAACACTAAAAACAACTTCTTTCCTCCCTTTATTCCTCTTCTTTCCTTTCTTCTGATCTCTCCCTCATCCTCTCAACCCCACTTTGCTGCCCCCCACTTCCATTCATCTCTCCCTCCCTCTCTCACTTTCTTTCTTCTTGCCTTTTATCTTTTGCCTCTCCTTGCTCTTTCATGGCGTCCTGTCGTCAAGTGTAAACATGACTGAGCCCTGAGCCAGAGGGGTTCAACTCCTATCAGCTCTTCCTCTGCTCTCGTCCTCCAGTCACGCCGCCTCCTGCTGATACTGCTGAGGAAATGGAGAGATTCACTCCAAAATCAGAAATCAGCCACTGACAACTGCTTTTTATGAAACCAATAACAGAGAGGAAAATAAAGAGGACTTGATGATTTTTAAATCAGAAAATAGTGCCAGGTTTATTTTTTCAATAACCCCTCACAAACTGAAATTCCAGTCCTGCTCCTGTCAATGAACATCAAACACTGCGTTGTGCTGCACTGCACTGAGAGCACCATAGCAATGGTCTCTGTGGTCAGCCATGGTTTTATTAGGTCTGGGCACAGATTTAGGAAAAGATCAAGATTTTAGTTAAAAGTACTTCCTCAACATTTGACACTCTTTGTTGTCATGGTAAAGTTACCATAACAATGTTAACATTTTCATGTGCGAATCAAACACCACTGTGCCAAAACCCTGCGTTTTATTACCTATCTGTTCACCACAACCTCATTCTGACACTGACTTTGTCTCCATATACAATATCACCACACTTTTCCTTTTGCTACTGTCATGATCACTAGAACCACTAGATGTCGCCTAGCAACAAACTGTAACTGTCGACGATAATAACCTGCTGCACAAATGACTTATGGACTTATTTTTTTGTTGGAGTGCACGTTATTTTACGTCATCTTTTCCAAACCAAGTTTCACTCACAACCTTAACCACGTCTTTATTATCGTTACCAAGACAACGAGCATCACGTTTGCCTGCCGCTGGTACGTTCCGTTGACTCATATTGCATGGTAATATTTACAGTAGGACTTTGCTCTTTTATTTTATTTAATCCTATTTGACTAAATTGTTTTGTCTCTTCTGCGACATCTACTTTTACTCTGATCTCATTCCCTGAGCTTAAGTCCATCCGCCTTCCAGAGCTTTAGTGACTTTCTTTGAGCTTCTTTTACTTCATTTTATACAAACTGCACAAGTCAGAGAAGTGGTTTATGTGGTTTTATCTTAAAATAGAAATAATGACTATTTTTTTATGTGACTTTTTTTTTGCTAACAGCATTGCAAATATGCAGGATACAGAACAGGAGAAAATAAAATCATAACCTTAAAAATGACAGTTATATCATAGCATATCATCATAAATCCAGTTAGTTTAGTTTGATCAATTATCATGTCCACAGCCTAACATTTTTGCACTGCTGGGATCTTTGATCTTCTTACTGATGGTTACATTTCAGATGCATTAGGCATTTGATACTGTCAAAGACAATAAATAATCCATCCCCTGTGTCTTAACCTCACACTTTCCTGATTATTTCATTGCAGACTGAAGCAGCGGTCAGACTGTGGCCCAGCAAAGGTGCAGAAAAGTGTGCTGCTTCTGCTGGTGCTGAAGTGGCTACCACAATCAGACATGATGAATTTGGGTGCCGGTTGGGATGGGATTAAAAATAGCTGCACACGCACACACACACACACTCACCCCACATGCACCTGTACAGGAAGAGCTTTGTGCATTAGTTATGTAGCAGTTGGTTTGTGGTGCTGATGGGGAAGTGAGAGTGGGGCTCAGGTGAATTCCATCAGATCTGGTCCAACCCACTAATAATAGACCAGACCACTGAAACCAACACAGCATTAGCAGCCATTTACTGATAAATCAGTCACATAGTCACTCTGTTAAGAGAGACGCCATCAGCACACACCCAAAACCTTCACAGCAATAGCATGAGGTGTTTTCTACAAATACTAAGTTTACTCAGAACATGCCATAATAAGTACACATTGCTTTAAATGATGGTAAGTTTCAGTCAGCAGTGTTTCTGAGATGTGCTGCAACCACAAGACAGTGGGTTTTATTTGAGATCATCTGGTAAACTAACTGAAAGCCATACTAGCAGCTACATGAGACTGTATATATATTAGTGTGTTGGGCGAAATGCGAAATGCGAAAATGATGAAATTTCACTTTCATCATTTTAGCTTAGTGCATTATTGCACTACTTTCTTCTAATCACATATTACACATCAGAAACAAACAGCATGAAACGGCATGGGAGTGTCTTGCTCAAGGACACTCCGACAAGAAGATGGATTCCAATGGACAGAGGGGGTGAGATGGGATTAACACCTGTGACCCTCCAGATCCAGAACAGTTTATCTAGCAGAAGGTCATCAGTTACCAGTCTTCCGTTGTACAGCCACAGACTGAGAGGGGACAGTTTGGGTCATTGTACAAATTTCCCATCATATTATCACATTACCACAGACTGAGATGTCATATGTTATTCCATTTGTTTTGACTGATGGACACTTCCAAAGAAAATATATTCAGTTTACAATGGTTCAAAGCTAGAGCTAGGTTTTTTTTTTTTTTTCTCATTTTAATAAAAAATCAACTATTTGATTCAAGCACTAACATGGATAATTCTGTTTCTGGAAACTGTTAACACTGATCAAAGATGAATTAGCTCACAAAGACCAAGAAAACAACGATGGGCGTAGGATGTAAACTGTGTTAACAAAATACTTACACAGCCAATTTTAGCTTCTCTCTCCTCTCTCTCACTCACACACACACACGATAATCATAAGACTGAAACTATTCTTTGCTTGTCTCTTGCTCAGAGGATCTACATTTCCTCTTCTCTTCTCTCCTCTCCTCTCCTCTCCTCTCACTACATGCTTGGCAGTTTTAGTGTGAGTGTGTGGAATGACTATGAGAGCTACAAACTTTTGGACCATCTGTGTTGGACTATTTGGTGTCTCAACCTCCACCTTGTGGGTTTTCTCTGAGAAGAGCGCCTGGTTCACCTCCTCACTGAGAGAGGCGTGTGGTGGATGAACTGTTTGTGGCCATTTCACCACTCAGCACTCCAGACAGATCAGTGTCCATTGTACCTCCCTATATTCCCAGCAAATTACTGCAGAGAGAACTGGTCTGCCTGAAGTTTGTATTAGAGGCTTTGGAGGTGGCATTCAAAGTTGAATTTGAAAATGGATATTATGCTGTGAACACCAGCAGGGCAAAGACAACACTGGCCTGCTACAAAACTTTAAGACTGTGTTAAGGCTAGCAACTAGGCATCAACATGGTGGCCTTCTACCTCAGTGCACCATCATTCTTTAAGCTATATTAGCAGATATCTACAGTAATGTATCTTCTGATTTGGTTTTAGCCACTAAGCACTTTAAGTTGTCAGGTCCTGGTTCTCATGTTCCTATGTGATATTTCAAGATACAAACAGAGCAAAAGCAGAGGTGTCTCATTGTGTCTGTGCTGATTTCACTGGTTAACACACTTCGGCCCCAATGAAGTTACTAAGTGAGTGACTGGAGTCACTTGACCTTCCATGGCAGATGGTCAGACATGCCAGATATAGAGCAAGGTTTTAAAGAAACACATTGCTGTTATGATCAGACATGTTCTGATGAATCAAATTGAACTTTAACTGGTTTTTACTCTTCAGAACTTACATAAATGGAAGTTATGTCAACCTTTGAGTTACGCAAATGTTTTTTTTTTGTTTGTTTGTTTGTTTTTGTTGTTTTTTGATTTGGTAGATTATTATTCAATTGAATACTGCTTCATTGATATGTTTATGTATCAAGAAACTATAACAAATGTATATGTTAAACAATATGTGCAGAGGCTTATGGACTGTGTCTTTATCTTTGCATTGTTTCTGTAAAGCACTTTCTAAATGAGAGTTGCTGTAATTAGTATCATTTCCATGTACTGTATATTTTCTAGTTCAAACTGTTAAAAGAATGAACTAGAAATGAGAATAACTTAATGAGATGATAATAATTCATGGTGAAGTACTGATTGGTGTTTGTATAATTTGTCGGTGATTATTGGGAAATAATGCTGATAAGACAAAGATAACCCCCCATTTCCCAGTTTTCTCCCTGACAAGGCTGTTACCAGTGGGGAGAGGTGCATCGTGGGATTGCCACCTGGATGGCACATCCTTTTCTGGAAACGAGGAGTGAGAAGCCGTTAACGAGTTAGCATGTCTGCATGGGTGCAAGGCTGCAGGGACACACAGAGACACACACTGACACACAACCAGCGTGACACACACGCACCGACTAAAACAGTAAAACACACCCACACAGAGCAAGAAAAAGAGCACACATGCACACACAAAGAGACAAACACATACACACTGCGATATTGCCTGCAGACATTCTCTCAGTCTTTCTACACTTGTTGATTGGATTTCTACAGAAGAAACAGACTGTGTTCACTTCCTTCAGAGTGACACAAATGCTGTATTCAGGCCCAACTCAAAAGTCAATTCTGACTTCAAATTCACACTAAGGGAGGAAAAACTGAGATTTCCATATTGACCAGAAGCAGGTCTGTCCATTCAAATGCTCCACCTCCTGTTGTTCTAAGATGCTGAAATGACATTGTAACCTGTCCTCCTAGATGAACCAACCTCGTCAAAATGTTCATATGCAAACCCACTAAAAACTGTCCTGAGAATCAAACACTCACCCCTGCAGGCTGCAGAGTGGACTGAAACTACACTCCTTACTCACTCCTTGAAGGGTGCACCCTGTATCATCTTGGATTAATGGCAGTTCCAATGGAAGAGGAACTTCTCAAACCACTCCTGCAACAGAATCTAACCCTTCACTGTCCAGGTATTTAATGGTAGAAGACTGTGGACCCTTCAGTGGTGGTTTATACTGTGCATATGGTTAGGCGTCAGAGCTGACAACATTGATTACACCATAGGGAGATTTAAAGACAGACACACTACTGATAAAGTGAGAACAAGTGCCCTCTGTGTTTCATATTCTGTTGGTCACAAACCCCGAAATTGACTTTGTGCCCTTGTTAGGTGGGTGCTTGTCATCTGGCTGGGAAACCCAGCTCTAAGTCAATGTGTGAACATTACACCTTAAAAAAAGAGTTACTTGCTGAACTCAGCATGTTGTGCGACAGCTTCATTATGTGCCACACAATAGTGAACAACACTGAGGAAACATATGTTATTTTTGTTGGTAAGCAAGCTCTTATTTTGAAACAGCAGACTTTGAAGGCAACCTGTGACAAATGACATCTGTCTGGTGTTAAACTCTCCAACAATGCCTTTGTCTTTCTCTTTCTCTTTATTTGCCTCTTTAAAGGCACCCTCCATACTTCCACCTCTCTCTCTGTCATTCTCCATCTAGGTCTCTCCATCCTCTCTCTGTGAATAGTTAATCACACTCTGTTTTTTCCTTATTAAGACTTAAAGCTGGGGTTGGTAATCCTGGAGAGTTAGCAAGAGAGCTAGCAAGATTTCAAAATTGCACCTCCTCTGAGTTCCACCCCCCTCCTCCCCCTCCCATCAGTGTGTACGTCCAAGCCACGCCCCCACAAACTGGAACGCGCACCGCACGAAAATGAGAAGCGGCAGGAGGAGTACTATATACATATATAAATATACTATAATCTATTCAATACTAGCATCACCGACCCGTTTTAAACCCAGAGAGAAGCTAATATTAGCATTAGGCTAATACAAGCTACAAAAGTGTATTTCATAAAAATAACAAATCCTCCCCGAAGCAAAACATATAATTACCTGTCCAACAGAAAGAGAGCAACCTCAGCATCACTTCAAATCCCTCGGTTGTCTCCACCACTCAAAAGCAACACCATGTTTGACGTCTGGCTTTATCCAGAGCCTTTTTGTTAGCAGCCTTTTCAGCCTCCAGCTTTTTCTTCCTTGCCTTTTTCTCGGGGCGAGCCGTTACAAGTAACGCTGGAAGTAGTAACTGGGGCTGCATTTTCTCAGCCACTGCTCATAAATGAGCATGAAATCCGTTCTGCTGTAACTCTGTACGCTGATTTCTTCCGGCAACAGCAACACGTGAAGATTGTGCACACGCCTCGGAGACAGGGATCGAGGGGGGCGGATACAGAACTAGACATGAAGGCATCTGATTGAGCACCTGAAGAGCTTGGATTGGTCGGAGTTTTGTCAGTCCTGCAGCTGCCACAGAGGACTGATTATTTTCGTTCCTTTTCTGAATACATAATGTATTGATTACTCAGAAGGTAGAAGGATCATTTTACCCAGTATAACAAAAAGTGTTTCTGAACAGGATTACCAACCCCAGCTTTAATGCTGAGAACAACAGCTCTGGTTTAAATCAGGGGCTGTGACTAAAATCAATAACTGAAAACCAGCCTAATCTCCTCTCTCTCTCTCTTTCTCTTTCTCACGTTCAGTCCCCCCCACCCCCCTCGCTCACCCTGTGTTTGCTGCAAAACTGTATCCCATGTCGTTCGCTAACTACATTAGAGAGCAATTACAGCTTAATGGCTGTCGGGATCCATTATCAACATTCATCTAACCTTTAAATATTTCAAGATAATTCCGCTTTAATTTGTGAAAAATTTAATGGAGACACAGAGAGGGAGAGAGAGACAGTTTTTCTCTTTTTTTTCCCAGTGAAAACTCTCTCTCTAATTTTGCATTTCAACCTTTTCCTCCCTCTCTTCTTCCTTCCTTTTCCTCCCACATCTCTTCTTCACACCCTCCCCCCTTCATCTGAACTTAATTACTATGGCAAAGTTGAATAGATGAAAACATTTCGTAAAACACATCAAAGATAAAATCTAGCAGAAATAAAAGACTCATGAAACCAATACCAGGTAAATATCTGTTTCAACTGTCTGTGCCAAAGCAGTGAAATTTAGACTAGAACCTAATTTCTCTCACTTTCCAATGAAGTTGTTGTCATTTTGCCTCAGAGTCCCCTGGAAAGCCCTGAAAGACACTGGGGAAGTTCCAAAATAGCTACATATCGCTGTCTGCAAGAGAAGTTCATAAAAACAAAAAAATCGTCACACTGTCGAATCTGGTTTGGTTTTTTGGACCTAGAAAGGATTTAACCTGTTCAAACAGTTATGTTTAGGACTTTACTTAATTACTGTCTATTATTTTTATATAACCAAATTTTATTCAACATTCTGCAGGTGTAAAGACAGAATTACAGAATGCTATCCTTTTCCTCAATAAAACAACTACAATGCAAGCAGAGAAAAATAATACAAAAGCAATCAGCAAAATAAATAAATACATAAATATGTAAAGGAAGGGTCTAAAAGAAAACGAAAAAAAACATAACAACAACAACAACAACAACAAAGAACATCATTACTGTCCATTATTGAGGAAATTAGCATTAATGAATCACAATCACACACAATGTGACTGGTGTGTTCACTGGGTGTGAAACAATCGCTTAGTTCAGTGAACTAATCCTCACAACCTAAACTATATTAACTCCAACTGGATAGATCTTCAACTTCAAGCTTCTTTCAATCCTCATACACCAACTTATTTTGTGAGGCATGGTTAATTAACTTGGCTGCTTTTATTCTGTGTCAACAATAAACTGTCCTGACTTTGTATCAGATGTAAGTTTCCCTGTTTTCCCTACACACACACACACACACACAATTGCACAATACATGAAAGTGGTGGTATGGTGTAATATTAAAACACCCCCACAGTCTGAGGACAACACAGTTTAGTCTGCTGAGAGAATCAGTGGCAGCTTCAGCAGAGTGAGAATGTAGCTTGTTAAGGAAACAGGTAAACATTTTCAGTGCTAATTTGCTCCAGTTTGTTTGCCACCAGGCCAATTTGTATTGTTCCAAACCAAACGCCACATCCTACCACAGATGAGATTCATAAAGTGTGGCTGAAAACAGCAGCAATCCAATTAATTCACACTTAACATGCTACACATGTGTGTGAGAGATTTTCTCATCCTCTGAGAGCCTGCTGTTATTTCACTGGGCTGCAGTTATTTTTAAAATATCCAGAGTGAGAAAAGTGCTGTAGACATAATCCCCAGGCAGATTTTTTTTTTTTTTTTTGTGATTGCTGGTAAAACAGTGATGAGCAGAGGTATGAGACAAGCTGAGAAGACAGTTTTGGTCCCAGTCCTCCCATTAATCCCAGCAAAGAGCAGCACACGAGGGTCTTTTCTCTGGTTTTTGTGTGATGGTTATCATTGTGCCACCAGTTAGAGGGTGTCTGGTAAAATATTTTCTGCAACAAAAACACCATGAAAACTTTCACTGGCTATCATGGTTTCCAAATGCAGTTGAATTGATATTAATATTCAGTAATTAATGCTATTTTTAAATTCACAGCACCACATTGTTTTATACACATCTAGAAAACACTCGGGAGTTCTCAACAATCCTCCTGATTTTACGCATTTCACACTTTGAAGATGCAGATTTCTCCAGCTTGTATTTACTCACAAGGTGAAGAGAAAGCAGGGCTGTAAGCATAAACTGCAGGAGCTAACATTGCCAACTTAATGTAGCTTCTGTGATGACTCTATTTTTTGGCACTTAAAGGAAATGATATACTCTAAAGGAATTGAAGTTGCTGTTAAGTTTGTACCTGATGATCTTTTGATCTTTTCCAGTTTGTATGAATACACTTTTCCGAAGGCCACAAACATTGGGACACTTTAACAGAAAGAATCTCCTGCATGATTCATACATACATGTTTCTGAAGCTCGTCTGGTGGAACAGCAGCTCTACATGCTCTGAGGAGGAGGAGGGGGTCACTTTACAATAAGACAAGTGTATTGGCAAGGTCTGTCACACAGGGAACGGTTAGTTAGTCAAACAGACATGCACATGCGCTCCAACACACACATGCGCACACATGCATACATACATATGCACATGAACACACACACAAAACCCGGGGACTCCAGAGGTTTTAGGCACCAGATGTCAGAAAGGCAGAGCGTGACACTTGACTAAGAACAGGCCTCACAGGCCTGTGTGTGGAGTCAAAAGCTGCTGCACTCTATAACTGCATTGATCTCAAGAAAATACCCACACCCACTTGCACACATACACACATATAAATGCACGCACACACACTAAAGTGAAGGCTTCCCTTTGAAAACCACATAATACATGTCCAGGCACGCAGGAAGGAGAGCTCTGCTGCTCTCTCTAAACACATTAAAGCACGTCCATGTGTGTGAGGCACAGAAAGAAAGAGTGAGGTAAGTGTGTTCGACTGTTCAAAATGACAATAACACAGTCATCTAAAGACAAAACTAATTTAGGTTCCACGCAGACTGCTGGTCTTTTTGAAGGTTTCCAACTTCAAACACAATGCTGCATGCAGACTGGGACACACAAGGGAATTGGGGACTGGGCACTGTGAACCATCTAACCCAGCCTCCCCTCTGAAGACACAGAGACAGCTGTACTGTACATAACACTTTTTTAAAGTAATCCTTAACATCACTTGCTTCTCATATCACTGCGTTTCATGTCACTGTCTTTGTATTGTGCTTGGATCCTTTCCATATACGGTGTAACACATTTTGTCTCCTTTGTCTCCACTGTTCACAGCTCTACAAAGAAGTAACAGCACAAATCAGTGCAACACACAATATAGCACAAAGATCTTTTTGTGGGCTAAGGCTCCATCTGAATTATTAAAGCATGCATTGTCACACATTCTCTAACAGAGTGAATGTGTATTGTGCACTTGCCTTTAAAATAGCAGTGAAATACTGTGTCAGTGTGTAACTGACTTCAGATCAGACTGGCCAATTTAGCTGTTCGTCTTCCATGATCATGTGTCAACAATGCACCTGACCAGGGCTTCAAATTAACACCCAACCACACGCCAAATGCTTTTTTTGCAAATGGCGGGTGAAAATATCAATCTACCTGCCATGTTGGCATGTAGCCAATGAGCACTGACCAAGTGTCGTGCTGCTGATGTATCAGCCACATGTCAGGGTTTTCCATGTCTATCAAAAGCTAAAACAGGCCACCTGGATGATTTTGGCCATCGCCTTGGTTAAAGTGTGTGCGTGCATGGGGGCCTGTTCAGATGGAGTGTCTTTTTCAAGCTCAAACCCATTATGGTATGGACACACTGCAAGCACGCACTGTGTGAGCAGTGAACTGCTGTGGCTCGCAAGCGTGTGTCGTCCATACAGGACGCGTGTGTCGTCCACACACGAAACACAATATCCGTGCAGGTCCGCAGCGCACAGCTCCACGTACCTGCTTCTCACAGACCCCGGTTCCCCTTGGGCTCTCCCCTTTTGAAAGGTGAAGGCAGCCCATATGTGTAAAGATGTCGCCTCCGAGATGTAGAATGTGTATTATAGAAGAGAAACACACATGTCAGGAGCGCTGACTTGTATCATCAGAACAGAAGTGTCCTGTGATTTTCAGCCTCCTTTCATATTTCATAGATTTATCCAAAGGTCCAAATGTCTAAAAATCCAAGAAAATGTCGAACATGATTGAATGACCTAGGCTATATGTAAATGAAACAACACACTAGTGGCAAAGAATGACTAATGGATTGTTTAGTGCTCAGTTGAGTGTTCACTGAACAAATGAGACTATCGGTGAGATGATTGGATGTTTCTGTTATTTTCTATTCTAAATGCTACCAGGTCAGATGCAGTTATAAGTCATTAGGCTTAGTCATTAATGAGATAGACAGCACTTTAAGGTGTATTTTCAGTGTTGTCCACTTTTATTTTAGGCACAAAAAACTTGGCTGGTAAAAAGCCTCTGTGGCAGGTGGATTTCAAAATCCACCTGCCACAGTGGCTGGGGGCCAAAAAAGTCAACCTCAGGCCCTGCACCTAACCACACCTCATTTTAAGACCCAGCCTCACATTCCCCCTCTCAGATGAGCATAAATGTATTTGGCCTTTGCATGATGTTGGCACTAGACAGGAACACAACACCTCATCACCACTGGTCTTTGAATGTTGGGATGCACTGAAAGAATAAACGTAGATTGAATTTCCTCCTTTTTCTAACCATATTCTGGGGGCATCGGGGGCTTTCGTGGGACTGAGGTTGGGATTGCAGGTAAGGCAAACTCACATTTAGAAACCTATATTTAAACCCGTGTAACAAAGATGAGTAGATGCACAGATCACAACATAAACAAATACCATGCATAACAGGGATGAAATCAGAAGCACCTGTGCGTAAAGTACGCATCACCAAGCTCCGTGGCCTGGCCCTTGTCAGCGAGCGTCTCTCTTTTTCTCTTTTACTTTGAATTCTCTGAGATGAGACATGCTGAATATTTGCTCACTATCTGATGCTGAAGCTGTTTGTGGTTGGCTGAGAGAGCTAGTTTCGTTAGTTAGTTTGCATAACAGTTTCAGCAGTGTTGATTCAGTCAGGTTGAGTTTCCACACGTGCCAACCACCTTTGATCTGACATCAGATGTGACGGGACAATCAATATAAATTTATGTGCTGATTCAGATAGTTACATCGAATAGTGGTTGTTGTGATCATTTTCTGCATTGAAATGTGTCTGACATTCTGGAAACCTGCCTGTGAGATTTTGGTGACGTGTGTGCACAGTGCACCAGTCAGACAAATTACCACTCGACCAGCTGCGCACCACCCGCAACTTTTAGCCCGAAATTGTCACTGCACCAAGCTGAATCTGTCAACACCTCCCCCTACTGCGCGGCCACACCATCTCGGCACACCTCAGTCAACCAAATTGCCAAATTGACTGCGTGTGGTGTTGCGCAGGACGAAATTAGCACTGCCATCTCGCCTGCGCCTGGTATGAAATTAGAGCCCTTAAAGTCTATTCTTTGTTTTTTGTTGTTTTTAATGGTAAAGCGACCATGGGTTTTGTGAAAGGCCCTATATAAAATAAAGTTATGTCACCACATAGCTGAGTTTAGCTAAGCAGATGCTGAGAATATTTAAATCTTTAAGATTTAACATGTGGTTTCCAGGAAGATTTTGGCTACAATGCTAGGTGGCTATCTTTCACTGGAATAACACCGGACTGAAAGAGAACTGGCTGCAAGTTAGGTCCATCTGTTTCATGTGTGCACTCTTTTAAGCCAGCGCTATAAAACTACTTACAAAATACAAAACTATATTTGTGTTAGTTTGTAAAAGTATGATGTGTCAGATGAAGAAGCCATTTGTCAGCCACATATTTAATTAATATTGATAAGCAAAGTAGAACAAATTCTTCCTCTTCATTGCTTCTCACATAAACAGAGACAAATCTGAAATGAAGTCATTTAAAAAGGGAAATAATTCTTAAGGGTTTTTCTGTTGTTGTTTATTTGAGGAGCTTGTGGTGAGTTTTTTCCCCAAACTGATTATACAGTTTTAGCCCAAATCAGAGATTTCAAGTGAAGAACATAAAGTGTGTGTGTGTGTGTGTGTGTGGGTGGGTGGGTGTGCATGTGTGTGTAGCTGTCAGACTCTATAATATGTGCCATTATGTTAACAGAGAACAGGACCCACTGCTTCACATTTCACATTATTACTATTAAGAGAGCAGCAGTCTGGTCACGCACAAAAGTAAGAGTGTAAACAGTAGAAGTCTTATTTTTTATACGGGGTCGGAGGAGACGCTGGTCAAGCAGAGAATGAAACCAAACAAGTTTAACACCACCTCTGGTTTGAAAAATGTCCACAGCAGATCGTGGAGCTCAAGCTGGTTTCTGAGGAAATGCTCTGTTCTCAGTTTATACAGTAAAGTACTGCAGTGTGTTCTTAAGAAATTACACAGTCACAGCTCAGCAGTGCATGTAGTTCAGAGCTGCAGCTGGGCCATTCTGCAGGACAGGTTACACACACCAACATGTGAAAAATCACAAAGGCAGCTATCACTTTACAATGAATCTAAGGGCACTGCGTTCCAGTAAACTATGTTTCTAAATGTGGCATCAAGTTTCAGTCTAGGTTTCATTTTGAGTTTCAGGAAGCTTATCATGTTAGTTGGATGTCAGTGATTTCCCCTACATGACAGTAGATAATCCTGGATCAGCCTTACACAGCATGCAGCCACAACATGAAGCTGTCACTGCTGAGGAGAAAAGAAAGTGTCCAGATCAATGGGTTTCACAAGCTGATCCTGGGGCTGCTGCAAGATCCACTTCAACATCTACTTTCTCAAGTCAGGAGAACAACTTTAACATTCAACTATAAGCCTCCTGCAAACTTACCAATCCTTACTAGCAGACTACATAATTCATGTCATGTCAGAGTTACCTCACCTTTTAAAAATGTTTGCTCTTATGTTTGCTCATGAGTTCACCATTAATTGAGAATTTTGCAGAGACCATACAGCAAGATGGCTGCCACTGAACACATTCACTTCCACAGACACACAGACATGCACACACACATATTTCAAACATGCAGCGCTACAAATTAGAAAAAGCTGAGTAAATGTAGAGCAGGGCTGGGGGTAGAGGGCCTGCTGCCGCGTGAACGTGGGCCATGTTCAGGACAGAGAACAGTCACTACTTGTTTTATTGCCTCATGATGAACACCTGCACCAACTGAGGAGGAGGAGGAGGAGGGGAAAAAGAGGTTGAGGGCAGACAAAAAGCTTACATCTGGGGGGGGGGGGGGGGGGGGGGGGGGGGCAAAGTGTGAGTGTGTCTGTGTGTGTTTGAGTAACAGGTTTCATTCTTACAAAAAAGATGCCAAATGAGACAGTCTGTGTATGTGCAGCGTGCATGCTCTGACACACACGTATTTGTATGAGACAGTGGCTTGAAAAAAGTTTCCAACCTTGTGTTTGTTCCTCTCCTCATGTTCCATATATATATCAGCAGATCAATGTCCATTCTTTTGGAATTAGAAACTCTCTAGTCACATGATTGCAAAGTTCCACTGTCTCTATACACTCCCAAATATCATGCTGTCTTTAGAGCATCCTTACCTGACCAACTAATAACATGTGAGATGTGTTGGTTTATCTCTGAGGTTACAGTTTTTAAATCCACTGTATGAACTTAAACTTCTATGGCCTGAATCTAATTAGTGAATCAATCACTCTCGGTAAAATCATAAACAGTAGCTGCCACAGGCCTGTGCATCTAGAGATTTTCTCTGAGCCAAGTGGTTTTCATTCCTCTACGACCAAATAAGATTAATGCATCAAAAAATGATCCATTTTTCCTACGAATAAGAAGAAGAAACAGAAAAATTGCATTAGGGTCCTCATACCTTCTGGTGTGCTCAGGCCCTAAATATTGTGTTGGCTTTTAGCAACAGGTAATGTTGGAGCTATTTGGTCACCTGCAAATTCTTTGTATAGTGATTCTCAAAGGCAGCGTATGTTAGCATGCTAGGTATTTATCAGTCAGCCGTGTTCTGCTGATGACAGAAAACTACAACATCTTTCTATGTCACTGTGAGAATATTTTATTTACTTTCTTTGAATCTCTATCATGACACACATGCTTTTGATCCTCAGTGTATCATTTTCCACTTCAAATGAAGGTTGAACCCAAATTTAGTCTGAAAGTCTGAAATTCAGCGTACATCAGCCCAACACTCCATCAATGAAGGTAGCCCTTGATAGAGGAAACAGGAAGTGGAGCTGCTGCTTTCCTGAAAATATGCTTATGCCTCATAGTGAGTGAGGATTTACTGATCTTTGTAACAGATTGCTTCCACAAAAAACACACTCAGCGCCTTCGTACAGAGAGGTGCAAGGAGTCATTTAGGTCAACAAGGTGGTTTTAATCAAATCATCTTAATCAATCACTTACACTCAAACACACAGGGTGTGTTTGACACAGACACACGCACACATGCTGAAGTGACAGAGCCCAGGTCTCGCCTGGCCTACCCTCTTACAGAGTCACTGAAGCAATTAGTTCTGCTTCCTGAGTCCAGACTGAAGTATTTAAAACCTCTGGCCACACCCCGAGCCTTCTGTCTGAAAGAGTTGCAGACATACAGAAAAAACAAACAAAAAAAAAAAACACCTCATATCTATTATGTACACATACTTAGTGTACATACCAGCTGTTTAATCAATTGTCCTGTGCAGGAATATGCTATAGTGGTTTAGACCAAGTCTTAGGACACACTCAAGAAGCAGCTGGTGAGCCTGCAGAAACATGCTGCAGAACTGCAGAACAGAAAGTTCATGTTCAAGGAGCTGGAGCCTTGTGGACTATAAGGTGTCTAATTTTATTTTTAGAATCTTGACACAAATATGTAAAGGGTGATAATCATGATATTTAGACATTATTTCTCCCAACTTTGTGGCAACAGGGGCACCTGCAGAAATTTTTCATAGGGGTGGCCAGGTGGGGCCACTTAAAATCTTGGGGTGGCACACCAAGCACCATTATTATTATTATTTTTTATTTATTTTTTTTTTTAAACCAACATTAAGTAAATTTTCAACCTTCATATAATATTTTCAGAACTTTTGTGATGGTACATCGACTTATAACAGGCTGATTGACACCTCTGACATGGCCTGGAGGGGTGGGGGGTGGGGGGTCTGTATCGCCTTCACTGGCACTAAGCAGCTTCGAGGTGATGGTAGGAACCCCTCCAAACAAAAAACTACAAATGTGTTGACTGCTTTACGGCATACGTCAATTCCCCCTCTCCCCATTCTTTAAAAAGATGGAAGTCGATGTGTCTCTGTGGGATTACTGCTATCATGGCAGAAGCAGCAAGAAAACCAACCCCGCCTCTGACTCCGCAAGGAGGACTTGAACGGTACCGCCATGATGAGAAGCGATATCGTTACAATATTCTCCGGTGCCGCTTCTCATCTCAAATGACGAAGGAGAAGGAGCGACACTACACACTGGTGCTCATGGGAAATGGGGTCTTCCTTTAGGCAAACACTACCACTTTGGTCCACATGCGCCGCCAAACTCAACCAAAAATGAAAACTCTTTACTGTTGCTTTAATATACTGTAGTATATAGGCTAGTAGAAAACTATGAGAAAGACTTAAGGAAACACCTACTGATATACATTTATTATGTTTATTGTGTTACATTTAATGTTACTAATGATCTGATGTGCTTAGATTAATAACAGTACAGTTAACATTTTGAGTCCCACAACAATCCCGTTCTATTGTGCTATGTACATGTGTTAGGTGATTCATTGTTTTTAAAATAGATGATTTATCCTTTTCAGATACCATCGGAAGCAAGTACAGAAACACTCTAAGGGCGTCAGTTTACTCTGAAAAGTGCTGGTGACAGTAACCACATGCTGGGGTGTGTTTTGAGGGGTACTAGGTAAATTATGTTCTGTTTGTTTTGACTTTTGTTAACACTACTAGAGGTGACCCAGAATAGTTGATGATTGGATTGGGAGGAGTCTGATCATCGCAAAATCTGGTTATGAACAAAAAGATCGCACCATTCTGACTCTATGGGAGTTCTCACTGCTGTTACACAGAATTTGTTCATCGGCAGTGATTAATCTGTCCATGAGGAGGTCCCAGCACCGAGCAGGTGCTGTTCTGTTCTGACCGGGTCAGAGGGAGAGAAAAGGTCCTGGGTCGGGATTCTCTCTCCTCACTTCATGTTGATTCCCTTCATTGGATGGAAAATTGAATTTGGGCCGAAAGAAAAACAAAAAACAGCGCTGTCCATGGTGCTGTGACTCGACCCCTGAACCGGCTTTACAAGCCCTGATGCTCATATCGTGCATATTTTTTTCCTCACTCATTTTTAGTTTCATATAACATTGAGTTATATGCAGATTGAGAGTGAGCGAGAGCAGGAGAAACACCGGGCGCGTGCCAGATTTCACAGTTACTTACTGGCAAAAACTGAAAGGAGACGATTGAAGAGAGGAGAAACACAGAATATACAGAGGCCTATGTCTGAGACTTGGTGGCCCAGGTTTAGTGATGAGGAAACTGTCACTGTCAGCTGCACATCTGTCAGCAGTTGTGCTCCAAACATGTCACAAACTTTAATTTGCTGATTTTGTGAACAGTGACATGTCGCATATAAACCTTTGTCCAATGTGGGCGATGACAGAAAGAGTTTGAGAACAACTGCTTTAAACAAGGCTACATAACATTGTTGCGAGTGAGATCCTGTGTATAGGCAGCTATGCACAGTGCGCACTTTCGGTGGTTTCGGCTGCCTATTCAGTCATAATAGGTTTACATGTACCAACGTTTTTTCTTCATTAGGATCATGTTAAGTTTATTTGGTGGTGGAGACAAAATTGTTCATGACAAAAAGTGGTGGGGACATGTCCCCAGCATCCCCAGTGTATCTGACACCTATCATATCAAATTGTGTGACTGGCGAGTGGGGTGGCCAGCAAATTTGGGGACATGTCGCAAGGTGCAATTGCAAGACTCCATCCAGAAGGCCAGGACAAGAAGACCACTGAGAGCCCTGGTCTCCACTTCATCCACCAGCTTTGAGATGAACTGGAACATCCACTCTGAGCCAGACCTCACCAGTACTGGACTTCACTGATGTTCTTGTAGCTGAGGGCAAATCCCTAAAGCTACATTCTGAGAGTGGTGGCTAATGAATGCCACTGGTTACTGTATGGCAAGTTCTGCTATTGAAGATGACTGTAATGCTGTGGTGTCAATACACTTAACATTTCATGGATCATATCTTTAGTTTTTCCAACCACTTACTTATGATTTGTAATGTCAACCCCCATGATAAAGCAAAAATAATGCCAAAGTGTTTTACTATTTAGCAGAAGTAGGTGTCACATCCTCCCAAATGGCATTTATTACTTTCAAAGTTCCAGTGTTGTAAATCTTGCTGATATACACCTGTGCCTTCCGAGAACACAGCAGCAGGGAAATAACTTCTTAAAGCTGCATTTATTGAATAATTGGTCCTTCAAATGGCTTCAAGCTGTTGAAGGATGGCCATCCAACAGGCAGCAGGCTGGAAAATGAGAGAAAAGAAGAAAGTCCAGGGAGGGAGGGGGGCGCAAAAACCGACTAATGTCCTTTTTAACGTCCTCTTAACCATGGGCTAAAAAACACTGTGAGGAAGTGAAGGTTTCAGCCTCAAGTTATTGCAAACACAAAGCTGTCAACTAAGACAAACAACCACAAATACACAAGAGCCATTTTCAGCTTTTTCAATTAGCATTCCATGTTGGGACTCAGTGTTGTGCAGCAGAAGACCGAGGAAAAACCTGCGCAGAAGAGAGTTTGAGTCAGATCCAGAGAGAGAGTCTTTCTGAGGTCTGGTGTTATTCAGGACAAGTGCAAGTCATGTTTCCAGGATGTCACAAAGCAAGTCAAGTTGTGTAGGGCAGGTCCAAGTCCCATTTGCATTGATTTGATGCAAATCGATGCAAAGGTGTTTGGCATCAATTTGATTTGATTTGATTTGCGAGAGAATGAGTAGGAAGGGTCAAGAGGGGAGTAGAGAAAAAGCAAAGAGGAGAAGGACAGAGAATAAAAGAAGGACAGATAGAAAGAGAAGAGACAGAGGGAAGAGCACCGGAGTGAAAGAGTTGGAAAAGACAGAAGAGGAAAACGTGAGGGAGAAAGAAACTCAGGGAGAGTGAGAGAGAAATGTTTGGAGTGAGGAGTTATTGCTATTCAGACTCCTGACAGTGTGGAATGTGAGAGGGGAGATCAATGTGGTATCTCACACTCAAACACACACACACAGACTGCCAGATGTTCTTTAGCCTATGAGAAAGAAGCAGTCTGGTCTCCTCAGGTCAACCCGCATGCGTCTCAGACACACACACACACACACACACACACACACGGTCTATCTCTCCTCACATTTCCTTCTTTGCTACATTCACTGTAAGTGCAATTACCACCATTTTATCAATGAAATTAAGGCTGAGTCACCAACACTCCTGATGTTACAGATTCAAACTTTAGAACTCCACAGTCTGATGTTCAGCTGCACTAAGGTACTAACACAGTCACTGTTAGAGGTTTAGGAGAAAGTTGACAGAAACTGTGTTTTCTTTCATTCGTAATTAGTGCTGTCAAACAATTAAAATTTTTAATCGCGATTAATCTCAGAATTTTTTAGAGTTAATCGCAATTAATTGCAGTTTTGCTCAAAATAACAGAAACTCTGTTTATTGTGTTGTAGCAATATGAATGGGAAATATAAGCAACATCAAGTGATACTGGTGGTATTTAAAAAATCAGCGCCAGTGAAGATGGCAGGGAGAGCAGTGCTATTTGGTGACAAGAAAAACAAGTTCTCTAGTGTAGGAACACGAGGAGCAAAAACATATGCAGGTTTTCTGTAACATTATAAGACGTCGCACCGCCCCCCACCCAAGCTGAATGAACTGGCCATTGTCCCGCCCAACAACAACAAAAACAACAACCTTCTACAAATGCACAATCATTGGTGTGATGTGTACAGGGGCATCGTGGTAACCATAGTAACTCACTTGCACACATATACACCTGTCTGTGTGGTCACATCTGGGGAGAAGCAGCAGAATGGGAATAAATGACAATAACAGATGTATGGATATTTTACATTTTGCCTGGATGCTCTGTTGAACTCACTGTTTCTTTGTCCTGGAACTGTCTCACGCACTGACTCACCACAGAGACCTTAAACTCACCACGAAGAACACTGATGTTCCGCGGTTAGCACCGTCAACAAACACGCAATTACATTTATTGTGACATTTACCTGTAGCCTCCTGATACGGTATGATGTGATATGAATGAGACCAAGCTCAGCCCTGGAGGGTCCGGCCCAGTGTTAGATCTCGTGTTATGTGCCTTCAACCCAGAAACAATGGTAGCAGGATACTTGATGTTTCAGCCCAGTGTCATGACTGATAATAATACTAATGATTACATATATAATATATAATAACAATATCAGAGATCAAAGGTAAAGGTCTCCTAGAGAAAAGTAGTAGACCATCAGGCATAAAGGCACTTACATGGGTCTCTATTTCCTTGTAACACTACTGGTCCCTGTTGCACTGCAGAACTTCATTAGAAAAATGTCCAAAACAAGACAAAACACACTGGGATTTTATGAAATAAACGAGTTTCACATTGGACCAAAACACCAATTAAACGTCAGGGAAGAACATCCAAATTAACATAAACACAGCCAGAGTTGGTGGCATAAATTTACTGCTGATATTACTCTGTGGTGCATGTGTGTGTGTGTGTGTGTGTGTGAGAGAGAGAGAGAGAGAAAGAGAGAGAGACAAGGAGAGAGGAAGCGAGAGAGAGAGAGTTAGAAAAGGAGTATTTCTTCTATTTCTTCCTCTTTTTTAACATTTACATAGATGAAAAACAGCACAATAATGCCACCATGACACACATGCACTTTCTTTTTTCATCCCCATTTTCTCTCTCTCTCACCATGTACACACAGTTACAGTATACACACACATGCATACACACACAGACACACACACACACACACACACACAAACACTCTGTCTGGCCTGTCACAAGACCAGATGGCACTAGGGGTGTTCCAGACAATTTACAGTCTGTATGTGTGTGTGTGTGCATGTGTGTGTGTGTGTTTGTGCACGCATGTCAGTATGTGTGTTATGTGTGTGCGTGTGCGCCTGTGGAAAAGGGGGGTTGGTTGGAAAATATATCTCGTCCATACACACACACACAAGTGCACGCACAGGGACTTGGCAGTGCCACTCCGGTGCCAGCGCTGCCAAAGACTGAGAATAAAACAAAAGCTGGGATGAACCATTGTGCCACTTCCCCCCGCTTCCCTCCTTATCCCACCCCTAACTCTGAAACACATGGTTTAACCTGCTGATCTCTGCAGTCTGAAGGTTCACTGTGTCTCTGGCGAGTAGGCTTACATCACATTTGTATGGTACACACCTTTAAAAATAAACAGATCCTCAGCGTATACACTATGAAGAGAATATGTAGGAGTGACAAAACCATGCTTCATGACTTCAGCTTCACTTCAGTGTGAGGTGAAGGGTTTGGAGCAGGAAGGGCAGAAGGAGAAACAGAGGGAAATAATGGGCAGGAAGAAAGAGGATGAGGATCAGAGAGGAAACAGGATGTCTTTTTAAAGGAAAAAATATTATAAAATAACCTTGATAAATTCCTGTTATATCAGTGAAATAATTTGACATGAGCTGAAAAATGGGTTTTGAGTGAAAGACATGGCAGCACAATGCAAACAACATTACAACATGTGGTGAGACGTGACATGTGATTCCCTCTCCATCTTCATCTTCTTCACCCTCCTCTCTGGGCATCTTTCTTTTCCAAATCCTTCTCTCAGATGATGCAGAATAATTAACCCTTTGAACCCCATACTGTTTAGGCTCTTTTTTCCCACTCCATTTTCTTATAAGCTTACAGAATAATCACTATAAATTATTTAGCAAAGCATGCCATATGTTATTATTGTGAGGATAGGTTAGGCTATGCAGAAATGCCATCATTTAGTATTTTTGAGGTCACCCATGAGGTCAGATTTGAATTCCTACAAGCTTTGTGTATAGTGTCAAAGTTTAGGAGGAAGTGTTGAATGACAGCAGGGGGAAACAGTAAATGCTGGTGGTTTAAAGAAAATACACTGCCAAAGCAAATAACAACAAACACATGACATGAAAACAGGATGTTGAAAGAACTACAGTCTAATAATATGAGCAAACTTTGCAGTAAATGGCAAGAGCAAGAAGAGAATGTGTGAGTCAACTGCTGGTTTGTATGAACCTTGGAGGGGGAGGAAGATGAATGGGTGGAAGCAGGAGAGTCAGAATGGAAGGAACAAAATAAAGAGGAGTTGGAAGGAAATGAGAGAAAAGGAAGGAAGAGGGTAAAGAAGAAAATAGGAGGGACAGCCTCAACAAAACAGAAGACGAAGGATTGGAAGCTGAGAGAAAGAGCAGCAAAAAAGAATGAATGCTGGGAGAGATGAAAGACAGGAAGGTTATAAATTAGGAAAAGTCTAAACAGAAAAAAAAAGCATAAAGGGGTACATAGAAAAGAGACGACTGAAGAGGAAAAGAAGGGGGTAGAATGAAGTGTAGGTAGAGGGAAAGATGATGTTGAGGAAGGAGTGAAGGTATTGAAGAGGGTGAAGAAGCTGAAAGAGGATCCAGAAGAGGATGAGCTGTGACATGAAAGAATGATAGGAGGCAAAATTAAGGGTGGAGAGGGATGGAGCAACATCAGTGAGGAGAAAGATAAGACAAAGAAGGGATGGAGGAGGATAAAGAGAGGTCAGAGAATGATTAGTATGAAAGACAAAGAAATAAATGAGGAGGTGGGGTTTAAGGAGGGAGGTACAGGGCTGTAATGAAGAAGAAGGGGGAGGAATGAGAGCAGTGAGGAAGAGGAGGGTAAGAAGATGAAGACGTCAGTGGAATCAGCTGCTCCAACTGCATCACATTAGATTTCCAAACCTTCATCTTCTCAATTAACAGCCAGCGTTTTTCCATAACACACCTCTTCTACCTTTATTTAAGCCACTTCTCCCACACACACACACACACACACACACACACACCTACACAAACATTTTAAGCCCACATCTGCGACACGCACACCGCACTCGAAACACACAAGTTTCGACATTAAACTCGCAAAACAATTGAGCTTGTCACACACTTACACTCACAAGCATAAACACGCACACGCCAACACACACTCTGCCGCCTCCCAGAATAAGTTGGCTGCTTCTAATTGGAGTGGTGTTTGTTGCGGAGAGGTGTTGAGCGCCGCTGTAATTGCCAGGAAGGCTGGTTGACGTTCACTGTCGCTTTATTTTTTAAGGACTGGGTAATTAGGCTCGGTGACTGCAAATGTGCCTCCACCAGCACCAATAGGGGCAAACAGGTGCGGGAGTGAGCGCCAAAAACACGACACCTCACCAACGTCACAGGCCGACCGCAGAGAGAGGAGAAGGGCTGTTCATCAATGATGAGGGGGCCCCGAGTCATGAGGTTTCACCGAGGATACGGAACATGAAGGAAACCATGTTCACCACAGAGGGAGAGACGGGGGAGCTATGGGGGGTAGCTGATTGGAGGAGAGGAAATGAGCAGATTGTGTGACCGAGCAGCAAAAGAAAAGACACTTGTGAATATAATTAATAACTCAAAACCAAGAAAGTACAGCCACAACTGCTCCACAAGGCTGTACAGAGTGGTGCTAAAGCTAAATGCTAACATGCTCAAAAGGCCTGTTTGTCATTAGGCTTCATTCCCTCTGTTGATGATCCACTGTGAAGAGTTTTCTGTGTTTCCAAAAAAAAAAAAAAAAAAACATGGCATGGAATAGAATTAGTGCCTCACAATTGTATGTCCCACCAACAAGTCAATTTACTTCAACGTCTGTAACAAAAATGCATTTTGTTATGCAACACTGATCAAGACCTTTGACCCTTGGCCACCACATTCTACAGAGTTCATTCTGAGCTCAAAGAGAGCATTTGAGCCAGATGTAATAAAATCCCTCCAGATATTGTTGATAAATCACATTAACAGCAATAGGATGGAAATGAAGTCATAGTGACCTTGAATCCAAGTGAATCTTTGTGCCAAACTGGAAATTCCCTCAAGGTGTTATTGAAGTATTGCGCTTAAAAGAATGAGACAGAAGGGATGGACAGACATACAAACGTGGCGACAGAACAGCATTGGGACGGACGCATGGATGGACAATGAGAAAACATCATGCCTCTGGCTGTCACTGGTGCAGAGGCATATAAACAGATGTTCTTTGTGTTGTTTGTCTTCCTAACCATTTTCCACAGTTAATGAGTGGTTAATACCCAGTGAACAACTGGTGAAAAACACAGACACTGGCTGTGTGTTTTTCACATTTCTTCGACACATCTGAGAAATTAAACCAAATATCTGGGTTCAAGCATACAGGTACTACAATAATCCTGAGGTAACACTCAACGCAAACGAAAGATTTTAAAGGATATTTGTCAGGTAAGTGATGTCAGTTTGCAGCAGGACCACTGACACTAGAAGCTAGAAATCAGAGGAATGTCCACTTTTTTTTTTTACCAGCTATGGGTCAGTTTGAACTTTGAACTCAAACATTTGCTTGTCTTTTGACCCAAAAACCACCAAGTTCAAGAAATAAACTAAATGTAATCTAAAGATACAGTAGATTAAACAAACTAACATCTCATAAAACTTAAGTAAATTCTAAGAAACAAAACCAGATCTGTCTGAACATCTCAACAAACTCAAACGGAACAAACTAGTCTAAACTTAACAGCCCAGCCTAGATCATCTCAGCACTCTCTTTGGGGAAAACATATGGAACTCTGACTCGGTAGCAAACCAGCCCGCCGAAGCAAGTGGCACGTCAATCTCCTGAGCTTTGAAAAAACCCACAAATCCACACCGAGTTCTCACAGACTTTAACCTTGAAATCACTGCCATTATTAGCAGAGTCATTATTAGCATTAGAAAAGCAAATGGGGCTAATAATATTTGCCATTATAGCTAAAAACACCTATTAATCCCTAATCCGCACCACAATTAAGAGCATGGTTGGGTGTTTTTTGTGTGTCGTTCTGCCTTGACAGGGAAACGAGACAATTTACCAGCCTCAGAGGCAGGGAGAAGGTGGGAGGGTGAGGTATTAAGCAACTGGCTCCTGCTCTCCATCTCTATTTTGAAAGCGATCAGCCGGGGTGTTTTTGAGTGACGGGCGTAACGGAGGCAGATTTGACTGAATAGAGACAAGAGGGTGGCGGTGGGGGCGTCGCTCGCTGCATTGAAGCGCGTTATCTGTCTCGGTACAAGTGCATCAAATCAAATGGGAGAGGGGATATTATTAAAGCAACCCCTTTTCTCTTTGCTGTGAACTGTGACTTAATAAGCTATGCCAATTAGGGGAACAAAAATCAGGCGTGCCATCGGGGCTGTATCTGCCCTTGCCCAAATTTCTCTGCTAATGCGTGAAGCTTGCTGGCAGAGATGACTGCGCTGTTGTGTTTGTCTGTTTGTCTTTGCATTTGACAAGAGAAAGAAAAAGGGGAAGAGGTGGAAGGATGGACAAAAAATAAAATAAAACAGGATAGAAGCTTAACCATTCCATCTTTATGTTTGTAGAATGAGTTGATGTTCTGAAAAGGAAAAGACCAGACTGGTGTTATGACATAAAATGTCACTACTAACACTGAGTTACGATTTCAATGCATCACCCAAATAATTTTAGATGCAAAGTGTCTTTTCTTGAAAAAATATTAAAAAATCAAACATTAAAATATCTTAGTACACAAGTATTCACCCCTTAATTCAGTACCTTCCAAAAGCCCCTTTGGCCCCAGCTCCAGTGTTGAGTCTTCTTGGTTAAGTCTCTACAAGCACTGCACACCTGGATTTGGGCAGTTTATCCCATTCTTCTTGGCAGATCCTCTCACGCTTCGTCTGATTGGATAAGAAGTGACTGAACTGCCATCTCCAGGTCTCTCTACAGATGTTCTGTGGGCCTTAAGGCTGGACCTCTCAACACAGTCACAGACTTGTCCTAAAGCCACTCCAGCATCCTCTTGGCTCAGTGTTGCACTGCATGGTGAACCGTCACACCAGTCACACAGGTACATGCTGGATGAGGATTTCTTCAAGAAGCTTCCTGTGTTTGGCTGCATTCATCCTTCCCCTCAGTTCTGACTGGTCTCCCTGTCATTGAGAGAGAGAGACAGTTGTCCCTCCACCAGATTCTTCATCTCAGGACTTCTGATGCTTGAGAATGAAACACTAGGGTTCTTGGTCACATCCCAATAAAGGCCTTCTTTCACATTTACTCACTGTTAAAAAACAAGCTTTACAGGTGGTTTTATACCTTTTCCCTGATCTAGACCTTAGTATAATTACATCACAGAGTTCCTTCTACTTCACGGCTTGCTTTTTGTCCTGACGGGTGAGCAGTGAGGCCCCATGCAGTAAACTCAGTTGTATGACTTTCTACACTATGTCCAACCAAGTAGTGGACACATCTCAAGGATAATTAAAGCAAACAGTGCCACACCAAAGTATGTGAATACTTTTTTTCACCTTTTTCATTGTCATTTTACCCTCCCTGTCCTTCCTTGTTGCCTTTACTCCTTTCCTAACTCTTTTTCAGGTTCTTCTTACCTTTCTTATGTTTCCTCCTCCTTTTTTCCTACCAATTTTCTTTGATATATAAATCTTTCGTCCATCCTTCTTTCCTTTCCTTTACCCCTTCCTTCCTTTTCTTTCTTTAATTTCTTCCTTCCTTCCTCTCTCTTTTCTTTGTGTTTCTTTCTGCTGACACTTCAGGAAACATTTCCTCCATCTCTGGTTGCCAAATTTATGTTCCATGCCAACAGGGATGACGATTTGCCCTCCCACCCCCAAACCTCCCTTCCCACCCCCAACTGCACACACACTCACACATGCTTCACTTGTTCACAGACACATACACAAAATCTCCTCAGATCTCTCAGGCACACATCAGACACACATTCTTATGCTCAACACTTATTCTCCGATTTACGTACACATTTACACACACACATACACACACACACCTCAGTCTCCTTCCAACATCACTGACAGGGAAACAAACAGTGGATCTGAGAGGTTATAACAGTGTTTAAAAAAAAGAGGGAAAACACCAAAACCAGCCAAGGCCTGAAATAGACAAGTGGCATTGGCGGTGGTGGTTTTGACAGGCAGAGTGAAGCCACACGCTGAACGGCTTCATCCAGGAGGAGATTAGAAACACACACAGAGTTTGAAGTGTGCATTATCTTTCCAGGGATGATCCCAAAATAAACAACAGCAACGGCAAAATCTCCCAATAATTAAAACGCCTAATCCACTTCCTGGTTGGTGATGACCGTGGGCTGAGCGTGTCAGCTGGGACTCCTGGGGATTGTGTCGCATTTATGTTTAGATGCTTTTGTGTTTTAAGGTGAATTCATCGCCAAAAATACGAGGACTTATGTCAAATGTGGAGGGAGCTTCCAAACTGAAATTTATTCACAGCATTGTGTGAAGGTTGTCATTTCAAAATTCAATCTCGACGTGAAGGCATGCTTGGAAGAAAATGTGACTCCTTATCCTAAAAAGCATCAGATAAACCCAATCCTAAAACCTGTATTTATTCCTCTGCCTCTCTGTCTGAATGGTGTGTTATTTTTACCCAATACTTGTATGTTTCATGCATTTATCCAGGCTCTTGTCTCTTTTATGTCCTAATTTTGCTGTTTATGTTGTCGTCTTCAGCCCCTTTTGGCAACCTCCACTTCTTCCATAGAATCTGGGAACAAACTGTCATCTTCATCTTTTTGTTCTTTTATGTCACACATGCCTCACACGTCTGTTTCCACTGCACTTTGTTATATTATGCATTTATCAATACACCAACTTTTCTATCCCAAAGCCAAGTACAACATTTTTGGGGAGAATTTCAGCCCCCCCCCCCTTCTTTTGAATCTCTAGTGTTCCCACTCAGGTCTTTTTCTGCTCACAAAAACAGGTGGATGTAGACACATTTTAAGAGTGTATTCAGCTGAACCTACTAAACTTCCAGCAATCTTGAGGCTCAGAGGGCAGAAAAGGCTGATTAACATAGCTTCTGTGTTTGTTCAAGGGCAATCAACCGGCCCAAATGGTATAAAACCAAAATTTTGACAAGGTTCTCAAAACAACTTTTACCTGCTTCTTGGATTTTAAGTGTGTAGTAAAATGCTCAAACTGTCCAAACTGTTCATTGGTCAGGTTTTACATTTTTGCACATTGCTGGTGAAAATTGTATATGAGGTCATACGTTCTATGGTCCAAGTTATTTTGGTCCCCTTTTACTTTTGATCTGTCAGAAAATTTAATTGAATTAATGTCACTTTCCTTGACAAATGTTTTTAGCTCTTGCAAATGTGTTTTCTTAGTTATATTTTTCATAATTTCCAAAAATTAACAGGTGAAAATTTAATTATTCAAATTTTCATGAGTTACAAATGCTCCTTCTTAACAAGACACAAATATTAACGTCTTATCATCGATGTTCAATGTTCAACTGTCTGTGCGACAGTGGTCAACACCTATGCAACACCCAAGTCACACACATACAGAACACACATACAGAATAAAAATCAACCTCTCCTGTGGGTTGACTTTTTTAAATCCCAGATTCATTCATAAGATAAGATGAGATGAGATGAGATGAGATGAGATAAAATAAGATAAGATGTGACCATTGAAAACAGTGAAGAAAATGTTGAACGTAGATATGAGCCGACATTAAAATGATGTTTCCTGCCTGACGATGTCATGACTGTTAACCTAAAGTAAAGGGACCCCGTTCGGCGTTGGCGTGTCCCATCCTCTGGCCTCACCCCAGTTTTTGGAAACCACTGCTCTCATGGTTGTGTAGGTCTATAGAGTTCTAATTAGCTGCATTCACAAACAGCGCTGGGCTCATCAAAATGCCGAGGCCTGCAGAAAGCCACAGCAGGGGTGAGCAGAGAGCGTGTGTGTGCGTTTTTGTGTCTCTGTGTGTGTCTTGCATCTTGTACATGAGGGTGTTTCAATGTGTGCACATGAAAAACAGAGTGTGATATGTGTACCGCAATGAGTATGTGTGTGTGTGTGTGTGTGTATGTGTGTGTGTGTGTGCGACACCAGGGTGTTGTCTTTTATCAAAAGAGGGAAAAAAAAAACAATTCCAAGATGAAGATACATCGAAGCAGTAAACCGAGGCCGAACAACTGTACAAATTCGACAAAAACTGAGCCTGTTTTTTTCTTCTTTTTTTAAATCACACATTTGTCGTCCTTCCTCACATTTGTATGCACGCCACGGAAGCAAACGACTTCACCGAAGCCGCAGAGCACACACAACAACAACAACCGCACAACAAAGCAGTAAACAAAGAAGACGTCTCAGCATCTCTCTGTTTTGCAGCCAACTGATAAAATGGCTTTCGAACACCGTTTAGAGGCAAATAACATGAGTGTGAGTAGCAAATGCAAACAACCCGACTGTTCCTTGTGAAAACCTCCCAGAAAATATTCCTTACAGAAGGTATTCACCTGCTCTGAAGGACAAACATTTTGCTTCACTGATCACACATAGGATGTCATGATACATACCATACAGTTGAGAACAACACAGTACAAATACAGGGAAATACATGAGGACAATGTAGCAAACTGACAACAAAGTGCAAGTGTATAGCCAGTCCAGTTTTATATCATGTATCATATATCTTATATCAGTAAAAGAATGTTAGTTCCCTGGATTCTTCATATCTCTTAAGCCTTTGTTTCTGAATTCTGTGATTCAAATTGGTCAACTGATAAAAATATTTCCATATAAGTAGCTACTCTCAGCCATCAAAAAGAAAACACAAGAAACCATCTATCATTCCTCCATTAACAACGTGATTTTGTTTTATTTTTTTAAGGTGGACGGATTTTATAGTATGAAGATAACAATAAACCTATACAACAAAAACACAGCACAGGCTAGACGAGTTCTTCCTTGTCCTTCCACTGTGACACAAATAATCAAATCATCAAATGCCCCTTCCAAACTGTGGTCCTATAGTATGTGTAATGATGATGTTGCCAACTGAATCACTGTCACAAATCAAGGAGATAAATTACGCATTTGTTCCTATATAAGCACCATTATAAGAACATTAAAACTACAGCTTCTCAGTTCTGTTGCATGACATATTCATGCAGGTGTTTGTTGTGGCCATTGCAACCTGATGCTGTTCAAAATGATTTTCATCATTCACTTGGTGTTACTGGTTAGTCTAAGATTCAATGTGCCTGTCTCTGCAGAATCTCCCTCAAACAGTACAGTCATTTCCACTGAATCTAATCTGTACCACAACAAGCTTTAAACTGACTGACTGAACTAATGCAGTTAGTGACTGACTGGATGCAGGCAGAAGGGAATGAGTGGATGAATTACACTTTGGGAATGTGGCTCATCACTCAGCGACTCACAAACAAACTGACTGGATGAATGTCAACTGCAAACTCATTCTTTGACTAGTTTACTGCTCTTAACCACAGAGTAGATCAGTGAATGAAACAGAGACTCCCTAACTAGGATGACTGAGTGACTGAATTCAGTGACTGAATTAGTAAAGAACAGACTGAACAAAGAGAAGCACAGTGAACTGATCTCCTCAATACACACACGCATACACATACACATACACATACACAATAACACAGAGAGGCAGGAAAGAATGAGAGCAGCAAATCAGAAAAACAGGAAGTCTCCTTCAGGAATGAACTTGAACAGCTGAAAAACAAATGTGTTGCTTTTAAATAAAGAAACATGAAAAATTGCACCATTACCTCTAGACAGGGTTGTACCCAACGATGTTTGTGTGTTATTTACTGAGACATGAAGCAGGAACAAACATGCACAAATCACGCAGGATACAAAGAATATGATCCTATTCAGCCTTTGTAGGCAAAACTCAAGCACCCAGTGTACATCAGTCTGCCACAGAAAATAGTCCTCAACAAGTGCACTAATACTACTGAGCAAACCAAATAAATGAGAGAGTCCTTTCTGAGTTTTGCCCTCAGTAGAAGCACATGTGCTCTGGGCCTCAGACAGGATCTGGAAGTAAGCCATGGGCTAAATCATGAACAAAGTGATATAATCAGACCATGCCACCTAATTGTTTGAGTGACATATGAAGTGACATATTTAGTACATGAAATGGCCAGAGCCTCGCCAACAGTGCCAGGAAGAGGATTCAAGTAAGCAAGTTATATGAGAAAAAAAAAAAAAAAAAAACAGAGAGATTTTCAAAATAAAGTGACCAATAAATCAAAACAACATCAAAACTCCAACCTGCATCTGCATGTACAGAACATGGTTACCCTCACAAGAAAATTCAAACAGCAAGCAAAGCAGCAGTGAGCAGGTGTAAGAGGAATGGGAGGAGGAGGCTGAGAGAGGATTGAAAGAAAAGAAGAAGGAGAAGGGGTGGGGGCTGACGTACTTGAGCCAGAGAAATGTCCGCTCCCCAGGGAGGTCGGCCCGTTCTTTCCACTGCTAACAGGAGGGGAAAACATCTACAAGACAAACAGAGCACACATTACCTCTGAGAGCACTGACACTGCAGACAGCAAGACACATCTCCAAAGAAACATCTCTGCAGCTACACATGAAAAGCTTCATTCCATAATGCCAGATCAACATTTGGCTTAAAAACAATTTTCCCAGATTCTCATCACATTATCTTGCAAGGACATTTCAGAAATGTAACGGTCACTCAGTGTTCATTGTTTTATCTTATCAGGTTTTTCTGCTTTTCAATTTTTCATTGTTTTGGAAGGAACCTCTCTTTTTTCCAAGAAAAAAATGTTAGGGCTGTGCATCATTTCACTACTTATTTTTTACTTTATGTTTCACATTTAACAAAAGAACCCAAAGTTTTCAAGTATCAATGCTGTTTTTTTTTTCCTTCACAAACAGCTGTATAAGAGTTTTGTTGTATTTGGTCATTACAAAGCTGGACAAGAATGTATTGCCTTGCAGAGGCAGGATGAAGTCAATGCTTTAGAAGTGGCATAAGTCTTAGAATTCTTTCATTTACTCAGCAAGTCACTACAGTATGCAGGACTATCCTGTATCAAGTCTAAAATCCCAAAAGTTCCAAGTTTAGTCCCAAAATTCAAAGTCAAGTTCTACCTCATTCACAAACACAAGTTATCTAAAGACAGGTACATCCCTTACCAACTCCCAAGTCAAGACATACATGCCCCATGTGATGTCCCAGTGAGAGGACAGGTACCTTTACCAAGTTAAATGGCATTTATTGTTTTAATTGAACAACCTTTATTCAAATTTTGATGTATTTTTCTTATTAATCTCAAATTAACTGAAACTGTACCAGACTACAGTAGCACACCCATGTGATGTCAGATGGTTGGAAATAAAGATCGGATTGATGTTAAAGTACAGCTGGGGCTGACTGACAAAGCAGATGTCTTGCTGACGTTGCCCTCACAACTAGGATGTTGATATTTATCATCTATCGCTACGTGTGTCAAGATGGTGTTGGCATGAGACGTTTGGAAAACATGGGATTTTGGTTACTTAACAATGGTACAAAATATCAGCGTCATCCATTGTCATTATTTTGTGTCACTGACATTAGCATTAAACATCATGACATTGAATTTTGGTCACCGACCTCACAACCTACACTCAACCAAATATCAGTGTCTAACGACATCGATAGCCAGCTGCATGTCTTCTGAGTGTGTTATTCCTGTTTGAGCAACCTGATTGGCTGTAATTGGTTTAAATATAAATGGAATTAAGGTTTTCGTTTTAAACATGTGACTTTTAATCTTTGGCCTTTGGCAGTTTAAGTCAAGTCAAGTCAAATGGCTAAAACCTACATCATGAGACGCTGGGGTTAAAGTAAAAGTTGAGCTGCAAGTGGTTTTGGATTTTAGGTCAAGTTTAAGGTTATCAAATTACTGACTTGAGTCTGGCCTCAGCTGATGTTGTACGTAAGAAATCCACACCTCTGGGTGCCAGCTTTCGGCAACATATATTGTCTGATACGTGATGCTCTGGACACATTTTGGTCTGTATTCAAAATGCAATGAGGTTGATACCCAGCCCTCACACTCTCTCAGCTTGGAGCTGAACACAGATATGAAGGGTTCATTTTCCAAAACACTGTGGAAACACTTTTTCAAAGCAGAAAGAAATTAAATTCCTTATTCAGCATTTGTAAAAAAAAACAAACAAAAAAAAAAAAACAAAACAATCCAATCACTCAAATCACATGCTCACCTTTGAGAAAAAATGTGTTTTTATTCTAAAGTGTCTATTTTGCTGATGTTGGACTGCTCATTTTGGAATGAAACACTTCATATCTACTAGTCTGACTTAAACATATGAGATAATCATCAGAACTGGTTGCCATCTGCTCTACACATCTACAGGAAAATCAAGCCCATATTAAAACAGAGACTAAGGCTGAATACTGATTCCTGCTGTACAAGCTACTGTAAAGCTTCACAGCAAAGCATTTCTCAGTATCAAAGTGAGTCATCTGACCCCAATAGATAACCTCTCTGGATAAACATTAGGCCTGTATGTCAGTGTGTTTGATGGTAAAATCTCACCGATCGTGAACCCACTCTGAGCTTCCACACTTTCAGATGCTAAAAGCAAAGAATTTTAGGTTTTGAGGATTTTTTCTCTTTTCCTTTTAAATAATGAAAATACAAGTAAATTAAACAATGAAAACAATAAACACTTGATTTCTCATCACCCTTAACACAGTTGGGCCTAAAAGTCTGAACCTCGGATTTGAGACTTTCTTGGGTGTTCGATCTCCCTAGCAGCTACAACAATGAGAAAAAAATGTTTAGGAGATAAAAGATCTAATTCTGATTACTAGGCAGGTCTATCAATATCCTGGCCGAACCATTCTGTGCTGCTGGTCTCAGCTTGTGGGCGTGTAAAGACAGATGATCGCATAAATCAGTGTTTGGCCTGCGTTTATAATGAGAGGAGACACACTTTAGCTGCTGCTGCCCTCCTTTGTTTGATTTTTTCAAGATATATGATTTAATACACACTTGTTTTTTCTGTGTAAACCTGTAAAAATATAAGACGGGAAAAAATATGTTTCATGTTTTTTGTACTATTGTCTACAACTGTAATCCTATAATATGTCTAATTCATAGTTACTGTGTGTGTGTGTGTGTGTGTGTATATGTCACTAAATTATAAATTTATGATGATTTTACTGGAGTCCACAGCATTTTTCCATCTATAGTATTACTACAGGTTTTTATAGTATTCATGGCATACACAGACAATCCTTATAGGTAAATATATATATGTAAATATACAGCAGCCTATATTTGTATCATTAGAATGATCTATTATTGCCTGTCTCTATGGTTGTCATTATACAAGTTACTAGATCTCATTTTATTTTAGGCCTTTGCCTAATGGTGACTGGCTACAACTCTCTTTTACTATAACTAAAATATCCCTTATAAGGACTGGCATGTATTTCTGGTGCAGAGTTATGAATGTAGTGGTCTTACTGTAAACTTTCTTAATAAATATCACTTTAACGTTCAAACAATATCAGTATCAGTGTTAATCCTGATTTTGCTGGACTTTTGTGGCACTTTTCTAACATTATCACATGCACACCCTAATGCTAATATATTTATAGTATACACATCTGTGTTTTACTACTATATTTATTACTATAATGGCACATTATTTGTCCATGGTATTAAATTCTGACATTTTGGAATGTGTCTTTGAATTAAAACCTCATGGGAGTGATCCTATTATATCACTGTACCATTCACAGTTTATCTTGTTTGTAATATACTGTACTGAGTTATTACATAAAGGCTATGGCCGCTTAAAAAATCTCTATGAGGGCAGCTACAGGAGGTAATAGTGTGGTTGAGGTTATAATGTTCTTTTCATAGGTCTTATATTTCAAAATTCATCAGATATCTGTGTGATACCCCTCCAATCTCTAACAGGGAAGACCCAGGCCTCAGCTCTGCTCTCATTTGTTTATGGCATGAACATTATTGTAACAAAGTAAAGTATCAAACGTTAATGAAGTGATTTTCTCTCATACTGTATTTCATACAGCATCACCTTCCAGTTAAACTGACATTTACTGTTAGCTGGACGTCTCTCTATGTTTCATAACAGGATTAATAGAAGACCGTATTTTCTAGTCATTTAGGGGTGTTTCTGATTTTTTTCCTCTCCTCCTCTTCAGGCCAAAGTTGCTCCCACAGGAGGAGAGGCACAGAAAAAAAAAATATGGCCGAGAGCGGTGACACTATTTCCTGTCCGTCAAGTTCACAACACAGACTGTTCTTTAAAAACACACACACACACACACACACACACACACACACACACACACACACACTAACTTTAAAACGGCACTCGCGAGTTTGGGCATTGAACATCCTGCTGCAGGAACATTTTAAAGTCTAGCTCATGAGTGTGTCCGGCTGCCTGCCTGCCTGCCTGCCTGCCTGTCACGCAGGTTCATGATTCAACACCGAGCCTTTTGCATCTGAAATGCTCCGTACAACACGGTGCAGAGTGCGTGGAGCAGCCCTCCCTATACACTCACACAGACTAGAAACAAACATGGGCAAAAAAAAAAAAAAAATCAGGCATACACATGAAAGGAAAAAGGACTTAAAATGAGATATACTACCATGGATGTTGGGAACATTTTCAAATCGCTGTTTCGCATCTATAAGACAACAAAATTACTAATGCAGCATCACAATTCTCTACACACACACACACACACACACACACACACACACACACACACACACACACACACTCACTCACTCACATTGAATTACAAAACCAACAATATGCACTGACTTTTCTGCAAGTTACTCTACATAAACACACCTAATAACCCTAACTTCTGTGCAAATAGTTGAAAACTGAGTGGCTATAAGATTATGCAGGTTATGTGGCGTGCAACATTACGAATGTAAACAGTGGTCGCTGTATGTAGCCTACAGCACGCGTTTATTCTCCTCTCGGGTTGTAACCTACTGTCATGATACTAACAATCATTATATCCATATTAACTAGAAGAAGGGGGTGAATGTGCTTACCGCGCTGAAATCCAGTAAGTCACTCAGTTCCTTGTCTGTTCCCAAAGCTGCCATCCGCTGTTGATGATGCATTTTAGCAAAATCGCACGGACCTACAAACATGGAAACAAACGGAGATAGATGGATAGAAGAGGATAGGTAGACAGATTGATAGATTGAGAGACAGAGGGAGGGAGAGGAGAGAAGAGAGGAGGAAGACCTCGGCTTTTAGCGCACCGCTCCGCTCCTCCGATCTCTTTTTCTCCACAGCGATATAAATCCAGTAAAACAACCTCAGAGCCTCGATCACAAATCTAGTTTTCTTTCATCCTCGAGCAGCAGCAGCCTCAGTCCCAGGTTCCTGGTTTTTGGCAGCAGGAAATAAATCGCAAGACAAAAAAACTGACAGGAAATAAAAGAAGGGGGGAGACGGGACGGGAGTCTTTTCGCGTGTCTTTTGGTGTGTTTTCCCCGAGTCAAACAAGTCCGGGCTGTCGGCGTTGAGGCGCAGTTTGTCCGCCGCGGCTGACTGTCAGGCTTACACACGATAGAAATAAATAACACGCCGTGTCTCCGCGAGCCTCTCGAGGAGGAAGAGGATCACCTCAGAAATGTGCCGCGCTTGTCCAAGTGTGTGTGTGAGTTTGTGTCACAAGGATGAGACAAGGCAGGGTGAGCTGCTGCTCCTGACCGGACTGAGGGTGCCCTGCTGCTCGCCTGCGGGTGCTGAAGATCCCCGGGTAAGCTGGACGGATCCCATGTGCGTCTGGCACAGCCTCGGTGAAATAAATGTGTTGGTGCGGCCACCTAGCTTACATCCTCGTCTAACACCACCGCGGCGAGCTGCTGCTGCTGCTGCTGCGGGAGAGAGCGGGAAAGCAAGAAAAATAAATACATTTGAAAGAAAATTTGTTGGTGTGATTGATTGGCTGATTGGTGCGGTGATTGGCTGGTTTGATTTGGAGTAGGTTAATTGGGCTAACGGGGGAAGGGAACGGTGATTTTTCTTTTCCTCTGGAGTTTGGGAAGTGGAACGGTGCAAAATAAAACTTTATGAAATTTAAAATGTTAGCGAACTAATTATTAATGTGTAACAGTTATTGATCAGTTCATCATTTCTTCAGGTCTGTATTTATTTAAATGGTTCGTTTTTTAAATAATTCATAATTTCACCAATATGTATTTGTCTATGAATGCAGTTTTTTTATTATCTATTTTATGCCAACAGTTCTTCTATTGTAGTCTCTTTATTGATGTGACTATAAATAGCTCTGGAACAAGTGCAGTGCTTGACCTGCATGGAAACTTCCTATGGGTTGAACCACAACACTATCAAAAACCTCCTTTCTGGAAATACTTTGCAATACTTTAAATTGTGTGTGCGTGTGTGTGTGTGTGTGTGTGTGTGTGTGTGTGCAGCCCACAGCCTGCAGGTATGAAATGACTGGCCTATTTCTGCAAATTGCAGCCTGCATGTGCAGGTTTTTCTCATGGAGAAAAAGCCAGCAAAAAACACAGGTGCAGGCATGACATAAAGGGTTATTTGTTGGTGTATAAAGTGGCCCTGCCTGTTGGCCCCTTCACAGCCCTCCACTCTCAATCCAACTTAAAGCAATGTAGCTTATGTGGAAAAAAAAAGGAAAGTGCATGGGTCCACTAGTTAAAAAAGATGTAGTGCTTTAATTAGATCTGATCCAAGAAAACTGTTGATGTGACAAGAAGTGGTCAGTAAACACAAAACAACTCTCTTTTTCACATGCCTCACAGAGACTGGTCACAGAGAGTGGTCCCCAGGTGAGCCCACCAATAGCTGGGACAAACTGTCCCAGAGTCCCTGTCAGATATGTCGCCTGGTTTAATTGTGGAGCTAAAACAGAATTAGGACCACACCAGT
Organism: Caranx melampygus; assembly: GCA_019059645.1. Classification (NCBI taxonomy): domain Eukaryota; kingdom Metazoa; phylum Chordata; class Actinopteri; order Carangiformes; family Carangidae; genus Caranx; species Caranx melampygus. The sequence goes on along the minus strand of JAFELL010001234.1, from coordinate 233,415 downwards.
ATAGTGTGAGCTCAGAGTAGTTCTAAACCATCTGACATCAGCATCATCAACTATCTGACCATGGAGTCAAATCTCTGCATTTAGGCGGAGGGGGGGTGATTTTTGTTCTGTTCTGTTTTTACTATGGTCTGATTAGACTGGACCCCTTTACATGTATGAAAGTAAAAACACTAAGTTATGAAGATAGATAGATAGATAGATAGATAGATAGATAGATAGATAGATAGATAGATAAAACTTGCTTAAGTTTGGAGAAAGTGGACCTTCATGGTTTTAAAGGAACCCACATTACCTAAAAGTAACACTTACTGCCATTGCACATGTGACTTAAGTTGGGTTTGATGAAAGTCTTAAACCTGCCTTAAAAATATTTGTATATTAACTCAAGATGAAATGATTATGTGTAATGTGAGAGGTGCTGCTCATATAGTCTCAAACACAGAGGATGATCGTTCAGTGCACTTCTCCACATGTACAGAGCTTTTTAACCTCCCTTAGTGCATAGTTTTGGTTTTACAGCACAGTTGCTGTATAGTACTCTCAGTGCTCTCATTAACTGTATTTCCAGCAGCAGCAGGCAGCTGTTTTCAGCAAACAAACTGATAAACCCACTGTACACTACCTGTACACTGCTGCATTCGCAATTAGCTGCTAAAGAAGATGAAACTTTTAGTTAACTGATATATTTTTCCCCACAAACACAAATCCAATGGGATGACGATATTCCTCTGTCTGTATCATGTGTAAATAAGCAAATTGTTTGCCAACACTTTATCCATTGCAGCTCTGAGGTGCAATGTCTTAAATGTCTTAATGATGAGGGACTGAAAGAGAGACTTCAGCAAAGACAGAAAAAGAGGGAAAGACATAGGACAATCTGTAATCTGGTAAGCTGTTTTTCGGGCCGGATCTTAAAGAAGATTGTCACCATGTTTACGTCATCTGTTTACTTGTGGTAGAGATCAAGAAGACACCAAACCTCTCATGACCTGTCATCACTGAGTGGCTATTGCCAAATGAAATGTGAACACATCAAAAACAACACTCTTTTTCAATACCTTTCACTCTGCTATGAGTTTGAGACTATACTGTAACAAACAAGGCCATCTGTGTAACTGATGTCCTCAGACCACAGTTTCCATGCACTTATAGGTTTAGGAAATGATTGTGATTTTAGTTAAAATAATTTCTTCCTCAAAATTAGAAAATCTTTGTTGTCATGGTCACTATAATAACAGCGTGGTTAACTTGTCATGGATAATAGGAACAACAGAAAATGCTAATTCCACATGGGAATCAACCCTGACCTTCCCTCCGCCAATTCTGCTGCACACAGTAACTCTTCAAGCTCAGCCAATACTGCAGTTGCAATATGCCCAGATGTGGAATATGGGCATACATTGGCAACATATACAGGCATGGGCCAGAAGCTTAACTTTGCTATTGAGGGGTCGTTTAAGTTGGATCACTTGTTGATTAGTTAAACAGAACTGCACGACTTTAAAGCTAGGGTTGGTAATCCTGGAGAGCTAGCAAGAGAGCTAGCAAGATTTGAAAATAGCACCTCCTCTGAGTTCCACCCCCCCCCCACCCCCCACCCCCGTCAGTGTGTACGTCCAAGCCACGCCCCCACAAACTGGAACGCGCACTGCATGAAAATGAGAAGTGGCATAATCTATTCAATACTAGCGTCACCGACCCCTTTAAACCCACAGAGAAGCTAATATTAGCATTAGGCTAATACAAGCTACAAAAGTAGCTACGTTAGCAAAAGTTACGCATTTCATGAAAATAACAAATCCTCCCCGAAGCAAAACATATAATTACCTGTCCAACAGAAAGAGAGCAACCTCAGCATCACTTTTCAGGCCCTTCAAATCCCTCAGTTGTCTCCACAGCTCAAAAGCAACACCAATGTTTACTGTGGTATGACTTCTGGCTTTATCCAGAGCCTTTTTGTTAGCAGCCTTTTCAGCCTCCGGCTTTCTCTTCCTTGCCTTTTTCTCGGGGCGAGCCGTTACAAGTAACGCTGGAAGTAGTAACTGGGGCTGCATTTTCTCAGCTATTGCTCATAAATGAGCATGAAATCCGTTCTGCTGTAACTCTGTACGCTGATTTCTTCCGGCAACAGCGACACGTGAAGATTGTGCACACGCCTAGGAGGCAGGGATAGAGGGGGGCGGATACAGAACTAGACATGAAGGCGTCTGATTGGTTTTTGCTCTTCGGTGTGAAGAGCATGGATTGGTCAGAGTTTTGTCAGTCCTGCATCTGCCACAGAGGACTGATTATTTTCGTTCCTTTTTCTGATACATAATGTATTGATTACTCAGAAGGTAGAAGGACCATTTCACCCAGGATAACAAAACATGTTTCTGAACAGGATTACCAACCCCAGCTTTAAGTGACATCTCAGACTGGAAAACAAAAAGCCAGACCTGTCACCCTCACCCTGCTTGTCTTTGATTATCAATGTGAACTTAGGGATAAGAGTTACATAATGTGCAATAACATATCCTGGTTTTGTCTGAGTGTAACCTTGAAATAAAGCAGGACCACACATTTGTGACACAGAAAGCACTATCCATCACATGTGGACTGTATGGGCCATTCTTTTGTACATCTTTGCTTTATAACAGGTTGGTAAATCCTTATGGATTTTTATAAATATATATACACAACAGATTGAGACAGCCAATTTCATGCATCACACACCTGAGGAACCTTAGGTCAGTCAACTGGAGGGGACAGGAGGCAGAGCTAAATAAATCTGAAACCTTGTCAATAGAGATGGCAGGCATTTACATTAGCACAGCCACAAACATTGTGTCAGCGAATCCCAGTTACAAGCTACCAAACAACAAGCTTCTAACTGTCTGCTAGTCTCTTGTTCTGGTCTGAACAGACTCCTTATCTGAGTCTGGGTCTGTATGACACTCAAACATTTGGCTGAGTCTCCCTGAGGTGCCCTCATCTAAACATTCTGATGCTCTCTGCCCTTCTACTTGAATAAAAATAATTCACATTGAGCAAGTAAGAGTATATGAGCTCACAACCCAAGTTATCCTTTTTCTACTTATGTGGGACTATGTTATACGAAATATTAATTGCAGCAGCAGATACCTTTTACATTATAGTTTAAAGCCTGTCTGGAGAGGCACTTCAATGAAAAGTTCACAGAGGACTAATAGAACTAATAGAAGTACTCTATTAGTGAAGCAGCACTACTTCTGGGGGGGCACTACTTCTGTACTTCTACCAGTGTAGTTTCACCTACTAATAAGAAACCCAAAACACTAGACACACCACACTCATTTCCACTCTTGCTCATAACATGGGTCTATGAATGACAATAACAATTGGAATATGTTAACAGCCTTTGGATTGATTGTCATGAAGTTTCATACAGACAATCATGATATCCATTGGATAAATCCGCAATGATCTCCTTGAGCAGTTTCACTTGATTCAATATGAGATTTGCACATGAGACATTGAGGTTACATGGTATGCGTCTTAGATGACTAGACGATGACAACATCCCTCAACACTGGGAAAAACAGTGGAGCTCTGTATTTAGTAGCTTAGAGTAACTGTATGAGACACAAACAGCTAATGCCATATTGGATATTGATACAAATACGGTTCATTCCCCCAATTTCCTCTGTTTTTTTTTTTTAAACAGGATTGGAGTTAAGTCAAGTCAAATTAAGAGACAAGAGGGAGAGAAACTGCAGACATGAATGAAGATGGGGACAGCCAGCAAGAAAAAGTGAGTGAATTTAAAAGTGAATTCAAAATGTGATGATGGTTGTGGTCAAGGAACTAGCTGGGCTGAGTCACTGAGAGGAATTAATGGTATAAGCACACACACGCACATTCCTGCAGGGAAGCAGTGAAAGCAGAAACACATTAAATGTATGCAACCACACATGCATATATTTTTTTTCTATACTCTGTCTTTCTCCCACAGACACACATAGACACACACAAACACACACGCACACCCATTCATCCCCTCTGTGGTCTCTAAGAGTGTGTTTTTGCCAAACACCTGTGTAATTGTACAGCTGTGGAGAATGCTGGGAAAGGACTGAGGGAACTGAACACCACACAGCTAATACCCTTTGATTCCACCCGGATCACTGTGTATGAGTGTGTGTGTGTGTGTGTGTGTGTCTGTCTGTGTCTATGTGTAAGAATATGAGTGTGTAAAACTGAGAGCTTTTAGAGATTGGAGAAAGAGAGGGAGGAACAACATAGATGAGTGTTGGTTTAAACTTTCTTAAAAAAAAACACTCAAACCATCCACCACTGAGGAAAGGGGCTGCCGTCACTTTTTTTCTGCAGAATTGTTATTTTTGAAACTGAAATTTCAGCTTTTCTTTTGGGAGGAAACGTACTTTGTATTTCATATTCAGGCATCATTCATATCAGTCAAAAGACACATGGCCCAGTAATCAAACACATCATTCTGCTCTTCATGCTCTTACAGCTAAATTATTTGTCTTGGTTTAAAAAAAAACTCTTTTTTGATTGAATCAGTTTGGGCTCCTGTGCATTTTGCAACCCTCCATGATTATTCTTTGACAAAGTTTATAATTACAGCAAAGACACAAGAGCAGCACACCTAACTTTGGCACCATGGTTACTATATATATATATATATATATATATATATATAAAATAAATGTCATGGCTTGGTTAAGTTTAGGAAAAGTGAAAAGTTCATGATGATACAATCTTTACTGTCATAGTCAAAATAATCACAACATGGTTAATTTTGTCCAACAGTCATGGATAATAGCACAAAACATACTAATGTCACATGGGAACTAACCGCTCCTCTGCATTACATTCATCCTTCCACGAAGGCCTACTCCTTTATACTACATCACTGCACTTTTCCTTTTACTCCTGTCATAATAAAACAACCACTAGATGCCACCTAGCTACAAAATATAACTGGGTAACAATCACTTGCTACACAAAGGACAATAGTCCACCATCACCAAATCAATATTTATTTGCAGTATATTTTTCAAAACAGGCTCTCACACTGTTACAGAATTAACAGAATGATGGCAAATTTCATTTCTTCAGCAAAACCAGAAACAAGGTCCCTACAGTACAGAGAAGTTCATTTCTTTTCTGAATACACACGTGGAGAAGATGGGTCCTGCTTATGAAATTGGGGTCTATGAACACCACCTAAGCATGTAATGATACCCCAAGTCAAGTGATTCATGTCTCAATTTCTGACCCACAGTTTGGAGGCTGAAAATCACAGGACATGTCAGTTCTGATAATACAAGTCAGAGGTCGTGAAATATGTGTCTGTATCTTGGAAGTAATGTCTTTCCACATGCGGGCTTCCTTCACCTTTCAAATGGGGGGTTTGTGCAAGATGCTACATCTGAACGGCCCCCCATGCATGCACACATGCTTTAACCAAGGCGGCAGCCAAAAATCACCCAGGCCTTTGCTTAGATAGGCAGGGAAAACCCTGTGAGAGTCAGGCAGACATGCATGTGCTCCACCTGTAAAGATGACACCACTAAAAAAAAAGAAGAAAGAGAGAAAAAAGGAGATGCTGCTCTCTCCATCCAGCTCACCGATCAGCTGTAGCAGCATGTGTGTTTTATAACATCGGCAACAAAAAAACATACTTAACTCAGTAAACTATAAAAACAAAGGTGCTCCATGACCGACTGACACAGCACTCCTGTAGTGTTTACTAACGTTGGCTGGTTTGTAATGTGTGCAGGAATTGGTTAAATTATGCGCAATACTCACAATCCTATGGCAAATTTCAGGCCCTGATTAAATTTGGCAGCACTGGCAGCTCATAGGGCTGTATCTGGATTGGTGGCACAAACTCTGGGACTTGGAAGGAGCGTGACACGGTTCTGTCATATCAAACGGCGACACAGGTTCATGGGTTAGAGTGTCATGATTTCAGTTTTGATACATGTTTCGTTACAGGCTTACCACCACTCACATGACCACATGCTCTTAGTGGATGCCATGAATGAGTGGAAACACTTCCTCTGGGGACTGCCAATGTTAATTCTAAAAGATACATTCCAAGGTGCACTGCTGGAGAAGACTACCATTAAGATAAGATTTTTGTCTTAAGGGGGTGTGTGGTTGGATGGGTGAACAGAACCCTAATCCGAACAGGTGAAAGTACTGAAAAGTGTTTTCTATATGCTCCATACATATTCTCTATGTTCTCTATAAGTTGGACTTTTCGTAACCACAGAGGTTTTAGTAATGTGGTGCACAGTTCTAACAGTACCTGGACTGTGTCACTTGGTGGTGGTAAGAGGGGTAAAAGTGATGATTATTAACAGTTTCAAACTCAGGCTCTTTTCATTTGGAGAGACTCAGCAGGTGTCAGGAGTTTAAGCTTCTCTCCTGCACAATTCTTGGTCTGTGTATGAGAGTGAGAGGTGTATGTTTCCAGAAGGCTGTGTGTATTAATCTGCGTGTGTTTGTGTGTGTTATCCTTGGCCTCCCTGTTTTTTTTTTTTGGAATAAGGAGGTGGGTGCCAAGCAGATGGTAGCAGTGGTTTACACAGGTGTCTCCAGTACATATGTAATGTATGTGTGTGTGAGCAGTGAAAGTGAAAGGCAAGCAGAAGAAGGAAGAGGGAGGGTGGGGTGGGGGTGGGCGTCGAAGGTAAATATTATGTCCATCATAGTTTCATCATCAGAGTTCACTTTCATTATCATCGCTGTAATCTCATCATCCTCATCATCATTATCCTCCTTAACACTCACTAGCATCATCATCAGCCTCTTCAACTTCAGTTTAGTGTAAATATTGTCATCATCATATTCAGTGTCATCATTATCATCACCCTAATCTAATCTGTTCTAGTCATTGTCATAGTGAGCTTCATCCTCACTGCCTTCACCATCAACCTAATCTTGCTTAATCTCATCATCACTATGATCATAAGAATAATTAACTTAATTATCATTATTATATTCAGTCATCACCAACATCATCATCTCATCAATACCCTGATGAAAATATTTTCATGTCATCATTACATTGAGTCATCAGCAGCAGCATATTCATAGTGATCATCATCATCTTCAGCTTAATCATCATCATCATCACCACTATGATCATCATCAGCAGCAGTTTCATAGTCATCGTCATCGTCAACCTAAACATCATCATCATCACCAAGTGCACTTAAACAATCTTCTTCACAAGCCTCATCAGTGTCATCACACTGGTAACAGATGACATCATTGGCATGCTGACCATCTTCACTGTCATTCTCATTGTTATCACACCATCATTTTCATCCTTTGCGTTCTCCTTGTCACTATAATCATGATGTTCATCAGTCATCACTATCATCTACTCTCACCATCTTCCTGACCATCATCACCATCGTCATCGTAATCCTGAACTGAGCATCATTATCATTATTCTGGTTAATTTTGAGCTGATCATCAAATTGTTAAGGTAATCCTCATGATGACTCTAATTTTCACCTCCATGATCGCACCCTCAACATCTTCACTGTCATTCTCACCCTCACCTTAATATTCAAAAAAAATGTAGCTGATCTTAGTCTCATGTTACTTTGTGTGTTGCTCGGTGCTCAGACCCCCCCCACCCCCCACTCATCTAAAGCAAAATAACAGTTGATTATTTTTAACTTCTTATGATTTATTAACTTTAGATGTAGGTTGCTGTGTTCAACTCTAACTTCTGCTGACTGGACATGGATGACTTGCAGCAGCCATGTGGGAGCATATTTGAATATAACTATTGTGCTTAAGTGCAGCGCTGAAAGTGTGTGTGTGTGTGTGTGTTGAGAGGTTTAAAAGGAAGGCAGAGGTGCAGAGTCAGCAAACAGAAAGGAGAGAGAGAGAGAGGGGAAAGTTGAGAGATATTCTGGGAGAGGGAGAATGAGGGGCGAGAGCAAGGGAGAGAATGACCTACAGCTGGAGAGAGTAAAGTAAAAATGGAGAGAGGGAGAAAAAGGAAGAAGGGGAGATGCCTTAACCATGAATTTGTCGGTTTCTACCAAACTCAAGTCATAACACACACATACAGAAAAGAGAGAGAGAAATACTCAGAGAGAGGTTGTTTCATTTTGCCAACACATGCAGCTCAGCTTTGGCTGCCACTGAGGTCTGCTCTTTGTGGTGCATGTGTGTCTGTCTGTGTGCAGGGCTGCGGTGTGCTGAGATGCAATGCAAAAATAAAACAACCACTTCAGTTGTAAAGCTTGTGCTCAGCTTTTTCAGTTGATGCAAGAAGTGTGTTTGTTTGAGCCACAACACACACACACACACACACACAGTGCTCTCCTTTGAGTGTACTCAGTGCTTTGAACTCCAACCTTCCTGATGATGTTCACTACATCCTGTGAAAACACAGCTGTCAGCAGTGATGCTCTATGGATGTGTGTATCACAGTTTTAAACTTCAGGCTTGCTCATAACAGCATTTACAGTGTTGATACATTTAAATGGAGCTGTCCTGGACTTACATGCAGGGGGGTCAAATTAACCTGCATCATTATTTGAGTTCAGCTTCTGTGAACTCTGTCCAGCAAGCTGTCTTCACAGTGCAAACTGAAGAAGATGCTGCAACATTCGTTCTCCACCCCTATGTTGTGACACTGTACTTAGTCATGAATCTACTAGTTCATTTGTATAGTTTAGTCTGGGTTTAGTTTATACCTTCCACAGTTTGACCACAAGGAGAAATATTTATTTTTAGCACATCTCTCTTATAATGAATACACATCTTAATGAACAGACTCAGATTTTTGGCAGTCGAAAGCCTGGGCACCTTCTGTGTGTTGATATTTCAACAAAAGGTCATTTATTGTCGGAAAGCTTAGTTTCAAATTCTCATCATAGTGTGTGTGTGTGTGTGTGTGTGTGTGTGTGTGTGTGTGAACCATGTGATAGACAGGTGACCTGTCCATGGTGAACTCCACCCTCACCGCATGTCAGCTGGATAAGTGGTATAGACAATGGGGCTGTGGATGGTGCTAGTGTGTTAGTGCCCTCGTTTTCATGACTTAGATTGACATTTAATGATGATTCATGTTGCTCAGTTTAAAATGTTTACAGTGTGTTTTCTATGAAGTACAGTGACTGTAGCAGTTCTGCAGTCTCTTGCATGGTAATTAATATGCTGTGTAAATGCAGGACTGCAGTCTTATCATAAGCAACAAGTTAGTAATATGACTGAGTGATGGACCAAAGAGTAGTTAATACAGTCTTAACCTAAATTGCTTACCTCAGAAATAAAATCTCTATTAAGGGATAGTCATCTGTTCATCCATTCATTATTCATACCACTTATCATTTCCTCTGTTACAGGGCCAACATATAGAGACCAAACTATCAGTCACGCTCATATTCAAACCTACAGGTGTAGAGTCACCATTTCACCTACCATGCATATCTTTGAATTGTGGTAGGAAGTCACAGAAAACCACAAAATCACCACACAGAACTGTTCCAACCAGCTGGTAGGTTTACACCTACAGCCTACTTTCTAACAGATTGATCCCAGAACCTTCCCACCCTGTCCCCATAAAGGAGAGTGGGTGAGTTCCATTTACATCTTAAGCTAACAGATGACTGATGCTTGTTTTATGTGCTGGGAACCTATTTGTACTGTTGATGAAGTTTGGTGCTGTTCTGGGCATTATTTGTGGCTATTAGTGGCTTTTTTGACCACGGTTAGCTCATGGCTACCAAGACAGCAGTATTTTGCTATTAGTTTGTGCTGAAGTCTCTAAAACTAGACATGTTTGCAGTTGGCAAAATTGATCTCTCTAGGGGGTGTTTTACCCAGTGTCTCGTTGCAATAGACCATGGGTTAAATGTATGCTGGAATATCCCTTTAATCCACACCTGTTTCAACAAGAATTATATTAGGAAATCTAAATAATGTTACTCACAGCGCCTGTGACACTCTCACACACAAAAACACACAATATTTCAGTTTCTGACATCTGTACACTTTCACCTACTCTCTGACACCTGTGCAATCAGCCACAGTTGGGTCATCCTCTTCCAGAACGTTCTGTCCTCTAGTCAATATGCGCCCAGCACACACACACACACAGACAAAACATTCACTCATTATGTAACACAGTTATCCACAGAGTGCCTAATGTCTCAGCAGTAGTAAAACTAACAAAGTTCATGTCACAGGTGGAAACTTTGATTTCTGTGAAACAAGAGCTAGATGAGGCCACGCCTCAAAATAGTGTTTGAAGAGCTAAGCATGTTTGCAGGATGTTTTTGCCTTTGGAGTCAGCAAAAACATCCTGCTTACTTTCTACTACTCCTTCATCGAGAGTATCTCCACATTCTCCATAACCTGCTGGTTCCACTCCATCAGCCTCCAGAACAGAAACCACCTGGAGAGCACGGCCAGACTCTGCTCTAAGATCACTGGACTCCCTACAAGAACTCTCTCCTCCATCTATGAGCAGCAAACACTCAGGTTAGCCAACAGGATCCTACAGGACCCCTCACACGCTCTACACCCCGCCTTTGAGTGGCTCCCCTCAGGGCGCCGACTTCGCTGCCCCGGCTGCAGGACACAGAGAAGAAAAGCAACCTTTGCTCCCAAAGCTGTTCACCTCCTCAACTCCTCACAACACACGGACTGGCTACCCACACAAACTCTGTTTCGCACTCCACCCTCCACCCCTACATAACCTTTACAACATGACTACCTCTCTTCCAATGCACCTTACAATCTGTACATACTGCACCTTAACCATACTGTACTCCCACTGAAATGACAATATTTTCATATACTTGATTGCACTTTATATTTCTGTTCAGAGATACCCCTACAAACACATGCACACATTTATAGTTTAATATCTTTACTTTTATTTTTTATTTCTTTTAAATTTTTTTATATATTTTAAGATTTCTCTTGTTGTAAATTTGTACATACATGCATCTTGTGTATATTATCTGCCAACTAACACCTTGTTTTGTTTTCATACTAACCCTGCCCTTTCTGTAATGCTGCTACTGTATGTGCCTTCAATTGCCCCATGGGGACAAATAAAGTATTTTGAATTGAATTGAATTGAATGTTTACTTTATGACAGACGCACCACCTTTTGTGGTATGTCTGCAACTTAACTTTGAAATTCAGCAGAAACTGTCCAAGACTGTCTGGTCTGTGTCCTTTACACTGGGGCGACTGTGTCACTGATTAAAACTTCCATCATGCTATCATTTCATATGATAACTCTATGAATGATAAAACACATTTTCTGAAGTGAAAGAGTACTGCTTTCACTTCAAAGACAAAGCAGGCCTGATGTTGAACCGCAAATCCAAACCAGATTTAGTAAATAAAGTGAACAATGAGAAGAGTGTGTGTGTGTGTGTGTGTGTGTGTGCGTGTGTGTGTGAGTGAGAAAGAGAGAGAGAGAGAGACCTACAGATGTTCAGGTTTGAACTCAGAGACAATCATTAGCATCATAGCAACAAAATATCACAGAGCTGAAACTCAGACACCACAGACAAAACATTATCAATGAACGTACTGTTAGTCACTCTCTTTTTTTCTTCACTTTTTTTTTTTCATCTGCAGAAATAATTCCTAACTGAGAGTTGAGCAGTAAATCACGCTGCTGTCAGATTCTGTCAGTAAGACCATGTCTAATTTTATCTATTATGCAACCACAGCTCAGTAACCCTGACTGGCATCAAGAAATGATAATACCTGGATTGCAGTTCCCACAGTCAGAAAGAATGAAATCAAACTCAGATCAACTCATTGTCACCCTACATGTCTTTCAGTTTGGACCCATGTGGACCAGAGTCAATGTGCCAAGTGCAAGGCAACGTCACAGATTTGTTTACAGCCAAGAGAAAAGAATGACCTGCCACTGTGATTAAATTTAAGGCTCATTACAATTACATTACAATGTTTGAAAGTATAAACAAGACTCAAAATTTACACAAATTTAAGTGGCTCTGTGAGGCTGTAATTAACATTCTGACATTTAGCAAATATTCTGCTTTCCTTCTTCATTGTATTAGTGATCATCATGCTACAATGCTAACACTTTGTGCTCAGGCTGATGTGAATGCAGTCCTGTTTAGTAGGCGTTTGGTCAAGAGTGGTGGATGAATTGATATGTGTACCTGACTAAAAAAAACACAGTACATGTAATGAGTTTATTTGAAAAGGTGTATCCCATGTTACTCTTTAAAGCTTACTCTAAATACAATTTGTTTTACTCCATGCAGTTAGAGCATAGATACACTGTCTGCTTCTCATTAACCCTTTTCTTTTATAGGTTAGGATGTGCATTCCTTTCTGCTGGTCAGAACAGAAACACACACACATACACACACACACACACTGCTCTGGGGCAGAAGAAAAACCTTGTTTCACATTAGCTAACGGTTTTAATAACGTGTGTTTGTATGAGTTAGTGTGTGTGTGTGAGACACCAAAGCACTGCAGAGATTGCAGGCAGCTGCTGGGAAAATACCTCCATCTCACACACACACACACACACACACACACACACACACATTGGGGCCTTTGAACAACCAGATGTGGCTGTGCGGCAGGTTGTGAGCATCAGTGCACCAAAAACAGGGTGAGATGAGGGCTGGATCTGAAGCTAAACCAGTTAATGGAATACAGATTTCCTCAACCTGCTTCAGCATGAGGACGCACACACGCACACACACACACACACACACACACACACACATCTTTGTTATATCACAGCTCATATTTTACATGTATTGTACTATTTATTGCTAATTCATACAGTGTCAGTAGACTACAGTTTGTAGCTCAATAACAATTTGTAATTGTGACTTAAAATGTTATGATGTGCATGTAGCATGTGATTTTTGAATGCAGTGACTAAGTTGAGACAGATAAACAAGGGCATAGGTTTTTGTATGGATGGTATGGCCATGTACACACTTCAGAAGAAAAAAACAACACCTATCACTCAGGTGCAGCTGGGTCAGTTTGATATACCCTCACATGCATCACTGCAGAAGGGAGTTTCTGGGCACTGAATGGCTGAGCAGGATTGTGTATTTTGGTTGTTTTGCACCGCCAACCCACAATGTGTCGTGGGAGTGTACTTGTAGCACATGATGTCAGTGTAGAAAGATATTCAGCAACAACCAAAAATGTAAAGATCATATTGGTGCTAGTTTTCTACAAATGCTAACTCACATTTCCTTGTGCAGAGTTCTCTGCATCTTAGCATAACAATCAGTCTCATTCAGCAAATTGCAATGATGCAACCAAAACACTTGCTCCATATTTCAAATGTGTGGCTTTTATCTTGGGGAATAACTTTTAATTCACATGTTTCTTTGATACGAAGATTACACAAACAGAATGTGACATGTTGCCCTTTTTACTATAATTCCAAGTGTACAAAATTATACTGATGGTTTTCCAGTAATGCATCATAATAAAAACCATAATCTGAACCACAGTCTGAACCATCCACAGTAATCCTCTGGAGATACTGTATGTCCAGATTTCCAGTGCTCAAATATTACAGTCCTCCTAAAAGCATTTTTGACTTGAAAGACTGAGCTGAATTCCAGCTGCCATATTAATTACACCGGTAGGAGAAAAGAATAAATTATAAAAACAGGACACGGCTGTGAGACTGCCTTTCTCACCTTGAGAATTCCCTTTATTTCAAAAAAAAATTTAAAGAAAAAAGGATTTCACATGAATCAAATTTTAAATCAAATTTTAAGTTGAGCCAAACTTCTCTGTTATTTCTCCTGTTAGGTGTTTTGAAAATCAGGACAACAAATGTTTATCTAGACATTTTAAATTCTCATTGATTTATAATGTCATACAACTAGAAACTATAGAAACAAAGAAGAGTTGAGACATGCCATAATAAATTAACCATGTACGTCATACTTTCCTTGGTTAGCTACTGAGTCTGAAAACAAACAGTTTGAACAGGTGATAAAATTGTCTTCCATGCTTGTTATCATTTCCTGCTGCGAGTCAGCAAGCTGCAGCACACCTTTGGGGGAAATTGGCAGAACTGATGAGGAAGGTGTCAAGATGAGGGGAGGAGAGAGGGATGAATAGAGATACTCCCTTTGGGTAAATTTTCACCTCTTATGAGGGAGGAGGGTGAGAAAAGTATAGGGTGAGACCCAACCGGAGAAGAGGGGAGGTAGAGATGGAACAAGTGCACAGAGACCTGACGACTTAGCAGAGTAAGAGGCTGTGATATGAACTGATAATTTGATCTCAGCCAGGAAAGCATTTATTTCCCTTCAATCATTGCAATAATGTGTTGTAAGTTGTCAGAGAATAATGGTCCACACCCATCACCCAAGTGGAAAACTGTTTACTAGACTCTAATAAGATAGTGACACCTTTTACACAAATACCCCCTTTTCTCTCACCAGCCTCTGGCTGTCAATTGTTCTGTGTGAGTCTAATATTTACTAATGTATCTGCTGCCCTGATCCACAGAGGACCTGCAGGTATTTATACAGGCCTGCATGATGATAATATTATATAGTGATACTTGGACTTTGGAAATAGTGTTTTTACAAAATACTCTGAACTCAAGATTTCGAAGAACTCAAAAGCAGACAGTGGTGGTCAGTCATCATGGACATCACATAATTGTGAGACTCTGGAGTCATAATAAGTGGTTGTGTGTGTTGATGGGATCATAACCCCAGTCTCTTTTGAAGATGGTTCAATACATTTTTATAATTCATTTTGGTTGATTTATTGTTATGGCTATGACAGTGTACTTTTATGGTATAATATTATGTAACGCCATGGAAGAATAATGAACTTTTACAGTACAGCTGTTTAGCTCTATATTAGTTTAACAATTAAGTTTATGAATCTCAGATTAAAATCAATCTCATATGAGATTCAAATCTCAGATTCAAATCAATAAATAATCACATTGATTCATAAAACTGAGACTATATAAACAACTGCTTTTAACAGTCTCTTGTGGAGGTGTGGAGATGTAACCCTGTAGTCTGACATGACCACTCATCTATATCTGGTCATGACCGGCAAAAACAGGACAGAAGTCACTCCACGCTAGGCCCAACAGCCATCATATAGCTCAATTGAAGTAAATCAATGTGTAAGATTTGCAAGAGGAACACGAGGTTAGCAATTCACAACTTTAAACAGGGTTGGGGTGCATTAAATGGGGTCCAAAATATTTTGGGGGATTAGTGTTACAATTTACAAGCAAAATTGGAATTGAACTGTCTTTAATTGAATCAATAATGAATCATATCAGATTGGATCTATTTTTGAATTCAGTGGCGATATCCAAGTCTGGTGTACTTCTATCATGATCTATCATTACAGGGTAATCATGTAGTTCTATGGCATAGTAACAGTTTTATAGCATGATAATATGCTCCATTGTGTAATTAGGTGAGGATTGGAATAATGATATACTTATTTAGTGATATATAGTGTATTACATTTTCCATATTATTCCATGTTGTAAACTGTTTATCTGTCTGTATATTGCACATCTCTCTGTCCTGGGTGAGGGATCACTCTGTCTCTCACCCTGAGGTTTCTCCTGTTTTTTCTAGGGAGTTTTTCCTCAGTCAGTGTGAGGGTCTAAGGGCAGAGGATGTTGTTATGATGCTGTGTAAAGCCCTTTGAGACAAACTATCTAAATTGGCTATATCAATATAATGAACTTGCCTTGGCTTGCCTATAAAGAATGATATGGTTGGAGTATACAACAGCATCAAAAGTCACTGATGATATCAGTACAATATGGTCATATATTCCCAGTGTAAAGCTCTTGTCCACTTTACACAGTCTGTCTTACTTAACTTACACAGACCTGTATGTGTGTGTGTGTGTGTGTGTGTGTGAAGTCCATAAGAGCTCTAATAGAGTAGAGTGAGGGATGAAAGGGTTCCGCAGCTGCTGTGGTCTAGTTCACCACAAATACTGAGGTCAGCACAGGGAAGGGTGAGAGAGAGAGCTGGGCTGAGAGAGGGGACAAGGCAGGAGATGACTGCCTCATCACATAATGAAGACACACACTTAAAAATAGATTTATACCTTATTGTATTTTCTCCCTAAAAAAATGACCATCAATTGTTTTCTGAGAGGAAAAGCTGCAAAATTGAAATAGAGAATTTTACACAAGATTTAGTCATTTAAAACTGATACAACCATGAAAAGTGTAACACAGTAGAACAGTTCTCAACGCACTTCACGTAATTGAAATAACTTAACTGACAAATTTCACTGGCTTTTAATTTTCTTTAATCTCTTGACTTCTCGTAAATTTCATCAGCCACTGGTTTTGGTTTGGAGGATCTGGAGTCTGAGTGTGGAACAACTGAGTCAGAAAGAACATTTGGAGGCTGGATGACACACACACACATACACACACACATACACACAGAGTATCCAGTGAATGTATTGTCTAGCTTAGCTGTAAATTGCTGGCCATCAGAAGTGAAAACCTACATCCTCCAATAATTCCAAGGCTGACAAATAAAAAGAGTGTGCTCATCATATTCTGCTTGATATCCCGTCAGCTAACATCTTTGGACAATGTTAGCTGTCTGGCTAACAAGTCTTTGCTGGTTAGAAACAGATTCAGTCACAGAATCAATTAAAATAGCTTAGCAATATTAAGTCAAGTCAATCAATCAATTAAAATAGCTTGGCAATATTAAGAAAGCTGTTTGAACATGATGATTGAAATTAATATCAGCTCGATGTTGCAGTAACTATTATTGACTTATTATTGTTAGATCTAAGATGTCCCACTACAGATTTTAGCAGTTTTATATGCTGTTTGCTGGAAAGCTAATATGTTCTTTCCACTTGCAGCTGAGAAAGGAGATTTTGTATTTGAAATCATTCCCTCTAATAAAGTTAACCTCCCCACTCCTTTAGAAGACCAATACAGGTCTGACTCTATTCACTCCTCTGGGAGAAGTGAACCTGATCACAGATTGTGACTCTTTAGTCACCAAAATAAATACTGCATCCATTTCCATAAGACACAGATCTTCCGAATATTCTGATACTTAAAATATCAGGATAAAATGAACTTTTTTCAAAATCTGTTTTTCTCCTTCATTAATAATCAGTCACGACCACAGCCACTATGGAAACAGGAAGTGTGTTCACACGTGTGCATCAAACACAATTGGCACTGCTTGTTGCATAATCTCTTGTAGAGCATCTTCATTCCAGCCTTTTCATGAAGCTAGGCTAAACACAAGGCCGACACTGAGGTGTGCAGAAGGCGGTACTGTAGTCCACTGGTTTAATGAAACTGTTGTCTCACAGCAAGAAGTGTCTGGGTTTGATCCCCAGACTTTGCATATTCTCCCTGTGCCGGTGGCCCCCTGTATGGCTTCTCTCCAGGTTCTCCAACTTCCTGCCACAGTCCAAAATCATGAACATTAGGTCGATTGGTGACTCTAAAATGCTCTAAAGTGTGAATGTGAGTTTGTTAGCTTGTGGAATCTCTTTATGCAACAGACTCATGACCTGTCCAAATGAACCTTGGCAATATCCTTTGTGGGATAGGGATTAGTTCCACAATCTTGCAACCCTGCATGGATAAGCAATGTGGCCACTGAATAGATGGATGGATACATGCATCCCATACATCTTTGCATACAGGATGTACAGAGAGGAAACTGATACCTGACTAAGGGAATATCAGAATCTGTGTTCATTACTCCTTAATTTTGTGATCCCCAATCTCAGAGACATTCCATCTGCCATGAAACTGACATGCTCTTCTTATGTGCATAACTATTGCAATTAATTGTGCCTGAGCCAATCATGATCATATCAATGGCACAATGCTTGAAGTAATTCATGCAGTCCTGACAGCCACCAATAGAAATCCATGAAGATCAATCAATAGATGAATCTTTACACGACAGAGCTGAGTGAGGGTTATAAGAGTGTTCGCTTCAACAAACACCAACAGAGAAAGCACACATCCTACTGAATGGTGACCAGATGGGGACAAAAATGTGTGTGTGTGTGTGTGTGTTTGAGGGCCACAAGTTGGGTTTTAATTGCCATGAATGTCTCTTTGAAGGAGTAACATGAATTCAAATGGGACAAAGAGATGATGTTACTGTCCTGAACAAGCAGCTCAGGGGTGCTTTGTGTGTTCAGTTATGTGTTCATGTATATGCTTGTCAGCCTGTATGTGTATTTACATGTGTGTCTATTACTGACACATTGCTGACTGCGAGTGTGTGTCTCAGTGGGGTTGATGTCAGGTGCGGTACAGGTGGGCAGCAGGGGAAAGGGATGAAAAGGTCTACAAAATAAACACACCTGATCTCATTGGATGCATAACAGCAGTAGCAGAGAGAATGGCTGCACCCAGGTTTGGATGTTTATTGTTCACAGTGAAATACTCAAATTCAATATAAAGTGCTTCTTTTACTTAAGACTAATACTCTTAATTTATGCTGGTGGTGCTGGAGGGTCCCTAAGATAAATTGGTGGGCAGAAGAATAAAAAAAACCTAACCCACATGCCTGCACACACGCACTCATTAATTAGATTATTACTGGCAGAGGAGTAATTTTTGGGACAAGTGTAGAGTATGGATAGTTGACAGAAGTACTAAGTACTGCATTGATTGGAAATCATGTAAAGTAGTGTACCTACTTAAAGCCCCTACAAAGAACTTTCCTTTTGTGTTGATTTTGGCGACAAAAGTGGTAGGTTTCTTCCGTCCCAATATCAACCATGACAAAAATATAGTGATGAAATTGAGCTTGGTTGTTACTCGTTAGCTTAGCAACAACTCAATTCTAATTTTTAGCCTTGTCAAATGTGCTGTCTCCTCTGGTGTGAGGGCTGTACATTGTTTCGCCCATTGGACCGATCCGTCCACTGCCTCCACTGCCCAGAGTTACACTATTTAGAAATAGCTTATCTTCCCACTGATTGCCTCATTTGCTGTTGTAGGTCACACAGAGACATGAGCAGAAACCAGAGACTTTTGCATATCCAGTTAAAAGTTCTTTGTAGGGACTTAAATAGTAAGATCAATTAGATATGTGTGGGTGTTAGAAGAGGAGGTGGTCTTCAAAAGATTGATAAGATTCTTGAAGATACATTCAGTCATTCATTTGTCCTTGCAGCTGGGATAATGTACAAAGGGATATCTGACAGTACTACTACAACTGCAGCCACCACACAACTACAATGGAAGGTTTGCCTGTGACTGGCAAGAAAAGTTAAAGGTTTGTCATTCTGTGGTGATATAGACTATTACCATGAAAATAAATCGTGATTGGATAAATGTTGAACCAATCATCAGTAAGCATTTTTTTCTGGCACATTTAGCCTGCTCTCAAAGTGTCAGATCTGTCAATAAACTTTGAACTTAATTTTCTTTCTTAAAGCCCCTACAAAGAACTTTCATTTTGTGTTGATTTTGGTGACCACTGTGGACAAAAGCAGTAGGTTTCTCTTTATGGATCACGTCCCAATATCAGCGATGATGAAAATATAGCAATGAAACTGAGCTTGGTTTTTACTTGCTATCATAGCAACAACCCAATGCTAATTTATAGCCTTGTCAAATGTGCCATCTCCTCCTCCATTTTGTCTGGTGGACAGACCCGTCCACTTTTTTTAAGTTGCTTGACATTTGCCTTGGAGGTAATATTATTTTGATTTACTATAATAAACACTAAAACTAATTTAAAATGTAATATTAATTATTATTATTATTATTATTATTATTATTAATAATAATAATAATAATAATAATAATAATATAATAATAATAATAATATTATTATAATTATTATTATTAATAATAATAATAATAATAATAATAATAATGATGATGATAATAATAATAACAATAATAATAATAATACATTTATTTATTTATGATTAGGGTGGTAGCAATGCCTGTATACATCTCCTTTGATTGTATATACATGGTCAAGCACATTGTTTCTTGTGATTGCGATGGAGACAGGTTGATAAAAACTGAGGCAAAAGAAGGCACAAGGAAAACTTCCAGATGATTGATCGGGAACACACAGATGTGATCATGGAGCTCCCTGAGAGCCTTGTTGGCACTAGCATCCAGGGGCATGTAAACAGGCATAACCAATATGCACAGTCAACACCAGCATTATTATTATCATTTAATTTTATTCATTATTATTACTATTATTGTTGTTGTTATTATTATTATTATTATTAGTAGTAGTAGTAGTAGTAGTAGTAGTAGTAGTGGTGGTGGTGGTAGTAGTGGTAGTGGTGGTCGTAGTAGTGGTAGTGGTGGTGGAGATGGTGGTAGTAGTAGTAGTAGTGGTAGTGGTGGTGGTGGTGGTGGTGTTGGTGGTAGTGGTAGTAGGAGTAGTAGTAATAGTAGTGGTGGTGGTTGTAGTAGTAGTGGTGGTGGTAGTAGTAGTAGTACGAATACGAATATGAATACGAATTACTTTATTGATCCCCACAGGGAAATTCATTTGTCTGTCAGCTCATCAACCATAAAGCAGAAGAATGAAGAAGTCTGATGGCTGAAAGTACAAAGGATCTTCTATATTTCTACCGTCCTGCAGTGAAGAGAGAGGAGCCGTCCACCACCGCTCTTTTCTTGGTCCATCAAGGTGTTATGAAGAGAATGATCTCTGATCTCTCTGAAGTCAAGTGCCTCAGGATGTTTAGTCTGTATCCTAGCAAAGACTTCATGGAGACCTTCACATGGAACTTCAGCACTAGCCATTGGTGGGATGTACACAAGTATTGTTTTGATTTGAAAAAATGTCTGCTTCCTGAGTCTTCATCTATATCTCCAGCTCCTCATCACTCTTGTTGGGCAGGGAGTTGATATTTTGCATGATGACTGATGGCAGAAAGGACCTACAGCACATCCCCACTTCCAAGCCTTCAACCTCTGCACCACCACCACAGCAACCACGAAAGCAGCTCCTCATCGCAGCTGGAACAGGGTGGCATCCTCCAGACTTTCTCCATTTTCAATGACAGAAGCGCCTCTCCTGAAGAATCTCGTCTCCCCACAGAAGTATCCATCAGTAATTGACAAAATACGACAAAAACATACAAAAACAAAACAAAAATAAAGCAAAGGTTGAGTAAAAACTCAGAGCTGCCAGACTTTGCTGCTCCCAGTTGAAGTGCATGTTCTGGAAAGTAGTAGTAGTAGTAGTAGTAATAGTAGTGGTGGTGGTGGCAGTAATAGTGGTAGTGGTGGTGGTGGTGGTGGTGGTAGTAGTAGTGGTAGCGGTGGTGGTAGTGGTAGTAGTAGTAGTAATAGTAGTGGTGGTGGTAGTAGTAGTAGTAGTGGTGGTGGTAGTAGTAGTAGTAGTAGTAGTAATAGTAGTGGTGGTGGTAGTAGTAGTAATAGTAGTGGTGGTGGTACTAGTAGTAATAGTAGTGGTGGTAGTAGTAGTAGTAGTAGTAGCAATAGTAGTGGTGGTGGTAGTAGTAGTAGTAGTAATAGTAGTGGTGGTAGTAGTAGTAGTAGTAGTAGTGGTGGTGGTAGTAGTAGTAGTAATAATAGTAGTGGTGGTGATGGTGGTTTTAATTTTACTTTGGCAGGTGGTCAGTTCAGTTTATCTCCAGTATCTATTTAACTCCCTCACACTCTGTTGTAGTATTAGTTAATCAAAGTATGACCAGTACTTATTTAGTAAATAACTTGACAAACAGAAATTCCTATTTTTGACCACAGCTATTTATTCATCTTTTTTTTTCTTTTTGTCTTATATGTCTTTGTGAATGAACGTGTGTGGTGTGTGTGTGTGTGTGTGTGTGTGTGTTTAGTTTTCTGTTTTCCTAAGGACAAACAGTGCCCCCTGGGGATGAGTCTCCTTATAGTCTCTTCCCATGATTTTCCTCCCATTTCTCATTTTTCTTATCACTGTCACACCTTTTCTGTTCCCCTTTTTCTCATCTTACCTCTACTCCATCACATTCTTTCTTTCTTTCTTCCCTCCTCTTTTCCCCAAACTTTGTCTGTTTTGTCCTCCTTTCTCTCAACCTCTCCTTGTACATTTTGTTGCCCCTTTTTCTGCTTGTGCTCCCCAGCAGAAAAGGAGAAGAGTGACACTGTGAGGTTGATTGACAGCCCAAAAGATGTTGGAAATATACTGACATTCAGAAATGAATAGTTCATGTGAAAATTACAAAACTGGAATGCTTCCAGTTCATAGTAAGTTTAAAAAAATATTACAAAAATGGAACAGACAGACGAAACAGAGATAAATAATAAATAAATGCAGTGTATTATGTCGTAAACTAAACTAAATCTCTCTAAATAAAATAAAAGTACATTTGACAAAGAGAAATAGAGGAGTGAGGGTTTGATTCATAATCAAACAAGAGAAACTAAAGAAAAAGATAACTAATGAACCAACTTTAAAACAGAGACCAGATGATGGACAGGTTACTTTTGCTGTTTTATAATTGAAAAGAGGAAGAATGAAAGAAAACGGTTTCTGGTCTGTTGTGTGATAGCAAACAACCAGAGAATTCACATCATAACACTGTACAGATATGTATGCAGATCCATAGTCTGTATCAGTCCAGCAGCCATGTAATCATTATCTTCATATGCACTAGTGGTGTTTTGCAATGCAGCTGCAGCCATCAGCCTAAGAGGTAGACTGTCAGGCTAAATAATCCAGGTAGATTTTCCAGCAGTGACCTCTGCCTTCAAGGATGTGGCCACAGCAGTGATGAGGAGCTTATACATTAAGCAAGAGGATAGAGGTTACATCCATTATTACTGTACTACTGTAGCCCTGTAAACTATTACTGTAAAAACATTATTTTTTTAAATTCACTCTACGTGTCATCTGCCTTTTTATTCTAGACAGTGAGGTATTTTCACGTTATATTTTATTATTGATTTTAAAGAACTAAACACATGGTTGTGGGATAGAGGGTTACAGTTTTAAAGTCTTGCTGCAGAGTTTGGCCTTGTTTGTATAAGAAATGCAAGAGAAATTGTTAAAGGAATCACACTTTGGCTTTTGCCCCTGTAGCCACTGCCCCTCTCGCACAGCAAAGCAGCCACTCTCACTGAATTTACATTGACCTACCAGTAGTTGTGTTCTCAGATCTGTTGCAGTTAACACTTGTTTGCAGACTTCATTTATGATTGTGAATAACTAAAACATCACAAGACATTCATCGCTGTCAATACAGCACTTTACTCACACAAACTGGTCTCTTTGACGATAAATACGGGAAGTTGAACTATTGTTGTGAAGGCTGTTCATAACTCTATGAAGGCTGTATTAAGGGGTTGTTTTCCACTATTTGACTAGACTTATTTGATGATTATGTGTTCCTGTATGGTGGTTTCCACTTGTTAAAAAGATAGGATGGTGCCCAGTCCTCTACGTAGAAGTTTAGATACATTGACAAAGAATTGAGTGGATTGTTAAATCTGATTATAACTATAATAATTTAGGGCAATACCATAATTATGCGAGAACTAAATCTGTTCCTCTCTGTATCTGACCTTCCAACCAGTCCCAATGTGTTTTAGTGGAAGCCACACCCTCATCTCACCGAGTGAGTATTGTGTCACCAAGAATGGCACACAGGGAGCAATGTACTGTATAATGGAGCTAGAGACACTTCCCGTGGGAATGTGGGACACCAGTATGGCCATGCCCTTAAATTAAAAGGCACAGTATTTGCAGAGGATGAGAACAACCTGTGGAGAACTAAATAAAAGAGTAAAAGATGATTAAATTACTCAGAGTGTGCATGAAAGTCGGTTGGTGGATCGAAGAAGGCATGCAGCAAAATCAAAAAACATCTGAAATTTAACTTTTAGGTTCACTATTGTCACCTCGAGAGATTAGGTAGACCAGTGGTCTTCAGTTTGTCAGTGATATCCTTGTAGGCAATGTGTTGTTTTTGGACCTCCACTGGCAGATCCTGACCAACAAAGAAATACTGGGCTTCCCAGAGCAGTAGCCCCACTAAATCAGGCACACGATGATGGCTTGAGGAGGGTCTCCAGGGTTTGGTTTGGGCCCAATGGGCCTTTTCAATCTCGGGGAGAAGGTCGCTATCTCTTAAGTCCAGAATGTAGCAGAGGATTTTGTTTAGGAAGCTTACTAGATCCCCTGCTTCAGTGCCTTCTTTCAGCTGGGCAAATATAATATTGTTCCTTCTTCCTCTGCTTTCAAGGTCAATTAACTTTTCATTTCCTTCTGAAGTTGTTTAATATTCACGTACCTTTATTGTTGGTGTGGTCTTCCAGTATACTTCAGTCTCCCTTAGTCTGGGATATTCTGTTATTTGTGACTTTGATATCCTTGCTCATTGTCTGGATTGACTTCTGCACTGAGCATCATATACAGTCTGCACAGTGGCTGTCTATGGAAAAGTAATGACTATAGGAGCTGGATGATGTTGTTTACACCCGGCCCAGTGTGATGCTTTTACACTGCACTTTTGTCTCTAATTTTTCTTTGCAATTCATGAAACATTACTTCAATCAGTGCAGGCAACACATTCAGAATTTCAAGATGTGTGCCATCAGTTTGTCCCTTTTTATTCTTTTCACAACTGTTCAGCTGGGTGTCCAACAGTAAATAGTAGACAGTAAATGTGCAGTGAACCTACAGTTTCCATAGCAAGTATCAGCCTTTGCAAAGAAAGAAATACTTTGTCTTTAACAGATATATGTGTTTTTAAATTACAAATGAATCGTTACTGCCCATTGTAAACTGTGTGCATTATAACCCAACTTTTACTGGATGTGGTCTTTTACTTAGATTCATTTGGGGGTATAAAATATATTTTACAAGAAAACAGATGTTATATATATATATATGTATATATATATATATATGTGTGTGTGTGTATTACATGTGTTCAAGACCTTTGAGATGTTTTTGGCAAAAGGGAGAAAGAGACTGATGGAAGGAGGTGAGGTAAAAAGGGGGAGAATGAGGAGGTGCAAGGGGATGAGTGCCACCCCCACCCCATGCCCTTAAATAAATTCCATTGGCATCTTGTAAATTTTTATTTTTGTGGCACTGCCGCTGCTGCTTTTTTGGCTGCAGGCCCCATCTGTCGGCCAGCTGCTAGATGTTTGAGAGGAGGAGGGGTGTGTGTGTGTGTGTATGTGTGTGTGTGTGTGTGTTGGGGGGACACATACACACCAATACAGGGAGAGATTAAATGCTATTGGATCTTTGCAAATCTATGAATATGCATACAGGTGAGAAAGGTTTAAATGGGTAGGAAAGGAGGAGAGAGAAGAGAAGAGAGATGGGGAGGAGGCAGAGCAAGACAGGGATGGGGTAGGGTAAGGATGAGCAAGAGAAAGACCGAAAAATACTAAATAAGGACAGATGGAAAGAGAAGGAGGTAGGCTACGGGGAAGGAGAGCAAGTGACAAAAGAATTCAGGAGAGAGAAAGAAGTGAGCAAAAACGTGAGACAGAGGAAGGAAAGCAGAGGGCAGACAGAGACAAGGAAGAGAGAACAAAAATAAATGGAAAGAAAAGGAACAGGAGGAAGAGTGATGAATAAGTAAATAAACAGAGTTAAAAGATAAAGAGAGGGGTAAAATGGATGGACAGAACAGGAGGAAGAAGTGAGGGGAGTAAAAGAGAGAGCTGAAAGAAAAAAGATAGAAAGAGAACAGGAGTGGAAAATGAGGGCGGGGCACAGAAGGTGTGAGGACTTGGAAGGGAGGGAAGGACAAAAAGAGACAAAAGGCAGTGAGACTAAGGAAGAATATAGGAAAGAAGAAAGGAGAGGAGGGGCTGAGAGGGGAAATAACAGAGGGTGAGAAGAGAGGAGGAAGATAAAGAATGGGAAAATGAGGGAGGAGAGACAAGAGAGAAATTAGAGGAAAAGAAGTAAGATAAAAATGTGTAGGGAGAAGAGGGGATGGATGGATGGATGGATGGATAGATAGATGGATGTGTTTGGGCATGGTGCCAGTCCCAGGATGGTGGGATCTTTGGGTAAACCACCGGGGGAAAGAGAAACAGATGGTTTGTGAACCTTTTATTAGGCGGTGCTAAAGAAAAAAATCACCAAAAAATCATTAATCAAACGTGTCCTGGAAATGGCGGCTAGTTTCTGTTGCTGTGCAGTTTTCAGAAGGTGCATTCAGTTTTGTTTTTTGTAGTTTTTTTTTTTAAAGTTTCTCTTTTTTTTACCTAATATTTACTTAATTATGGCTTGGAAATGTTTTGATGTATAAATGTATAAATATACAAGTTTGGAGCATTACTTGTGAGGACATTGAGTATACTGATCCCTTCTGGTCTGTTATCTGGTGAATTTGCGGGAGCAGCAGGCTCCTTTGTTCTTGCGAGCTGATCTTTGTTGCCGATGTTTCCGGCATTTGAATATGAATATTTGACTTTGATCTTTATTATGTCATTGCAACTTCACAGTAACATTGCACACTCCCTGCCTAGTGAACACCAACATCTTTCAAAGCTACACCAAGGCAAGGCAAGGTAATTTTATTTGTATAGACCATTTTTACAAAGTTTGTCTCAAAAGGCTCTACACAGCATCATAACAACATCCTCTGCCCTTAGACCCTCACATTGACTGAGGAAAAACTCCCAAGAAAAAATAGGAGAAACCTCAGGGTGAGCAACAGAGGAGGGATCCTTCACCCAGGAGGGCCAACAATTCTTAACACAGCTCTTGAAATCATCAAGTCTCAAAACTCTAGACCCCTGGAATGAGAGACAACTGGACAAAATGATCACTCACCAAAACCATCCTAATCCTAAACCTAACCCTTTAAAAAAAAAAATCCTATTTCATCAGTTGTAAAAACATAAGACCAGTTATGAGAATTGGGAGCTTGGAACTTTATATCTGTAATTTGAATGTATATGTTTATGGAATGGTGGACAATTATGACCAAAATCATGGTCCTCTGCAACAAATATTCTAAGCTGCTTTGTAGTGATATCTAGAAAAATTGATATGGAAGATGAGGGTATTTACAGTGTGTATGGATCTTAGGAAGTGCATCCCATTCTGGCCTACTTATAGGCAGTGGGTGAGGAACAAAATGTGCCCCATCTGATCAAGTTGTAAAACTGCAAGTGTGATGCGAACCATCGTTTTCTTTAAAACTTGTTTTACATTTCAAAACACTAGAATACAGAATACATTACTTAATCAGGCCACAAAAATATGAAATAAATTATGATAGTTATGTATGATATTCCTACAATATTACATTTCCATCATTATATTTTTATCACTGGCTTAAGTGCTTAAGAGAACTTAATTTTCTTTCTTTTTTTTATCAACTAGAAGTCAGTTTATTCTACACACTGATATATAAGTTTGGGTGCTTGGGTGTTACAACACCTGGTCGATTTGCTGCTCAGTCATTCTCCCTGATTTCCTGTCTCTTTACACTGCCCTGTCCAATAATGGCAAAAACAGAAATAGAAAATATTGGGAGTTCACCCAAAATACTGTATTTTCCCTCTGAGGCAGATGAGTTAAAATCTGGTTATTTATACTTATGTTAATGCTAAAGACGTATATATTTTATGGTCTTTCCAGTTAATTATTGCAAGTGATCTACTAAAAAGAAATCAGCTAAACATCCTTTGCAAGTGTTAATTAAGGACACGATAATGAGGCACTAACAAAAGGAAAGGGGTCACTGGAGTCACAGTCACAGTCCAGAGGATGACTATACTTGTTTTGCATGCTTTGGGCTCAAAACGGTACATGTGTAGAACACTGAACATAGAAACCAGGATTACAGACTCTCTGTGCTGGTGCTCAAGATTTATTACACAGTGTGCCTCTGTTTGTTGTCTTGAAGACTGATATGAAGTTACAGAAGACAGCTCGGGGGAGTCATCTGAAGATGAAGATCACACAACTTCTCCAACAGGTACAGTTTGTTAAGGCTTCCAAATGGTGTGCTTGATCAAAGCAACATTTAAATAATTTGTGTTAGGCAGCTGGATTTATCTCTTCTTCTGGCTTAGACTACATATTTTTTTTAACATTATCTGGACTAAAAGCTGGTGCTCTTTGCCAAACAGTTGACTATAATTGCTTCAGCCAATGTGGTGCTGGCCTTGTTACTGCTTTGAAGAAGACTCTCAATGCAACCTGCTGGCTCACTTTAACCACTGTTTTTCTTTCACCATGGAATTGTTTTTAACCAAGAACTAACAGCTGTTAGTGTTTTACCCCATCCCAAGTGCACTCATGTTTTAAAGCTACAGTTGGTAAGTCGACAAAATTCCAGGACGTCAGAAATATCAAAACGATACAACGTTCAGGCCCGCCACCCCTCCTCCGCGCACACAGATGAGGTAACGGGAGCACATGCACACAAGCTAGAGAGTAGGCATACCATATCCATAGCAACCGGAGACTCCAAAACCAACTCATGTCTCTCTCAGCATGGAACACACGGCCAAAGGGGGTTAGGGTTAGGGTGGGGGGTCTGCAGCATGTGTATGAGCTGTGATTGGTCATTTGCAGGCAGCTACTCCTGCCCTCTCTACCGTACAGGTGGAACAGCTCTGGGAGTGTTGGATTTTTGCAAATACGATTACAGGATTATCTTCATGTAGTACTATTACAATATAGTGACATATGACTAAATATGACTGAATAACTGTTGCCAACTATAGCTTTAATTGAACAGTGCTGCTTTAGCAATACTGCTAAATTTTGCACACTTTTTAATTATATTGCACTTCCCAATCACTCAAACATCAGTGACTTGGTCAGCTGTTTTAACTTTGTGTGTTCCTCCACCATTGACCTCACAGCAAAGAGAAGAGCCCACTCCAAGATCAAGAAAGTGCCCTGGTTAAATGACAGCATTAGTTCCTTTTCAAGGAAATGCAGAAAAGCAGGATGTTGCTGAAGAAATCATACCTGTGAGGCTTTGAAGATGCCATTATTTATTTGAATAACAGAATGGTGAAAGATGGAAAAAACTACCCAACAGAACAATTCCAGATTCTTATTCAGGCTGACTGTAGACTGGAAAGGTCAACTCCACACCAGGTCACTTTGAGTTTCTTCTCCTCTCTGCCCCTCTGGACACCATGTCTCATGAATATCTGAAGCCTCTTGAACATAATACTAACAATTCCAAGTTTTTATCTGTAGTATTTAATTATATACTTTTTTCCTTGTCTGTATACAACATCTATTGCAAATCTGCCTATCCTGGTTGAGGGATCCCTCCTCTATTGCTCACCCTGAGGTTTCTCCTGTTTTTTCTTGGGAGTTTTTCCTCAGTTGATGTGAGGGTCTAAGGGCAGAGGATGTTGTCATGATGCTCTGTAAAGCCCTTTGAGACAAACTGTTTGTAAAAATGGTCTATATAAATAAAATTACCTTGCCTTGCCTTGGTGTAGCTTTGAAAGATGTTGGTGTTCACTAGGCAGGGAGTGTGCAATGAAAGTTACTGTGAAGTTGCAATGACATAATAAAGATCAAAGATCAAAAAATGGCCTATACAAATAAAATTACCTTGCCTTGCCTTGTCTTATATTGGGGCTTTTCATTTTAATAGGATTCTGTTGTGACACTGCAAGTGTCCATCCAGTTTTACAGAAAGCTTGGCTCAACTTTACCATCCTCGACCATTCCTGACCAATTTATAAACTGACTTTTATTTCTTAGATCCTGGAAGAAATTGACCAAAAGCAGCTGCTCTCTGTTATGGAACACAGCAACATGTTTAAAAAAATTCAGTCAGTTTCTACCAACATAACAGCAGAGAGAAACCCTTTGAAAGTCACTATTGGCCTCTAATAAATGCTGACACTGTTCTGGGCTGGTTCTCATCATACTTTTTAAAGAGTATCTGTGTCTGCCAACACCACCAGGCCATCTTTCTAGTATGCTGTCAAAGGGTCAATTCTTGGACCAATTCTGTTCTCCATCTTCCTGCTTCCCTTTGGTGAAATCATCCACAGACATGGTATATCTTTTCATTTTTACACTGATGATTGTCAGTTGTTCCTTCCCATGAAGCCCTCACACTTTAGTATGCTGACATCCTTACATAAACTTGAACAAATATTTAAAACTGGATGTCAGTCAACTTTCTATATCTCACCTCCACCAAAAGTGAAATTTCCATTATTGGTCCACAGAAAGTTATTGAACATACACTGCCATTCACTGGCCACCTGTCAGAATTTGTTAAGCCGGTCACAGGAAACTTTGGCACTTAGTACTAGTAATAGTAACAAGCTCTTTGAAGCTTTCCAATCTGGATTTAGAGAACACCATAGCACTGAAACAGCACTGGTCAAAGTTTCCAACGATCTTCTTATAGCTTCCGACAGAGGTCTTGTCTCTGTACTTGTACTTCTGAACCTCAGTGCTGCATTTGATACCATCGATCACAGCATCTTGCTGCATAGACTAGAACACGAAATTGGGATTAAAGGGTCTGCTCTAAAATGGTTTGATTCATACTTATCTGACCGATTTCAATTTGTTAATGTTAACTCTGCTGTACCATTCGGAGTACAGCAGAGTTATGTGTGGTGTGCCGCAGGGTTCAGTTTTAGGGCCAGTTCTCTTCACTCTTTACATGCTTCCATTAGGGATATAATCTGTAAAGACTCCATCAATTTCCATTGTTATGCTGATGATACTCAGCTCTACCTATCAATAGAGCCAGATGATAGAAGCCACCTCATCAATCTGCAAGATTGCTTGAAAGACATCAAATCCTGGATGTCTTCTAACTTCCTACAACTGAACTCTGACAAAACAGAGGTTATTGTGATTGGACCTAAGCATCTCAGGGACACATTCTCCAATCAGATTGCTACTCTGGATGGCATTACCCTGAACTCCGGTCCAACAGCGAGGAACCTTGGAGTCATTTTTGACCAGGATCTTCCTTCAGCTCTCACATAAAGCATGTGACTAGGACTGCCTTCTTTCACCTGCACAATATAGCTAAGATCAGAAATATCCTCTCTCAGAGTGATGCTGAGAAACTGGTCCACGCATTTATTACTTCTAGGCTAGACTACTGTAACTCTCTCTTGTCAGGATGTCCAAAAACCTCTTTGAAGAGTCTCCAGCTCCAGGTCCAGAATGCTGCAGCAAGGGTATTGACAAGAGTTAGTAAGAGAGAGCACATCTCTCCCATTCTAGCTTCTCTCCATTGGCTTCCTGTAGGGTATAGAATAGACCTTAGAATAGAATAGATCCTTCTACTTACTTACAAGGCTCTTAATGACAAAGCTCCAACTTATCTGAAAGACCTCATTATCCCATACTGTCCTACCAGAGCACTTCACTCCCAGAATGCAGGTCTGTTAGTGACCCCCAGTATCTGTAAAAACAGACTGGGAGGTAGAGCCTGTGGTGATTATGGACTTGTGGTTTTATTTTGAAAGACTGTTGCCGGAGTTCCTTTTCCTGTTTGTACTGTGTGTGTGGCTGCTTACCTTTCCCCAGAGGCTCTTCCCCTCCCCCGCCCGTGGCGCTGAGGCTGATTGCACTCACCTGTTGCCAATCAACATCGCCAGGCCTATAAGACAGCTGCAGACTTCAGCTCAGTGCCAAAGTATTATCGCCTCAACGCAGTGGTACATGGCTCGACCTCCAGCTGCATAAGTATTTTGGAAAGAAAGATTATTTGTATACCTACCTTGGCTCTAATCCTCCTGTTTATCTGTTATTTCCAGTGTCTCCCTCCATGCCTCGCACCAGCCCACAGATCAGCACTCTCTCACACCTTTTAGTTTTCACCCTGGACTCTGGACTACCTTCGTTCCTGCTCTTTGTTTTATAATAAACCTGTTCAACTGTTTCCCTGTCTGGATGCTTTTGGGTTCAGTTCCTCCACCCCATCACAGAATACTCTGGCCAAACATGGACCGTCCCTCCGTCTGTTGAGGGGGGGGTGGGGGGGGTACTGTGGTGATTATGGACTTGTGGTTTTATTTTGAAAGACTATTTTGCCAGAGCCTTCAGTTACCGGGCTCCTCTATTATGGAACCAGCTCTCTCCATGGGTCAGAGAGGAAGACACTCTTTCTACATTTAAGTCTAGGCTTAGGCTTAGGCTAGACCTTCCTCTATGACAGAGCTTTTAGTTAGGGCTGGCTCAGGTAGTCCTGATCCATTTTATAGCTACACTGCTATAGACTTCAACTGCTGGGGGACACATCAGGTTACATGAAGCCCTATCCTTCCTCTCCTCTCCTCTCCTCTCCCCTCACACATTTTGAACTGTCATTAACTGTTGCATTTTGTAGTTTGGCCTTGGTGTCTCGCACTCTCTCTGCATTTCCACAGATCTCTTCAGAGCTCCATCCCCTGCACCAACCAACCAACTGCCGCCTCCATCACCTCCTTTCTCCTGCTGTCTGACCAGCTTGCACTCCCTGCTCACAACCCTGTCTGCCATCCAGTAGTCCCATTAAGCTGGCCTTCCCTCCCTGCCCACCAGGAGCTTCCTTCATCATTTTTCGTTAACTGACTGATTCCATTTCCATGTTTTCCATATTCCATGTTGTAAATTGTTTTCTTGTCTGTATACAACATCTATTGCACGTCTGCCTGTCCTGGGTGAGGGATCCCTCCTCTGTTGCTCACTCTGAGGTTTCTCCATTTTTTTTTCCCTGTTAAATGGTTTTCTTGGGAGTTTTTCCTCAGTCAATGTGAGGGTCTAAGGGCAGAGGATGTTGTCATAATGCTGTGTAAAGCCCTTTGAAACAAACTGTTTGTAAAAACGGGCTATACAAATAAAATTGCCTTGCCTTGCCTTGCCTTGCCTGTTGTTTATGCATTTATCTCTTCATACCTTGTATATAACATATTGTAAAAGGGTTTTATCCTGGGTCAGTCAAAAACAATGAAACATCAACACACTACAGGATGCAGCCTCTTGACTTTTAACCAGGAATAAGTTTCACAATCACATTACATTGTTTTACATGGTTCCCTCCAGTTAAATATCATGTACTTTGTGTCTGATAGTCACTTTTGCAGTTGAGAGGTAAAAAATGTTTCACATTTGACTATTTATTTGTAGAGGTGATGGTCAGGTTTGCCAGGAACTGGTGAATTTGTGAGTGTGGTTGGCTGGACCAGGCCAGCCCATGGCATAGGCAGTACAGGCCAATGCTAGGGGCGCCGACCATCCAGAGGGGCGCCACACTGCCTGGTCGTCCAAAAGGGTATATCATCAGAACAGACATGTCCTGTGATTTTCAGCCTCCTTTCATATTTTAGAGGGTTACCTGACAGTAATATTCTCAGCTGGATCATTTATCCAAAGTCCAAATGACTAAATATCAAAGAAAACGTCGAACTTGGTTGAATGGCCTTGGCTATAAATGAAACAACAGTATATAGTATATAGTATAAACAGATGAAACTATCAGTGAGATGACTGGCTGTTTTTATTTCTGTTATTTTCTATTCTAAATGCCTGCCACCAGGTCAGTTACAGTTATCGGTCATTATATAGGCCTAGTCATTAATGAGATTAAGTTGGTTAGTAACTCCACAGCATTTTAATGTGTATTCTGAACAAGTTCAAGAACCATGCTTATGCATTTTCTGTATTGTTCACCTTTTATTTAGAAGCACAAAAGTTTTGGGCTCGTAAAAAGCCACTCTTGCATTTGGATTTCAAAATCCACCTGCCACAGTGGCTGGTGGCCAAAAAAGTTAACTTCAGGCCCTAGTAGTGACACAGGTTTATCTACATTCATCTCCATATATATTAGGTAAACAAGCTAATATACAATAAATGATCAATTGAAAGTACATTATGAGGGTTATACAAATACATCAGTTTTGTAATAAACTCCATGAAATGGCATTACATACAAATGTTTCCCCTCCTCAACATCAAAGAATAGTTAGAGACATGAGAAGTTATGTGTCAGGCAGAGAGAGGGATTATCAAAATGTGCAGAATGATTGTTCTGTCTTACATTTGATAGGTGCAACTTATACTGCCTAACTATTGCCTGGGTTTCACCATCAGCAGCTTTAACAATATATATTTACTTATATGATGATGTAACAGTAAATGATCACATTTACTCCTTTTTTCAAATGCACTTTTAAAATGTCTTTATATAGGGATGCCAGCTAAAATCTTGCCTAGGGCACTAAAGTAGCTAGGGCCAGCTCTCGGCTAGACCATGGAGGGAACTGCAAGCAGCTGGGAATGTAATGATGCCAGGGTACAAGAAACAACAGTGAGCACAAGCATTAGTGACTAGAGCTGTAAATGGCCTCTGAAAAAGAGTCCACCATGGTAGCTGAGACAGTAATCTGGTGGTAAGTGGGAGTAGAGCCAGGGTGGATGTGCCAGAAGACAGGTGTACAGGCATAGAGACCCCCCCCCACAACAACTCTGAAAACATATTTCAATACATATTCCCCTTTAACCTGGTTATTTCACTTCAAGATTACAGAATCAGGTATGTCGGTAATTAGTACTTGACACTCTGTGTCTGTGTCTGTGTCTGTGCATGCTATTATTATTTGGTTGAGGTTGGTCACTGTTGTGTGACCTACTTTACTGACTGGACATCCTAAAACACCACAACACAGCCTCCTCTTTCTCTCTCTCTGTGGGTTGATAAATCTGTTTTGGGCGATTCTTTTTCTTCTTTATTCATTTGGATGGTTGGTTGTTGCTTTAGACAACAGTGTGTGTGTGTGAGTGAGAGAGAGAGAGAGAGAGAGAGTGTGCTTGTGACTACTTGGTCCTATTTACAGGACAAAAGACTTCAGTGACCCAATAAGCGAAACAGAAATCAGAGCGTTTTATTGTGAAGCAGCTTTTATCTACAAACCTGTTTACACCAAAAACCACAAACAGCCCTGACACAGTTTTTCAAACCAGCAGTAAACAGCAGTAAGATTAAGCATGTGACATTTAATACAGTATCATGTTTCCCCCTTTTCAGTTCTTTTACATTTTACTGTAGTTTTAGTCATTTTTCTAATTGTCTATTTTTTGTAGCTTTTGTCTTCTCTCTCTTGTATGTTGTGTATGCGATGCTCTGCAAGCATCATCATTTTTAATCATTTTCTAACATTTGTCCTCCACTGCTTTTGATGAGAATCAACAGAACAGAAATTCAAGTGTAATTTAAGTAGTGTATGTCATCATGCTATGTTGTGTTGTTAAATCCTTGTCGTTGTCTTGCTTGACAAAATTAAAAAGAAGAAATGACTGAAAAATGTCCAGGTTTGATTCTGTAGACGTTACGTTAGAGACTTTTTGGAGCTTTGGAACCTTTACACAGCAGGTTCCCTGGCTTCAGTATGTAGTTCACCATTCTTTTGTGAGCACTGCCTTAACCAACACATTTACACACAAACACACACACATACAGGTAGCTACCTGCAGGCCTTTAAAAAAATCCTATTTTTAAGCATATTTTTTTTAATGTTTGGACTTTCATCCACGTTTTAATTAGGGATTTCCTCTGAGAAGAGCTTAAATGAATCATTAGTCAAAAATCCATCCACTCTGCCAGTGTTTTACTAGAATAAAAACCCAGAGGGTACACCAACCTGGCTTTACCTGTACAGCTGCTACATTCTGCTTTTCTCCCTTTTTTTCCAGCCTCACTTTCACTTAACGCAATTCCCCCAATTGAACAGGAGACTAGAACTAATTGGTGGAATATTAGGGACTATTTTTCCTAATTAAATATCATTGAACACACTGTCAGAATTGGACCGGCAAAGTGATTTAAGATGCGCTGAACCTCTGGCATCATAACAAGGTCTATTAGCAGAGACAGACGAGGGACGCTTCAAACTGGCAAACAGGCACAACACACTCTGCCAGGGTTTCACTAACAGGTGTGTGTGCGTGTGTGTGTGTGTGTGTGTGAATATATGTGAGACATCCCTAATGAAACACAAACAAATTATTTAGTACTAAAATATGATTACACTATATGGTCATATTTATGTATTTGTAAACTATCAATGAATCAAAAGAGATGATGATGTTTGGCCACATACTAATTTTCACTTCTTTCAGCTGGTTGTATTTCCTGTGTGGTTCAGCCTCAGCATTCTAATCAAGCTTTTTTTCAGCAGCTACTTGCCAAATGTAAATACATAGCACGAATCCAACCACAATCGGTGTCAATTAAACCTTGTCAATCAAAAGCGACTTTATGAACATTGTAAGGGTCCAATTTTTTACACTCTATGTTTTATTTTAAGTGTTGATCCATAAAAAATATATTTGTAGTTTTATGAACCCAAAACCAATGCAGGGTTATGACTTGTCTTCCAGGCTTTTCTAGAGATCCGATAACAACAAGTTGGTGAGTCAATCAGAAGAGAGGAGACTCTCAGCCTGATTTGACTAAATGATCCAACAGGGATTTCAGGCAAACACTCAAAGAAAACAAATCCCAAGAAGCTTGATGCTAGGTGCAAGTGGGTGGGGCTTAGTGACTGCTTTGTTGTGACATCACAAAGTCCTGACAATTGGTTTTAAGACCACATTTCTGAATACAGGCTGTGTGTATTTTCTCTGTGGACTGAGGCTTTGATATAGTAATAATTAAGAACCTATAGAAATGAAATCAAAAAAGACATGGGCATGTACCGTACGATACCTTTAAATATTCTAACTTAAACTTAAGTAATCAGCAAATTGTTAAAGACTATTCTGGTGCCAAAACAAAGTAAATATAAGCAAATGCAATGAAATGAAAAAAGTATCTACAGTAAAATCTAATGACCCAATTTGTATCCATTTCAGTGTGAGTTTGTTAAGATGAAACCATATGAGGCTTCAGCAGAGTTTGAGATGTCTAGGAAAATACAATTTGTGCTTCTTATCTGAAGATATATTGGCCAAAGGACACCTGAATGGTCTGTTGTTGGTAGTGTCAGTCCAGCACCCTCATTGCTCATGGGAGACATAGAACATAGGTGTTTCTAGACCGCAGGACACTGTGACTGTTCAAAGTTAATGTTGGTGATTTGAAACCCTCCCTCTGCACTACCACCTCCATGTGTCTCAGTCCCAGTGTGGCTCATTTGATGGTTTCAGGTTTGGGTTTATTGGGTCTTTAAAGCTTCAGACCTGCTGTCACACACATTAAACACAGACATACACAAAGCAGGCAACACACACACACATACACATTCACCTTTAGTGTTATACATTAAGACATGTGCTGAGCAAATGTACACTCATCTAAGTGCTTCTTCACTACACTATCAGAGTGACTGACTGCATAATTGCAAAATCAAGATGTGTCTTTTAACCCATAGCAAACTATTAAATAGCAAGTGATGAGCAAGAGTGTTATTCATTGCAGGTTATCATTACTTAGTGTAGAAGTGTGGAGGAGCTTCTTGACACTATGACTCACATCAAACAACGCCATAACAACCACTAGGAGTGTCTTGCTCAACCACCTTTCCCTCTCTCCCAGTCATTTATTAATAGTTCCAAGCCAATTAACACTAATAAGCAGTAGCAAGCATCTAGACTGACAAAAGCTTTCATACAAAACACTGTGAACACAACCTATGTAAGAGACCATGGATACAGAGAGAGTAACTATGTTATCTTGGTTTGGTGAAAAGTGAATAATGTTGCGGGAGGAGTAAAGCTGTGGAATTGATCACATGGTTTCCGTACTGTGACTATTGAAACTACTGAATTGCATCCAGGCAGACAATGGAAGCATCAAACAGTGCATGCCAACAGGCGAGGTAACAAGTCAGATGAATCCCACCCAGGTCCATGATCATGATCAGGGTCACAAAGTTTGTTCTGACTATCTCACTATCTATCATTGGACTTTTGTTGGCAAGTCTGTCAGAGCACAAGGGTTAACTCATGGATTTTGGAGGTCAAAGGTCAAGGGCACGGTAACCTGCCTGCCCTTGGGTTAGTTGGGGCAGGAAAAAGAGAGACAGAGAGAGTTGTAGTTCTCTGGAGTGTGTTGCCTCGACTTGAACATGGCTGTAAATGAAGTGAATAAAACGTCTCCCTGTCCTGCCATAACGGTGACTTTTTATTTGAAGAAATATTACTGCAACACCCACGGCCCTGTCACACTACCTGCTCAGAAACCAGCGTTACATATTAAAGGTTCACAGCAATTATAACACAATTTCACACAAATAGTTCATATTTTATACTTCTGGATAAACAGGGCTGTAGTGGTGGAGGCAGACAACCATGAGTCAGCAGTTTTGTTTGTGTCTGTGAAGACATCACTGTATAAATTAGAAGATGTTAATTCAACAAAATGAGGCCAGAAAACCTGAGTGTCATGTTTCTGGTTTGAAAGAAGCTGCATGAGAAAATAAATTATGGAACAACCAGAGCTAATGGAATTAAAGCTAGTTTGGAGAGAGTGGAAGGGCGTCTGCCCTCTGTGGAGTAGTTACTAAAAATCTTGCGTGTGTGTGCTGGGAATGCACACACAAATACATGTGCACTGTGCCAACCATTCAACAGGTGCAGGTTTGTGGTGGAAATGATGGGGGCGTTTGTCGATTGTGCATGAATGTCAATTTCCTGCAGTTTTTTTTTCTTCTTCTTCTTATAGTAGAAGCCAGCTGATTTCAGTCTCTCCTTCTCACAAACACAGCCAGACACACACAAACTGGCCCTATGTTGTTGTTTTTTTTTCTCACACAATACTTCACATTACAAATTCAAGCCTCAAGTATATATTTGACATTTCTTGCTTGCTGATTTTTACACAGACACAGCATTAACAACAACTACTTCCCTTTCTCAACACACACACACACACACACACACACACACACACACACACTCTGACTGGCCACTATAGTGCCAAAAAACCAATTACCCAGTCTGTTTTTTAAACAGAACGTGCTGCATTAGCGTTGGGCTGTGTGTTTAAACAGGTCCAATAGTTGAAAGGTTAATTACTGATGCAGCAGTAAGCAGCCTGTAGTAATCACCAGTTAGAACCTCGTGCTGCAATTACTGACTACAACACCAAGGAACTAGCATATGAGGACTAAATGCATTTAAATTTCAATGGAAAAATGTTTTGAGTTTCAATATCTGTATATAAGAGTTTCAATCATGCCATCACTCTCTGCTTTCATATACATACGTTACCCCCTTGTTTTCCCCTAGACTTCAGCCAACATGTAAATTTCTCAGTTGTGTTTCTCACAATCCAGAAAACATATTTCAGTCAAAAGAAGAAATCCAATCATTTCCTCTTGGCAGTAGCAGTGTTTTTGTCAGCATGTCTCAGCATGGTTACTACAATGTTACAACACACACATGGACACAGCAGCACACCCATTGTCTTGGTGAATTTCATTTTTCCTCACAAGATTAAAATAATCACAATAATTTAGACTGTTATCAGTACCATCAATGTCATGTCCATGTCATTTATTACTATATAAACTGTTATGATTATTGTTTCTATGCACTACGATTCTGATTGTAACCGTCACTGTTGTGGTATAGTTAACCCTTTCATCATCAGACGGAATGAACATTTTGTTTTCAACTACTACACTTCTCCATTCCATGCGCTGTTGAAGCCACTATCTAATTCAAAAGAACTGTAGCGCTAACTTACAGTGAAAATAATTACTCTGTACTGTTACAGTGAAAATCATGTTAAGAGTAATAAAGTAATGAAGTAATTCATGTACTGCCTGTGTGTGCATTGGTCACTTCAAGAGCCACAGGATGTTGGATGCAGAGCTAATCAAATAACAGGACAAGTTGCATTTATGTTAAATAAATATAAAAAATCTCTCAAAAGCAACAAGATTTTATGGTTGCATGTGTATGTCTGTATACATTGTAAGTCATCATGTTTTCTGTATGTTTTTGTTTCATACCTCTGATAAAGTCAATAAAACTGTGGACAATGGGACAACTGCCCTCAGAGTTCTGATGTTAAGAAGTGTTTATCTGTCTGCCTAATTCTGTTCGGTACAGATACAGACAGCACAACATACTCTGACCTGTTTACAAGTCTGCACTCAAGCACAAACTTCAAATGGACTTGCAGTTTTGCAGAAAAAGTTTTTTTTTTGTACAGCCACAGCTTAAGGATGTTGTGGTTGCTCATCTTGGTTAAGGAGCATCTAAAACATTTTAAGTTATTTCATTGTTACATTTCTCTGAAGCAGTTTGGTGAGTATTTGCTGTTTTGTTTTTGTTCATCCATTTGGCCAGACTATTACTGGGGAGAAACCGATGCATCCAAAAGAGAGTGATTACAGAGGTAGTGACTGAGTGAGTGAGAGAGGGAGAGAGAGGAGGTCAAGGAAGTGAGCAAAAAGGGGGAGGGAAAGGGAAGAATGAGAGAAAGATGCAGAGAGTGAGGGATGAAGAAGGTCAAAAACGAGTGAGCTAGATGAAGAGGAGGGAAGGGAGGATTGAGAGCAAAGGATGACAGAATGAAAGAGAGAGATTAATAGACGACAGAGATAGTTCAGAGAGGAATGCTGACAAGTCTCTTTCAAGTGTTGGAGACCGACACACAGTCACAAACATCTCACACACATAGGTCCCAGTGGAGGGCAGGTGTAGACAGCACCACCTGTGTATGAAAGCTTCGCATAGTACTACTGACACACACACACACACACACATAAATGTGTGTTTGTGTGTGTGTGTGTGTGTGTGTGATGTACATAAACAAAATCATCTAGACATCCCTATCAGGTGTGTTCAAATACTTTTTTAGTCCTCAACTCTCTCTTGCTCTCTTTATCACTTCTCCTTTAAAAAAAGTTTATCTTAACCATCTGTTCTGTGCGCGCACACACACACACAATGTTATTATGAAGCATTAAACTCAAACCTGAATTGATTTCTGCTTCATTAATTCTGCTGCAAAAACAGCTTAGAACAGTGATTGACAAGCACAGTGTTATATGTGAGCACAGGTCAGCTTTCTCCTGAACCATATTATTCTTTGTTCACTTATTACATTCACTGCATTAAATGAAGCAGATCATCACATTAACCAGAGCTAATTAAGTTACATTACATCATGAAGGACTAGATTAGAGCTATCACAACATTCAGTGTAATTGTTCACTACTTTTACAGTTCACCT
Organism: Caranx melampygus; assembly: GCA_019059645.1. NCBI lineage: Eukaryota > Metazoa > Chordata > Actinopteri > Carangiformes > Carangidae > Caranx > Caranx melampygus. Next base: position 192,249 of record JAFELL010001234.1, on the reverse strand, counting down.
TCCCTACCATTATGCAGAACCAAAGTCACCGTTGACTTGTGTGCTTGCTCTTAGTGGAAACTGTCGGGTCTCTGTAAATACTAGTATGAAGAGAAGGTCTAGACCAGCTATATAAACAAAACTGGCTTGACTTGACTGCATGTTTTGGCTGAACCCTGTAATTGGGAATGACATTGAATGCTCCATCACTGGTGTGTGAAGTGACAATAATAATAATAATAATAATGTTATTATTATTAATATTATGGTTGTGCTGAGCTGTGTATCATTGTGTTTCATCCCTTCACATCAAGCAATCATGAATTATTATCAGTGTCAGGAAGAGTTTTTAGTTTGTCAGTGAGAGATGACTGGAGTCCAGGTGGAGTAGAAGCGTCTTTGTAAGTCTTTGGAACCCTCAAGTACGTATTTGATCTTTTCTAGACTTAAATGGAGCATAAGGTCAATCATCCACAGGCAGATGTTGGGTGGTGTGGGGGACTTCCAGTGTAGCAGGATTCTTCTATGTGCAAGTAAAGTGGTGAAGATTGACATTTTGATTTGATTGTGCAATTGTGCCACTCTTTTTGCAACCAGAGTACTGTATATAATCCCAGCTTCACTCTGGACTATAACATGCCTATTGTTTGTGTCTACAGTGTAACATTTGTTTGTCTGAATAAACTTTATTTATTTATTCATTTATGTTACTTACACCTTACACCAAGACACCTGAGTTTAGCTCAGAGTCACTTCACTGCAGGTAATAGATGCTACAACAAGGTCACTATAAAATGCAAATACATCAAATGTCCTGTAAGAAACGTTCCATGCTTAATCTTAAAAGTGTGTGTGTGTGTGTACACATAGACCCGTAGGAGTGTGTGTGTGTGTGCGTGTGTGTGAGCGTGTGTGTGTGTTTGAACTCCATAAATTACAATGAGATGAATAGTTAAATATGAAAATATGACAGGCTCATCGTTTGACACTTGTTCACATTGACAAGAGACATCTGCTCAGGTTTGTGGAGAGAATGAGCTGAGTATGTGTGTGTGTGTGTGTGTGTGTGTGTGTGTCTGTGTCTGTGTGGTTTGGGGTGGAGGGGCTGTACAGAAAACTTCTCATTTACATATTTTCCCAGCCATTTAGCCAACATTTTTTGCATGTGAGCAGTTGCATAACTGTATGTGTGTTTTGTGTGTGTGCACACACATTTCTGACAGAAGAGGGGATGAAAGGATGAGGAAGTCTCGTGAGAAAAAATGGATGAGCAGACAGTGGATGACAGTGAGGGAGGGACAGAGTGTGACACTGGGATGTACAAACGGCGCCACGGCAGCATCACTGTGATTAAAACACACGTTCTTCTATCTAATACTTAAATGAAATATTAACACAGTTAACTGTAATTAAATTAATAGGAGAGCCTGTAGTGAGATTAGCTGCCATGTCAGAACAACCTTAGCAGGATAACCTCCCTCCAAATTAATACCACAGCATTAGATTAGCCCTTCTGCTGTCACACACAGAGGCTTATGGCGAGCGTGAACACCAGTCCTCTGGGGCAGCTACACATATACAAGAACTAGGGTTGGGCATCTCTGGCATGAGGCCGATACAATACACATCTCAATACACTGTCCATAATCCGATGCATTTAAGATAAATATGCAGCACCGACTGATACGATACAATACGATTCACAACTCAATCATGATGCACTGCGATTCAACAAAATCTGATCCAACAAAGTGCAACTCAATGCGATACCATATGTCAGAACTCCATCACAATGCACTGCACAATTCAGTGAGTTTGAGTGTTTAGTAATGCAGTAGACTTTAAATACATCCCAGCTCACAGAATTAAGGGTGGTCATTATTAACGACAACAATTAAAGGTTCAGTTGGTAACACATATTTAATCATATTTGCTGGAACTGTCACTATATTGTGATAGTAGTACAGTGAAATGGGTAGTTTAGGACCAAATCCAAATCCTCTGGCTCCGCCTAGAGCCTGTAATCATATTTGCAAAAATCCAATACTTCCACCAGTTAAGTATAGGGGGCAGGAGTAAATGAAATATGAAAACTATGTGCTTAGTACTCTTTATGCTGCAGTTCAACAAACCCAGCAGTAATGAAACCAGTCTTTGTATTAAAAAAAAGAAAATAAATTACCCAAATGTAACATGTAAACTAGTTTCAGCAGCCATATGCTGTTGTAAACAAACGCCAGTCTCATTTTGAAACAGTCATAACAGTAACTTAGCTTCACTGTCATGTTTGAAGCCTTCCTTCTCAGTAACAGTGTAAGGCTGAATATCTTTAAAAATAAAGAAAGCTATAGTGTCATTCATTATCTTTGCACAAGTGGATCTGTTAGCCAGCAAAGCATGGAAAAAGCTTTCAATACATCGCTCGCCACTCTTGAACTTAGCTGCTGCAGCTGACTCCACAGCAGGGGATGCCAGTAGAAGCCTTCACAGTCACACCCTGCCATTGCTTCAGGTGACTAACCCACACACCACATACATCCGCAGTGCATGTTAACGTAGCGTAGATCTTATTTAGGCCAGGATCAGATTACACAATTGTTTTTGTCTTTCACGGTGGTCACCATGTCAGATTAAATGATCACAGTGGCATGAATTCTTGCTGTGTTCTGGTCAGGAGACTGGCGACACTACGAGTGTCACCCCGACCAATTATCGCTCATGACCCTGTGCAAGTTAGGGTTAGGCAAGGACATTGGGGAGGCTGAAATCATGCAGTCTGATCCTGCCCTCAGGTGGAGTAAAAATGTCAAATGTCAACACTCAGTGATCAAAATATCAAATTTTACCAATGCAAACTTTTAATAACTTATACATCTTGATTTTTTTCAAAAATTGCATCCATTCACAGCTGTTCTACCAATGCAATTGCATCTCGCATGCCCGAGTCCATGTATCGATGTGTAGATAGATAGATAGATAGATAGATAGATTACTTTATTCATCCCCGTAGGGAAATTCGGTTGTCATAGTAGACCGGTGTATTGGATACAATAAGATACAATGAAAATAAAAATAAAAATAGAAACAATAGAACTACAGTATAAGAGAATAAAGTACTGGAATGGAATGTGCCAATGTGTATGGTGGGTCTCTCTCCGGCCAAGAGGGTCGGGTGCCTCCGGGCCATCAGCTGATCGCGGGTGTAAACAATGCGGGCAAGTGTTGCCAGCATGGCTCTCAGCGATCCGAAAGAACCCAAGTGCAAATAAAATGAGTATTAAGTGTGCAATATCCGTTATAAGAGCGTCTCGTCGTTGTGCGTTGCGAAAGTGCACAGACCAGTGCGAAATAAATACAAAAAAGCGAGCAACAAACGCAATAAAATACAAAAACCTATCGAAATACCCGGAGCTGCTACGACAGGCAGCCGCTAGGACGGCGCCAAGATTAGCCAACTAATATATACTATGTATCAGTTAATCTTCCAAGAACCATACTCTTTAAAAACCTGCAGAAAGATTTAATCAAAAAGCTGAGTCATCTCTTGAGCTCATGTTTTCAGACGCACTCTATGTACGTTTGTTGACACAAGTAAACCGTCATCAAGTTTTCCCACAAAAACAAAACATTTTAAACTGGGAAAATGACTGCGCTTATTGAAGCTGGATTGATGACAAACACACACTGACCAATAGTGATATCTTCCTTAGATTAAGAGTGTGCATGTGTGTGTGGATGCAGACAGCATTAGCAGCTGAATGGTTGAATTACCGTCAATGGTTATCCTGACCTGGCAGGATGTGATTTTGTTGGTGTGATTTTAAATGGTAATCAGTGATTTTAAATACTAATGTGGAAATCATCTTGGTGTCACTGTGTATACATTTATACCAGTGGTGTGCATTAACATGTCCAGTCAGGGCAGAACTGAACTTTGCAAAAGATGAACGTGAACAGCAGCATTCACAGTGACAGGAGTGAACATAATTCATAGTGCAGGCACTACAGATACATCTATTACTGCTGAGGACAGTTTAGTTAAATGTTTGAAGCTGAAAAAAAAAAAAAAAACTTTTCTTTTTGACTTTCAGCTGACATTGTTTGAGTTTTATTTTGGGGTGGTTTAGGGCTTAGACACTTCACATGTGGACTATTGGACCTGAGGATGAACTAAATAGATCAAAGGACAAGGTCACTATTATCTCACAAAAGATGGTTGGTTCAAAAAGATTGGTTCCTTGAGGTGACTGTTAATCCATCCATCGTGATGGATTAGATTTTGGTGTAAACGTTTTGGTGGCAAAGAGAATTTTTTAACTGTCACACTGTAACCTCACAAAATGCGTTTTTGGCCATTACATTGAAATTATATGAATTAGTCACTGTGTACACAGCAATCAACAGGCTGTGTTTTAGTTGTGTGTTTAGCTTATCACAAATGAAGTCAGCATGATAACATTAACCACAACTTATGAGAACACATCAACAATGTAAATCCAGAAATAGGTTTTAGAAACAGTGACAACTTATGGGTTCAATGAACATCCTGTGTGAGAGGGGGAGTGGCTACAGTGTGTCTTATCCAAACAACGCCAAACTCCGTACTGCACACTTGCGGAGTTTGAAGTCAGCCAGGCAAACTGTTTGACTGTTTGAGCTAAGTGATTAAGACAACTAATATAACTACACATCTAACACACAGGCACAATTACATAAAAGTACACTTCTCTTAGCTCCCTGCACACACATACTGAAATGAAATGACCTCTTTCACCCACACTCATATGCAAACATGCACTCAGACATGTGTATGCGCGAGTGTGTGCATGCAAATAGGCCTGCAATCACAGTCATGAAGATTAAAAACACAGAATGACAATGACAAGAAAAACAGTAAGTGTGTGTGTGTTGGAGGGGTGGGGGGTTAAGTCATTCTTATGCTGAAAAAATTCCCAATTAGGCAGATCAGCAGTCACCAGGCCAACACACACAAACATGCACACACACACACACACACACACTTCTGAAGATATGTGAACGAAAGAAAGTGAGAGCGTAGTGGAAACTGAATGTGTGTATTACAGTAAAGAGGCATGAGACATAAACACCAAGATAACAAAATAAATGATAAAATGAATAATTATAATGATGTAAATCCATGTGTTGGTGGTATTCAGAGTGAGTATGTTCTCCTGGTCTAACAGAATTATCAATTAATCAGATAACGCAGACATAATTGCGCCTGGAGTAATCTGTCACCTGGTTCTTATTGTCTTTTCATTGTTTCTGTAATCATGATCTGGTGGGAGTATTGGATCATCTTTACAGGTATATGCTGATTAGTAAAACAGATAATTCATTTGTTTTCTGTAACATTTAATATCAGTCATGTATCCTAAACTTGATCTGAGCCCTTGCTGTGAAACATTTTACTGGACTCTAATTACATTTCGATATATATCATAATCTTGTTTTGTTTGTTTGTTGTTGTTTTTTATGTATTGTTTTACTAGCCAATACATAAACAATGTGGTGTAGTACCCCGCCTTCCTGCTACGGTGAGCGTATTGCGTCATACGTCATTTCCTGTTGTGTTGTGCCTGTTGAGTTAGACTCTTTCTCCCTCAATCCCCCGTCTGGCTTTCTGCTAACTTCATCACTTTAAGCACCACTGCATACTACGCCTAGTTCATTACACAAGTCTCTATCACTCAGGTCTATCACAGGACCCTATCTGTACTCCTCCACTCAACGTGCCTGTCCTGGAAACTCAAACTTACCTAGCATAGCTATGGCCTCTCTCTCTCCCTCTGCTTCTCCCTCCACTTCTTCTTCTCTCTCCTGCTCCGTGTACCTGATGTTTAGTTACTCCTCTGCCTCCTTTAACGATAATGGTACATTTAACAAGTGTAGTTTGTTCGCAGTCCTGGAGGCGAGGCTTAGTGAGCTAGAGTCCCGGCTACGGACCATGGAAGCTAGTCCTGTAGCTCAGGTAGCGTCTCAGGCCCCGTTAGCCACTGCATAAGTCCACACGGCCGGTGTTGCACCACCAACCCCTTCACGTGTCCAATAGATTTTCCCCACTCAGCGACACACCCGCTGAGACCCAAACTCGGCATGTTGGCTCTGTTGCTCTCAGCGGCACCGCCGCCGGGAAGCCGACATTAGTCATTGGCGACTCTGTTCTCCGGAACGTGAAGGTAGAGACTCCGGCGAGCATAGTTAGGTGCATCCCAGGGGCCAGATCGGGCGACGTTGAGGCAAATTTGAAGCTGCTGACAAAAGTAAACGCAAATACAGTCAAATCGTAATCCATGTCGGCGCTAATGACACCCGACTTCGCCAGTCGGAGTTGACTAAAGTTAATATAGAATCGGTGTGTAACTACGTAAAAACAATGTCGGACTCCGTAGTTTTCTCTGGTCCGCTGCACAATTTGTCTAGTGACGACATGTTTAGCCGCATGTGGTCGTTCCATCACTGGATGTCTAAGTGGTGCTTAGCAAACAGCATGGCCTATATAGATAATTGGAAGAGTTTCTTGGGAAAGCCTGGTCTGATTAGGAAAGATGGCGTCCTTCCTACTTTGGATGGTGCATCTCTCTTATCGTGAAACATAGCACGTTCTGTTAGTCATTCTAACCCTGACAATCACCTAGAGTTCACACCAGCACGCAGAGACGCAGTCTTAAACGCCCCTCTGCAGGTTACTGTGTGCTGCCACCCACCCAACCCTACTTATATCCCATAAAAACTGTCTGCCTCGAGGCTGTATAAGCCTAAACCCAAAGCTGGAGGAGCCAATTATAGCAACTTAGTTAAAATCAAAACCGCTACTTCAGCAAACCAAACAAATAAAACTATTAAATGTGGTTTGCTAAATATTCGATCTCTCTCATCCAAGTCTCTGCTAGTAAATGATTTGATCACCAATCACCAAATTGACTTACTAACTCTTACTGAAACTTGGTTGCAACAGGATGAATATGTCAGTTTAAATGAATCTACCCCTCCCAGTTACATTAACTACCACACTGGTAGAGGAGGAGGAGTGGCTGCAGTTTATCATTCAGATCTGCTTATTAACCCTCGACCTAATGTGTCATATAATTCATTTGAAAGCCTTACTCTCAGCTTCTCTCACCCAGACTGGAAAGCAGAGAAACCACTCCTACTTGCTGTGGTGTATTGTCCTCCTGCTCCTTACTCTGAGTTCTTAGAAGAATTCCCTGACTTTCTGTCAAATTTAGCAATGAACTCAGTCAAAGTCATTATAGTGAGCGACTTCAATGTTCACGTGGACGTTGATGATGACTGTCTGGCCTCAGCATTCAAGTTGCTTTTAGATTAATTGGCTTCTCCCAGAGGGTACATGAACCCACTCACTCTTTTAATCATATCCTTGATCTGGTACTTACTTATGGAATACAAATGGATCACATCACAGTTTTCCCTCAGAACCCGGTCTTGTCTGACCATTCTCTAATAACCTTTGGATTTACTTTAACAAATTACACTTTGCCAGGGAAAAAATCCCACTACAGTAGATGTTTATCTGCACTGCTGTTTCTAGATTTAAAGAGCTCATTCCAGCAGAGCTTGCTGCCACACCTTCTGGTAATACGACGGGCAGCTATGCTGATCTTACTCCCTCGCAGGTAGATTATCTTGTAGACAGCACTGCAGCAACACTCCTTGGAGCACTTGATGCTGTAGCCCCTCTGAGAAAGAAAGACATCAACCAGAAGGGAATAGCTCCCTGGTACAATTCAAACCTGCGTATCTTGAAGCAGAAGACCAGACAGCTGGAAAGGAAAACACATTCCAGCCAACGTGAGGAAGACCGTCGAGCCTGAAAAGATAGTTTATTAATATATAAAAAAGAGCTTTGCAGCCCCAGGAGTACATACTTTTCATATTTAATTGAAGAGAATAAAAGCAATCCCAGGTTCCTTTTTAACACTGTGGCCAGGCTGACTAAGAACCACAGTGCTGTTGAGCCATGCATCCCTCCGACTCTTAGCAGCAACGATTTCCTAACTTTCTTTACTGAAAAGATCGTAAATATCAGAACGAGGATCGGCAGTAGTGGACCACAGATTACAGCCCCTACGCAAGCACCTCCCAGACTTGGTGCATACTTGAACAGCTTCTCCCCCATCGACCTGTCTGACCTAACATCTGTAATCACCTCCTCCAAATCAGCTACATGTCTGCTTGACCCAATCCCAACAAGACTGCTCAAGGATGTCTTCCCCTTAGTTAACACTGCCACACTGAACCAGATCAACCTTTCCTTAGTCACAAGCTACGTGCCACAGGCCTTTAAGGTGGCTGTCATTAATCCTCTGCTTAAAAAACCCTCTCTTGATCCAGATGCATTAGCCAACTATAGGCCTATATCCAACCTTCCCTACATCTCCAAGATCCTTGAGAAGGTTGTCCTAGTGCAGCTTCATGAACATCTGCATAGTAACGAGCTCTTTGAAGCTTTCCAATCCGGATTTAGGGAACACCATGGCACTGAAACAGCACTGGTCAAAGTCTCCAACGATCTTCTTATAGCTTCCGACAGGTCTTGTCTCTGTACTTGTACTTCTGGACCTCAGTGCTGCATTTGATACCGTCGATCACAGCATCTTGCTGCATAGACTAGAACACAAAATTGGGATTAAAGGATCTGCTCTAAAATGGTTTGACTCATACTTATCTGACCGATTTCAGTTCGTTAATGTTAATAATGACCATTCGGAGTACAGCAGAGAGTTATGTATGGTGTGCCGCAGGGCTCAGTTTTAGGGCCAGTTCTCTTCACTCTTTACATGCTTCCATCAGGGGATATAATCCGTAAGCACTCCATCAATTTCCACTGTTACGCTGATGATACTCAGCTCTTTCTATCAATAGAGCCAGATAGAAGCCGCCTCATCAATCTGCAAGATTGCTTGAAAGACATCAAATCCTGGATGTCTTCTAACTTCCTACCACTGAACTCTAACAAATCAGAGGTTATTGTGATTGGACCTAAGCATCTCTCTGTATTTCCACAGATCTCTTCAGAGCTCCATCCCCTTGCACCAACCAACCAGCCGCCGCTTCCATCACCTCCTTTCTCCTGCTGTTAAACGGGCCTGCACTCCCTGCTCACGACCCTGTCTGCCATCCAGTAGTCCCATTAAGCTGGCCTTCCCTCCCTGCCCACCAGGAGCTGCCTTCATCATTTTTTGTTAACTGACTGATTCCATTTCCATGTTCTCCATATTCCATGGTGTGAATTGTCTTCTTGTCTGTATACAACATCTATTGCACGTCTGCCCGTCCTGGGTGAGGGATCCCTCCTCTGTTGCTCACTCTGAGGTTTCTCCGTTTTTTTTTTCCCTGTTAAAGGCTTTTCCTGGGAGTTTTTCCTCAGTCGATGTGAGGGTCTAAGGACAGAGGTCAGAGGATGTTGTCATAGTGCTGTGTAAAGCCCTTTGAGACAAACTGTTTGTAAAAACGGGCTATACAAATAAAATTGCCTTGCCTTGCCTTACATGAAATTATAATGTCAGTGGATGAGATATGAGTAAAGAGCTCCTCTCCTCTGACATGTCTGACATTTGAGGTGAATTTCTCAGCTTCATCACTGTGCATTTTCAGGTTTGATCTATGATCTAACTTCATGTGACAGTAACATCAACCTGTTTTAAGCAGGAATGACAAAACGTGTACCAAGTGTGCTAACTGTTCCTCTGACAGTAACTTTGAATTTCAACTATGTTGTGTTATTCTGCTCGGACCTGGACCTGGAGGAACTTTCCTTCTGTTCTCCACTTACAAACCATCCACCTTGTTTGTCCTGATAAATCTGTCGCCTCCCTTTTCACCATTGGTAGGAATAGCTTGTTCCACCCGGCGACCAGATGATGATGGATGATGATTGGCTGGCTGGATCAGGGTCTACCATGTATTTCCATACATCATCTGACTCTCTCTCCCTGTGCCTGACAATCTGCACCTGCGCCGCCTCGCTTCCCCCGAAAATACCTCTGATTAATGTCCGGAGCCGGAGAGGGGAAAAGAGCATGGAGATGCTGGGGTATTAATTGAACCAACCCTAATATCCCTTCTTCCATCATTTATGTGGAAGAGGAAGAAACATAAGAGGACATAAGGGAGAAATACAACAAATATCATATAGGAGACAGAGAGTGCATAAATGTGACAGGACAGGCAAGAAAGGAATGATGAGAAAGCAAAACAAAGAAGTCGGAAGGAAAAAGGAAGGGAAGAAGAGAGAAAAGTGAGAAATGAGGAGAAGGAAACGGTGAAATAAAACAGACACATGAATGTGAGGCAAGCAGAAACAAAGGAGAGGATGAAAGTGACACAGAGAAAAGAAAGAGAGATACAGTAAAAGAGATAAACGCTACTGCACCATGATGAGCATGGTGCACTGCTGCTGTCGGCCAGGTGATGAACCTGCTAATAATAAAATCTGCCACTGGCTATCCAGATAAATAACCCTGATCTTGTAAGCATGCATGCGGTGTGTGTGTGTGTGTGTGCACGCGTGCTTGAGCCAGTTTTACCAGGAAAGAAAGTCTGTCTAACGTGTTGTTGAGCCATGTCTGCATGTAAGCTGGCCATCACAGAGAGGAGGACAATGATGTTGCTGTTCACATGAATATTCTCTAGGAGTTTTTGTCTGCTTTTCTCACTACTCCCACAGTTCAGACCTTTAAGACATTCACTGTGTTATACAATGGGTTACTGTTGAGATGCTGTTCTGACTGATAGTGGACATCTGGAGACACTGTTGCCTTCCATTGCTGGGGTAACCAGGGTTTTATTAGACAGGGATAGAGAGAAAAGCATCAACTTAGAGAACACTGCATAAGGATGAGCAGACACATGTAATATTATATTAGATAAGAACATATGATAATGTGGATTTTAGTGTGCAGTAGCATCTTTACACATGATATACTTTAGTATTATCTGGAGAAAATAGTTTTCCGTTTGTTTGATTTTGGGGGGCATTTTAAACCTTTGTTTGACAGGACCATGGAGACAGACAGGAAATCAGGGAGAGAGACGGAGTGACATGCAGTATGGATGGTCTCAGTTTGAGACAAACTGGTGGCTGCTTTGGAGCAGACTATGCTCATGTGGGATGAGCCCGAACCACTCAACCATGGACCACTTTCCAAAAGCTTTTCTCACAGTAAAGTTACACAATATACATCTATATGTATTAAGAAAAAATGTATAGAGAGTCAATCATAATAGTCATTAAATGGTGATCTCTGTCAGATTTAGTCTCAGTGAGGGAGAAACGTTAGTGAGAAATCTGGTTTCATTGACAAGGCCTGAATATAATAAGTAAACAGAACAAAATGTTATTGTCATTGAAAGGCCTTTCTAACTTTTTGAAGGGCAGTGGGGTCTCCTCAACCTCTGAAAAATTATTAATATTAATCCTACAAATAATGAGATAATATATCAGCTTATTAAAAAGCTGAAGCAATAATCTGAAAAGAAAACACACAGAAAGGTTCTTTAAACCAAATTAATAAATAAATGAAAGCGACTCCCTCCTGTAAATGAGTGAATTTGCAGTTTACACCTAGGAGCCACGGTCTACAGCAAACACATTTATTTTTCAGCTGCATTATTTAAAAATGCAAATAGATGCAATTATACTCGCCTTGTTTATCAGCAGTTATTACCAGTATTTTGGCATTGCCGCACTAAAGAGGAGCCATATTTCAAAGCGTTCGCCGTTGGCCGCTCGCTAACGCAGATAACGAGTTTCCCCCCTTGCAGATGTAATTACAAAACTATTTTCTGGAAAACAGCCCTGGTACCACAACCCCCTCACACACAGAAAAATACACACACATACATACATATATGTGTGTGTACATATAGATGAATGTGTATCAACAAACACACACATATTCCCTTACAGCAGTTCTAAATTTCTAAATATAACCTGGTCCTTAGAGATAGAGATCAGCTGATGGATATTCACAGTGTGGCTGTTATTACTGTTCTTGGATTAATAATAATTTATGCTACGTGCGTGTGTTTCTGTGTTATTCTGTGTTGCATTAATCATGTGATTAAGCCTCATTTAATAAAAGAGGAAGCATTTCAAGCTGTTTTCACACCAAGTGTTCCTGTGCATGTAAACAGTGTAGTAGTTACAATTTAGTGATTAGTACATTAAGATTACTCTATCATCATAACTTGCACAAATGAGTCACACAATAGTCATGTCCGTCGATAAAAAAAGGAGGTAGCATACAGCCACAGACATGATCACTCCAGCTGCTGGCAATAACAACAGACTTGAAGAAGTTATTGAGATTGCAGATTCACACTGAAAATGATTGTTAACATATAAACACATCAGAGGCCAGAACCCCCACTCTTGTATGGTTCTGTATTGCAGCCCTTTTTGCTGCTGTATGTCTTTATTAATTGAATCCTCAGCCACTGGATGTGTGGTCTTTCATCTGACTGCAACTACAACTCAGTGTCTTGATCCAATTCATTCCTTACAGCAAATCATCTAAGCTTGATACCAGCAAATTAAGTCAACAACTCTGCAGCAATACCAAAAGTGCAGGCTGGGATGGCCTGATACCTGAATTGTAAGGAGCATACTACGGAGTTAATCCTGTGAGCAGTATTTCCCTTATTATTCCCTGAATAAAGGTCAGTAAACTAACCTACAAAAGTTCTCACTAGATTGAGTCTCCAAAAGTGAGGCAGTGCCCATGCACTCAATCCAGCTACAGCAGAAAAAAAAACAAACAAACAAACAAACAAAAAAAACATGCTTAAAGCCTGGAACAAAAACACTTTTCTTCTCTGAGGGTAGTTTCCCCCTTCATCCTTCAGTTTTGGGGTGAATGGGTGATTCACCTGTTCACTTCATTATAGATTAAAGCGTAACTGTAAATCCTTGTCACCAACTGACATGAACCAAAGTGTCAGCTCCACACAAAGGTTTTGCCCATTTTTGGTTATGGGCACTGCCAGGTGCAGCTCACTCCGAGCTTCAAAACCATTCTGCAAAAACCCATGGGTGATAACTATTTTTATTACCATTGCCTGTTTTGTTCCTATTTGCACAATGTTAGATATCATTTCATCTGAGCTGAATCCTGTTGTTTTGCTGCTATAGTGGTAAATACATCTCACTGATCAGTACATTTTGGTTAGATTTGATTGATTTTTTTTAAAGTATCATTATGTGTGCTTCAACACTGTTGTCATACCAGCATGTTAAGTGTGAAGTGGAATTCATATGTTCATCATCTGCCATCTGCGCTCACGTCAATCTGTCACACAAACACCGAAGAGACACAACAACAAACACACAGCCAATGATAACAGCAGCCTTCACTCACTCTCACACACAGCTGCACACACACGTGCATACATGTAAATATGCACATGCTAAAATGTCAGAGATATGATTCATACACACATATGAAAGCACAGATGTACAGTTAAACATATTTCTTTACACACACACACACACTCAGGCAGCAAAGGCATTGCAGTGCAGATGTGTGTGTAGAAGCACAGAATGCGACGCCACACGTGAGTGGTTGTCATGGCGTTTGGATGACAGATGTAGTACTCTGGTCTAGGCATAGTTCCAGACACACACACATGCAGCTAAAGCCACTCTTCATTTATCAATAATTGTTTTTTAATTCCATTTGGCAGCCAGCAGCGCAAGCGGCAGAACAACAATAATTAGTCCATCAGAGAGAAAGAAAAAAGAAGAGGAAGAAATTGGGGACAAAGTTTTGGGGGCCGAATCAAAAGTAACAGAGCGCCACCTGACCACTGAGTGGATGAAAGGACTTGGTGACAGGAAACACAGAACAGTTAAAACTGTTAGCCAATCATAAAAACTTTCTGTCCACTGTCTTGTTTGTCTGGTAAAAAATGCCAACAGCTTGTTAGATTAGTGGGACAACAGTTTTAAACATGGGGGAAACAGTTGCCTGCCTTGTGCTTCTCAAGCTTAACACACAATGTCACATTAAAAGTGTGCAGAGAGTTTTAGTTGTGTTATGAGATGTCAGACTATTTATTGGATCTGGGCAGTTATAACCAATCTAACCAAAAAATCACTCATCCTCCTGTCCTGATGATGAGCTCATCATGACATTTCATTATGACATCTCATAATCAGAATAAAACTGGCTGAGCCTTTAATCCTCCACAGAGATGATTCCAGATTGTTTTCTGCTCTGGCCTCAGTTCATTACATTTGATTCATATTAACTCTATAGATTTAATTCTGATTAATTACATTAGTAAGAGTGGAGCCGCAGCGCATGGCTGTGACCTGTAACCTTTTGATTTTCACCACAGCAGATTGCAGACAACACTCAGGCAGCGTGACCCTATTTAGAGTTTAATCACACACATAGCATTTCTCACAAGATTTTAATTCTGTGTTTGTGGTGATATGGACGTCAGATATATATCACACACACACACACACACACACTGTAGGGGAGGAAATATTTAGAGACATTTATGTATTATCTCCCCAATACGTATTCTGTCTTTCTGGTGTTAAGAGGAGGTTTTATTAAAGTAAAGTAGTTAATTTATTTAATATATACAGATATAGACTTAAACTATCCAGTGACCTTCTTAACATAGAAGAACAGCCCTGACACCTGGGTTGAGATATTCAGAGGTTATAGAACATATCTAAATAATTACAGAACATGATACTCAATCTTTTCTATTCAACTCAGAGGTTAAGGGTGTGAGTGTTACCCAGTGAAACTTAGAGACCTACTAGGTATCTGATAACAGATCCTTCACTACATGAGTAAAATCTCAACAAGGCAATATTAGAAATGAATGGTTAACATTCCAGTTTATTGTGATGTACAGTAAGTGAACAAACTATAGCCAATAGCAACAATACTTGAGAAACAGATATTGTAACACACTCGACATGTGGGAGCTCTGGTAAGCAGATCAACTCAAAGGTTGAGTCCTTGCTCTTTCCCTTAAATATCATACCAGAACAAAGACACTTTGAAATCTCATGTCAATAGGAATTTGCATAGAGACACTACTCACATCTGGAGACCTTTGATCATCAGGGTGCATGTCACAGGACAATAACTTCACACTGAGACCATCAGACATGTAACATTTCAAGGGGAAGTCAGGTAGATAGGAGGTGTTAAGGACACACTAACCAAAAGGCATAATACACAAAGTAGTTTCTTCCAGTCTGGGGGAAACTTCCATTGTTTCAGGGATGAGAGGGTGATGTTGAACTGTCTTACAACACACACACACACACACAAACACACGGGTGTTTTAAACCTCAGCTGTTGATGAAGCAAACAGGTGTTAACTCTCCCAGATGAACAAGAGAGCTGCCAGAATCACCAGACTGACGGCTGGAAACACAGACAGACATAAATAACATATTCAATGCAATTCATTCAAAAGCATATTTAATCCAAAGGAATATTATCAAGCTCAAAGCTCAAAATATACACTCACATTCATATACTCATACACAAACTCTTCATGGTAATGTAAAACTTCACATGCAAAACACCTCACCTGTCTGGACAGATATACAAAAGGAGAGGAAAATGTGTGTGTGTGTGTGTGTGCGTGTGAGACGGAGAGAGAGAAAGACAGAGAGAGACAGAGGGGGATGGGGTCCTTTTATGCCACAGGGCCAGATGTTCATGGTGAACACCCCCCTCCTTCCCTCCATCCCTGATTTTTTTCTCTCCCTGCTCCTCTTTTATTTTACATCTTCCATCCATTCTTCTTCCTTATTTTAAAAGCTTTTCTTCAGAGGTGGAAGTCTGTCAGGATCTTGGTGACAAGTGAGAGTCAAATGTATAAGATTGACAGAAGAAGGTAAAATCGGACAAAAAATTGAGTAGTATGTACAACACTGTCCATGGTACTGAAACAACACAACGTCTCGTACTTCATGCAAGTCATTTTAGGTAAAAACAGAACATAATAGGGAACAGACTCATAAAACAACCATACACATCAATTAGCCTATAGGACTAGGGCCAGTCCTCACAAATGCACAGTTCAAGTTTGGAATTCTGTTATTCTTACCTTGAACCAGAAGTGACCACAGGGCCCTGGGGTCTTCTGTCTTTGATTTGTCCTCTAACCCAGGATGTTGAGGGTCAGTGATCGGCTTTATTCCAAGATGAAACAAAAGGCAGGGGGTCAAATCCATTCAGATCCACAAAGAGAAATGAGGAGAGGCTTCCTTCCCACTGACTAAGTCATTTGGTGCATGTGTGGAGCTCTGTGTCAGAAGCTCTACTCCGAAAACTCTGATTTTTAATAATTTTAAATGACCTTTGAAGCCCAATTGAAAGTTTCCATGAATTGCCACTTTTGAACCCCTTGCCTGGCTCATTGCATTGTTTTTAGCCTAGTGGCTAGGCTAAGCTAGTAGCAATCGGGTTACTTAATGAAAGTTTTACCAACCTGCCACTGATTTTAATAAACAATCCCGGTACAGCCTTCGGATCTCCACTATGGCCTACCTCTCCGTCCAGATGTAAACACTGCCTCCATATGTCTGAGACCATCCTCGATCTGCATAAATGGTTTTCCGCCCTGTACAAAACCCAGGAGAAGTGCAACTGCCAGAGCCACTGCAGAAGCGGACCTGGACCTTGACTCCACTAACCCGGTGGTTCAGCAATCAGGGGTGCTGGCTTCTTCAGGGAGCTAAACCGAGGAAACTGGTTAGCCCTACTCCAGCAGAGTGGCCTTGGTCTATGGTCCACAATCAGGGGAAAAAGTCACCACCATGCCATCCATCCACCTGTGCTCTCAAACTCAGCAACAGGTATGACATCCTGGATGAGGAAGAATTCCCTCCACTCCAAGGGGAGTCAGCCAGACATCCCCCATCGGGAACCCGGTGTTAGCTATCATCCTCGCTTCATAGGCTCACTCAGTCCAGCACACCAAGATGCGACAAACAAGCCCGTCTCCATGCACAAAACACATTGTCATGAAGAGAGTGACACAGTCCCCTTGACACCATCAGATGGCTCCCACATTGACCCTCATCATCAGGGACAGGTAATGGAAAAAATCATGGACAAAATCCCATCCAGTGGCTGAAACGATTATCATTCACACAGGTACCAATGACGCTTCCAAACAGCAGTCTGAGCATTTAAAAGAGAATTTTCTCCATCTTTTCAACACTGCCAAACAGTCTTCACTTACTGTTTACATCTCTGGCCCCACTGGGATAGTCTGCTTCATTTGGGCAAGTGTGAAAGCTCATCTGAACTGTGAAGCGGATCAAACAAGCGAACCCTGGTCCACCTGAAAATGTGGGTCTCAGTTTGCCTGTAAGTGAACTGTGGTGCGGTTCGTGTTACCGTAAAATTTGGAATATAAGTCGCACTTTTTTTTCATCTAAAAAGTTGGGTGCGGGTTAGACACCACTACGACCTATAGACCAAGGTAAATGCTGCCATAGTAAATTTGACCCACAAGATTATATTCCCGAATTTTACAATAAGTGTGAATGCTCATCAGACCAAACACAGGACCCAATGTAGAAAGTGTCACAATACACAGTGCATCTATACAAAGTGCGTCTGCGTAGCGTCAAATATAATAACTAATAATGGTGCATTTTAACTCTGTTACATTAGCAACAAAAACACCTCGTAGTTAAATTAACTACCATGTGCCTCATAACACTGGTAGAGGAGGAGGAGTGGCTGCATCAATCAAAGCTGCTTGTTAACCCCCACCTAATGTTTCATATAATTCATTTGACCCAGACTGGAAAGCAGAGAAACCACTCTTACTTGCTGTGGTGTATTGTCCTCCTGCGCCTTACTCTGAGTTCTTAGAAGAATTCCCTGACTTTCTGTCAAATTTAGCAATGAACTCAGACAAAGTCATTATAGTGGGTGACTTCAATGTTCACGTGGACGTCGATGATGACTGTCTGGCCTCAGCATTCAAGTTGCTTTTAGATTCAATTGGCTTCTCCCAGAGGGTGCATGAACCCACTCACTCTTTTAATCATATCCTTGATCTGGTGCTTACTTACGGAATAGAAGTGGATCACATCACAGTTTTTCCTCATCGACCTGTCAGACTTAACTTCTGCAATCACCTCCTCCAAATCAGTCCATTAAGCTGGCCTTCTCTCCCTGCCCACCAGGAGCTTGCTTCATCATTTTTCATTAACTGACTGATTCCATTTCCATGTTTCCCATATTCCATGTTGCAAATTGTTTTCTTGTCTATATACAACATCTATTGCACGTCTGCCTGTCCTGGGTGAGGGATCCCTCCTCTGTTGCTCACCCCAAGGTTTCTCCATTTTTTCCCCGTTAAAAGGGTTTTCCTGGGAGTTTTTCTTCAGTCAATGTGAGGGTCTAAGGGCAGAGGATGTTGTCATAATGCTGCGTAAAGCCCTTTGAGACAAACTGTTTGTAAAAACGGGCTACACAAACAAAATTGCCTTGCCTTGCCTCTTAGTCCGTCATCGACCGTATTTTCCTCCAGTGCCATTTTTCTTTTATTTTCTCTCTTATGCTCTCTGCCTTGCTGCCTAACCTGATGGTCATATAAAATGACTTGCTGAGCCATGCGCATTTGATAATCAAACCAATCAAACCTCTTGAGCCCTCTTGGTCAAATGTGAAAAAAATCTTACCATCAACAAACCACTGTTCTTTTGTGAGGAGGTTAAATAAAAGTAAATTGCACTGGAGGTAAACTAAACTAAAAGGTTGATACTGGGGGCGCTGTGCAGGCACCCCATAAGCAGAGGCTACAGTCCTCGCTGCAGTCGGCCCCTGTTCAAATCCTGCATCGGGTGGCCCTTAACTGCATGTGATTCCCCCTCTTTCTGCCTCCCGATTTCCTGTCTCTCTCAAAAGTACTATCAAATAAAGGCAAAAAAGCCCCAAAAATATACTAACCCTTAGTATTGTTTGGTAAGACAACTTTTTATTGATCACTGGTACAAATTTGGCCTTAAGTTATGTCTGTGACTTCAACATAAAAAATAATAATGAATATCACATGTCATTAAGCACTCCACTTTTCTACTATAACCATTTCCTTTCATCTTTTAATCATTAACCATCCATCTGGAGCAGTCAGTGCTCTTTAACACTGAGTCAATATGTATGCTGTTGTGATATGTTGAGACTTTGGACTTAAAGGAGAAAAATGTGATGAAATGTAAACCTGCAGGTTTAAGGATAATCCATTTCCTATACATTCAGCTGTTGAGAAAATATGCGCTGCTCTCCGATACACACACACACACACACACGTACTGGTGAGTTAAAGCAGCTGTTGTTCAGGGCAAGACAGTGTTGCCATCTTCCTCCATCGTGGGAAAAGATTCTTCACAGAAAATTCTTTCCACAGTTTGATTTATGTGAAGCACTGACTGATCAATTATCAAGTTTACACTGTTTAGAAAACACCGTCTTATTCATACCTAAATGCCAGCTTCCATCCATTGGCTCTACTGCTTACCCATGCAGGGTCACAGCTGAGAGAAGGCAATGGCCTGGACAGGCTGTCAGTCTATCAGGACCACATACAAAGCCAAATAACACACACAGGGAGGACATGCAAACTCTGAGAACCAAACTTGCTGGGAGGTGAGCATGCTAATTACCACTGTTGTGCGCTGGGCAATTTGGATATTGGCAATGAATATTAATAATTCTGTGAAATTATTATTAATATCTAATGATGTCTACTGAGAGTAGTTAATTTCGGGGCACCACCCTGTTACCAGGGACCAATGTCCAAATTAGCTAAATCTAGCTACAGTCTCGGGGTTAATAAGAAGGGGAACTTCGAGCACTGACTGTTATAAATCCAGCAATTGTCACAATTACAACCACAATAATCACAAACAAGGACGAATTGAAGTATAACAACATTTATTTGTAGCAATAGTTATGCACAATAACATTACTCAAGATAAACGACTGTTATATGTGTGTGGGAAGAGAGAGAGAGAGAGGGTGTATGTGTGTGTGTGTGAGCAGTCAAGATGGCCGTGGCGTCACGTGGGTGACGTCGTTGATAGCCAAGATGGCGACGGAGTGACGTTGACTACGCACCCGTCAGAGCCAAGATGGCGACGGAGTGACGTCGACTACGCACACGTCAGAGCCAAGATGGCGGCTGGCCGCAATGTGTGTGAGAGAGAGAGAGAGTGAGGCCCTCGGGTTTGGTTGCTGAGGTTCAGTAACCAGAGCAACAAATCCGGGGTCACGCAATCAAACTCAGAGCAATGTGTAGGGTGTGTTTGAGAGGGGGAAAGAGAGGAAGAAAGAGATGTAGAAAGGCGTCACCACAGTTGATAATTACAATATCACTACGCAATAGCAGAGCCAGCGAACGGAGTTCCCTGGTCTAGTATTGGTCCGTTAACTAGTGATATTGCTTATCACTGATCACGGTGACGGCCGACACAAAATTCTACAGCCCCGATCAAGTCTCGCAACTTATCGGGTGTAGAAAATAGAGCAAATAAACAAACATAAAACAAAATAAAGTACAGTACACTATCCTAATTGTCTCTGCCCAGACTTAAGCCTCTTACTTGGGTTGCTCCGCTCCTCCGGAGTGAGGAAGAACGAAGGAGAGAGAGAGATCCGCTCCTTAGATGGGCTCCTCGGCGGCAGCGGGGAGATCCGGGAGAAGACGGTGTACTTTGTCAGGTTCTGGGGACAAAGTTGGCATACCGGTCTTCGCAGCACGTGGGGTCAGCTGATTGCGGCGATCCGCACGCCCGGTTGCGTAAAAAAGAAAAAGAAAAACAAACAAAAACAACAGTCTATGCGCTCGTCCCGCGAGTTGCAGACTGTGCAGACCTAGGTTTTGATGGTAAGGTTCAAACGTTTGGTGATGCTCCCTTTGGCGGTCCGGTCGGGAAGAAAGCTGGGATAACTCTCTATAGCGACTGGTGCACTGGGAAAAAGCATCGGCGGAGGGTCGCGGTGCGTCTTTATTACCTGCGTGACGTCACCGGGGACCCCCGCTGAGTGCGCTGGCATTCAGCCAATGTCCGTGCTCAGTTTCCGTTCAAACTTAGATTCACACCTAGGTGTAAATCATAGGGGTTGTGGGGTGCTTTTTCAAGCAGGCCGACAACTATAGCTCAGGCTTTTGGAGGGACATGTAGGCCTCTCCATTGTTCTTTCAGAGCACATGTGAGTCGATCCCAACACCACACCACTGTGCCACTCTGTCTGTAGCTACGGCGACCACCTGTGTTTTCAAACATTTGATGGGAGTGATGAGACTGAACTACACTGATGCCCCTGGAACATTTGGTCAGTTACCAGTCTTGTCCAGAGGTTGGTGAGAGGCTGTGTCTCCCTGACTAATTGCAGTTATATTTTGAAAGTAGTAACTTAAAGGACAATTCCAGGCAATTTCAACCAGGGGCTATAGTATCCGTAACATTTTAGGTCTAAAAGAATGAATCTGAAGATTTTTTTTGTAATTGCTCCTGTTTAGCAGTAGTTGTGTCTGTCCCACACTACGGCAGTGATGAATGGGAACCGAACACATTCCCGCTGTTGAGGCTGTTTACATCCAAAACTGCATTTTTCCCCCACAGACAGTGTCAGATGGCTACTCAAACATACACCAAGGGGTTTGTTTACCTCAAGCAAGCCAACATGTTTGTAAACAGAGCAGACAAACAAAGTCTTGTGGAGTCTCGCGAGAGGTAGTCTGAAGCTCCCGTTTGTGTCATCAACACAGGAGTATCAACTCGGAGGCACAACGGTTTCGTAGAATAGGTATTTTCTAAATAATGGCTGCATATGTCGTGGATTGTGTCCTGGGAGCAGGAGCAATGACAGAAAAAATCTTCAGATCCATTCTTCTAGTGCGTTGGAAGCTCGCCAGCGCCAACCTGAGGGCTGTTCCAGAAAGCGGGTTCAACAAACTCTGAGTCTATCTCTCAACTCTGAGTTAAGTTACTCTGAGACGGGAAACTCTGAGTTTCCGGTTCCAGAAAAGCTGATATGAATAAGTTCAATCAACTCTAAGTAGGTTCACCTTGAGTTACGCGCGTGCACAACCAATATAAAAAGCCATAGTCAATGGATCCCCGAAACCATGAGTGTCACCATGACAACAATCAAAAAGCGATCAAGTTACTTCAGCCCGATTGAGCTCGAGGGCCTCATGGAGGCGGAAATAAAACACCGCTGCAGCGGCGAAGGAGAGAGAGGCGGCATGGGAAGACAATGCGGCCCGAGTTAATGCGTACTTTTC
Organism: Caranx melampygus; assembly: GCA_019059645.1. NCBI lineage: Eukaryota > Metazoa > Chordata > Actinopteri > Carangiformes > Carangidae > Caranx > Caranx melampygus. The sequence continues at coordinate 169,932 of JAFELL010001234.1, read as the reverse complement.
AACTATTCAATTGAGTTAACATTTAACTGTAAGATCGTCGCTTATTTGCCTAGTTAAATAGGAATAAAATCTGATTTTCGTTTAGGTGCAATCCAGCGGGCGAGAAAAGAACTTGGAAGCAGCTAAAAATGAAATATAAAAATGTCATACAAAGCCGTAAGACATGTTTTTTTTTAAATTTCTTAGGTTGTTTAAGTCCCCTCCTTGAACCGCCACCTTATCGTGGTGGAGGGGCTTGAGCACCTGAGTGATCCTAGGAGCTATGTTGTCCGGGGCTTAATGCCCCTGGTAGGGTCTCCCAAGGCAAACAGGTCCTAGGTGACAGGTCAGACCAAGAGCGGTTCCAAAGCCCCAAATGAAGAGTAATACATCGAGGCAGTTCACGTCGCCCGGAATGGCGTTACCGGGGCCCCACCCTGGAGCCAGGCCTGGGGTTGGGGCTCGCAGGCGAGCGCCTGGTGGCGGGTCTTTGCCCACGGGACCCGGCCGGGCTCAGCCCGAAGGAGCGACGTGGGCCCGCCCTCCCGTAGGCCCACCACCCGCGGGAGGGTTCAGATGGGGCCGGTGCTTTGTGGTTTGGGTGGCGGTCGTGGGCGGGGGCCCCGGCGACCCAATCCCTGGACAACGACTCTGGCTTTAGGGACATGGAATGTCACCTCACTGGGGGGAAAAGAGCCCGAGCTAGTGCGGGAGGCTGAGCGGTACCGGCTAGAGATAGTCGGGCTTGCCTCTACGCACAGTCTGGGCTCTGGAACCCAACTCCTTGAGAGAGGCTGGACTCTCTTCTACTCTGGAGTTGCCCATGGTGAGAGGCGGCGGGCTGGTGTGGGCTTGCTCATAGCCCCCCATCTCAGCCGCCATGTGTTGGAGTTCTCCCCGCTGAACGAGAGGGTCGTTTCCCTGCGCCTTCGGGTCGGGGATAGGTCTCTCACGGTCGTTTCGGCTTACGGGCCAAACGGCAGTGCTGAGTACCCGGCCTTCTTGGGGTCCCTGGAAGGGGTACTGGAAAGTGCCCCAACTGGGGACTCCATCGTTCTGCTGGGGGACTTCAACGCTCACGTGGGCAGCGACAGTGATACCTGGAGGGGCGTGATTGGGAGGAACGGCCTCCCCGATCTGAACCCGAGTGGTGTTCTGTTGTTGGACTTCTGTGCTAGTCACAGTTTGTCCATAACGAACACCATGTTCGAGCATAAGGGTGTCCATAAGTGCACGTGGCACCAGGACACCCTAGGCCGGTGTTCAATGATCGACTTTGTAGTCGTATCATCTGATCTCCGGCCGTATGTCTTGGACACTCGGGTGAAGAGAGGGGCTGAGCTGTCAACTGATCACTACCTGGTGGTGAGTTGGATCCGGTGGCAGGGGAGGAAGCTGGACAGACTCGGCAGACCCAAACGTACTGTGAGGGTTTGTTGGGAACGTCTGGCAGAATCCTCTGTCATTGAGGTCTTCAATTCCCACCTCCGGGAGAGCTTTGACCAGATCCCGAGGGAGGCTGGAGACATTGAGTCTGAATGGACCATGTTCTCCGCCTCCATTGTTGATGCGGCTGTTCGGAGCTGTGGCCGCAAGGTCTCCGGTGCCTGTCGTGGCGGCAATCCCCGAACCCGGTGGTGGACACCGGAAGTAAGGGATGCCGTCAGGCTGAAGAAGGAGTCCTACCGAGCCTGGTTGGCTCGGGGGACCCCTGAGGCAGCTGATGGGTACCGACAGGCCAAGCGTGCGGCAGCCCGGTCAGTCGCAGAAGCAAAAACTCGGGTATGGGAAAAGTTCGGGGAGGCCATGGAGGAGGACTACCGATCGGCCTCGAAGAAATTCTGGCAAACCATCCGGCGCCTCAGGAGGGGGAAGCAGTGCTCTGCCAACACTGTTTACAGTGGAGGTGGGGAGCTGTTGACCTCGACTGGGGATATTGTCGGGCGGTGGAAGGAATACTTCGAGGATCTCCTCAATCCCGCTGCCATGTCTTCCATGGAGGAAGCAGAGGCAGAGGACTCAGAGGTTGATTCATTCATCACCCAAGCTGAAGTCACCGAGGTAGTTCGGAAGCTCCCCGGTGGCAAGGCAGCGGGGGTGGATGAGATCCGCCCTGAGTATCTCAAGTGTCTGGATGTTGTGGGGCTGTCTTGGCTGACACGCCTCTGCAGCATCGCGTGGCAGTCGGGGACAGTGCCTCTGGACTGGCAGACCGGGGTGGTGGTCCCTCTTTTTAAAAAGGGGGACCGGAGGATGTGTTCCAACTACCGGGGGATCACACTCCTCAGCCTCCCGGGGAAAGTCTATTCCAGGGTGCTGGAGAGGAGAATTCGACCGATAGTCGAACCTCGGATTCAGGAGGAACAATGCGGTTTTCGTCCTGGTCGTGGAACACTGGACCAGCTCTATACCCTCCACAGGGTGCTCGAGGGTTCATGGGAGTTTGCCCAACCAGTCCACATGTGCTTTGTGGACTTGGAGAAGGCATTCGACCGTGTCCCCCGTGGCATTCTGTGGGAGGTGCTCCGAGAATACGGGGTCGGAGGCCCTCTGCTGAGGGCTGTAAGGTCTCTGTACGACCAGAGCAGGAGCTTGGTTCGCATTGCCGGCAGTAAGTCGGACTTGTTCCCAGTGCATGTTGGCCTCCGACAGGGCTGCCCTTTGTCACCGGTTCTGTTCATTATTTTTATGGACAGAATTTCTAGGCGCAGCCAGGGTCCGGAGGGGGTCCGGTTCGGGAGTCACCGGATTTCATCTCTGCTTTTTGCAGATGATGTTGTCTTGTTGGCTCCCTCGAGCCAGGACCTTCAGCATGCGCTGGGGCGGTTTGCAGCTGAGTGTGAAGCAGCTGGGATGAGAATCAGCACCTCCAGTCTGAGGCCATGGTTCTTGACCGGAAAAAGGTGGTTTGCCCTCTCCAGGTCGGGGGAGAGTTCCTGCCTCAAGTGGAGGAGTTTAAGTATCTCGGGGTCCGGTTCACGAGTGGGGGAAGGATGGAGCGTGAGATCGACAGGCGGATCGGTGCAGTGGCCGCAGTAATGCGGTCGTTGTATCGGTCCGTCGTGGTGAAGAGAGAGCTGAGCCGAAAGGCGAAGCTCTCGATTTACCGGTCGATCTACGTTCCTACCCTCACCTATGGTCATGAACTGTGGGTCATGACCGAAAGAACGAGATCCCGGATACAAGCGGCCGAAATGAGTTTCCTCCGCAGGGTGGCGGGGCGCTCCCTTAGAGATAGGGTGAGAAGCTCTGTCACCCGGGAGGAGCTCGGAGTAGAGCCGCTGCTCCTCCACATCGAGAGGAGCCAGTTGAGGTGGCTCGGGCATCTGTACCGGATGCCCCCTGGGCGCCTCCCTCGGGAGGTGTTCCGGGCATGTCCCACCGGAAGGAGGCCCGGGGAAGACCCAGGACACGCTGGAGTGACTATGTCACCGGCTGGCCTGGGAACGCCTTGGGGTCCCTCCGGAAGAGCTGGAGGAAGTGTCTGGGGAGAGGGAAGTCTGGGCGTCCCTGCTCAGGCTGCTGCCCCCGCGACCCGGCCCCGGATAAGCGGAGGAAGATGGATGGATGGATGGATGGGTTGTTTAAGTAAATATAAATTCAGTGGCTACTTCAAATAGTAAGGAAAATCCCTAACAAAATGTTGTTTTAACATGCCCTCCCACTTAATACCTCAGTAAATTAAAACTTGATATGTTTAGCCTGTACATTTATAGTTTAGTAGGCGGCATTTCAAATGTGACTGTGTACATTAACACTCAATAAAATACTGTTTGAGAAAAAAAAATAACATTTGAGTTCTGCTCAGCCAACAGAAAGAAGGCAAAGGCCCAAAAAACGGGTGGAGGGCCACCTCCACCCACGTTGACAGAGGCTGAGGTGATGGTCCTCAGCCAAAACTCTAACCGGCCTCGCGGCGCAAAGCGTTTCTAATAATTTGTGCTTCAATGTCAGTCGGGTTTGGGAGGAATGGACACGCCATGTTGTCTCAAAGCGATTTTCATGCGAGAGGAGCGAAGAAACTCCGGGTTATTTCAAGATAACCTGCCAGCGAGCAGGTTATGTTCACAGAGTCTGTTACCATGGTGACTGACTCAGCGTTTCAGTTACCTCGCTTTCTGGAACAGAAAACCCAGAGTTTCCCTCATCTCAGGGTTAACTTACTCCGAGTTTTCACATAACCCGCTTTCTGGAACAGCCCTCTGGTCAACTCTTGGCGCAAGGCGGAGGTCGTGTGGTAATTTCATTGACCAGCACACAGTGCACACACGTCACCAAAACCTCACAAGCAGGTTTCCAGAATGCCAGACACATTTCAATGTAATAAATAATCACAACAACCACTATTCAATACAACTGTCTTGTCCCATCACGTCTGACGACAGGTCAAAGGCGGTTGGCACGTGTGTAAACTCAACCTGACTGAATCAACACAGCTGAAACTGTGATGCAAACTAACGAGTTCACATCTCTCTCGGCCACAAACAGCCTTGGCATTAGATAGTGAGTAGATATTCAGCATCTCTCATCTCAGAGAATTCAAAGCAAAAGAGAAAAAGAGAGACGTTCACCGACAAGGGCCAGGTCACAGAGCTTGGCAATGCCTCCTTTAGACACAGGATCAGATGTCATCCCCATTACGCATGGTATTTATTTATGTGGTGATCTGTCCACACTACTCATCTTTGTTGAGTGTTTTTATTTGTGGAAAAAGGGTGTTTCTCAGTGTACCAGGACAAACCTGATTAACAATATCAGTGACCTCCAGTCCTCCAGACTACCTTTGTTTCATCAGTCTGTGGAGGTCTGTTCGCGTTTTCATATATTCGGTCACTGTGAGCTTGGACCTCCAAAACAAAACATTAGTTTCGCCCTGGGAGAAGTCTGGCATCGCTGCCTCCTTTGTCCATGTCGAAATATAAAATGACAAAAATTGCAGTGCCCGCAGCGAATTTAAAGGTGAGGAGAGGAGCTCATTTGATTGGTGAAGATCTGAATCGGCTGTGTTAAACCCACTCCACGCCTTCTTCCCTCCCTCTTTCCCACTTGCGCCAGTAGGAGGGTCAGAGGTGGGAAAGAGGAGGACTTGCACCAAGGTGCACGGTGTACGAAAATTGCAAAGTGAGCTTGGACATGCCCCGTTGGTGCTTTGCTTCCACCAGGTCTACAAAATTAGAGGCCAGAATGTTAGGATACTATGGCCCCAGGTTGGAATTGCCCGGAATTGTCCTTTAACATGTGTTTAACTTTCAGTGTGTTGATTTGACGGTTTTCTTGACTGAGCTGAGACTTAAACTGACAGTGTCAGTGTGTGGATACAGTCAGCCAGATTTGAGGACAGACGAACAGAGGTCAGGGGGGAGTTCACCACTTGAACAAACTTTCCACATCCTTAAATATTCATCTGGTTGTCTGGACTATGGACATGCTTCCTGTTGCTTTGTTTTAACATTTGGGTTTCCCCCTCTGGAAAAGTTTGTTCCTATGAATGAGCATAGACTTTTATTTTAATGTTTTTTTCCTTCTCCAGTCTTAAGCAGGTATGTGGATCAATGTCATCTCGAAAAAATGTTGGAGGGCAACCCTATTTAGTGTCTGACTAAACCTCTTTGGAGCTAAACCTAGAATTCCTGCCCATTTTCATTTGTTTGTGCTGTAATCTAATGTCCAAAAGACATTTCAAAATTTAAACATTATGTTTTTATATAATAATTTCTTAACTCAGATAACTTACATATTCCACAAAACCCTGCACGGTGTGCAGCAGTGAGAGAGAGAGCTTGTTTCTTTTCTTAGTTTAGTGCATGTGTAAATTTATATTGGTAAAAAGCTATTTGGACTTAACAGCCATTTATGTATTAGTCTTGGCAAGAGCTTCAGCCCCGTTGTCTTGACAAAACAAGAGGTTGTAAAATCTTAAACAGTTAAGTAAAGGCAATAAATCTTATGGAGAACGTGCATTTTACAAACACAATTTACGAACAGCTACAGGCCCAAAATTAATAGCAGTAGGTTCGGCATCACACACATTGTGTGAGTTTTCCAGTTTGTGTCTAGATGCACATTTTCACAAAAGCGCTTCTTGCACTGACACTCTGTGACAGATTGTATCTCACACATCACAGCTGTGTTCCATGATCTAAAGTTCCTGTGTCTCACTTACTCATTTTCATTTGCACCCTGTGCAGCATGTAAGTGACATTTTGACAAAAAATGAACCAGAAATGAATTTATAATCAAAATCCAACATTTGCGTAGCCTGTTGATGGGTAGGGTAGAGCTGGTACAAAAAGTAACATAGCATGCATGTACAACATGCAAGCTGCAGCCGTTCAGCAGCTGCTATGCACACGCTATGAAATGCAGTGGGTTCCTGGGGTAAGAAGAATGCTTGATTGATTTTCACCAATCTTGTATGCATGTTTCTGTGTTTGTGTACTTGTGTGTGACTCTTAGTAGCAGGGTGTGATCTAGAATGATCTTACATCAGCTTGATAGCAATACCAATGTTCATCTGACAGACCAAAAAAAGCAGATAGAGTCTTGTGAATAAGAGCATGAAGACAAGAAAGAGAATCATTTTCACACACACACACACACACACTGAATTATGGAGGGATTTGGTTCTAGTCAGAAAATGTAAAAAAAAAAAAAAGTCATTAGAAACATGTATTTTGAATGTTCATCCACAAGTTAATATAGTGCTGTCATTACTCTTTTGGTGCTTTGAACTAAACTAGTTTGAATTCAAATATACCTGATTGATTGAACCCTTCCACCTACAGTGGGGTAACTGTCAGGTTCTTTTCCACCGTAATGAACCCAATGAATGCTCATCTTACAGTAATAAGCAACATGATATTGTCATTTAAAGGCTGTGTTTCATATGTGTTTAAATGGTTTGAGACTTACGCTGTGCAGTCTGGTTCACCTCAGCTCACACAATGCAAGTATCAGTCTAATGTTTCCAAAGTAATTAGGGGCCAGGCAGTGTAAGCTGCCAGGAACCTATTGTTATTGCCAGTATTATTATTATTATTATTATTATTATTATTCCTAGGAAATCCTACTTCCCATACATGAAAAATCACCAAACTTTGCACAAAGGTCCAGTCCCATGTCAGATTTACTCAACTCCAAGCCCATGTCAGTATTCCTCATGGGGGGAATATTCCTAACAAGCCAACTGTACATGCTACAGTTGTGCAACTTTCACCAAAACATAGCCTTAATACTGCAGAAACATTTGTACATTCAAACTCAGTGCAAATTGTGAAGTCCATCACTCTGTTTTTTCCAAAAACTATGAAATTCTTGCTAAATATGTTTTCAATCTTCCTGAAAAAAACTGACAATATTTTGGAGTCATGCCTGATGAAGTTTGGCAAATATCAGAATTTTATGTCAAAAACTGAATTTTTGAAAACATGTTGAATTCTGCTCTCATGGGAACAACTGCAGTCAATGGAAGAATGGTGTTTTTAAACATCAGATTTTCTCTTATGAAGCAAAACACTTATGGTTAAAAACAAATCACCATCATTTCCATGCTGTCAAGATACAATTTATGTTTTATCAGATTTTTGTCTTGATAACAGAACTTTTGACATTTTGACAATTTTTGAAATCTGCCTTGACAACTGCTGCCTGGCTGGTGACTGCCTGAGTCCATTTGTGAAGCCACATAGCAGGTCTCACTTCCAGCCAATTAGTTCATGAGTTAGATGCTGCTTCTTGGTGTCAGAGGTTGTGAGTTCAAGTCTCACCTAAGGCAGAATGGACATTGTAATGCTCATCTTCTTGTCTCTATTTCTTCTTATTTTTTCTCGTTACTCAAAATTGCCTAAATTTGTCCAAAATTCCCTGGCCCCGACCATTCTTGTATATATTACATAAGTATATATTACATAAGTGTAATTACATTTTCATGAAACATATACAAGATAGGGATGTAAAGATACGGAAAATTTAATTTCTCGATTATAGTGACCAAATTATCATGGTTATCAATATAATTGCGATATTCTTAAATGCAACAAAGCTTATTTATCAGGAAATGTTCCTTCAGTGTAAGTTTAAATTAACACTTAAACTACATTTAAAACTAATTGAAAACATCAATAAAACATTAAAAATACAATTTCTTGAGCTAAAGATGCAGGCATCCATTAATATGGAGTCATGTTCTTAGCTTAGCATTATCAGTAACCATAATCACCGTATATTCTTTTAAGTGTTCATCTCGATAAATGAAGACGAGAGGCAATGTGGCATTATGTCACATTGCCTTACATTGTGTCGGCTCTGCTCAGTAGACCTGAACCGACCAGGTGCTTATGGTGTGGAGCTGATAGTGTGTGTGAGGTCAGTTTTTCAGTGGATGCAGCTTGAAATGGTCCCACACCTTTGACATGGTCTCGCTCTCCTTTTTTTCTGTCTTTCCTCGGCTTTGCTCCATCTCTCCTCTGATCGCTCCACTGAATTCTGATGACACTACACGTCAGTAATCAAGGTAAACATGTGAAACACAAGCAGAGTATGTGCCATATAATGCGAAGGAAAGTAATTAAATGAAGCTTCCATTTAAAAAAACAAAAAAAACAAAAAACGTTAAGTGTCTCAAAACAAACGGAAAATGCTGCCTGGCAGCAGCTTTCTTCCTGCATGCTTTGCAGACAGTGTCTTCAACCAGCTGTCCCTCAGTGGTCTTGTCCAATCCAAAATATGCCCATATAGTAAGGATTTTTCTTTCTGCCGTGCTTTTGATCTAGATTCCTACGTTACAAGCTACACACATGCTGTGCCTGCATGGAGAGACTTAGGTGAGGTTGTTATTACATATTCCGATTAACCACCGTGATAATGCGATTAATTTACATACAGACGGTAAGTACTACCACGTAAACCTTTTACAGAGATATCGGTAATCATTAGATCCTTAATACAAGAAAAACCAAACTAATCAATAGATTTTAATCACATATTACTGCATTAAGAGCACTGAAGAAGAAGAAGAATAAAGCTTGTACAGTAGTTTTCCCCCACTCTACTTTCTTGGAAAACTGGAACATGATGGTAAACTCTGAGAAGATACAGTCATGGCAACTCCAAAGTAGCTTTTCAACTATAACTTCAAAGAAACATTGTGAAGTTTAGTGTAGCATTTCCTCACACTGCCAGTACCATTATTTTCAAGTTAGAGCACATATAAATCCCTCAAGGCACGTACAGCAGAAGTGGGTTTCTTTGACTGGTTTATTCGAAGCTCCCTTCAAATCCACCGTGAAAACTACATATACACATATATACACACACACAGTATTAAGGACAGTGTCAGTAAAGTAAACAAAACATGAAAAAAAATTGTCAAAATAAAATACAAACACATTACCTCATTGGCTGCGTGCCGTAAAGGAGGAATTGCCTTTGGTTTTCTTTGGTATTGAGCTCTGTAACACCTCGCAACCACTTAAATTAGTCCATGACATCACTAGTTAAAGGTAACTAACACATGTGCATCTTCACCGTCACATGCCTTTTCTCACTCTCCGGAACAGCGCAACGCACGGAAAATTCAAAATGAAAGTAGCAATTTAAAAAATAAAAGGTTAACAGTCCTCTTAAACCACACAAAGGCAACAAAACATATGAAACACATACCAAATGACGATAACAAACAATAATCAATTATGAATATCAGTTAAAGTACAAATGCTTTCGAGCAAGATCAGTAGGTATGTTCTTATATAAATTTTGTTTTCAGTGTTTCCAGATCCAGACAGGATTTGAATCTACAAACTCTTTGCAACCAAACTAGCTGTTTATCCGTGTTGCCAACTTAGCAACTGTCTCTTGAGATTTGGTGACTTTTAATGTCCACTTTTCCAAGCTCAGAGCTACAACAGTAGAAGAGGCTGCTATCCAGTATTTTTATTTGTACATTTTCTCCTCACTTTCGCTCCTGTGAATATGTGTCAGGCTCAGTGTACAGCCTGATAGTTTTGTCTTTACACATTCATTATTGTCAGTCAGTGTTTTCTCTCTCTGTGCTGGTGATGGGGCAGCAGACGGTCTAAGTGAATGTGGAGACACATGGGTCAAATACCAGCTCCAGATCACCCACATGGCAGTACAAAAAGTAAGACAAAATGCAGATCACATAAAATCCTTTATACCTCAATGGAAATATAAAGACTGTCACTGTAACAGTACGAGTTATTGTATATGAGATGTACACTGACTGCTTCCTCTTGAGGTTTATTATTCAAAGCCATAAAAAGCAGCATGATTTCATCCTCACCACCGCTACAGTCAGTACAGTCAGTACAGTCATGTTAATGGTCTATAGGCTATAAAATAAAATAAATAACAAATAAAAATGGTTGTTGTAGACATGTTAATGTTTGGGTAAATTTTAGGTAACTTAGGTGTTAATTTGAATGGAAAGTTTTTTTTGTTGTTGTTGTTGTTTTTTTTTTTGTTTGTTTTTGTTTTTGTTTTACCCAATTTGCTGAGATGGAGTTTTAAAAAGTGCCTTTGCAAATCACATAATGTGTTTACTGAGATGCAACTGTTCTCTATACAGAAACTGACCACATATTATACTAAAAGAAAAGAATGACAAATATATTTAATAGACATTCTTAACAAGCAGGTCTGTGAAAGCAACGCCACACCAAGGTCTTTTATTGTGACCCAGACCCGCTGATGTTAACAGGCATGCAGCTTAAATCCAGTCTTCTGCAGGTGAGAGCCATTTAAAGATGCTGAAGCGTTGAGGTTTGTGCGGTGGCTGCAGCTGTCATCCTGCATCGGGCCGGGTGCTGCAGCAGAGCGCCGGCAGCTGCTGATTGGCAGCTCTAATGACATGCAACAGTATTCAAACTAGAACAGAAGAAAGGAAGAGCCTGCTATTTGGACAGATGCCAACAGTTCTCTCCCCTCTTTTTCTTCTTTTCCCCCACCTCTCCTGTGTGTCTACTTTTACTTTTCTTCCTTCACTCCACTCATCTTGTTTCTCTCCTATTCTCCCCAGATGTTTGCACTCACCCTCCCTCTGTCATTTTCTCTTCTTTTCCCCACTCTCTTCTCCCTTCTCTTTGTATTCTTTTATATTCCTTTCACTTCCAGATTTCCAGGCAAACAATGGAAAAGACATCATGCTCTTTTTTTTTTTTGCTGTTTTCCATTTCTGAATTTATCCATTTATTTCCCACATTTTCTTTATGTTCCTGTTGTATATTGTTCTACAGTGATTCCTTTCCTTTGACTTTTTCTATTCCATTCTTTATGCATTCCTTTATTTCTCCTTTCCTTTCTGTCTGGCCTGTCCTTCTTTCCCTTTCCCTCTTTTTTCCATTTGCCCATCCCTCTCTCTCCACTCACCCTGTGTGTATGTGTGTTGCTGACAGCTGCAGATCATTAGTGTAGCAGGTAGATGCACACACACATCAACCACTGTATGCACGCAAACACACTTTATGGCCAGACATGCTCCTGCACCTGGTCTATTGCATCCTCTCTGTTTCTCTCTGCATGTGTGTGTGTGTGTGTGTGTGTGTGTGTGTGTGTGCATGTGTGTGTGTGCGTGCATAGCTGAGCATGACAGAGATAAATAAATATTTTTTAAAAGATTTCAAATGTGCTTATTTTGTTGTCCAGGAAAACGGATGCACAAACACCCACACACACGCACACGCACGTTCATATACACACCACAACCTCTGTGTAGTTCAGAGACCCGAAACTGGGCAAGATTAATGTTGCTACTTTCCACCAGAGACTATTTCGCCATGAACACCAAAGACACACACACACACACATACTGTATCTGCTGATGTCTACATTTCCATTGTGGACTTTATGCTAAATATGCATATCTTAATTGCATTATCTGAAATAATTAGCTGGTGTATTTTTCCTTCCCCCTTGTCCGTCCATGAGCTGTGCAAACAGCACCACACTGCAGGGGGGCGGGGCACCGCCTGCCGCCGTCACTTCCACCAAATTAATCCAGTCCCTGTAAGCTAATTATTATCAGCTCTGCTGTTCAATTACACAAACAGAGAACTAGAGGCGGCTAGAAGTCAGGGATCCTTCCTTTCCCTCTGTCCAAACCAGTAGAATTAAAACAAAACAAGAAACAGAGGACAAAAGGAAAGATGGAGGTTACGGAGGAAAGTTGTGAATGAATAATGGAACTCTTAAAGTGTTCTTTAGATTGATGTGCACGTAACTGATTGTGATTACATTAGGAAGAGAGGGAAAAATGAAAGAGGTAACCGACTTAGATCAATAGTGACCATGAGAGATTCAAGGATAAAGCCTAAATTTAAAGTATAGAAATATTTAAAAAAAAAAAAAAGTATAAAATGTGTCTTTCTTCAGGTAATACGTATCATTGTTTGGTTTTCCAGCTGTCTTTAAATGCACCAGCATCTGCACATTAAAATTCAAATAAAAAATTGTAAATGTGTGGTTTTAATATTGTGTTCTTCAAAAAATACATAAAATAAAAAATGATCCCATTTTCCAAGAAAGGAATAGATGAAAATACGCCTTCCTTATTGAATTGTGTCCTTTGGATTATCTAGCTGCCTCTGAGGTACCAGGAAATGTCCCAAATACATCACACTCAATGACACCAATTAATCACATACACAGCTAATGAATATTCTTTATTTGCCTTAAGTACCAAATACGTTATCTCCTCTCTGAAGCTGAAAAGGTCAGTGGGATCTTTTAACATGCTGCATGAATTTACCTGCTGAGGCCTTCAGGGATATGCTGGAGAAATCTGATTGTGTGAAAATAAATGGCTGAACTGAATTTGTTTTTAGCACTCATTTGTTGATGTGTTAATAATATTCACACCTGTAAATGTCCCGCTGAGAAAATCTTCTCCTGACACATGCACTCGCATGATCAAAGAAATGTTGTGTTAGCACAGGTTAACTTTAGCTCTCACTGACTCTGTTCAATACTGTTCTTCGTTTTTGATGATTGTCTTGAAAATGTGCTTTAAAAAAAGGATGATTCATTTTTACTGAGATGGAAAACCAAATGTTTGTATCTGTCACTGAAAGGAGTGGCAGTGGTGACTGAAGTGTTAGTTTTTAAAGCAGGTAAAAGTTGATGTTTAAGCTCCTAATCCTACAGTAGTAGCAGTACTACTTTCACTACTAGTTGTTGCAGTGTTCATACTGCTTTTACAGTTGTTGGTATTGTTCACTTCAATTCACACATTTAATTTTGAATCAAATTTTGTAACATATAACAGCATCTCTGTGAACATTTAGGTAAATGACCATGCTGTGGTTCTGTAGCTTTAACTCTAAGGTAACAACATAAGGCTTGGTGTTTGTGGAACATAACACCTATACTGTAGGATGGATGGATTTTAATATGCAAAGATAAAACATCATCAGCTTGAATTATTTGTCTGTGGATGGATAGAGCTGAACAGTGAATGTGTAAAGCAGATCACCCTGGGTTTTAATATACTGAAGCCCAAATTGTTCCAAATTGTTTAGATGTGAATGAGAGAGAAGGTCCTCCAGTGTTCTGTATGGGACAGTCCAGACTCACACTGATGAGCAATGATAGACATCATCATCATCACCCTCATCATCATCAACCTTTATTTAACCAGGCAAGATTGCTAAGAAAACATTCTAATTAAAGCAATGACCTGGTAGGAGGCAAAGACCTCCTAAGGGGTGAGGACACAACCTGCAGCACATGAAGCTCATGTGATTGCTCAGAGTACGACCCGTGCAGTGCACATGTGATCACAGTGATGTTTCTTAAGTGCCATTATTTGAATGGACATTCCATCAGAACCAAGAGCTGATGATGTACCAAAAGATTATTGGTTGTTTCGCTGCCATGACAACAAACCATCCCCCAAACCTAAAGGCCCAGGAACAATGTTCCTGTTGTAGAGATGCAGACCAGTGCTCCCACATCTGATCACAAGTTAATGGCTGTTTTACATGGTCACCGGTGCCCTCGTTTAAGGTGTTTTGGCCTCATTGGGCCACCTACTGCTCAGGCTCTATCCCGAGCAGTCCACCTTAACAACACTCTGCCTGGCACTCAAACAAGCTTTGTTTACTGACAGGATTTGGCAGTCAGCCATTTTGTTTTTGCACATTTACATAAACACCAAATGGTGCCTGTTTCCAGTGTGTGTGTGTGTGCGTGTGTGCAGGGCCCCGGCTAATTCCCTCCCTTGCTGCTGCAGAAGAAAATCTGAGCCAGTTTGAGATTCATTAAAGCACGGCGGCTGCCTGGACACCGTTTTCCTGCAAAAGCCGATGAACTTGACACAAATGCTCACAAGCTGTAAGTTCATCTCTCCGTGCCTTAATTCAGTTGATTACTAAATTATGCAATGACCCAGCCAAAGACATTGGGGAAGAGGAGAGGGTGGGGAGGTGGGGGGTAGGGTGGAGTGGGGTGGGTGGGGGGGGGGGGGGGGGGCTGATCTTTCGCTGCCAGTAATTTTCCCAGAATTGCCCTGTTTGTAGAAATACTTCCTGTTTGCCGTCACCTCAGGCTAAACATGTGTGCCAGGCAGCACAGCAGAAAATAAATGAAGAAGTCCCTATGAATGAAGTGAATATGAAGACACTATGCTGCGCTTTGTATTAAATGTGTTACATTAAACCAGGTTCAAACTGCTTTTAACTGGAAGTGATGATAAGTTATTTATTCTCAGTTCTTGAGCTCAACTGTACTAGCTGTTTCTCACTGTTTATCTGTTTTTTCAGTGTTTACTTTGTTCTGGAGTAAGCAATATTATTACACTGTTATACTGTTTTTGTGAAACTTTTGATGATAGTGCATCTTACAACCTGTTTATTATCTGTTTTTTTATGCCCAATGGAAACCATCTGAGTTATAGTTAAATAACTACAGTAACCACCACCTTATCGTGGTGGAGGGGTTTGAGCACCTGAGTGATCCTAGGAGCTATGTTGTTGGCGGCTTAATGCCCCTTGTAGGGTCTCCCAAGGCAAATAGGTCCTTGGTGATGGGTCAGGCTAAGAGTGGTTCCATTGCCCTTATGATGGAAAGAAGACCGAGGAAGTTTATGTCGGATTGGCATCACCAGGGCCCCACCCTGGAGCCAGGCCTGGGTGTCCATCAGTGCATGTGGCACCAGGACACCCTACACTGTAAAAAAAAACCAAAAAAAAACTGTAGTATAATAGAATTTAACTGTTTATTTTACAGATGTTTTCTGTATTTTTAAATTACCATTAAAATTACAAAAATAGACTGTGATTTTGCATGTCAAATGTAAAATAACATGATATAACTGTAACTGTGAAAAAACACAATTTTTCTGTTCTTTTGCAAAAAACCCCATCAAAAATACATATATATTGTTAAAATACGTTCACAAATGTACCGTAATTTCACAAATATTTTTCTGTTATTTAAGAGATTAAACTGTTAAATTCAACTTTACAACTATATAAAAAAAACAAGAAAGAACTGATTAATTTGTAATTTTACTAGATTTTGTTTGTTAATTAATATCTTCATTGAAAATACCTTACTGTAATTTCCAGGATGGTAACATTTATTAACATTACATTAACCTTTATTTTGAAAGGACACAGGAAAAGGGGAAAGCTTGAGAGGGAGAACAAGATGCAGAGCAAAGAGGTGGATTTGAACTTAGGGCTGCTGCAGCAAGGACCTCTACTTATGGGGCATCAGCACTACCCAGTGAGCTATAGAACACCTGCAATTAAATGCTTTCAATCAAGCATTTCACTGATGGAGATGCCGCTACTTGATTACTGCTGCTGCTTCAGAACTGAAGCAGACAAACTGTTGAGTGTAAATCAGTTTAGGATGCAAACACAGTCCCATTAACACTCAGACATTTGTGGATAATATCTGTAGAATATTTTCTTGGTGGTGGTGCGTTAGGTTACAGTACCACCACCTTATTTTAATTTTAATCCAGGAAAAAGTCTGAGTCTGTAGTCTGAGTATGAATGACTTGTCTTGAGTTTCAAAAGGAATTCCTGCAGAGCCTTGCTCCTGAATGACCACTGCCATCAGAGCCACTCCACCTTCCTGGTATACCTTCAGCATATCCTGAAAAGGAAACAGATATTGAGCATGTGCTGGTATAATAAAGATACAAATACCTTTCATTTTGTTTCATATAATATATTTATATTATATAACTATTATATATTATATATATTATATTATATAACTGTGTTAACTCAAAAATACATAAAATTAAAAAATGTGAGGTAAACAGTGAAAATATAATTTATAGGAATAAAAAGTAATAATGATAAAGTATGAAACATTGCAAGGCCACACTGTGTTATTTATTTCTAAAAAAAAAAAAAAAATCTAAACACATCTCTGACTTAAATATTCTCCTGCTGCAACGTCTCTCTGCACAGTATTTGTGCAGTTAAAAAAAAGTCTGCAGACTGGGGCCCGAACAACGTGATGAGAACAACGCCACATGCCATTGGCTGTTGGAACACTGAACAACGTGACGCTGAGCACTTGTCAAATTCCTGTGGAAAGCGCCGTTTCTGTTTGGGTTGGTGGAAGGACATTGTTAGGCAGCGAATATCGAGACTGGAGAAAGGACGAAGCTGCAAGGCAAGTATATCGAACTCAAGCTGAGCTGCATTAGCTTGGTAATAATTTACCACTATGGCTTTACTCAGTCGGTAAAAGGCACTGACCAATTTTTTTTTTAGCATGAAGGCAATTGAAATGTTACAAAAGAAGGGCTGGTGTCGGCGTTTCCTGTCAGAGTAAGCTGCATCCCCGCTAGCTGTTCCAGATGCTAGCAGGTGCTAACACCCGCTAGCTCGAGGCTAACTTCCACAAACGGTGGCAGCTCACCACGACGGTTCTCCTACATGTCGCACCATGGTCCTGGAGGCTCCCATAGCCGCCGACGGCCGTGTATCGGCCCGCGGCTCCAGCGGTTCACTCGGACTGTCTTTTCTTTTGCAGTCCTGACTAGTCCTGTTGCTGCTGCTGCTGCTGTCAGGGCCAAGAGGCCTGCAAGGAGCCCAGTTTGAATGTTGTGTTTACAAACTGCAACGAACAAACCTCTAGACTCTGTCTTTAAGCAGTAAAATAATAGTTTACAAGATCCTGCTATTTTCACATGAATCATACAAACCTAATAAAAAAGAGATTGACTACGAACTGTACATTTTATGAGCAGCAACTAACTAACCAACAAATTAACTTATCAGTTAACAGTGAGTCATTACATTTGCTTTTGTGAACTAACTGTCTCACACTCTCTCTGTATTTCCACAGATCTCTTCAGAGCTCCATCCCCCTGCACCAACCAACCAACCGCCGCCTCCATCACCTCCTTTCTCCTGCTGTTAAACCGGTCTGCACTCCCTACTCACGACCCAGTCTGCCGTCCAGTAGTCCAATTAAGCTGGCCTTCCCTCCCTGCCCACCAGGAGCTTCCTCCATCATTTTTTGTTAACTGACTGATTCCATTTCCATGTTTTCCATATTCCATGTTGTAAATTGTTTTCTTGTCTGTATACAACATCTATTGCACGTCTGCCCGTCCTGGTGAGGGATCCCTCCCCTGTTGCTCACCCTGAAGTTTCTCCATTTTTTTTTCCCTGTTAAAAGGGTTTTCTTGGGAGTTTTTCCTCAGTCAGTGTGAGGGTTTAAGGGCAGAGGATGTTGTCATAATGCTGTGTAAAGCCCTTTGAGACAAGCTGTTTGTAAAAACGGCCTATACAAATAAAATTGCCTTGCCTTGCCTTGCCTTGTTCTTGTTAAGCTAAGTCTCATTTAAACACAACTCACTCAAGCCCCTTTCCTACTGGCCAAAAAAACTGTTTAAACCATTTAAAATTAAGATAATTCTGGTGTAGTTATACAGGTGAGTGTAGTTTAAGTTGAAAGTCCGTTAAATATTTAGGAAATCTATGTAAAATTACACATAAAAACTAAATTTACATTTGATATGATCTAAAATTAGCAGTAAATTGTTTCAATTGTAAACCCAATATCTAGTTTTTCATGCTTTTTTTGACATGTTTTGAAAGATGAATCAAATTATTTTGTGTTGTATACTGTTATATTATGTCAAATATAAATTAATATACAACCTTTTTACATAAAATAATGTCATTAAAGCCAACTAATAACAGCACATTTCTGTAAATTTAAGCATCATTATTTGTATTACAATATTTATCTACCATATTTATAGGTAATTTCATTGTTTTAAAACGTGAAATGTTTCTAATTAAACATCGAAAACTACCTGAAATAACTAAATATACACTTGATATGATCTAAAATAACAGTAAATTGTTGCAATTGTAAACCTAATATCTTGGTTTTTAACAGTTTTTTGACATGTTTCGAAAGATAAATCAAATTATTTAGTGTGTTTATACTGTTATATCAAACATGAATTAATATACAATCTTTTTACATAAAATAATGTCATTAAAACCAACTAATAACAGCACATTTATGTAAATTTAAGCATTATTTTTTGTATTACAACATTTATTTACCATATTTATAGGTAATTTCATTGTTGTGAAAATGTTTTTAATTAAACTTTAAAAACGTCCTAAAAAATTACAAAATCTTGTGAAAATTACAGCTACAAACTGTATTTTAATTATGGAGAATTACCATATTTTATGTGAAAGTAATTTTCTGTAATTTCACAGAATTTTTTGGCGCCCCAGCTGCTGGAAAATTACCGTTTTTTTAGGTTGTTTTTTTTTTTACAGTGTAGGCCGGAGTCATCTGATCTCCGGCTGTATGTCTTGGACACTTGGGTGAAGAGATGGGCTGAGCTGTCAACTGATCACCACCTGGTGGTGAGTTGAATCTGCTGGCCAGGGAGGAAGCTGGACAGACTTGGCAGACCCAAACGTATTGTGAGGGTCTGTTGGGAATGTCTCGTGGAACCTGCAGTCAGGGAGGTCTTCAACTCCCACCTCTGGGAGAACTTCGACCAGCTCCCGAGGGAGGCTGGGGACACTGAGTCACAGTGGACCATGTTCTCCAGCTCCATTGTTGACGTGGCCGCTTGGAGCTGTGGCCACAAGGTCTCTGGTGCCTGTCACAGTGGCAATCCCTGAACCCGGTGGTGGACACCGGAAGTAAGGGATGCTGTCAAGCTGAAGAAGGAGTCCTATCGAGCCTGGTTGGCTCATGGGACTCCTGAGGCAGCTGACGGGTACCAGCAGGCCAAGTGTGCTGCAGCCTGGGCAGTTGTGGAAGCAAAAACTTAGGTCTGGGAGAAGTTCGGGGAGGCCATGGAGGAGGACTACTGGTTGGCCTCGAAGAAATTCTGGCAAACCATCCGGTGCCTCAGAAGGGGGAAGCAGTGCCCCGCCAACACTGTGTACAGTGGAGATGGGCGGCTGTTGACCTTGACTGGGGATATCGTCAGGCGGTGGAAGGAGTACTGAGATTTCCTCAATCCCACTGTCATGCCTTCAGTAGAGGAAGCAGAGGCTGGGGACCCAGAGGTTGATTCATCCATCACTCAAGCTGAAGTCACTGAGGTAGTTTGGAAGCTCCCCAGGGGCAAGGCACCGGGGGTGGATGAGATCTGCCATGAGTAGGATGTTGTAGGGCTGTCGTGGCTGACACGCCTCTGCAGCATCGCGTGACAGTTAGGGACAGTGCCTCTGGACTGGCAGACCGGCGTGGTGGTCCCTCTTTTTAAGAAAGTGGATGAGGATGTGTTCCAACTATCGGGGGATCACACTCCTCAGCCTCCCTGGGAAAGTCTGTTCCAGGGTACTGGAGAGGAGAATTCGGCCGTTAGTCGAACCTTGGATCCAGGAGGAGCAATGCGGTGGCAGTGGCAACTGAAGGTGAATTTAAACTGAATCAATGTATAGGGCGGCTCTGATCTTCCTATTCATGAGGCCTTGATGGACCAAGAAAAGAGCAGCGGTAGACGGCTCCTCTTTCTTCGCTGCAGGACAGAGAAGATTGGCTGAAGATCCTTTGTACCTTCAGCCAACAGGCTTCTTCATTCTTCTGCAAATGGTTGATGAGCTGACAGACAAATGAATTTCCCTTTGGGGATTAATAAAGTAATTTGTATTGTATTGTATTGTAGATGTATCATTTTCTGAAGAATATCACACACACTCAAAGAAATAGCAGAGTCAGTGTATAATTCACTGCTTATTCACCCTGTTAACTGTTCATTCTGTTCATTGTATGCACTGTCACACTATGATTCTTGGTGAGGTTTTTCAGGCCCTTGATTGTGTTTTGATTCTACATCTTGTGTTTTGGAGCTTTCCTCCTCAGTTAATCAGTCGCAGGTTTGTACACTGCAAAGTTTGTGAGTTGCTTTATTATTATTATTATTATTATTATTATTATTATTATCATCATTATCATTATTATTATTATTATTATTATTCACTTGTAAGTAATAATCATTGATATTCATTCAGCCTTAGTTTAATTAGGATAAATTGATTATAGCTGAATATACTTGTGTTGTGTGGATATTTATTTACAAGGTTCACACTGTGGTCCTTACCTGTTGTTTTATTTTGAACAGGAAGTAATTTTAAAAGCCTTCTGGGTGCTTTTATTTTTATCATTACTTTTCTGTGTTTTATCTGGGTTTATTCACAATTACATTTGTCTGAGGTGATTCTTTTTGTGTTAAGCTGGTAAATCAGCAGGAATAAAAGGATTATAAATGAAAGTGATTGATCAGATCAACTGATGAGTCTTTATTTCTTTCCTCCAGCTTCACTTCCTCCCTCTCTTTCCTCTCTTTCCTCTCTTTCCTCCTTCCTTCCTCTTTTCCTTCCTCACTTCCTCGCTGTGTTTCCGCTCTGATGAAGCCTCTTGTCTCTTCAGGCTCTAATTAAGCAGCTCTGCCTCTGTCTCTGCGTTCAGTCATGGGTGGTTCATTGTGCACATGGAGTCCTCTGCAACGCTTTAACGGCTCAACATTGTTTAGCCCACTTTGTCAGTTTTCCCTCCTCGACTTTTATTTATCTATTTATTTTATTATCATCACCACAATGACTACACCCATCCAGCTGCCCTCACACTCACATCACCCACTTCCTCTTTCACTCCAATGACTCTTGCTCCGGCCTCCCTCTTCACATCTTTGCCTCTTTCTCTTCTCATTCTCTGACACCGTTTTTCACTTCAGCTCTTTACTTCTGGTTCTTTATGTTGAATCTGTTCTTTCTTTCTCTCTTGGTTTCTCTCTGTCCCCCCGTTCATCTGGCTGTTCTCCAAATCTAGCAGGGCTTTAGCCTGTGGTCCTAATTGTCAGGACGAGGGTAGATCCTGTATGAGACAGCCATATGGTGCCTGGCTACAGGGCTAAACTCCCTGGGCATTTTAAGGTGAAAGTTTGTGAAGCAGCCATGATGAAAAAAAAGAAGAAAAAAACTGAGCACATGGTACAGTGCAGTAAATGTTAAGTGGGTTTTGTAGGACATCCCACTCTCAGCTTTTTAAACTCAGTTCACTCTCAACTTTGATCAGTCTGACCAACACAGATGGAGTGAACAGGACCTGGTGCTGTACATGTAGGTCTTTATGTAGTAGTAGTTTTACTGTTGTTAGTTTCTTGTTCCCTGCTGTCTTTGTTGTTGGAGCTGTATAGAAGAGTCACCACTGCGTCGTTGCCTCATGTACAGCTAATGGGGATTAAATTAGCAAAAGAGGTGATTTTGAAATCTGAGAAAAAAGCAGGTGTGTGATCTGCAGAGAAAAGCACAACACAAGAGAGAAGAACATCAATTTATTTCTGTTCCCTACATCACCTTGTCTGTTTTCCTCTTCGAAGTGTTGAAAAATTTTACAAACTGTCTCCTTCTCCTCTTTGTCACAAGTCCTACGGTCTCTGACCTGTGCTGAACTGATGATATCAGGCTGTTTAACATTGCTTGGTCAAAACAGTCCAGCCTCACAGTTTATTTAGCTGCACTTTATGCAAATCAAATGAGCTGTGACTGGACTCATGGACATATTTTAGTTAAAAAACTGACTCCAACATTAATAATTTTTATGTAATGAAATCAAATAAAATGAACAATGACTAACTGGAATGTCTATAGATATTGTTAATTAGATGACATATCATTGGTTATAAACAGGAAGGATAAACAGCAGTTATAGAAATTTTGCTCCCATGAGTTTCTGCTGAGGAAAACAAAAAGAAAAAGAAGAATTAAGTTTTTCAGCTGAAGTTCCTTCTCCCCTCTGAACTCTCATAATCTTCTTCCAAAGGTTTGTTCAGAAAATAAATTGTGAGTGTGTTACCTGTGGTCAATATATGCAGGTGATCTGCTCCATATGTTAATGTATAACAGTTCAACTCTGCTAATATCAACAGAAACACACACACACACTACTGCAACTCCACAACCAGCAGGACACATAAGCTGTTGGTCTCTGACCCACACACACACACGCACACACGGAACTGCTGTCCCACATGACATCTGTCTGCATGTGTGTGTAAGTGTGTAGTCCACAGGTAGGGCTGATGGTTGGCACAGCGTTTGTGTGAGTGTGCATGTGCATGTGTGTGTGTGTGTGTGTGTGTGTGTGTGTGTGTGTGTGCGTGTGCATGTGTGTGTTGTAGACATAACACAGGTCCCACCGGGAACTTACGATCCAGCTGCTGATTTCAGAACAAATGGCATCTGCTGACACACACACACACACACACACACATACACACACTCTTCACCACCACCACTACCACCAAGAGTATATACAAACACACATGCTAACTGGTTGTGTGTGACCCACACATACACACATTCAAGTGTAACAGATGTAGTGTGGGCCTTACACACATGCTTGCTCTCCTCCAACTCAGGTGGTAAGGGACACAGGATGTCAGAGAGAGAGAGAGTAGACTGAGTTTCTTTATTGCTCTAATTTTTTTTAAAACTTATTCATTTATTTTATTTAAAGCTTAAACAGCTGAATGTGTGGAGACGTGAAGTTTCTTTATGGCTCTTCAGTGCTGCAGTCACCAGACACCAACCAAAAAACTGTGATGATAAACATCAGATAAAGTGAGAGACGATGTAATGTGGGATTATGTCTTTAATTACCACTGTACCACTCAGTAAAAAAAATCTTGATTCGATTCCATGGCCTGAGGCGCTTTGGGTGGATTTTGTACGTTCAGCAAAATTGCCCATAGGTGTAAATGTGACCCCACACTCTCCCTGTGCCACCTGGGATTGGCTCCAATCCCCCGCCATCCTGTACAGATTTGAAATGCAATCATTTATAACTCTATATATAGTTATTAGTAATTTTACTATATAAATATTACTGTAGTGGGATTGTATGTTGAGGCCTTCATGGTACTGTAATT
Organism: Caranx melampygus; assembly: GCA_019059645.1. NCBI lineage: Eukaryota > Metazoa > Chordata > Actinopteri > Carangiformes > Carangidae > Caranx > Caranx melampygus. The sequence continues at coordinate 146,549 of JAFELL010001234.1, read as the reverse complement.
TTTAAGCACCAGGTGGAAAACCCATTGACTTTCAGGACAAATTAAAATCATATAATGGACTCATCAGTGCCACAACTCTCGCACCTGTGGCGCCTCTGCTCAGTGAGTGACTGTAGGGGGGCAGCAGGCAGTGTGAGATTAAGTTAGAAAGATGTCCTCCTCTCACTTTATCTCTAAATGATCATCTTATGAGAGAGTGTTTTTTAATCATGTGTTGATGATTTTGTCAGCTGTGATGCTGCAGAATTTGTCTATATCAAGATAGAGTGTAACAGGTCAGCACTGGGCTGAATGCAGACACAACGGGATGATATGTTAAATATGCTAATTAGGGCATGGCATTATCTAAAGACTTGAACTACTTTACATAACAATGCTGAACACTTTCAACTATGAATTTAATTTAACATACAAACATATAGTCTGTTTTCACCTGGAGTTTATTTCCTCCTAAGGTGTCACCTCCTCGGTGTTATGTTGTTGAAGTAGCAGGTCTGTTCTTGTCTTATTCTAGTGTGTAGTAAATGTGTTGTATTTGTTGTTGTTTTTTGTTTCCATCTATATTTTGATTTGATTTGATTTTGTGCTGATAAATGTTGTGTAGTTGAATTTGCTGTTTCCTGTGCATTAGTAGTGCTCTGCTGGAACTGCATTTTCGATTTCTCTTCTTCCCCTGGATTGAAGGTTTATGTGCATGTACTACTGTGTGCGTGTGTTTGTTCCAAATTTTGGTTTGATTCATCTTCTCTGCACAATGCTTGCATATCCAGTTTGTGTACATTAGTCTAAGGTTTTATGTTTGTGTATGACTATGTGTGTCTGTGTTTGTGTTTGGGAGGGGTGGGGTGGGGGGTCAGTGGATCAGAGTGGCAGGTGCAGGGGTTGTGGCAACGCCCCTGGGCCGACTGCAGGGCTTGAACGCTCACCACGGCGATTAATCACCCGGCAAAGTGCTTCTGACGTGCCAAAGAGAGAGAGAGGAGCTTCATGTTTCTGCATCCTTCAGTGAACACGTGTATGTATGTGTGTGTGTGTCTGTGTAAAACAGAGAGACAATGAGGATTACACACACACAGCAATGAGTATCTGGACAGAAGTATTTGGTAAATATTGGTAGATGTGTGTGTGTGTGTGTGTGTGTGTGTGTGTTGTTGTATTATGAGTTGCAGTCTTTGGACTTGCACCTGCTGATGCCAAATTTCAGTATGACAAGTCCAGAGATCTAAACAGGGATGAGGAAGATTTGCTAGAGCTGCAAATACAGGGCATGGTTTGTGAATAAGAAGGGCACAACTTTGTGCACACCAACACTAACACCAATACCTTCACCTACACTTCCTCATATTAATCAAAGCAAATGCCTAATCTAATTCTAGCAATGTCACAAAAGAAAGCCAAGCTCCCCTGAAAAAGCTTAAACTAGAGCCATCTCCAAGTTAAGCCTCAAGTCATTCTACTGACAAAATCTAGACTTATCTAATCAAGGCTAACTCAAGACAAATTTGCATCACCTTGCTAGCAGGCTCTTTGTACTGTGTTTTCTGTTTTCATGTGTAGTTGTATTTGATGTGTGACTTTTGCATCATGAATATGATATTCATTGGTTTTGGAGACAATGAAAATCTTGAGACAAGAGTTTCATGGAGGGCAGCAGTATGGTGGTCTCACCCTCGACCACCATGCAGCAACATGGTGGTAGCACCCTTGCCTCTCAGTAAGGTTCGCTGTTTGATTCCCAGGCCTGGGGTCTTTCTGGGGGGAATTTTCTCCCTGTGTTTTCTCCACTTTCCTACAGTCCAAAGACATGTACACTCAGTTGATTAGTGAATCTAAACTGCTCATAGTGTGTATTTGTGTGTGTGTGTGTCTCTATGTCAGCCCTTGGCGCTGCCCCTTCCCAATGTCAGCTGGCTCCATTAAGAAATTACCTACTGTAATGTTTGTATTGTACTGTACTGTAACATTTACTGGTCATATGGAGGAGAGCATATAGAGGTAGGTAGGACTTTAAGCAGTACAGTACTTACAATGAGAGGCTTACTGGCAAAACAGAAACAAACACGAGCACACATCACAAACAGGGAACTGATGAAAGACAGAGGAAGCAAAAGATGAATACAGAAAATCTGATGCTGCAGTGATGATGTGTTGATATTATTCTGTCAGCCTGATATTTTCTGGTAGTTCTTAACAGAAACATCATTATTGACGAGAACCATAAATCTTACATATTATTTGTCCTTTATTAGGTTTATAGTAACCCCCATCTCTCTCTCTCTCTCTCTCTCTATCTCTCTGGGATGAGGAGGTGCTTTCATGGTTGCTGTGCTGGTGGTGCAGAGGTTAAAGGCTTGGAAGTGGAGATGTACTGTAGGTCCTTTCTGCCATCAGTCATCAACTCTCTGCCCAACAAGAGTAGGGTTAGGTGAAGACTCAGGAAATAGACATTTTTTCAAATCAAAACAATACTTGTATATCCCACCAATGGCTACTGCTGAAGTTCCATGTGATGGTCTCCATGAAGTTGTTGCTAGGATACAGACCAAATATCCTGAGGCGCTTGACTTCAGTCATGTCTCCCTGACGGACTCACTGAGGATGTGGTGGAGAGATACATGCTGGTGGAGGCCATTCTGAACAACTCAGATCATCCACTTCATAACACCTTGATGGACCAAGAAAAGAGCGGTGGTGGACGGCTGCTCTCTCTTCACTGCAGGATGGAGAAATATAGAAGATCCTTTGTACCTTCAGACATCAGGCTTCTTCATTCTTCTGCAAGTGGTTGATGAGCTGACAGACAAATGAATTTCCCTTTGGGGATCAATAAAGTAACTTGTATTCGCATTTGTATTTGTATTCGTATTCATATTCGTATTCGTATTCGTATTCGTATTCAGATTCGTAACTTTGCATTCCAGTGCCTGGTAATGCACTCTGCTGAATCCCCCAGATGATCCAATGAGTATTCTTTTAAAACTACTGGTTCTGCATGTCCTGTCAATACAAGTTCTATTGAATATGGCAGGGGGAGGAACATCTGCAGCAGGGCTGGCTCTACAGTACAAGATAAAGAGCAGACTGTGTCGCTAGACTCCAGAAGGCTTCATGCATCATGTCAAATTAATGAAAATGCATTAGTCTAGAATGGCTAAATCAATGATATGGTGCTCATAGAAATATATGTATTTGCAACAGGACCCAGATGCTGTACCGCCTGATGGGCAACACTCACCATGTTGACGAGTTAATTCAGCCAGTGTGACTGGACAATTCTGTCTTAATCCACTATCTGTAATCTATCTGTTGTAAACCTGACACCTGACACTGTCAACGGTCTGTTAGAAGAATGATGAAAATGATAAGTTTTTCTGACCAGACACTTAAAAGTCTAGCATTGTTCCAACCCTGTTTGGTGATCCAGTATAATTAGTTAAAAAAAAACACCTTTCCTGAGGGATGAGAAAGATCAAGGAGAGTATTACTTTTTATTGTTATTTATTGTTTGGGTCTCAGCTGGCAGAATAATCTCTCTCTCTCTCTCTCTCTCTCTCTCTCTCTCTCTCTCTCTCTCTCAGTACTAAGTGAAACTGCCCTCTGAGGTTAAAATTTACATAATGATCCCGTGTATTAGTTTGATTTATTGGTTCCATGTCTCTTCTTTTTAGTATTTTTGTTTAGTATTATCTTTTCTCTCTCTTTATTTTTTGATCCCCTGGGTGAAGCAGTTTACTGATGCACTGTTCCTAATTGGCAGAGCAAGGTACTAATACAGCCAGGGTGAGAGTTTGATTCCCAGTGGGGCAACATGTGCTAAAAATGAACACTAACTGTGTTAACTAAATGGGACGTACTATTACATATGTTTAATGATAATAAAGTAGAAGTATTTGGATATGAGAGGAAGGGATTCAGAGTTAAATGAACGAGAACCCTCAAGGGATGAACTGCATAGAGGGACTTTAAATGTTAGGAAGAACTGGGTTGAACGTAAAAAAAAAAGCATAATGAAAAGTATTAGTCTTTAGGGAGCATATGCTCCCCAAGTTTCAGTGAAAATGTGGCACTGTATGAATATACAGTTCCACATGCACCAATGCAGTGTTATTGTATACTATATCATAGGTTCTTTCTTGTCATTACATAAAAATCTATACATGCTCAGACACAGTCAGTTCCCATTAGAGAACAAATTGGCTGCCTAAGCCTGAGACCGGATCTTGAGGTCAGACACAAGTTAACGTTGGGACTGGGTTGTTGTTCTCGAGACCGGTCTTGAGACCACATTTTCAAGGTCTTGGTCTTGCCTTGGAATTGACTAAGTTTTCACTTGGTTTCAGTTAGGCTGGACACAAGATTTTTTCTCAAGACCAGTCAAGACCAGAGCTGCAGTGACATCTTTTTTTTAAACTGCAAATCTCTGTCTGTCACTCATTCACTTTGGTTTATGTGATGTAATTCAATAACTTTAAGATAATTAAAATTGTTCTACAAAAGTATCTGCTTGTGCATCTGAAAAACTTTTTTTTTTTTATTTTTTTTTTTTATCCAGACTTGTTTGTGTGGAATAGCTGAGGAATAATATGAATATCAAACCACATGATTATTATGAGCATTAATACAGTAATGGTCTTGAAAATGGTCTCCCATTGATCTGGTCTTGGTCTTGGACATTATAAAATACTGTGGGACAATCAGATATGTTGTATGTATTAACAATGTCCAGTGCTCAAGTTTATCTCAGTGGTTGGACACCTCAATCAAAACCCACTATGTCTCTATGAATCCTGGGAGACAAACTGATGAAGATGAAGTCCAGTATTTCTCAGGTCCTGTCCCTTGTTTCATTCAAAAAGGCTTCACATCTTTCCTTGTTAGCTTCTCTTTTTTTGTGAATGTTTGTGTGGTGTGTGTGTGTGTGTGTGTGTGTGTGTGTTGTTCATCTCTACATACATGATAGACAGGGCCACATTCCACCTCATCACTGGCAAACAAGGCCTTCATATCACTTTGTCAGAGCCAACAATATCGATTTCTTCTTCATCACTGATTCTTGGCTTAGCTCAGGTAAACCACCACAGGTATATTATTTCTCCAACAATCAAAGGCTTACAGGCCTTGGAGGTGGAGTGGCTGTTGTGTTTTGAAATTCTTTTAAGTGTTCCATCTCCTTTTGAGTTTGTCAGTTTGAATATCCACCTTTACTATGTGTTTTCATCTGTAGACCTCCAAAATGTAACATAGATTTTATCTAAGGATTTTCACAGCTCGCCACAGCACATGTGTACATTCAAACTCAATATTTGTCATTGTACATATATATGTTTGGTTCTTATATTCACTTAGTTTGATGGTTGCAATGCCTGCTTAGGTTGTAGGTTAGCCACAGACTTGTGACCCTTTGGTGCATGCCACCACCCCTGTTTCATTGGGACAAGATATATTATCATGATTAAAGGAAGCAGCAGCAGGTCGTGAGTGTGACTCCCTTTGAATTCACTCACTTCATTCCTCACTGTCCAGAGTTTGTAATTGAAAAGATAGTGAGAGCTGCTATGAAGGTGATTGGAACTAAACACTATCAGGCCCTTCAAACTACTTTTGAGACAGCTGTACAAAATCAAGCACATTCAAGAATTTTAAATTATCATTCACATATTCTGTATAATGAATACAAACTCTTACAATCTGGGAGATGATATAGAATTTGTAGACATAAAAAATAGGTACAATCTCTCATTTCTCCCAACATCAATTGTTCTACTGAACAAGACTGCTTCATAATAACATTTTAGATTATAAGTTTTTATTGTGTTGTATTGGCATACTTTGGCACTGTAAGTCACTTTGAACGTTCATGGAGTCATTAAAGTCCATGGAGAGTGTGTATGTATGTTTTACATGTTTTATGTTTTATGTGGATTGTGTGAAGCACTGCTGTCCAAGACAAATTTCCCTCAGGGGACAATAAAGTTTATCCTGATCCTGGATCCTGATTCTGATCATGATCCTGATCCTGGTAGAATTTAGCCATCATGGTACGGTTATTCAGTAGTATAGTATAGATCAAATAACATTTCTGAACATCTTCCATCATCATTCAGTTTCTTTATACACACACCCCTAACCCTAACCCTAACCCTAATTGTATCTACTTACTCATTCATTCACTTTGTCTCATTTGTTCATCCATTCATTCATGAACTCTCTTACTCGTGTGTATTTATTCTTGTTCATTTTTTAAAATATGCATGTTGAGTGCATTCTGTGTGGCTGACTTCAATCAAACTTACATTTTAATTTAATACGTTTGATCAACAGTTTAATTCATTCATCTGTTCATTCGTTCGTTCGTTTGTTGGTTCCATATTCTCACAGTCAACACGATTTAAATATTTCAGCTGTGATCTGTGCAGGTGTCTGCCATGAATATCAAGCTCACCTCAAAGAGAATGGCACTCCTCTGAGGCCACACGCACACGCACACGCACACACACACACACACACAGACACATGCCAAACCCTGCTGTTAGGTTGTGATTGGATGAAGTCACTCAATCACACATAACAATAATTTAATTCACCCTGTTAAGAAACTGTTAATAAGAAAATAACTCAATATATGTGCATTTGATTATATAACCATTTAAAGGCTTTAGCTCTGATGTGAAGAGATATTTGTCATCATCAGGAGATGATCTCCCCTCTGATACCTTCAGTTTAATAATAATCAGTAGTTTCTCTTTGAATAAATCAGTTCTTTTTTGTAAGGAGAGGTCATGTGAAGTGACAGCTATCAAAATAAAACTTGCTCACATTTTTAAAATCATGTTTTGTTGTGGAAATCAATGAGCACATCTTTCATTAGCATGAGCCAGCCTTTCCTGATTTCCTGCACTTCTCCCTCTGTGTGTTTCTATAGTAACCTTGGCTAAAATCCAAACAGCCGGTAGGGCCCTCTGAAGGGCACTACACAGGCAAGATGAAAGATTTCCACCAGGCAACTGCAGCTTCCAGTCAACGGATGAATGTGATTTTGAAAGGACATAGTTAAACTGAGCACAGATGCGGCAGTGAAAAACAGGGTGACAGAGACCTCTCTAATGTTTTTATGTTAGTTAGTAATATACTTGTTCTGCATTGGTTCCAATCTGATCAAACCTGAGAATCCAGTCGGATTGGCAGCAGCACGCAAAATGTGGCAAAGCTGTGCTTTAATTGCTCACTGTGGTGGATCTGTGCAAAGCTGTAGTGCAGCGGCTACTACAGGAGCTCAGGGTGCGACTGTGTATGAATGCATGTGCTTGTGCTCTGTACCCAGTGCTAATTCATTGAGACTGTGCTCTGAGTAGATTCAGTGACATTTTCCTATTCACGTCATTATGGCCTGAGTTTTCTTGGAGCGACATCTAGTGCTCCACACAATAACTGCACTTTACATGACAAATGAAAAAAAAACACTAAAGAAAATAATCCCCTCCTCAAAATAAATGACAGAATACAACTTAAAGTCTAAAGGCACAACTACATTACATCATCATGTGATTAAATAAACTCTATTTGGTAGATGACAGGTTTATGTGATAATGGTGTTTTGCAGGAATCATGTTCCAGATTCTTTTCAGGTAGACACTAAAAAGAGAGTAAAGTACAGAGCCGATAATACACATATATTTTGAAATTAGAATAAAAAAAATGTCCCATAAATAAAGAGAAGTTCCCCATCCTCTGGGTCAACATATTATCCTAATTGTAACATCACTATGATGCATTTGATGCTTTCAGGGCACATTTGATTGATTGATTTGAAATTATAGTATCTACCAATAGTCATTCCATTTATTTGGAGTCACAAGTGTGGGTCAAATATCCACTCTTCTTATAACTCTTTACATCAGTGGTGAACAGTATATTGATCAGGTCAGATATGTAATCAGTTGGCTACTGATCAATCAATCAATCAATCAATCAATCAAACAATCAACCAATCAATCAATCAATCAATCAACCAATCAATCAATCAATCAATCATTAAGAGACACACAGCGTAGCATGTTCAACCTCACACATACACACAACAATAGTAAATAAATAGCAAATAAGAAGGATGAAGCGCATCAGTTGGTTCTAAATTCTAAATAGTCATCAACAATGGAGATTATTCACAAAGACTGTCTTTATGTGTCATCCATTCACCATTTTCTCTTGCTTTCTTGTAATCAACCAACTTCAGGTGTTTCTGGTAACCAATCAGCTTTCACCTCAGTCTCAATCAACCAATCACATTGCCACTGCCAAACTCTTCTCTTCTCTCTCTCTTCTCTTCTCTTCTCTTCTCTTCTCTTCTCTTCTCTTCTCTTCTCTTCTGCTGTCAGTGTTCAGTGCAACATCAAGATCTCCTGAACTCACCAACACTTACCCTCCGAGAACTGCCTGGAAAAATGGCGCCAAAATGAGAAGCACAAAAAGAATTCAAACTGAGCTGATATAAGCATTGCCCATGACAAAATACTGGACACAAAGGTTTGAAGAAGCCTCTGGAGATCCATATCAAGTTCTGGGTGCTATAAAGCCACATTAATAGTATCGAAACTTTACAGTGCCAAGCAGATGACGTGATAGAACATTACATTATTACATTAAAAGTTGGCAGAATTATTCACTACAAAATGAACAACACAAGCTTCTTTGCCAACATAGCTTGATGCTGCAGTGAACCTCATTTTAAAACAACAGTGACAGGACAACTGGATTCCAGGATCCAGGTCTGCACAAGATTCATGAGCAGATGAACACTGAAGCAGGTGACAAATGCAAGCTGATCAACAAGTTGATGCAGTGAAGAGACAGGAAGTCCTTTTTTGATGACAGAATTTGTACCCTCCACTATTTGGAGGACCACTTTTTGTCCCTAGGGAAATTAGAGACAACTTTGGAGCCCTTGTCAGTTTCGGGTAGGTTGTTAAACAGAGGGAGGGGACAGGGATCTGTGTCGGCTTCTTAGAGACTAATGAATCACCTGTGGAGAAGAAGATGCTGACCTACCCAAACAAAGATGGCTACATTTGAGCTTCTCAAAGTCAGATCAGTGAGTTATAAGCTTAAACTCTGTTGATGTTGGGTTGGCAGTCGTGACCACTTGAGGAGGGGCTACATGCCCCTCCTCAAGTTTCTGTTTTATTCCCACACTCACGTCACAGTTTGTTTGGTTCCCAGACACTCAGTTTGGCTGTTGAAGCAGTGACTAGCAAAGGAGTTTAAAGCTCTGAGCATCAGTGTTTCTGTTTGTTCTCTGAAAGATTCATGAGTGCCACATCCACATGAATCATTCACTAAGGAAATGATTGTCGTAAACATGAAGTGCCATCTCTGCCACTGTGTGCTGAAAAATTCATGCTTTTCAAGTCATAAATTATGACGAGGTGCTCTCTCCTTCTGCTGGGGGGAGGGCTGCAACTTCCTCCTCATCAGCCTTCCTCTTCCTGACCGAGGTTCACTGTCACACACACGCACATGCTTCAGTAAGGTGATGGATGCAAACAAGAAAAACTAGTTTTACTATCTGCACAGCAGGAGGAAGTCAAGAATATATAATGCATCCTTAAAAAATTTCAGATGTCACAAACCCAAGGAACCAATCAACTTGCAGGGAGAGGAGGCTATGAAGAAACTTGTCTATATATCTATAAATACAAGGAATGTCTGTTCAGCTGTCCGTTAATTGCGCAGTTTTCGAAGGGCTCTCCCGACTGACTTCAAACTCAGCAGGTGTCTTGCTAATGTCATGACTGAGTGCAGTGCTGACTTTAACATGATTTGGATAAGAAATGCAAGAGATATTATGGTGAAAAGAAACACACTCTGGCTTTTCCTGCTGTAGACGCTTGCCCTCTCACACTGCAGCTCTTATCATCTGTACTGATCAGGTAGCCACAAGTGTTTGGATGTTCTTCCGTTTAAGATTATTGTGTTCTCACTCAGTGTATTGCAAGTTTAACACGTTCATTGCTGGATAATGTTCGGCAATTTGGCAACAGTTTTCTGGCCTCAGTGCTACACTAACTACACTAAAAACAGGCCCACTTTCAACAGGCACTGCACTGGTAGAAGGAAAAGTTGCAGGTTTTAGCATATCCAGTAGGCTATAAAAAGCTAACAAACACCAGCACTTACTGTTCTGATACATCTTCCAGTTTTCCATTTTAGTCACAACTATCTCCTCTGGTGTTTCCACCTCTAACCAACTTGATCCCCTCTGCTCTTACTGCTGCAGCCTCTCAGAATTCAGTTGTAAGTTCATCACATCACTCACCTACTCCATCACTTCTCCATACTGCTGTCTAGTCGCAGACCCGCAAAGTCCCCAAAGTGCTTGCTTTGACAAAAGCCTGGCACCCTCAAGTATGGCAACACTTAACTGGACATCTAGCCGAGGGAACCACGAGTGCTGTTTCCAATGGTGATCTGTTCTGCTTGTTGTTGTAAGTCGTTTGTGTTGCACTGTTTGTCCCAGTATGTTCATTCTATGGTCATGTATAGTGCTGTGGAGGAGAATTTCCACATGAGGATAACAAATTCTAACTAACTAATTAAGAAACGCTCACCTGTAGACTTGAAGCAGTTCACTATTTATGTAGGAAAACCATGTATTAATCATTATTAAAGGCGGATGATTTTTAAGTAGCTTAAAACATGTCAGTAAATGTGCATCACACCCAAATAGGACATAAGTGCATTCAGGAATGAGGGACGGGTTCGGAACATGTTGACAGTTCATGTGAGTTGGGGCTAATTTCAATCATATTCAGTGCAACTGGATGAGGTCTTCTTGTCTAATATCTGAGTGGATCCATGTGGATGTCCAAGCTTTGAACACGTGCTGGGTCACGTTATCACAGGGAAGTAATGTGTCTTTGCAGCAGGTGGAGGATGGGAGTTGTGAACCCAGTGTTCAGGTCACATATGGGTGGACATATTTGATCCAGGTCTTGGGCCTGATTTCATCATCTTTTCGATTCTGTCTCAACTTACACTTATTCATGTCTGGAAGAGGCAAATTGATCAGTTCAGTTTTCTTTTCTCATGTTAACCATGTACATGTACATTTTCTCTCTCTGTCTCCCTCTCTTTCAATCCAGTCATTCTCATCACAGGTCCCTGGTTTTGGTTTTTCATTTGGACATGTGTCTTCCTCTTTCCATCTCTTTCCCACTCTCCCTGCCAGGTCCTGATGTTTTCTGGGGAGCGTGTGCTCCTATCTGCGTGAGCATGTTCCCTTCTTTGTGTGTGTTCCTCCCTCCCTCTCTCTCCCTCTCCCTCTGTATATTCAGCCCTTACCTCGAGGCGAGTCGATCCTCTTACAGTAATACCATTGCCTAATCTCAGAGGCGTATCAGAGGGAGCTCAGTGCGCTCAGCACTAATAGGTTCACACAAATGAGATCTAGTCAAAAACCTCCCAATCCTCCTGCCACTGTAAATATGGAGAGCATTATCTGAGTCTGCCTGGAGGCCTCCAATGTGGAACTGATGCAGATTTGACAGAGAGACTGAGAGATAGAGGCCAAAAAAGGATGGTTTAACATGTTGTTAGCAGTGTTACAGGAGTCAGTCTATTGGTATAGGGATGAATCAAATCTAGTTTCAACTTTTAAAACACCAGTAGACTCATATTGCTGTCAAGAACAAACATGATTCTATCATGTTGAAACATTTTAGGAGGCTTGTGGGATATATATCAATGATTTTTGTTTTGTTTTGTTCTGTTTTGTTATATTATGTTATGTTTTGTTTTGATGAGGCCTTTAACCTGATTATTTCATTAATGTTTATTATATGTATGACTTCATTAATATCATTATTATAATATGGTACTGTTACAGATTAAAGTATCTAAAAAGAAAAAAAAAACTTATATAAAAACGTATATATATATATATATATATATATATATATATATATATATATACATATATATACATATATATAAACTGTTGATCAATACAATATATCTACAATACAATGGGCGGCTGTGGCTGTGTGGTAGAGAGGGTCATTCACAAACCGGAAGATCGGTGGTTCAATCCCCGGCTCCTCCAGGCCACATGTCGAAGTGTCCTTGGGCAAGACACTGAACCCATGCTTGCCCTCCGATGTGTCATCCGATGTGTGTATGTGTGTGTGAATTGTTAGCCCCCAGCACTGTCAGCGAACAGTGCAGTATGAATGTGTGTGTTAAAAGGGTGAATGCGACACTAGTTGAACCAGATGAAGGATTTTGGTCCTCAGACATCTGGATGGGAAGTTACCGGAAAAACAGGCTGAGTAGATGTTGGACAGCTCAGTTCCCAGCTGCTGGAGACATCCTGTCCTCTGTCCACGGAGGAGTGTCAGTGAACGACTGACTTTCTTAAAGAGTGAAACTGATTTCTTCATTTACTGGTCTGTTTGTCAAGGAAGATGACGATGAGGAGGAGGAGGAAGAGGAGGACGAGGACAAAGACAAGGACAAGGAGGATGAGGACAAGGAGGAGGAGGAGGAGGACAAGGAGGAGGAGGAGGAGGAGGAGGAGGAGACCTCTGTAAATAATCCAGCTGCTGAAGTAACCTGATGAACACCTGGTTCATACAGAGGAACAATCAAGCAAAGGTTCAGCTCTAAGCCTCACATCCACTGTAAAACACAACAAAACACTGACTTTAAACAGGAAACTTCATTCTGTGTTTGTACCATTGTAATCACCAGGTCTGTTTGATTTCCTGAACAACTGACACTGAAGGAATCCAAAGTGAGAGAAGCATATGTTAATGTAGTGAAGTCAACAATTGTTTTGACTGAGACCCCTATAGCAACAGAAGTCACATTCTTCATGTTGATTCACCAGAAGTAGAAGAACAGAAGCACACAGCTGTGCTGCTTCCTTGGGATTTAAAGAGAAAGTTAAAGAAGGAAACTTTGAACTTCTTCAATAAATCTTAAAAAACTTTGTCTGTGAATGTTCTCATTCGCCCAGGTCATTGTTCTCTCTCTCTCAAATTAAATCGAAGGCAACTGGACTTGTATTTGTCTGTGGAAGACGTTTCGCCTCTTATCCAAGCGGCTTCATCAGTTCGTATGCATTGGTCTCTCTAGTCCGCACTAGTCTGACCAGTCAGACCAGGCGAAACGTCTTCCACAGACAAATACAAGTCCAGTTGCCTTCGATTTAACTTAAAAAACTTCTTTGCTTCATCCTATTCTGTGTCTCCTCCTCATCCTTTCTATTACTTTTTGGAGATATGAAAGGCTTATTGGACAGTGTATGAGGCAGCAACCGTGATTTTACAGCATCAGCTGATGTTGAACTGACTCTTAAGTGTCAGCTACAGTAAGACTATATGACAGCAGTGCAGTTCATCCTTTTCTTTGGACTTAACTCCTCCTCAAAGCAGCACTGATAAAATCAGCTCTGGAACTGAATGAAGATCACTGAGACCACTGATGATGATAATGATGATGATGATGATGATGATGATGATGATGATGATGATGATGATGATGATGATGTTGATGAATTAATTTTGTGCCATTGCCATGACTTCAACTATTTATGATAATCATCTCAACATAGAGCGTGGATGAAGTATATGATATGAGATACTGATGGATCAAACTTCATCACAAGTGTGGTCCCATGATGAGTAGGACTGATGGATGGATCTCAGATAAATGCCCACTTTGAACCACACACTGGAGCTGAGCTGAAAGGGACCTGAGTAGTGTGTACCCCACCCTTAACCTATATGCCAGCTGTGATTGGCTTGGATGAGCGGTATAAACGATGGATGGATGGATGAATACTGAGCTGAAGGAGACAGTGATAGTCCTGTGGTGACACCCAGAGGCTGCAAACAGTACTGTTTTACCTATCATTGACTTGTGTGTTTTTAAGAAAAACTGCAGCTTATTATAGTAATATATACCATGAAAAACCTAATGATACCATCTGTCAGTCTGTCAGTGAGAGAGAAGAGAGAATAATGTTTTTAATTTTTGTATTTTGATACTTCAGCAATATATATATTTGTTTTTGTCAAAGTACATTTGAATTATTTGTTAGTGTTGGCTCTCAGGATAGAATAAAAAAATAAAATAAAATAAAATCCTCCTCCTCAGCTACAAAGTTATTAATGGTCAGGCATCATGGTATCTTGTGGGGCTCATAGTTCCCTATCATCCTAACAGAACACTTTACTCTCTCAATACAGGTCTAACTTGTGGTTCTTATAGTTTCTAAAGGCAGAATGTGAGGCAGAACATTCAGATCACAGGTTCTTCTCCTGTGGAACTACCTCCAAGTCTGGGTTCAAATCAGGAGGCAGAATCCCTGGCTACATGTACACCAGCCAGACATAACATTCTGACCACCACCCTAATACTGTGTTGGTCCTTTTGCTGGAAAATATTCAACAAACTGTGATGCACTGTGTGTTCTGACAGCTTTCTATCAGAACCAGCATGAACTTCTTCAGCAGGTTGAGCAACAGTAGCCGGTCTGTTGGATGGGACCACACGGGCCAGCCTTCGTGTATCAATGAGCCTGTGGCCAGTTCACCACTGTTCCTTCCTTGGGCCACTTTTGATAGATCCTGACCACTGCAGACCAGGAACAGCCCACAAGAGCTGCAGCTTTTCAGATGCTCTGACCCAGTCATCCTTGTCAACCTGGATCAAATCCTTACACTGCCCATTTTTTCTGCTTCTAACACATCAACTTTGAGGAGAAACATGTTCACTTGCTGCCTAATATATCCCACCCACTAACAGGTACCACGATGAAGTGTTATTCAGTGTTATTCATCATTCATTATTCATAATGTTGGGCCTGATGGAAGACCAGGGTGAGTGTTTTTTTTTGGAGGACTCTTCCTTTTTAAGGAAGGAACTGTTGTTGTTGACATTAGACTAAGGGGCGTTTAGGGCCTTCAACCATGTTGCCCCTCCACTCTTGACCACAAGACATCTGTACTAATCATTCAAAAATTTCAAAAATTGTCTTAAATTACTCTGCATTGTGTCTTATACTGTTATAAAGGTGCACTTGAAATGATTGAAAAGTACCATTATTATTATTATTATTATTATTATTTCTTCACTGGATTAGGCTTTTAAAAAAAACTATTTACTTTACATGTTTAAGAAAAAACAAAACACAGATGGAGTTAATGAGTTTGGCCTATCTGAATGAAAAAGAGTTTTTGACTGTGTGTAAAAAGTCAGGTGGCCAGCAATGGTGAGCAGCATCAGAAATGAAAATTACAGAGGCACTACTAGAAAACAAAGACTTGTCTCAGATTGCTAAATGTGCCTTTGGCTTTTATTAACAACCACAAGATAAAAAACCATCATATGACACAGGTCCAGCTGCTGCTGGTGCAGCCTACTACCTGTATTCATTCCGTAACAAAAAGATATAGTCTGTATACAGTAACACTAGCATGAGGGAGACACAGTAACAGTCAGGACAGGTGTATGACAGTTTTGTCATACACCTGTTCAGCACATCCTACATCAGTTTATATGACTGAAACACAAACATCTTCTTTATGTTCCTTGTAAACAAACCAATAACACTCACACACGCACACACACATTCAAAATAAACAGTCTAATTTTTCCAATTACATTAAAGAACTTGTTTATCTTGCAAAGACTAAAGAAAAAAAAGAGAAGAAAAGACACGGCTAAGACCTCTGTCCTGAACTTATTCCCTCATGAGAAAAGAGAAAACTCTTTGCATTCTGCAAATAAAAACACATCCAACTTATGCTGCTGTAGGACAGAAAACTAGAACTCCTTACAGGTTCCCTACAGGGCTTAACAACATGTAAAGAAAAGAGCAGACTGCGGGGTATAGGAAAAATAAAATTAGCATCAACTTAAGAAAGAGGTATGTTTAAAGACCGGAAGGCTGAAATTGAAGTCACAAATTTGAGTGACGACAACATCTTGTAAGACACTCGAGGAGAAAAGATCACTATTCACTACTTAAATTAAGACACACTTTATAACATCATTGCATAGCCTGGCATAATAATATCCCTCCTGTATTTATAATAAAACATTAAAAAGACGATGATAACAGGACATGTTTAGCTTTAGCCCACAGGTTTTAAGGTGTTTTTGTGTTCAAAGGATGGAAATCAAACTCAACTTAACAGATAGTGTGTAGTTTCATGTAGCTAAAGGAGAAATTAACTGGAATAAATACCGCACTTTTATTCTAATTCTAAAAACGCTGTCACATCAAATGCTTGGGCTAAAGCTGAATGTCATAAAGTTATCATGTTAAAGCACATGATGTCAGTGTGTCCGTCACAGTAGAGGTGAGCAGGGAAACACTTAAAGGAAGACACACATAAAATAAGGCTCTGATATTAAAACTCCTGAGTTAAGCAACATTGTCAGTCACACAGTCGCTGCATGATGTACCAACCCCAGAAATGGCGGTTGTCTGTTCGGTGAGCTTTTTTTTTTTTTTTTTTGGTTTAGTATTTTTTTTTTCTATTGCATTTTAACAGAGAGTCTGTGCATAGAGAACTGGAGAGAGAGGAGTCAAGGTCACAGATTAGAGCAAGACTCACACTCAGCAGTGCTTCATTCCACACTCTGCAAATCAGGTTAACACACTGAGGGAAAAAAGCTCCTCATTTCACTTGTAAAAGTCAAGCTTCATCTGGAGCATCAAGTTAGAGCCTTAGTCAGCTGCTCCTGGTGTCAACCATCTCTGCGGCAACTCCAGATAAAGGTGATGATAAACCAAGTGTTCCTTGCACTTTCCTAAATATTAACAACCCCTCCTGAACAGTTTTGCTCTGTCTCCATCTCTTTAGATGTTTTCAGCCTCTCTCTGGGGAATCTCCCTGATGCTGCCATGCTGTCCAGCATAGCCCTGTGGGCGCCGCCGAATGCTCCGCCCAGATGCAATGAGGTCAGCATAGCCACGAGAGTGAGAGAAGGCATAAGCAGAGCGTCTGGAACGTTGGCCACGTTGGAAGGCTGATGGCTTTTTCCTCCTGTCCTCCTCCTCCAGCTCCATCTCGTACTTCTTCCTGTTTCTCTGCACCTGGTGGATGATATATGCCTGTACTATTAGAGAAGCACTGTTTGTCTGACACAATGTTGTTTCCTCTTATGGCTATTTTAGTTTGAAAGTGTAACTTAATGGTTCAGTCCAGTCACCTCCATTTACTTTGTTTCTTAATAAAATGTTTGGTTTAACACTTTCCAATCATGTCTGAACACCAACAAACTTCTGTTACCAAACTCTAACCCTGGAACTTTTAATCCTGGTGACAGTTGGGAAAATAAATCAGATTTACATATTGTCAACACTGTTGCATTTTAATGGAGATTATTTAAGAATGAAAATACCCAAATGGAGGCTGTCTGTCTAAAGGTTCCTCTGTGGACATGTTTTCATGTTACACTCTGTTGTGATGAATCATCATCAGTTCCCAGAGGCCTCACCTTGTCTCCTACTGAGGGCCAGATGGTTTTATAGAGGAACTGGATACAGATGATGGGCAGCAGGGTGATGCCCACGGTCAGGATAATGGTTAACCACAGGTACGGCTGACGCAGAGCATTTGAGGCTGCACCTACACACATATAAAACACACACATGTTAGGAGAGTAGGGGGCAGGGTTACACGTGGCACAGTCTCAGCATGAATGATGACAAACAGGAGAGCTATGTGACTCAGTGAAAATGTAAGTTAAATTGACTGTGGTGTGTGGTAAAAGGCAGAGAGAAAACTGAGAGGAACCAGAAATAAACATTCTGAATATACAGAATCACTCTGGCTGCAGTCTTTAATATAACAGCTGCATATGACCACAGGGAACTGTAGTGTTAAGACTGAGTGGAGAAAAGGATAGTAGGACAGAACATTGACTGACTCTCTGTGTTCAGTAACTGAGGGTTTTTTTTTAATGAGAACAAACTTTCAGATATAAACTGTAAGAAAAAGCCAGAGAAAACACAATAACTACAGGTCCTACCAACTGAAAGGTTTTCTGTAGTGACAGAATCAGTGGTTTGGTTTTCAAGTTCACAATTGTATCTTTTCTGCACATTATCTGCCATCCCTGTTAGTCAGAGACTAGCTGGAGACTAGAGTGGCTTTAAATAACTGGGTATTTTCCAAATGTCCAAAGGACTGCTTATTGTTGCGCATCTGTGTCAGATATGAATAGGTACCTGTTTAACTAAATGAACTTGGTGGTGATAGTGTTGTGTTTACAGCTTGTTTCTTGCTCAAAAAAGCGGTCGATTTGAAGACTGTACAGACACAACATATCAACTTTTGGGGACTAACCAGTGAAGGTGAATATTGAGGGGAAGATGACGTGAATTCCAGCGCTGTGGATGTCAAACATGATGCCAAAGTAAATGGCTATGCTGCCCAAAACTGCAAAGCAGTTGACGAAGGTCCAGTAGGAGGTGTCCAGAGAAATCTGACAAATAAGACGTGAAGGTCAGCAATACAAGAAATTCATAACAACATGGTTTTCAGAACCTGATGTATATTTTATGGACAGACAGATATTTCTTTTTTTTTTTCTTTGTTTACCTAAAACTAAATAAAACTTATAGCCTTCCATTCTTGAAAATAACACCAAATTAGTAGATATCTACAGAGTGCTGACTTTTTTCTCAGAATTCTGAACTTTTCCTCAGAATTCTGACTGACTTTAAACTTTTTTTAATTCTGAGTTTTAAAGTCAGAATTCTGAGTCTTGAAGTCAGAATTCTGAGTCTTGAAGTCAGAATTCTTCTTTTTTTTATACAGTGGCCTCTTCTGTATATATCTGACACATATTGGATAAATATTGGCATATGGGCATGTAACTAATGACCTCAACACATCAGTTAACACAACTTAAATAAACACAATTGTGTGACCAACCTGCAGGTTGACGATAAATACAAGAGATGAGGCAGTGACAACAGCAAAGGACTGGTAGTCGGAGGGGGCTTCTCCATCCTGCCCCATGGTTTGCAGGAAGGCTCCATAGGGGATGAAGAAGATAATGAGTGAGACAAAGATGCCATGGAACAAGCTGATGAAGAAGTTCTTGTAGTTGAAAAGTGTCCCCTGTTGACCGGGCAGGTAGAGCTTTGGGAATTTCAGGCTGAGTTTGTCATTAACATCCTGCAATGGGGGAGGAAGAGGAGGAAAAAAGAGAGGAGGGGGTCAATAACCAGAGGTCCAGATGAGTATTCCTTATTTGGTAATTGTCACATACATCAAAAAGCAGGACTATCATGACAGGCAAATGTGTGTTTTAGAGTCTCAGGTTAATATTAATGGGAAATAACAACGATGTTAATAAAAGAAAGATTTGTAGTAGATCTGTAGTAAAGATATGTAGTGCCAAAATGCCTTTCTTATTCTATTGATTAAAAGTATCATCATGTATTAGCTGCTGCGACTACTACCACTAAATGACACACATTCAGATCAGTGCGTGTACTTTTAATTATACTGCTCTGCATTTACAGAAAGCATAAAGCTGCAGGGTAGTGTAGTGTTTTTTTTTTTTTACCTGGTCAAGAAGTCCAACCAGTAGAACAGGTAAACTGCTGTAGCAGAGGTTGTAGAGAGTGATGAACCAGTTTTCATAGGCAATCTGCAAACAGAGAACCAGTTGTTGAATGTAAATTGACACATACCAGGATCAGGCCATGATATCAGCTGATAATGACACCACAGATGAGGAATATTTGGAACAAAACTCAGCACTGGGGGCAATATGAAAACCATCCAGAGAACAGATGACAAAACTCAACACCCACTTACTTAGCTTATTCCTTGGCTTTCAACCACTTCAACTACTTGACATACTCCAGACATGTAACACAACAACAATAACAACTCAACTCAATGACAAGTCAACAATCTCCTCCACTGAAGGAGACCATGAGGTGTTGTTGAAAGCTCAAGAAAAAGGTAAAAGGTCATGCATTGTAGTGTTCTGGATATTTAAGTGAGTCCAGAGCAAACTTTGAGACCCTTCATGGGGACAGGGCTCAGGTATCTAACACTGTTGACCAGGATGTCCTTCTGTTTACATCCTGAACCAGTGTTGCTACTGCTGCTGACCTGCGAGGAGTATCCGCTGAAGAAGGAGTACCAGAAGTGGACCAGGGTGAAGGCAAAGTTCTTGAAGAAGAAGTAACGCAGGAACTTGCACATTCGGATGTAGGACCACCGGCCGTGCACCAAGAGGAGGCGCTGCAGGTAACGGAACTGAGCGAAGGCATAATCACTGGACATGACCGCCTGCATCCCCTCCTGACCACTGATACCCACACCAATGTCTGCAGCTGGAGGATGGAGGGGAGGGAGACAGATTGGAGGAAATTCACTGATAATTTATCCTGCAGCCAGAACAAAACCTGTCCTTGAACTTGGACCAAGTTGAATCTTACTTTTGATCATGTTCACGTCGTTGGCTCCGTCTCCAATGGACAATGTCACGGCTTTCTTGTACTTCATCACCAGACTCACCACGTTGGCTTTCTGCTTTGGTGTGACGCGACAGCAGATCACAGCTTCACACTCACAGGCCATGTCCACAAAGTCAATCTAGAGAAAGAAAAAGCAGGATTTTTCACCACATTTGATCTGGTGTAAACCATCATGAGAAGCATTAGAGTTAAACTAATTCAGTTGTACCTGTCTCATCTCTTTCTCCCATTCATTCATTGGCTGTCCATCCTGAGGGCTGGTTACAGGTGGACGCTTTCCAAGACGACGAAGACGCAGACGACGGCGCTTCTTCTTCTTTTCATACAGAATCTCATTCTGAGAAAATAACAGCAGCAGAAATGAGAGTTGGGATTAAAATGTCTCCAATGGAGGAGAAAACTTTCTCTAAACAATATTCCTCTTCAATGGAACTCACCAGCCATCCTCCGGTGATGATGAGAGCATTTTTGTTGGGCTGGGTGAAGAAAGGTTCAGTAGGTGTCTTTCTTTTCCGACCGAAGTTAGCGGGCTCATTCCTCCTGTTGGCCTGACGAATCCTCAGCTTCTCACTGGAGACACACATATAGAGAATGACACAAAGCACAGATAGAGAGATGGGAACTGAGCTAATGAGCTGAAACGTCACACAGAAGACTGCTTGAACCAAGAGCAGGAACCAAACAAGAAACCCATCTTCTGGTGCTGTACAGTATGTTTAGCTCTTGTTTTAGCCAAATAAGACAGCATTAGCTAAGGTTAGCAGCTGGTCCAATCAGAGCAAATGCGGTGATCCCATGAGTTGAAGGAAACACTACAACAAAAAAGGGTGCTCATAACACATGCTGCTTTGATTAACCTTCTCTCCAGTTTACTTTTAGCACCTAACACCTTTGCAAAAACCCCTTCTCTGTTTCCTGAACAATGTTTTCCTGTTGGACCAGAGCAGAGGGATACGTCAAAGCTAGTCAAAGCTTTCCAGCTCTGCTGCTGGTGTGTTGCAAGAAAACAGACACCTCACTCTATACCCACCTGTGCCAATGATGAGACGTTCTTGAACTGTTTAACTCTGCTTAGGACTGATATTTACACAGCACTGCAGTCCTACAACATCACCAGACTTAATGATTGACAGTCCAGACATGCTGTTTTTCTTTTCCACATCCTCTGTCATCAATAATACTGTAACTTGACCACTGACATTTCATCATCAACATTGGTCACATCAACTGGAATAACATGGCAGAGAAGTTCATCACTCCCTGCAGAGACACTTCACAGAGCTCTTTTAAATATAGGGTAGTGCTCCAACACCTGGAAACACACTCTCTTGTAAAATCACAGGAGTTCATCTTTAACCTCTGCTGAAATGATGAAGGGGATGACTTTAATCTGCAAAGATCACAGCATTTAATAACTCAACATCATAATGGCATGTGTCTATGTGCCCATTGTAAACATATCGTTAACAAGTGGTGAAGTATAGAACCCTCTTTGATCTTTTAATCATAGCACTATCTGAGATGGGTCATTTGAATCCACTCACTTGACATCTTCTCCGTAGTGGATCTGCATGTCGTCTGTCAGCAGTGAACAGGAATATCCAATGTTTTCTGCCGTTTCTGAGGGAAAGGTGGTTCAAGTAAGGAGAAAAAGCACAGAGTGTTCTTAAATTTTTTCATAAAGTTGTACTGGTTCTTATAGCCACATTAGCACATAACAACACACAGACTCACATCTGTAAGTCTGATGAGATGGTACCTTTCTTATCACCAGTCAGGACCCAGATCTTGATGTTGGCCTTGGCCAGTTTGGCGATGGTCTCTGGGACTCCGTCCTGCAGTTTGTCTTCAATGGCTGTCGCTCCAATCAGCTACACAGAAGGACACTACATGTTACACACAATTGAGGCCCATTGTTTTGGATTTAGTGGAGGCATCAGAATGTATTCCAGTTGGATTTTTGTTGTTAAAAACTTGTGGCTACACCACTGTTTTCCATTACTTCCACTTTGTTCACTGCCGAAACGTCAGCAGCATTTTTCTTGACCAACCCCCCAACTACCTCAATGCAGTTTTTCCTGTTTTTGTTTCCACTAACCATGAGGTCTTTCTCAATTAGCTCATATACACGATCAAGGGCAGCATCTCGGTCACCAGCAGCCACCTGGGCTTCTTCGTGTTTCCTGGACCAGGCGTCATACTCCTCTCTGCTGATGTCTTTGTAACACAAGCACAGCGTCCTCAAGGTCTCGTTGGCAAACTCCTTCAAACAGAAAACACAAGCCAGTTTTCCTTCCACGGAAACAGCACAGAAACACACTAGAGTCAATGAGAATAAAACCATGTGCACTAACATCCAGAGCACCCTGGGTGGTCTCCCTGTGTTTGGAGTTTCTGGAGAGTCGTTCATAAATAACTGTGTCTGCTCCTTTACAGTACAGACGAATACGCCCATCAGGAAACTTCACTGAAAGACAGAGGACTCAGCGTAAGTGTCACAGGAGAAAAGGTCTCACATCAAGACCAATAAGTCCAACTTGAAAGTTTAAGTCAGTGTCTCTAGTGCTAAATACACTGTCAACCAACCACCAAATGTACTTTCTCCCACCTGCTGACACAATGTGACTGTCTGGTGTCACAGTATGTCTACTACATAAAAATACAGGTACTAGTCAAGTCGCACATCACTGTGGTGAGTATAAATCAAATACATTATTCTGAAGGAGCTGATAACTGTGGTTTTTGACAAATACAGGGAAACTCTGTTTGGTATGTCTATTTTCAGTGGTAGACTAATTTATATTTCAAGGCCCTATTGAATATTCTAAGCAGTAGGGTGGTTAAAGTGAGACTGAGTCCAAACACACTTAAAATGTTTGCGGGTGTGTGTGTACTCTTACAGATGATAGACATGCGCTTGCGGTCTGAGTTGAAGTCAAGCAGGGCCAACATCTCATATGTAGACTCATGATCCATCTCCTTGATGGTGATTGTGTCCTGAGTACGAGACAGGAACACGAAGCCAAAGTTTCTGGCTGCTGTCACCAGAGCGCCCTCGTCAGGAGATGCGGCCTGGTACACCAGATCACCTGACAGAGAGACATAACGGTAGGAGGTCATGTGGCAGTCCACTATAGCCAGCCATGGTGGCTACAGCTGACTCATTCCACCTTAACTCCTAACTAAGTAATGCTTGCAGCATTACCGTCTTTGTGCTCCACCATGACCGTGTGGCAGAGGGAGAGTAGTTTGAAGAACTCTGTCGCGTCTTTGTCTTTCCCGGATTGGACAAGGGCAACCAGCGCATGATCCATGAACTGGAACTTCTTGTCAGCATGGTTGTTCCAGCTCCAGTTTACTGGCTGATGGCAAACAGGAAAAGTGTTTTGGAAAATTACTGCAGAAATTATCACACAATCCATATTTGTGAAACATGACTGATGTGCTATTTTGTTACTTCAGGACTACAGAGTTGTGCATTTAACATCACCTTCTGCTTTGTGTCAACATCAGTTTAAATTTTGGCCATTTCATATTTTGAAACTCCAATTGTCATTTTATGAAATTTCAATCATTTTTCTTTTTAGTAAATGAATTTGATAAGTGATATTTTACCCTTCCTCGGTCCAGTACCACTCCCTCTGCAGTGGTGGGGGAACCTGTGGAAAGGACACAGCAGAGTGGATGGGGCATCAGTGTCAAATCAAAAAGAACACACAGGGAAAGGGAAAACAGAATTTAATATTGCTTCTGTGCCATATTGGATGCAAACTACCGGTAGGCTTCTGGTTCTCATCATACCCACACTAGTTTAATGCAGTATATCACCCCAGTTCCAAGTGTGGGACACAGATATCATACAGGCTACATATTATGTAGCCTGTATGATATCTGTATTTCCTCTGGTTTGACTATTTGACTTTTGCCCCTGTGTTTTTGTTCTTTCCTGTGAAGCACGCTGTAACCATGTGACAGACCGAGCCATTTGCATTTACTACAAATCTTTGTACTGAATCTTTTGTTGCTGCTACTCAACATACTTTTTGTTCTGCTCTTATCTAAATTCCACTTCTTTCTCCAACAGTGAACCAGTTTCTCCAAAGGGATCATTAAAGGCTCATTCTTCACCTCTCTGATAACAAAGCACTGAAAAAGCCTGAATTGTGTACAGAAAGCTGTTGAGCAGAAAGCAGCAGGTGTCACTATTTCACTTTCAAATCACTTTCCAATTTTTACAGGTTCAATTACTGATTTAATTCACTGGAGCAGCATACTAGTGTCTCTGAAATTGTATATTTGACACTGGCATCTCAGTGTCAGTCCACTGTGTCTCATTTGTGTTAAAGGTTTTACAGAAACAATACCATTGAAATGTGAAACAATTGCACATCTTGTGTTGTCAGTACCATAACTACGTCCTGCAATGGTGCACTTCTTGAACTGCATGATGTTCTGCGTCAGAGTTCCTGTCTTGTCGGAGAAGATGTACTCAATCTGACCGAGCTGCTCATTCAGGGTGGTGGTCCGAGCCTAGAGGATGTAATCAACCAGAGCTTTCAGAGTGCACAGGGAAAGATCACTGCTGCAAATCCTAGTTTTACTGCAAAAGGCTGTGTGACTAAATGACTTGAGGTCAGCTTACTAGAAAACAGCATCTCATGGCCTCAGTTGGACAATAAAGTTCACTCTGCTCACTCATCAGTATGCAATTTCCATATCAAACAGTGATCATATGATAGCAAGCAGCTGTGTGCCTTCAGTGATAAAGATCATCATAATTAAAATTCACCTTTTCTTAAAACATTACGACATTACGCACTGTTTTGTCATTGATTTAGACCCTTATTTTTAGTTAGTCTCTTTTGTGGGTGAAGGGGGAGCCATATGCGTTTGTTCTTAAAGAATTTTTAAACGCTGACTCATGTCTTTTCATTGAGAAGTAACACAAACAGTGTAGTCCTGAAATGAAAATTGCTGCTAAAAGTCACCTACAGAATCGTTATTATGCTACACTAGATCTGTTCAATCTTTAAGATTTACATGAATCCTAAAACCTTTGTTTTTTCTTCCCTAAGAAAAAAACAATTCTCTGGCAAACGAGATCAAGGGCTGTTAAGAGAGAGAAGTAATTGAGAGAGCAGTAAAATGTACCTTGGCTGGAGTGTCTTTCTCTGAGAAATACATCTGGAGGTCCCAGTTGATGAACTTACTCTGGCCCAGACGAATCACCTCCACACTGGACACAAAGCAAGAAAAATGAGATGACACACTGAGTTTCAGTTACAAGAAATACGCTCAGAATAAGTTGTCAAAGAAGTGAGAATTAAATCTAACAGTGCTCAAAGATGGTCACTTCTATGTACTGATATTGGAGAGCATCAAATATCACTGGATATTTTTGGGCCAATATTAAGTTGGCCATATTTTGATTACATTAGGAATGACATCATCAATCTGAGACAAAAGTACATGCAGTTCAACATACATTGGTTTTAGCACATTCATCCCTAAGAATTAAACAAATCAAAACTCGACATTATCTCTGTAATCAAATATAAAATCTAACAGCATTTTCTGTCAAAAAGGCTCAAAATTACATGAGTGTGTGTGTGTCTGGTTTAACTAACCTGACATATAGTGAGATGGGCACCATGGTGTTGAGGACTATGATGTATCCCCAGAAGCTGAGGAAACCTCTGTAGGACGCACCTTGGTCTTTGCCATCAGACAAATACCAGGATTTAGAGCCGATCTCATCGTACCAGAAACTGTGACCGATGGCCAGACCAGCCGACACCAGGATTAGGACAACGAAGATCTACACACAGAGCGGGTATTGAATATTTATTTAAATATTGAATATTTAAATATCATAAATAAACAGCAAAATCATAAATACGCTTTATCAAACAACAAGAGGAGAGATGACAAGGATGATGCCTGTGTGTTCAGTATGTTGGATTTTAACTCACTGTGTAAACCATGTAGTTCATGAGCTCATCGATTTTGGTTCGCTTGAACCTCGTCTTCCCACTATTCCTCATGATCTTGGTGTCAGCACCTTCAGCAACAAGTCAAACAGAGACATTTTAAATGTAATTAGTAATGGTTATTTTTCACTGATCACTATGTTTTAAATCAATATGATCAGATTTAATCCCAGTGAGAAGTTAATGTTGTTCACTGCTGCAACTGCAATATACAAATATAAATAAACTATGGTAGTTATTTCCTTGAGTAATCATTTGGTGATTATGTGTTTGAGCAACCTGCAAAGATGACAAGGCCGTGACACACGTCTGTATTTCTGATCTTGCAGCCTCGGAGCAGCATTTTGTCAAGGTCCAGAGGGTAGCGCCTCCTGTCCCAGAGCATCGTCCCTACGAACTTGTCCAGACGATTGTTTGGTTCCTCGCACTCAATCAGAGCTGTGAGAGAGAGACAAGTATACATGAGGTCCAGGTATGAACAATTATCAATAACAAATGTTCTTTAGTGTTATTTTTAAGTGGCTGAAAAATGAGTACATGTAGGTGGGTTCATTCTCTGTGGGCATGAATTGCTATTTTCTTTTCAGTCCCGAAGCAGTAGTTGCTCAGAGGATGTGTTAGAACTTCTCTGTGAGGTTAAAGCCTTTGGGCAGACTGCTTAGTAAAGAGCTGTTAAGGCCAACATAGGCTCAGTTGCTATATAAACCTAAATGTGTCGCCTTTGTGATTCTTCTTCACAGGTGAGCTTTGTTCCAGATAACTAAGAGCAACATATTCACTTTAGGAAAATAAACATGTAGTTTGAAGCATTTACCATCAAACTCAGCCAGTTTTTGCTCCTCCTGCAGTCTCTCGTCTGTCACTTTCGATGCCATCTTAAACTTCAGGTTCGTTTCACTGAGAATAACACAAAAAATGGATTCGAACTTTGGATTCTGATGAATTTATTTATCTGCATGTTTTTGCAGGTTAAATGGACAAACAGAGGCTTCCTGCCTGGACAAATTTAAAAATGAGATTTTATGAAAATACACAAAGCTGTCACAACGCTAAAACACAAAAAGTCCATTTCACTGTACAATGTCTCCATTACAAACACCTGTGCAGGCCTGCTTGTTTTACTTAAAGGCGTTTCTCACTTTCTGTCACAGGACACTGCTTTTTCTTGGTGAAGGCTTCTCTTCACACATTTACCCTGCTCTTATCAGTGTTGACTGGCTGCTTTAGAAAATGACTGATCAAACAAAAACTTCACGGAACACAACAAACCTGCTCTAGTTACTCAAACCAAATGTAATGTCTATTTGATTACAGCACTGGACATCGACAAAACTGTGCAGATCAGTAAATTATCAGACTGGACCTTTTTAAGTCAAATCAAAAACCTGAAGATTCTTACCCATCCAGTTCAGCTGTTTCTACGTAACACAAGCTGTTTGGGTTGGAGGAGGATAACAGCAGAAGGTCAGCCTGAATACAAGAAATATATACATATTAAGCACAAGGAAGAACCAAAAAGCAATGACAGATCTCAGTTTCAGTCAGCAGACATGACATGTATGTAAGTAAATCTGTAGTGTTGATGTTGGAACAGCCTCTTCTTCACTTGTATCAAAATGTATTTGATCTTTTACAGGAGCAGGCATGACCCTGTCCTCTCAGTCAGTCAGTCAGTCAGTCAGTCAGGTAGGTACTGTAAAGGTCTAGCTGTTACTCATGTTGTGGGGACCTGATAGTTGGAATTTAATGGAAGTTCATGTAATGCAGTGTCCCTATCACAAATTCCAGTAACAATTATATGAGCAAAGTCATCAATACCGGAACAAAGTCGTTTTTCTTCAGACGAACCACATCTCCAACCTCAATGTTCATCCATTTTGTATCTTGAAACCTGGAGCAGAGAGAGATCCGATCAGTTTATTTATTTCTAAGGACTGAAGACTCATAGGTTTATATGTTTCATAAATGTATAAACCTGCAGCCATCAGGTTTTAAAGATAGTACATATCTGAATGTATAAATCTGACCTGCCATCCAACAGGACCTCACATTTCCTGTTGTTGATCTCTTTGTCCATTCTGTGTCGCGCCTGTATTTAAGATTTATAAGAGAGCACATGAATTAATAACTTCATATAATAATAGCTTTAATAGCAGACAGCAAACTTACAAGTACATGTGTTTCATCATCATAATGATTTCTAGAAACAGATCAAATTGTGTGTTTGAGTGCATGTTAAAATTAATTAATAAATTAATAATAATTAATAAAGTCATTCGTATTTGTATGTGTCTTACCAGATCATCCACCAGGTCTTTAATGGCAGTAATTCCCAGGACTACGACCAGTGGGATAAGTGTGGTGTACCAGGGTAGAGTTGAGATGTCTGGAATAATCTGGGAGAAAAACACAAACATGTGGTGGTTGTTATTGGTCTGTTTTCTCTTCAAATGCAAGTTGTCTTTCCTTCAAAAACGCACCTGTAAGATCAGCAGAGCCAGGAAGTACAGGTTGGCGGCTCTCTTGAGCTGCTCATACAAGTTCAGGGGGATGAACGTGAGGGCATTGTACTTGTACGTCTTGATGGCGTTTCCCTACACAGCAGAAACAATGATGAGCACAACGACATGAGGACTGCACTGTTTAACTAGAAAGTGTGTGCATTTTAAAGGGACAGTGATTTCACACCTATCAGATATCAGCTTACTGGTCAAGCCACTCATGCCATGAAAACTGTCATGTTGCATGTATTAACATCTGTGGAAGAGCTCTAACAGCCCCGGTGATGTCGCAGAGATACCATCACAGTGACATATACTTAGGCTTGGAGAGTACAGTTTACCAAGTAAAGTGACTTACAAACTGGAGGTGTGCTCACTAGGACTGAAAGTCTGATTAACACGACAAACAATAGGTGAAACTAATCTACTAAAGTCACAAACTGTTTCTCCCACTATAGGTGTGTGTTTTGAGAATTTGATCAGACACATTACATATGTTTTTGAAGTTCATTTTAAGGCCTTTTTAGCCTTTGTTTGATAGGACAGAGAGGAGAGACAGGAAACTGGGATATGGGACATGCTTTCACCACTCGACCACCCAGGCATATTACATATTTAGCACTAAAAACATACTTTTAAATAGGAAATCTATTGTGGGGTTTCAATGAATGTGGCCAGTGTTTGTCAGCATTTCACCAGGTGGAAAATGAGCAGACAGCAGAGTCTCTGAGGATGAAAAAGTAATATAATAACCCAGCAGGTCATAGCTGTCTGGTTAGAAACAATCAATCTGCAGTTCATCGACAGTGTAGACAGGGGTTGGAGTTAGGATTGGGGTATTTCTTCACTACAACCAAAATGACTATGAAGAAAAATTGGCATAGGTTTGTGAGTGAGCAGGTGGTGGCCCAGTCAGTGGGGAAGTCATTCATGAAACAGAGCTGCATACTGTTACAGATAAACATCTGTACTGCAGCCAACTCAGGCCTGAATCTACCTGTAAAGATGGAGAAGTAGATATTTCTTGCTGTTAAAATGTGACTCTAATGTTGAGAAGATTAATATTTAGATAGTTAGTAGTAAAACATTGGCACTTCAGCTCCACTCCCTCTCATTGTGTCTAATGTGTTCATTAGTGGGACACAGGTCAGCTTAGCAGGATGATCGGGTTTCAGCCTCCGCCAAGATGACACAAAGCTTCAGGAACAAAAAACACTTCAGTGTTCACTGGATGAGCAACCTTCAGCAGGTTTAAGCATTTGAGGAGTTAACTTGTAGTAAAATAACATCAAATGATGTTTTGTCCAAATGTGGAGTTACTGTAACAATCTAATTTTGCTCTTCCTCTTCACTTCACCTCACCTCTCAAATACATCCTTTTTAAAAACTATGCAGCACTTAACACAATTGAAGTGTCAAAGTAAATAAATAGAAAACAGTTTGTGGCATATAGAAACAAGACCTTTCAACAGCTCAGGGGGCCCTGATGAAGTTAGACATGACTCAGCAGAAAACCACCTTATCAACACAGCACACTTCCTCGTAGATATGGTTAGGTCAAATGACTTATTGTTAAATGTTACTTTTTATATTCAATGTTTTATAATCACTTTCGTTTCGAAATTTTGTTGAATATTATACATTTTGAAATTGGTTAGTTTAACTAGGATTTCGAATCATGCATGATTTGAAATGTGGGGACGATGAATGCCCATTGAATTTAATTGTATTGTGTTTACAGTACAAGATTTAAAGCTGGGGTTGGAAATCCTGGAGAGCTCACAAGAGAACTAGCAAGATTTGAAAATTGCACCTGCTCTGAGTTCCTCCCCCCTCCTCCCCCTCCCGTCAGTGTGTACGTCCAAGCCACGCCCCCACAAACTGGAACGCGCACCGAACAAAAATGAGAAGCAGCAGAGTAGTATATATATATATATATATATATATATATATATATATATGTGTGTGTATATATATATATACACACTATAATCTATTCAATACTAGCGTCACCGACCCGTTTTAAACCCACAGAGAAGCTAATATTAGCATTAGGCTAATACAAGCTACAAAAGTAGCTACGTTAGCAAAAGTTACACATTTCATAAAAATAACAAATCCTCCCTGAAGCAAAACATATAATTACCTGTCCAACAGAAAGAGAGCAACCTCAGCATCACTTTTCAGGCCCTTCAAATCCCTCAGTTGTCTCCACAAAAGCAACACCGATGTTTACTCTGGTTTGACGTCTGGCTTTATCCAGAGCCTTTTTGTTAGCAGCCTTTCAGCCTCCGGCTTTCTCTTCCTTGCTTTTTTCTCAGGGCGAGCCATTACAAGTAACGCTGGAAGTAGTAACTGGGGCTGCATTTTCTCAGCCATTGCTCATAAATGAGCATGAGATCCGTTCCGCTGTAACGCTGTATGCTGATTTCCTCTGGCAACAGCAACACGTGAAGATTGTGCACACGCGTCGGAGACAGGGTTCGAGGGGCGCGGATACAGAACTAGACATGAAGGCATCTGATTAGTTTTTGCTCTTCGCACCGAAGAGATTGGATTGGTCTGAGTTTTTTCAGTCCTGCAGCTGCCACAGAGGACTGATTATTTTCGTTCCTTTTTCTGAATACATAATGTATTGATTACTCAGAAGGTAGAAGGACCATTTCACCCAGTATAACAAAAAGTGTTTCTGAACAGGATTACCAACCCCAGCTTTAATCTTCATCATCATGACTTGTCAGTGTAAAGGTCCTACAGATTTCAGGTTGAAGGTAATTGCCTGATTCCCTGCCTGCAAAAAGTTTTAACGCCACCCAGGTCATGTGTTTTGGATATAAACTTGAACCAAAGACAGCCTGAGAAGAAAGCATGATTTTTTAAAAGGAATAGTCAGCATGATGACCCATTGGAAAAACATGCAAAACACATGTTTGTCCTGCTCTTTGTTCAGGGTGTGTCAGGGTTTGGTTGAAGAATAAAGACCCCTCTCTAGACAAGTCCATTAAACAGCCATTTCATGTAAACGGCTCGACTTACAGAGTATCTGCTCTTCTTGATGCATAGAAAGACTTTTTTCTGAAACTCTGGCAGGTGATGGTATGGTCGGTCGTTGGCTTTTACCTTCCAGCCCATTTCTGAGTATAAAAAAAGGAAAAAAAAAAAAACATTCACACTTTTATTCCATTTTTTCAACTTAGTGTTTTTCCCAATAAACTTATCAACAAGCACTACACATACTTTGAATCAGCAAAACCTCAGCATACTATTCGTGTATTTATGGGTTTGATTATTCTTATTCTTATAGATAAAAGCTGTAAACTATAATAATGAAGGATTTTTCATCTCAGAAAATGGCATTTATCTGTTTGGGCTGTTCTAGAAGTGATTTGAAGTTTCTTTCTTTAGTATTAATTAATTTTTTTTTGTCTCCTTCCACTCATGTGTCACATCTGACATCTCTCTCCTCTATGTCTCTAAGATCACTCTAACTTCACAATGAATCATCACTGCCCCTACCCAGTGTGGGTTTACAACCAGCACAGGCCAAGCATCCATTATTGGACACTTTGCATGGCTGTGACATCACCCACTGCAGGCAATATGAATGTCCTTTCAAGTGAGGTGAAGTGATGTCACTCATAAAGGCAGTGGATGACGATTGATCATAAATAGACAGAAGCAGAATGAGGCAGAAAACTGTGATGAAATTCCTGCAAATCCCTCCTGATTTTTAAAAAGTGCAATGTTTCTAGTTTGGACAAAAAGAAAAGA
This sequence comes from Caranx melampygus, assembly GCA_019059645.1. NCBI lineage: Eukaryota > Metazoa > Chordata > Actinopteri > Carangiformes > Carangidae > Caranx > Caranx melampygus. The sequence goes on along the minus strand of JAFELL010001234.1, from coordinate 113,772 downwards.
AATGTCTTCGCTCAAGCACAAGATATTCATCTGAAGACAGAAAAAACTAAACATTTCCCTTACGCTCTCCTGTAGCTTTCTGTTGAAGCTGGCTTTGTGTGTTTGTAGCTTGTCACTTCCCTTTACCCCCAGTCTTTGTGCCAAACACAACTCCAAACTGACACTCACCAGTTGGTTTAATCTCTTCTGGAGGCTGGGGGGCTCCTGGGTGTTCTGCTTCTCCATCAGAGGTCATGACTAATTCATCATCCGTCTCGTCATCACTGTACGGCATGACCTCATCGTCAGGCCTCATGGAGGCCTGGGAGTCCACGCACTCCCGATTCATCTTAGTAGCTCAGGTGTCTCTGTGAAAGACACAAAGAGAATCAGCTGATTTATTCCAATGATTTCAGAATAAGTGTGGTAGGCTACATTCATGTTAACCTCATGAACCACTTTGGTTGTCCTCTGTCTTTTCATTCTCATCTTCAAATGTTTCTCAAACATTTGGTCAGTGACAACTAGCACTAATATCACTGTCACCCTGTCCAACATCTTGACAAATTTCTCACCATGAGTTTGTACAAACAAACAAACGTTTATAGCAAAATTCAATTTCCAACCAGGAAAATTAATTTAGTGGAAATCAGAAGTAAGATCTTTTCTAACAGCTGATCCATTGTAGATGTTAAGCTGATATGCAGGTCTCACTACAACTGATGGATCGGGTCCACTCAGGTCTCAAGAAGTTCATGCACAGCATTTCAAGATACAGATGAAACTAGAGAATGACTTGTCATAGCAGCTCAAACACCCATCCTGACGTTGACATCTTGACCTTTGAACCTGAGCCATACATGCTAATAAAATAACAATTATGTATTTATTACAACAGATATACACAACTATTCAATACCTATGGGTCAGACCACAACTATACTGAAACTCAGTTGTAAAATGTCATCACAAAAACAAACCACAGAAATGATCACATTGAAATAACATAGCTTTGCTTCCACTGCAGTAGGTGTCTCCAGGACGGTCATTTAACCATTTACAAACAGTAAAAAGTAGTGGCTGGTATCATGTCTTGTGAAAAAGAACATCCACCTTGACATGATGAAAAGCTACAGCTCAGGTTTACTGAGATTTGACAGACAGGTTTCTGGTCCAGGCTCCGGGTGTAAAACAATGCATGCATGATGATGTTACATTGTGTTTGTGTGTTCAAATGTCAAGTAGTGATTACGAATATGCATATGCATGTAATGAAACCCTCCCGATCTCTGGCATCTTGGACTTGTTTTATGTCAGTGGATAAAAAGCTTTATTCTGTCTTTAAGCAACAACCTGACAGCAGCAGTCATGTCAGTGAAGAAGAAAGCCCACAACCTGTTTTAGATCTACAAACTTAGAGAAACCCGTGCTAACTTACTTGTCATGCTGGAACATCACAACCATGGCAGCTTTTGGATCAGATTCTGGGTGTGATGGTCTGACTGGATGATCTGGATAAACCTCTAAGTTGGCTGCCAAGATTTTTCATGAATAACTCATTACTCATTCCTGTTCACACTGTATACAGCAGACTTTAAATACAACTCTGAGTCCTGCCACATCCAGAAATACTCAGATGACACTGCTATTGTGGCATGTATTAGGAATGGACAGGAATCTGAATATAGGGATTTAATAAAAGCCTTCAATGACTGGAGTCACAAAAACTGCCTCATACTGAACACCTCAACGACAAAGGAAATGATCATGGATTTCCGCAGGTCCAAGCCCCCTCTTCAGCCAGTGAACACTTAGGGAGTGGACATCGAGGTGGTGACAACCTATAAATATCTAGGTGCACACCTGGATAACAAGTTGGACTGGTCTGTTAACACAGATGCACTCTACAAAAAGGGGCAGAGCCGCCTCTTTTCCCTAAGAATTTCTCTGTGAATTTCTCTTGGAGATGAATAAAGTATCTATCTATCTATCTATCTATCTATCTATCTATCTATCTATCTATCTATCTAAGAAAGCTCAGGTCTCTAAACATCTGTAGTAAGATGCTGCAGATGTTTTATCAGTCTGTGGTGGCAAGTGCTTTATTTTATGCTGCAGTCTGCTGGGGAGGAAGTTCAAGAAAAAAGCAGGCAAGGAGGCTGGATAAGCTTGTAAAGAAGGCTGGCTCTGTGATTGGAGTGAAGATGGACTCTCTGGGGGAAGTGGTGGAGAGATACACAATGAGGATGATGGAGGCCATCCTGAACAACATGGATCATCCACTTCATAACACCTTGATGGATCAAAAAAGCAGTGGCGGTGGCTGCCTCCTCTCTCTTTGTTGCAGGACAGAGAGATACAGAAGATCTTTTATAACCAAAGTCATCAGACTCTTTAATTCTTCTGCAAATGGTAGATGAGCTAGCAGACAAATGAATTTCCCTTTGGGGATCAATAAAGTATTTTCTATGTCTATTCTATTCTATTCAAAAGTCAGAATTCTGAGGGGAAAAAAATCAGAATTCTGAGTTCAGAGGAACTATGCAGGATTTTCCCATGGCTATGCTACATTTTTACCTCAAAAGGGATTTGGGGCAGGATTTATGAAAAAAATGAACACGCATTTTAAGTTTTTTAATGCTAATGGGGGATGATGTATTCAAAACCAAAAAGAATGAGCCCACCCACATATCTCTCCATTGCCTTGAACAGGCTGTGGCATCTAAAGTAGCAACATCTAAAAACTAGTGTCAAGCAGAAAATACATTTATTCAATTTGTGAGCTGTTTGTTTGAAAAGATTTATATTTTTATTATAGACAGATTATAGATAATAGATGGATTAGAATATAGATAGATCTGGTGTGACCTGGTGTGATGCAAAGGAACAATACTGTCATTTTAAATATACTTTTAGGCATCACAAAAGCACCACAGGTCAATATTAATGACTAATTAGTTGGGTTATGAATGTCCATGTTATTTCATCCAATATCTGTGCATCAAAAAAGGAAACCAGGAGCAAAGTGGGTGATCCCATGTGGTGTAGCAACACCACATGGGAAATCCTGTGACATCCACCTCACTGCTCCGGTTAGTGGCTGCCAAATTAAGGTTGGCACTTCTCATCAGTTTAATGTTTCATGAAGTGGAAGAGTCCATGAACAAGAGCTGATAAAGTTCATTAATCCAAGAATAAACACACAAAATACACTTGAGTAGATTCCAGGAACCAAGTAAACACAACTTAACAGGAATCATGTCTGTGAAAAAAAGGAGTCAATAGAAGCATAGCCAAGTTAAACATTTTAACCAAATGTTAAATATTTCAATCAATTTTTTTCCTCTCTTAGCAAAATTTTATCATTGTTATGTCATAGTTTGAAGTTTTCTGGTTGGTTAAACTTTATATTGATTTAAGTGACCTGATGATGAGATTTAGACTTTGAAACAGACAGATGAAGAAAACTAAATTTGCCCTGGGATCAACCACTGTATTGTTCATGTTGGCATGGCTCACTGGGAGTCTACTCCACAGAGACATTGTTGATATTATTAATAGTATCTAATGTTTCTCCTTTAGCATGTGCATTTCCATTAACTAGCTTTATCTACACCAAGAGAGCCTGGAAATAAGTAATGAAAAGTGAATTTATTCTATTCAATGAAGAATGGAAAACATCCGTAAAACAGGTATGCGTGCACAGTAAAACACAACCACAAAGATATATCACGTTATGGGCAAAAAAAACATGTCCATCTTTTTTTGTCCTTAAAGCTGGGGTTGGTAATCCTGTTCAGAAACACTTTTTGTTATACTGGGTGAAATGGTCCTTCTACCTTCTGAGTAATCAATACATTATGTATCAGAAAAAGGAACGAAAATAATCAGTCCTCTGTGGCAGCTGCAGGACTGAAAAAACTCAGACCAATCCAATCTCCTCGGTGCGAGGAGCAAAAACCAATCAGATGCCTTCATGTCTAGTTCTGTATCCGCCCCCCTCGATCCCTGTCTCTGACACATGTGCACAATCTTCACGTGTCGCTGTTGCCGGAAGGAATCAGCGTACAGCGTTACAGCAGAACGGATTTCATGCTTATTTATGAGCAATGGCTGAGAAAATGCAGCCCCAGTTACTACTTCCAGCGTTACTTGTAACAGCTCGCCCCGAGAAAAAGGCAAGGAAGAAAAAGCCGGAGGCTAAAAAGGCTGCTAACAAAAAGGCTCTGGATAAAGCCAGATGTCAAACCAGAGTAAACATCGGTGTTGCTTTTGTGGAGACAACTGAGGGATTTGAAGGGCCCAAAAAGTGATGCTGAGGTTGTTCTCTTTCTGTTGAACAGGTAATTATATACTTTGCTTCGGGGAGGATTTGTTATTTTTATTAAATGTGTAACTTTTGCTAACGTAGCTACTTTTGTAGCTTGTATTAGCCTAATGCTAATATTAGCTTCTCTGTGGGTTTAAAACATCCTCCTGCCACTTCTCATTTTCGTGCGGTGCGCGTTCCAGTTTGTGGGGGCGTGGCTTGGACAAAGACACTGACGGGAGGGGGAGGAGGGGGGAGGAACTCAGAGGAGGTGCTATTTTCAAATCTTGCTAGCTCTGTTGCTAGTTCTCCAGGATTACCAACCCCAGCTTTAATAAATGTTACTTATATTTTATATTCGAGAGTGCTGGTCTCTGGGATCCATTTCTATTTAGCATACAAAGCAACACACTTACAGTTATGCTGCATCCATCAATGGCTGTGTACCAAATGTGTGGGTGGCAATACAACCTAGACATATTACACCCATCCTCTTGTTACTGCATGAAAACTGAAAACTTCTCAACAGTGAATTACATTTCAGTTCAACAACATCTCCGTCACCTTCCCCTGTCTGATCATGAGCCTATGGAGACTCTACCTGTGACTTACTAACCTGCACCTGCACGGATACGAACAAAGGCGTAGCATTTGTTCACATGCTGGTCAACCTGAGAGGCTTTCATGATCAACATCCCTGTTTGTTTTGTGTGTCTGTGTGATCGTGTCAGGCACACCCATGTTTCCACCTCACAGCCTGTTGTGTGTTTGTGTGCATTTCACAACTTAGATTGCTAGTTGACGGAAAGTTTCCATCAGCAGGACGAGAACAGCAACTCACTGTAGATCCTACATGATACACAGAAACACACTTCACACTGAGCTCTCATTACGTCAGAACACAAAACTCAGTACTTCATTATTAACACTGTGACAAAAGCTATCACAAAATCATCATTCTGTTTAAAGTTAAAGTAAGCTGTATATTTTGTGAATACTACATGCATTACACCTATTTTACTGTTTTCTAACTCCATGTGTCACATGATCATTTTGGTCAAATCACACCTGCAATGACAGTTAGGCTAGTTCAGGGGTGGGCAGAGTTTTTGGCTCAGGGGCCACAATGAGTATTAAAATTTGACGGGCAGGCTGGGTCAGTATCAGGTGGATGGAGAGGGTTACTGTGAACTAATATAAATTACATGTAAAGCCATTACCTCAAAGTAAAAGACAACTTCCATTCAGATTACAGTCAGTTTCTGTGGGAGCAGTGTTGTTGGTTACCCTTTTTGCCAGTGCATCAGAGTTTGGAGTTTTTTCTATAACTTGGACAAATTTGTACCAATATTTGGCCCGCTGGCCTTAGTTTACCCATGCCTGGCCTAGTTTAATTAGTTAAATATGAATAATAAGCCAAAGACTTCTGAGCTCCTGCTCCATCAGGTCAGTAGTATTGGAACAAATCATTGTGTCCAGGTGTCCTCAGAATCTATCAAGGCAGCCCACTCTCCCATAGAGCTGAGCATGAACCATCAGTGGCACTTTGTCACTTTAATCATCACTCCAAGCACAAAGTCTCCTCACTCTTGTTCACCTGCACTGTTTGTGTTGATGAGGTATCTGTCTGATTCAGAAAGCTGTGCTAGCTAGTGTTAAAGACAAAGAACCCACACACAGCTGACTGGAGATAACATCTCTACAGAGCTCAGATCAGTGCTGGGTCTTTTTTTTCCTTAGATCAGTGTTGTGGCTTTTTTTTTAGCCCTCTCATAGATGCAAACTTAAGATCCACAACAAGACAATAAAAGCAAGCCACCATACATCACAACAGTCCCACAAACTACAAAAGAGCCACATAGAACAATTACTCACATCAGTCATGACTTGGGTGGCTACCATTGCTAGCTATCTTCTCTGTTAAAAAAGGGGTTAGGGCATACTGTGTGCTTTAAGTTGATTTCCATAAAGCAGATATTTTACATATCATGCAGCCTTTACTGAACCACAACCAAAGACCCACTGACTGAACAAGCTCTGGCATGATTTGCACAAGTCTGCACATGAAAGATCTGGGGGGGCAAAGACAAGTGTGGGTTCTCAGAGGGAAAGAGCCAGAGAAAGAGAAAAACCTGTGGAGTGGAAAGTAAACAACAGGACCATTAAACTCTCAGTAGGTATTTTAAATTAAAATGACAACTTCTCTGAATGTTTCTGCTCTATGGCTGTTTAAAATCACAAAACTTCATACAGGTCTTCGGGTTTGATATTGATATTTTGATGCCAGAAGGAAATTTACAGGATCAGACACAAAGACAATATACACAACAAACTCTTCAATAAAATGAACCTGTCCAAACTTCAACACAAAGTTTTCAATGCCCAAATGTTTTAAGATAAAAGACAACAATAGATCTTTCGCCATTTGTAGATAAACATTAATTCAAAGTAGGTGTTTGTTAAGCAAAATTGTCATTATACAGTCAAACAACATACCACGCCAACACAACATTCAGCTGAGGCCCTGCGTCATGCCAGCATTCATCCACACACCTCTCATCACTGACGGCAATGCATGCCACAGGAGCACATACCTCCGCCAAAGCCAAACAGTCCAACACATGTCATGATTTTGATCTGCACTGAATGGTGCAAAGTCATAGATCTCAATGATGAGCAAAGGGAGAAATTAAATTGTGGATGCACCACTTAACACTAACCCTGGATCAGATCAGATGAATCAGATGCAAGTCCCATCACTCATTTACTCACTCTATTAGACAAAAATATATATGCCACTATTTCAATGTTCATTTGAATCATTTTTCAAGCCTAAAATATTTGATAGTTTCAGGTTCTCATTACAGTTCAAATTGTTTGGATTTGATTGTTGGTCATATAGAATTAACCATCACAACCCTGACACCTTTGAATAATTAATCGATTATCAAAATAACTGTTCATGTGCTTTTCCCTTCGGGCGTGTGAACATTCACTTAGGATAACCTAAGTTTATCCTTTACCCCCTTGTTGCTCCATAAGAGAAGCAAGCAAGCAGACACCAGCAGAAACGATAAAATCCCAGCCCATTACCACCTGGGGGGCCTAGAGGTGTTATAGATGGGTGGGTGCACTGCACATGACCAGGGGGTGAATGTGAAATCTGATTCATGCGGGAACACTAAACAAAGGGCAATTTACTGCCTTTAACAAGGAAGAAAACAGCCACAGAAGATGTTTATCAAGCACCTTTCACCCAAACCCAGGAGCATGACAAACACACAAGTGGCTCATTTTGTGTAGATCTCTGGACGATGTAAATTACGATGCAAAGTGTTAATCAAGTGTAAGAAACTTCTCCACAGAGCCTGAAAACAGCCTGCTCAAAAACATCACAATTACCCGTTTCCCCAAGAGATCACTTGTTACTCCCTCCCTTAAAAAAACAAAAAAAACAGCCAATTGGAGGTTCAGCTGCAGCAAGAAGGATCCAGCTCGATGAACAGGTTTTGGTGACTCTGGGCATTGCTGTGGCAACAACAAAGGAGTGGGAGGGGTTCAGAGGAGAGCATACCTGAGTGAAACATGAGGGGGTGGGGGTGGGGGTTCAGCTCCCGCTCAGAGGGGGTGGTTTCAGAAAAAACATAAACACAGTGAGGGACACTGTGACCAGAGACTAAACACAAAGAGTGTGTGGATCTGAAGACTGTAAATGTATAAGTATGTTTTGAAAAGAGTGTAGAGGTTATTTTTATGATCATTAATAATGCAAAGGTCAGTGGTTTAAAGAGTTTACATTAACAATATAAATTAGGGTTATACCATTAAACTGTGTACGGCAAAGTAAGTGTCTACATCATTACCTGCTCATCTCCATCTGCAAAACAGTATGAAAAATATCACTGGAGCTACATTTTTTTGGTAAAAGTAAAATATGTCCATGGTACTATTGTTGGTTTTTGTAAGAGAGAATTAGAAAAAAAAAAAAAACAAGTTGCAAATTAAAAAAGAAAAAAGAAGAAAAAAAGAATTTATTCATGATGATCAAAAGCTGAATTTGAACCAATATTTTTGACATCTCTCTTCCATTGAAGTGATCAATGGAAGAGAAAATAAATCTTCCACAGGACCAGCAGGTTCAGGTTCAAGAAAAACAAATGACATTTGAATTTTGGATCATTTTCCAGGATGAGTTCTGATGTTACGGAAGTCTGACATACTGGACGGAATGTGAAGTATTTGTGGCAGTGTCCCAGTGAGGACAGACGTTATCGGGCAGATTAACACAGAGCTGGATTTTTGCGGCACCTGAGGGGCATCTCTTCATAAACCAGGCTAAAAAAGGACCTACATGTGTCAGCCTGAGTCAACAAAAGCATCAGTAAAACGTCAACATCCTCTTTCATTCTCTCTCTTTATCATTAACTGCTGACAAAATTCTCACAGGTAATAATTCTTGGCTGGATTTGTGCAAATAGGTAAACCAGGTAAAAATGAAGCCCATGCAGAAGTACCAGAAACCGCTGACTTACCAGATGAGTGTCAATAAAGATTCTTCCCCCTCTTTTTTTTTTAAACGTAAAAGTTCAGGCCTGTAACTGGACAACTGCAGGATAATTACACAAATAATCATTTATCAAAATGATTTGCTTAATATCAGAGGGTGAGTCCATATATCGTATGTCTTAAGACGAAAATATGTTTTCTGACATCAGACTGTATCAATCCTTTGAAGAATTCTATTAATATTTTAACAATAGTTTCAGGGTGACGGTGGTTATGTGTCGTACTTTGCATTTGACTGACTGATTCTTCCCGTACATATACAGGCAGATATTAATTCCTCTGCTCAGTACAAACTATATGTTTTAGGAACAGTAATAATAATAGTAATAATACAGGACCAACTGTATGAGTCTGAAGTCTGAATGCATAAAAAGCACTATAAGTGTTTGTGTATATAACATTATGTATCATTTTGACTCTGACAATTACTCTAAAAATGGACTCAGAAAAAGCACTGTAATAACTCATCTTGCCTACAGTACCCCAGTATATGGAAATATATCATCACCTCCCTTCAGGATATGTGTAGTGCTTTCCAGATTCTTCAGAACATGTGATGTGAGTGTCATAATGAAGGTTAATTCAATTCAAAATACATTATTTGTCCCCATGGGGGAATTGAAGGTTTTTTTTTTTTCTCAAAAAAAAAATGGAGGGCAGACAATGAATCCATACACAAACAAACCAGAGACGCTAGCTCCAACACCATCACTGTCGGAGTTAGAGGTTCCTGGAAACTACACTTTGACTTTACAAATTTTGATTATTTAAGATGGTAATCGTTCCTTGGACTCAGCTGGTAACTAAACATCAATGATCCCCTAAACTCTGGAACTGTAAATCACATTTATTAAGAAATGCGCAATATAGATAAAGTTTACTTTTCATGTATATACGATGGGGACATTCTAGAGCTGCACTTCTACAGCTCAGCAGAAATCAGAAGAAATGAAAACCTGTAAACCAGTGGAACAACTGGTTTAGTGATACTATGGATCATTAAAAACATACAAAAACCCTCATTATGTCATTATCAATAGATAAATGAATGGGATTTAAGGTGGGAAGTTACTGCAGATTCAGTTTCATGTTTTTTTTTTTTTTTCCTGGCCCAGTATGCTCTTGGTTCCACAGATTACATCACAGGGACAAAAATCAACAAATGCAACACGGCAAACGTGCACTGCCAGAAAGCACCAGTCCCCAACAGACAAACAAATGTCATCCAGGAATTATTCAGAGGATTTTAAGCAGCTGCCATGATGCCTTCACCTCAGCTACAGCTTCAGTCCATTTGCCTCTCAAGGCACAATTCAAATTCTCCCCCTCTGCTTTTAAGGTCAAGCATTTTCATACTCAAAGGACTCAAACTCATCTTGTCTGCAGAAGAAAACACATGTCACATTTTCATACTCTAAGAAGGTATACTGGTAATACTGATACTGGGGCCTTTTATCAATCAAAGATGTATTTCCTGCACACCAACAGGTGGCTGTAATGTGTTTGAAGCTTACAATGGACTGATGCCGGTGAGCCAGTCCCAGCTGATATAGGAAGAGGGGGAAGACAGGTCGCCAGTATTTCACAGGGCCACATACAGATATACACACACTATGGGCAATTTAGAGTCACCAGTCAACCTAGTGTGCTTGTTATTCGACTCTGGGTGGAAGCCAGAGAACCCACACAGACAAGGCAAACCACCGAACCTTCTCGTGCTAACCATCACACCTCTGTGCCGTCTGTCAAGTTTTCAAGTTTCCACACCAGAAAAGTCTAATAAAGCAAAGAAAGAAAAGAGGCATCTCAAAATTTAAAGCACAGTTATGACACAGTCTATTTCTCCAACCACTCTTTTTTTCATAAAATCATATAAACCTTTAAATTACTTCCTTAATCTGTCTCAGAGCTTAAGGGAAGATGGCTATTGAACATAAATGGAAAATTGAAAAGAAATTCATTCTGCACATGTGTGTTTAGTGTTAGGACTTTTGTCTAACACTAAAACACACATTTGATTTGTTTATATAGGGTTAGGGTTAAGTATATAAGTAAGTAAATAACATCAAAGAGACTTTGGACTGCAAATGTCATAAGTGATGCTTATATGAGTGTGATGATATTGAGTAGACTGTGTCTATTACATCTGATAAATTACATTTCATGGGGTTTTTGCTTTTGCTCTAAAGGATTTCAAATTGCAGTGATTAGATTATGTAATGAAAAGCTGCAACAAGGTATGATCCAGGGGTCATCACTCACTAGTTGTAGCTTATTCATTTCTGTAGGTCAGAACTATTTAACTGGTGACTGTTGTCACTGACAGTGACTGTTCAATTAAAAATTACAGGAAATTTCAAACCCAAAGAAAAAGAGACTCAACTCAACCACAGTGGGGCAGTAACAATGCGGAAGCATTCTTGGTGAACAGTTTCATCAGTCCCAGGTGTGAACAGCAGTGTTCAGCTGATCTGTTCTGTCACTCACAATGCTGTGAGTATTAGCTTTGTAGGAGATGTCAGAATTAACTTAGTGATATGACAGACAGACAGCTGGGCCCTGGGCTTTCAGGAAATGTGACTCCTGAACAACATTAAGCCAGAATGTGGATCTCTACTTTTTTGTGCATTACACCTACACTTCTCCTAGGCTATTATGTTACACCTAGTCCTGTAATTAAGGCACTTATTGAAATTGTAAAGTTGTGAATCATTTCTAATATTTAAATGGGTTGGACAAACCGAACCTCTTCAAACAAACTCACTGGACATAGCAATGTAATCCCCCTCTTCCTAATGTGTGTAACCCTCAATTCAGACTGCACAGCTACCTTTGTTTAGAAGTCACAGAAAGTCGTCGGATTTTTAGACCTTTAAATTTATTTTACAGGATTTAACCGTCAACCCTGAAAAGTCAGTGGGAGAGACGGAAACTGAAAGTCCAGCAGGGTAAAATAACCTATCTGCAACTAACCTACAACAAAAACGTGTAAAGAAGCTGTTCTGGATCCGTTTCATCCTCTAGAACGGTTATAGTTTGACTTCTATAACGTGGAAGGAACACAAAACAAACAGCCAGTCACCTTCCCTCTCAGAGGAGAGGAGAGGAGAGCCGAGTCGAGCCGAGCAGAACTGTCTCACCTGGGCGGCTTCCCAGGTGACACGCTGATCCTGCTCATGATGTTTAAAAAACGTCTAAAGGCACAAAAACTCGAAGCTGAACACACATAGCCAACACACAGTTACATTTACTGTGTCGGACTTACCCTATGTCCCTAAAAAGCTGTATTGTAGTTCTCGAGGTCCGGCAGAGTAGTCACCGCACCATGTTTTCCACTTCTTCCTGCTCGTAATGATTGAGCTCTGGCGGCTACCCCGCCCTTCTCCTCCCGCTGCCTCGCCTCCCAAACCTGCCGGACCGGTCCGACGTCTCCCGGGCTTCAAACAACAATAAATGGCCCGTTGAAAACAACGTGTGGCATTTAGTGAAGCTGACACTGCGGAAGTGGACTGCAAATGTTCTGGTCATGTGACTTACAGGTAGGCCTTCAGGTATGTAATTTAATTCTTAATTAGACAGGACAATCCCTTGGATGCACAGTTCCTTTTTAGTCTGGCAACATTAGCTACACAAAAAACCAGTGTGTCTCAGACACAAGGAATTTTAGAGAGAGTTACAGATCGCTAGTTACAGTGGGAGATAAACAAATTGTCACAGATTTTCTTCATTCTGTCGTCATTATATCCAGACCAGTAAACAATGGAGGGGAACAAAATTTACACCACTATGACTTAAAGTAGGTATGAGTTGTAGAATAGATCCCCCTGGTTAAATGTGGCCGCCAGTAGCTGTGAAAGATGTTTATTGCCGAGTTTTTCCTAAACTGAATGAACGATAGATAGATAGATAGATAGATAGATAGATAGATAGATAGATAGATAGATAACCTTATTGATCTGTAAGTGTAAATTCAGGTACAATAAAATTAAGTGTGCACTACAACATAATACAAACATCCATCCATACATTGCCACATAACCATGCAGGATGGCGAGGGGGGGGGGATGCCAGCTGGGGTCAGGTTGGACAGGTTGCAGGTACACTCACATTCATGCCTTTGGGGAATTTAGAGTCTCCGATCAATCTAGTGTGCATGTCTTTGGACTATGGAAGCCCCATAGACTGTATATAAGCCCAGGCGAAAACTCATGCAGGCACAGGGACAATACCCAGAAGGCCCTGGGTTCGAGGATTCTTGCTGCTCATAAAGGTAAAGGAAGATATAAGTATAGAAGAAGAAAATAAATAAAAGATAAATACCTATACAAATAATCAAATACATTTTTGGTAAGTTGTATTTCTCAGTCTGCTTTATTTCTTTATTTATTCACTCATTCATTCACATAGCCCTTTATTTATTCACACTCAACAGTTACATTTAATTATATATTTCTATACATTCCTGCGTTTATTAGTTGGCATTTCACTTATTTTTTCCAAACTGCAGCAAATAAAGCATGGCGCAAGAGGGCGAGATCCCTCTCTCCTGTAGAGGGCAGTGAAGTTCGCTTTACATCGCCTAAAACCGCAGAACAAGAACAAAGGCCCACCTTTCCTGTTGCCTGTTGTCCAATCAGGAGCCCACATCCTGAAGCAGCTCTCTGTACCTGAGTGTGGCTCAGACACCGGATAGCTAGCTAGCTAGTACACTGACAGAAAGCTAAAAACACAGCAGGTCCTACATATTACGTTTCTCGCTGTCTTGTCCAGAACGTCGTCCGGGTAACCCTCTTATACCACAGCCACAAACTGCACTATGGTCGGTGTTAAAGTGATAGGGAGCGACCCGGACTTCCAGCCGGAGCTAGCGGCCGCCGGCTCCAGGCTCGCAGTGGTGAAGTTCACAATGGCCGGGTAAGTATACTAAGCTTTGAGGCCGTGCTTTTTAGTCTCTCTCTCCTTTTAACTGAGGACTGGAAAACACTGAGAGTTCGGTAGTTAACACGTTTGGAGAGCTTACACGAACCATAGCGCTATGTTATGTGACGGGTGTCTTTCATTGCCAGGAAAGCTAAGTTAGCATGCTATCGTTAGCCGACTAGCTGTTTTCCTTACAATGACATAGCAGTATTACAGTAACTTGGTTAAGGTGTCGCAAGATTATGTGATGGGTTTGTTATTAAGTGGAGAGGGAACTGGTTCATGTGGTCATCACACGGAACAGCAGCAACGTTATCACAAATGCTGAAGTAACACTGAAACACAGGAATATTATGAACTGTGTTGGATTTCACCCTAGCCTATCATTATAACGACGAGTCTTCACACATTGATTATATTTGTTATGATGCATTGATCTTTAAGTCTGTAGGGCCTCTAATAACAGCAGATGTATATTCGGTATTCTTTTAAACAATATTTGATTTTCTCTGCCAGTTGTAATGTTAGTAAATCTAAAACCTCGTGGATGTCAATTATACTTTTAAGCAGTGTTTCTTTGAACTGTTATCTTGTGTTATGGGCTAATCTGTATTATAGGCTTATCTAAAGTAATGTCATTATATAGGTTATGATATGTATATGTGATGATGCTTTAACAGAGAGGGTGATATAGACCAGTCCCATAGTAGGGCAGGCGATCTTGGGAAGTTCTGCATGTGTTTGAATCATCAACACAAAGTTATATGCAAAGATGGAATCCGCTGCATTCATGATTGTCACATCTAAGTTATCAATAAAGCTTTCAGAAGATTTGTCATGTCTGTAAACATGTCAGCTGATTTGGAACAAGAAATGTAGCATAGAAATACTTAAAATGTCTAATAGGTAGTTCTCAGCGGTAAAGGCTGTCCACCAGAGGGCGAAATCTGGCTTTTTTTTTCAGCTGTCCAATGTCCCAAACAGTTAACACAATTATTAAAAAAAAAAAAAAAAAAAAAAACTCAGATCTTCTATAAACAGTACCTATTGTCACTAAATTGTAAATAAGAAATCTGGGAACTGACTTAAGACTGACAGAGTTAACATGGTCACATTCAGTCCATTAGTTTTTGTACTGATCTTCTATGTGGCATAAAGACAAACGCAAACTCCACAATCATTCAGTTTATATAACAGCAATGAGGAGAGACGCTTTCCTTCATGAATGTTGAAACAATCCTTATGTACTGGAATATTTGTCAGTTTCTTAAATCTTAATGAATGTGCTGACTAATTTATCAAATAATTTAAGTTCCACTTAAGAGACTAGATCAGTACTGTCCTTTACCTCCTCAGGTGTCGGCCCTGTGTCACAATAGCTCCAGCTTTCAACATGTTGAGTAACAAGTACCCACAAGTCGTCTTCCTTGAAGTAGATGTTCATGTGTGTCAGGTAAGTCTTTGCGATATGAGGTCAAATTAGGATCAAAACAATCACTTGTAAAGTGAAGTTAACAAGCGTAAAGACAAAGGTGTGGTTATAAGGGAAACCTTCTAATGCTTACCAGAAATACATTTATGGAAAATTGTTTAAGCATTATCTCAGGGATATCTTGACAAAATTATAAATATGGAATTGAAGCAAAAATAAACTGCAGTGTGTAAACATGATGCCCATTGCAACAGTGTAGCGCGCAGATGAAGCTATTTGGCCAGAGTGGAAAGACAGTTCAGCCTTTGGCCACATACAGTGATTGTTGGCTCTAGTTGTTTCATGAAATTTGATAACAAGAAAAATATTTTCATCAGACTTCTCTGTCTTTTGAAATTAGGAAAACAGGAAAACAAGCTCAGGCTAAGCTATTACAACAACCTGGTTCAAGACAGCTAGATGTCAGGGTACTTTTACCAAACCATATCTCTTTCTCTTAGGCAACAGCAGCAGCCAACAACATCTCAGCCACACCGACCTTCTTGTTCTTCAGGAACAGGGTCCGGGTAGATCAGTATCAGGGGGCGGACGCTGCCGGTCTGGAGGAGAAAATCAAACAGCACACAGAGAACGACCCAGGAAACAGTGAGGACTCGGACATTCCAAAGGGATATGTGAGTGGACATCTCATTATTCTGTTGTTGGGCTGGTTTGGTGTGTGTGCAGTATTAAATTTTATTGGTTGGTCGTTCATGTTTTCTTTCTATTTTGGTACATAACACAACCATTGAAGTGGCCATTTTGGCAGCAGCTGATGCTGTATATTTCATGAAGATAGAAACAGGAGTGTTGGTGTGAAGCAGAGAGAACATGAATCAGTCAGTGACTTCAAAGTGACGTGTATAAATGTTACATAAAGGGTGTAATCTTGTTTGGTGTGTTTTCAGATGGACCTGATGCCTTTTGTCAACAAAGCTGGTTGCGAGTGCCTCAATGAGAGCGATGACTGTGGCTTTGATAACTGTTTAGTCAAAGACTCCTCCTACCTGGAGTCTGACTGTGATGAACAGGTACGTGCTGCAGGCAGCTGTTGAGAATGCCTACATTTTTCAGCCACTCCTTTGACAATGGGAATCTACATCTAATGCTTGAATCCTGGATTAGATACCACATTGTCATAATAGGGCTGCGGAGTGAGTAGTTCTGACAAGCCAAGCTGAGAACAGTTATATGCAGTTGATCTGTCCTGTGTTTAAGTACAATTGTTTTTCTACTGCACCACACTTCAAGGTGGCTGTTCACCTTGATGATGTGTTGAAGGTGTGTCAGTCCCATGTAACACAGACTGAGCCTGGCACAGACAGCACCACTAATGAAGCTCCATTACCTCGGTCATAATCACATTACATTTCCATCTTGAGTTATCTGATCACAGGTTTGGGTGCAAGTGTGAATGAATCCAAGATATTTTGAGGACATCTGATCATTTAGACCACATTCAGAGCTGGTCTGGACCACATAGAATAGAAATTACTTCATTGATCCCAAAGGGAAATTCATTTGTCTTTTAGCTCATCTTCCATTTGCATAAGATTAAAGAGTCTGATGGCTGTGGGTATGAAAGATCTTCAGTATCTTTCTGTCTTGCACCGAAGAGATAGGAGCCGTCCACCACCGCTGCTTCTTTGATCCATCAAGGTGTTATGAAATGGAACGTTATGTGAACATGTTTACGAGTAAACCTGAACATGAACCTGAATGTGTCTTTGGTCCCACTGAAGGACCAACCACTCAACATACGTTTATTATGAACCCAATTTTTTAAACTGTTCCACATTGACATAATCAGTAAGGTGGGATCTGGTCTAGTGGTCCTTTGCTCTTTCTTTGCTCCCCTCTGTCATGAGGTTATTCTCTTGATATGATGACAGTGACGTTTATAAGTCTTTATTTTCATGTTGAAGAAATCAACAATTAACTCCATAAACTTCTATCCTACAACTAAACTGCAACCACTTCACCAAACAAACATTGCATAAGTCAAGAAAAAGTCAGAACGGGTTCTGTTAATAAAGGACAAGGTAGAACCTAGAAATAAAGCCCTCAGGTTAACAAAAGTTAGAAGAAGTTCCAGATTACAGGTTGTTAAGATCCCCCAATGTAAAAGGTGAAATGCCAAATAAATCATAAATTATTATATCATCTAACCAATAAAAATGAATTAATGCTTCGGAGATATATTCTGTTTTGTCTAATATGTTGCCTTGTTTTAATCTGGTCCAGTTGCTGATAACTATCGCCTTCAACCAGCCTGTGAAGCTCTTTTCTATGAAACTGCAGTCATCAGACTTTGGTGAGTTTTGTCCTGTATGTGATGATTCTGAGTCTCCCATCTGTAGTTGATGCAGCAATCATCTACAACCAATCCAAATTTAACATTGTGCCCTCTTCTCTGTCCTTCTTTCCGCCCCCCCCCCCCCTTCATTTTTCTATCCCTTTCATTGTGTCAGCCCAAGCCCCTAAGGTGGTGAAAGTGTTCATCAATCTCCCTCGCTCGATGGGCTTCGATGACGCAGAGCGAAGCGAGGCCACTCAGACTCTGGAGCTGTCGGAGGAAGACTACAAAGATGACGGTTTGATTCCCCTGCGCTACGTCAAGTTTCAGAACGTACAGAGTGTTACGGTGAGGAGTGGACAGAAGCCATCATTTCAACATGCACAAAGCTTTACTTGAAATCCGAGGACTTTCACAGCTTTACTTGAACTCAGAGCAGTTGTGTAAACACACAACTGCTGAAGCTGTTCTTTATTGCCTCATCAAAGTATGAAAAGTGGTAGGTTGTAGTTTTGTTGTTTGCAGTTTTTATTCGCCTTTTATGACCTTAAACTAATTTGCTTGTACTCTGATCATATCAGGAGCCATTACTTTTTCAGGCCTGTCAGTTGGAGATATTGATCAGTGAAATCTGCCAACCCACAGGTTTTGTCCATCCACACCCGCATCCACACCCATAGGTGTAGTAACTTTGTTCATGGTATTTGTCTTTTTGTTTTTTTTCCTTCCAGTTGTTTATCAAGTCAAACCAGGGAGACGAAGAGACGACAAAAATTAACTACCTGACATTCATAGGTACCCCAGTACAGGCCACCAACATGAACGACTTCAAAAGGGTATGGAACCATTATAGTCACTAGAGATTATTCATGTTCAAGGTCGTGTTTATTCATATTACATTTATTTTATTGTGTTGCAGGTTGTGGGGAAGAAAGGAGAGAGTCACTGAACGGGAGAAAGAAGAGAAGATGAGGAGCTCACAGATACATCCGAGGACTTTCACTCTGCCAAAGCTACCACACACACATACAGACACACACATACATATACACGCACGGTCTCCGACTGTCCTCAAGCTCTCAATGAATTCTCTATCTATGGAGTCTACAAATATTGTAATACTGATGAAAATCACTGTAAATAAAACCCAATCCTTTTTCAAAGGCATGTGTGTCAAGGCTACTTTTTGTGGGAGCTACTTTGGCAGAAGCATTCACTTCCTGGACCCCTAATTAGTATTATTTGCCACTATTTACAACAGTAAATCAAACTAATACTATGACAAATTGTGAAGGGGAACAGAACTCAAGAATTTGGAACAACATTAAACATTAAACCAAAACTCAGCTGGGAAAACTTCCCTTTCTCCATTTACTTGTGCAAGTCACAGGTGGACAGAAGTAGATTCTTCTCAGTGTGCTGTGGTCCACTTGAAACTTCATGTAGCCACTCACAAATTAAGATTAATTGAAGAATTTACTTTCTAGCAGTTAAGAGAGTCGCAGGCAGCCTTCTCATCTCAGCTGCTCTGGTGCTCACCGTGTCGATCTGAGTTTGGTCTCTAGAGGGAGACAGATGCTGTGAGAGAGTGAGAGACACTGAACTTAGCTGGAACATAGATATTAAGTTTAACATAGTGAGAGATAATTTGCATATCAGTTAACCAGTAATGATCAATCCTCACACATTCATGACATTGATTTGAAGTCCAGACACGTGGAAGAAAGGTAGTTTGTTGAATAGAGGTAGTAAAAGGAGCATTTTTCTTTTCTCCTTCATTTATTGTTCATGTCACAATCATTCACTTGTCTTCATTGTGTCCTCCCAATAATAATTCTAATTATTAGAATATTTTTTCATTTGCCTTTGATATGGGGATATTCATGTTCGTTTTCTTTATTTTGCCTTTAATCATTCCTGGGAAAGTCATCATCTTTTGCTTTTTAGTTGTCACCTAGACACCCTTACACCCTGTAAGTTTGCTCCACTATGGTATGACTGTATTTAAAAAATCTGCCAATTTTGTCGCCAATTGAAAAATTGGCAGATTTTTTATGGGGCAAAAAAATCAGCTACTTAAATATAGGTACCTATCGACTCCAAATGGCCTGAAACGCACTCCTAGACAGGTCCTGGAGGGAGGTTTTTGCACAAAACACTGGCAAATCTTTACTTTGGACTGACTAACTATGCTCAGGGTGAGGCAACATGAGAGGGGATGCGCTGTACCTATCAACTCTAAATGGCCTGAAATGCGCTCCTAGACACATCCTGGAGGGACGTTTTTGCTCAAACCACTGCGAATTTTTCACCAAGAATATATGTATGGAGCAAAAAAATCAGCTACTTGAATATAGGTACCTATCGACTCCAAATGGTCTGAAACGCGCTCCTAGACAGGTCCTGGAGGGAGGTTTTTGCCCAGGTCACTGCCAATTTTTCACCAATATATATATGGGGCAAAAAAATCTGTTACTTGAATATATGAATACGAATTACTTTATTAATCCCCAAAGGGAAATTCATTTGTCTGTCAGCTCATCAACCATTTGCAGAAGAATGAAGAAGCCTGATGGCTGAAAGTACAAAGGATCTTCTATATTTCTCCGTCCTGCAGTGAAGAGAGAGGAGCCGTCCACCACCACTCTTTTCTTGGTTCATCAAGGTGTTATGTAGAGGATGATCTGAGTTGTTCAGAATGGCCTCCACCAGCGTGTATCTCTCCACCACATCCTCAGTGAGTCCATCAGGGAGACATGACTGAAATCAAGTGGCTCAGGATGTTTAGTCTGTATCCTAGCAACAACTTCATGGAGACCTTCACATGGACCTTCAGCAGTAGCCGTCAGTGGGATGTACACAAGTATTGTTTTGATTTGAAAAAATGTCTGCTTCCTGAGTCTTCATCTATATCTCCAGCTCCTCATCACTCTTGTTGGGCAGAGAGTTGGCGGCAGAAAGGACCCACGGTACATCTCCACTTCCAAGGCTTTAACCCTGTAAGGGAGGAAATATTTAGAGACATTTATCTAATATCTCCCCAATACGTATTCTGTCTTTCCAGTGTTAAGATGAGGTTTTATTAAAGTAAAGTAGTTAATTTATTCAATCTGACTCCATTTGATTAAAGATAACTTTACCATTAAATATTATTTAGTGTCAATAGTTAACCAGTAATTAAGAATATAAGCCTCTTAAGAATTGAACTCTACTGTTAAGAGATCTGACATCAGTCTTAGTTCAGGGATGGCAGATATAGGTTAACAAACCACTCAGTGACCGTCTTAACATGGAAGAATAGCCCCGATGCCTGGGTTGAAGTATTCAGAGATATTAGAACATGATACTCAATCTTGTCTGTCCAACTCAGAGGTTAAGGGTGTGAACAGCGTCCAGTGAAACTTACCATATAACTAAGGTCTTTGGGATACAGTATTTAACTAGTCCCTATCGTAGTTCAGGGATGGCAGATATAGACTTCAACTATTCAGTGACCTTCTTAACATAGAAGAACAGCCCTGACACCTGGGTTGAGATATTCAGAGGTTATAGAACATATCTAAATAATTACAGAACATGATACTCAATCTTTTCTATTCGACTCAGAGGTTAAGGGTGTGAGTGTTACCCAGTGAAACTGACCATATAACTAAAGACCTACTAGGTATCTGATAACAGATCCTTCACTACAAGAGTAAAATCTCAACAAGGCAATATTAGAAATGAATGGTTTACATTCCAGTTTATTGTGATGTACAGTAAATGAACAAACTATAGCCAATAGCAACAATACTTGAGAAACAGTTATTGTAACACACTCGACGTGTGGGAGCTCTGGTAGGCAGATCAACTCAAAGGTTGGGTCCTTGCTCTTTCCCTTAAATATCCAACCAGAACAAAGACACTTTTAAATCACATCAATCAATAGGAATTTGCATGGAGACACCACTCACATCTGGAGACCTTTGATCATCAGGGTGTATGTCACAGGACAATAACTTCACACTGAGACCATCAGACATGTAACATTTCAGGGGAAGTCAGGTAGATAGGAGGTGTTAAGGAGACACTAATCAAAAGGCATAATACACAAAGTAGTTTCTTCCAGTCTGGGGGAAACTTCCATTGTTTCGGGGATGAGAGTTCAGGGTGATGTTGAACTGTCTTACAACCCCTGCACCACCAGCACAGCAACCATGAAAGCACCTCCTCATCCAGCTGGAACAGGGTGGCATCCTCCAGACTTGCTCCATTTTCAATGACAGAAGCTCCTCTCCTGAAGAATCTCCTCTCCCCACAGAAGTGTCCATCAGTAGTCGACAAAATACGACAAAAACTCAACAAAATAAAGCAAAGGTTGAGTAAAAACTCAGAGCTACCAGACTTTGCTGCTCCCAGCTGAAGCGCATGTTCTGGAATCTATAGGTATCTATATCTATCTATATCGATAGGTACCTATTGACTAAAGATGGCCTGAAACACGCTCCTAGACAGGTCCTGGAGGGAGGTTTTTACCCAAACCACTGCCAATTTTTCACCAGGGATATAGGGTCAGGTGAAGAAAAGTTAATGTCCTCATGAAAGACGAGGACATTACGGGCACAGTCCATCACCCCCCCCCCACTACACTCCACACACAGTTGGGTATATAATTTAATTTATGGCCAGATCAAATTATATTATTTTATTTTAAATGAAAATCCAATTGGGTTAGGGTTAGGCAACCAACTCACTAAGGTTAGGAGGGGTTAAACCTTACTCCATGGGCTACGCCCTGGAGCAGGTAAGTGCACGGTCCATCAAAGGGACATCCAGCAGTCCCCCCAGCTCCACCACTAAAATTTTGTTTTTCAAAACTAATTTAGTTTTTCTGTAAATATTATTAGTTTTACAAACATAGTTTAGTTTTTTTGTAAACATTATTTAGTTTAACAAACCTAGTTTAGTTTAGTTTTCATATATTTAGTTTAATTTATTCCATCACCCCAAGGTGAACGATATTCAAAAAATTAGACCTGTGGCCTTTGTTGATCAGCATGCGTAACGTTTCGGCATGTGTGAGCCTTCCTCGGACGCGCTGATCATTGGTCAAGTGAGCTTGGCCTGCTTGGCATAAGCCCCTTTTATACCCGTAGGCATTTCCCTTTTTCCACTTCTTCCTCTTTTACCTTACTCCTCCCCTGCCTTTCCTTTTTCTTTTTAAGGTAAGTATTTCTTTTTTTTTGAGGTGAGTATTTTTGTTTTCCAGATGGGTATTTATTTTCCAGGTAGGTATTTGTTTTAGTTGAATACTGTTTGTTTTGATTTGTATTGTATTTTGGATTAAATGTATAACAATGAAGGTTTTCTTTATCCTTTAATGTGGTCCAGTTTGTCTTTATGTCTTTATATCGTCCAATGTGTGAAGTTGTGTGATGCCCAATGTCCCATCAGTGTCCATCCTGCTGTGTTGTCCAGTCCGTATCTGTCCTTTAGTTTTATGTCCTCCAATTAGTGTTTGTGTTTTTGTGTAGTCCAGCTTGACTTGTTTGTTTGTGTCGTCCAGTTTGACCTGTTTGTGTTGTCTAGACTGTGTCTTCCGTCTTTCCTTTTCTAGTCTTTCTTAACCTCCTTCCCATTTCCTTTTCGTTCCTTCCCTTTCCTTCATCTAATTTCTCCTCTCCTTCTCTTTTGCCTCCCCTTGCTTTCTCCCTCTCTTTAACTGCACTTAACCTAAGCGTCTCTTCCCATCGTCTATCTGACTTTTCTTTGGGCTTTATTTTTTGGGTTATTTTTTTATTCCCTCTGTACTGTACTGAGCTTTAAAGACTTCCGGTTAGCTTAGTTAGTGGGTCTTAGATTAGGTTGAACATAGGGGGCATAGGATTGGGTTTGAATAGTTAGGTTTAGGGTTAGGATAGGATCAGTAGTACTTTAGAATTAGGCTAGGTTGGGATAATTTCGAATAGAATAGAATTGGACATGTTCAAATTAATAGGGTGAGGTTAACAGAGTTTTACCACCTATCGTACCCCCTACGATACACTAAAAGTTGAATAACTTTTTATAGGAAGGTCGTAGAAACTTGAAACTGGGATTTTTACAATCGACTACGAGCTTTCCAATGACGTCTTCCGTTTTTCTGTACGACCTTCGGGTCAGGAGATACACCCCCTTTTGGGCACCAAGTGTGTGTATCTCGGGACCGGAAGGTGGTACAGAGATGGGACACATATGGGCATATTCAGCATGGTGGAATTATGGCAGATGGACGTTGGCTCCAAGTCTCTAGGACAGTGGTCCCCAAACTACGGCCCGCGGGCCGGATACGGCCCGCCTCCACATTTGGCCTGGCCCCCTGAGCAATACCAGAGATGCATTATGATTTTTTTTTCAGTCTGGCCACGCGATCGAGACTAATACGCGCAGAGAACGTGACATTCTATTCCACCTTTCTGCAGTCTGTGCCCTATCTGACCCCCCCCCCCCCAACACACACACACACACACACACAGAAAAAAATTGACTAGCCCCTTTCAGAGAGAACGGAATGATGGCGAAAAGGTTAGGTAAGAGAAAAATTGATTCAGAATGCAGGGCATTTAACCTGCAGTGGACAAACGATTATTTTTTTGTTCAATGCAAAGAAAAGGCCGTTTGTCTCATCTGTCAAGAGACGGTGGCGGTATTCAAAGAATACAATCTGCGCCGATACTATGAATCCCGTCACAAAGACAAGTATGATAGCTTGCAAGCAGACAAACTCTCAAAGCTAAAAAGTGGACTGTTAGCTCAGCAGAATACATTTGTACGCCAAGCTCAGCTGAACCAGTCATCCGTTCAGGCCAGCTTTCGGGTTGCTCAACTGATAGCAAGCAGCGGTAAACCTTTCACCGATGGAGAGTTTGTCGAATGCTGTCGCGGAGGTGGTGTGTCCCAAGAAGAAAGATGTCTTTAATGCCGTGAGTCTGTCGGCGAGTACAATCACCAGACGCATTGAAGAAATCGGGGGTAATGTATATGCCCAGCTGCAGCAGAAGACTAAAGAATTTGACTTTTTTTCATTAGCACTGGATGAGAGCACGGACGTGCAGACACAGCACAGCTGCTCATTTTTGTTCGTGGAGTTAGCACAAACTTTGAAATGTGCGAGGAGCTGGCAGCCCTCCAAAGTCTCAAAGGGACTACGACGGGGGAGGATATTTTCGGCAAAGTATGCCAAACCATGGAAGAGTTGGACCTGGACTGGTCAAAGCTTGCTAGCATCACGACTGACGGGGCTCCTAGTATGGTGGGCGCGTCTCGGGGTCTAATAGGACGCATGAACCGGGAGATGGAGGAACGGGGTCTCACCGCCCCGCTACAAGTCCACTGCCTAATTCACCAGCAAGCACTGTACTGCAAAGTGTTTAAGTGGGATTCTGTAATGAAGGTTGTGGTGTCATGCATAAAGTTTATCAGAGCAAAGGGACTTAAACACATGGAGTTCCAACAATTCCTGTCTGAACTGGAGTCTGCGAACGGCGATGTGCTGTACTACACAGAAGTCCGATGGTTGAGCCTGTTTTGTTTTGTGTTTGTGGATTCTCCAATAAGACAACTTGTTGGAAAGAGTAGAGGTTCTTTTACTCAACAGCTTACGGGGGAGGCACAGCAACCAACACATTTCCTCTCCGCTTCCAGACATGAACACCTCTAATACAACTCTCGCGCGCCCTCTATCTGGTGGCAGGCATTACTAATCTATCGATGTACTGATCAACACAGGCATTCACAATCAAGCAAGCAAATACGATTTGCTCATATCATTACATCTCCTTTTCTTAAAATAAAAGTTTTACTTTTATCAAATGAAATGAATTATTGCACTCTGCACTTTAATAATAGCATTCACAAATAAGGATCTGTGTTACTTCCAATAAAATTAAAGTCACAGTATTTTTCTTCTCTCTTTCATAGAAAATTACAAACATGAACATCAATAAAGACTTTGAATAAACATTACTCCTCCCCAACTAATGAAATACAGAGGATTAAGTTTTCACAACACACATCTTTTTTTTTTTTTTTTTTATCACTCTGCAAACATAAACAATCAAATGGCAGCAATCAGTCTCTGTGGAGGTTTTACAGGCCTTGAGGACCTTCTGACTGATTGACCTGGATTCTGATCTGTAGTGTCAGTGGATGGAGATCCAGCAGACAGCTGAAGTCGTTCAACAGTCTCTGTTCCTTGACTTGCTGTGGCTGGTCCCTTGAGAAGGTCTCGGCGGTTTCTGCACAGTACAGCACCCTCCTCTGTCTGAACGGTGTATGATCTCGGTTGGACCTGGCTCAGAACAGTTCCTTTTTGTGACCATGTGTTTGTTTTGTCTTTGAATCTTACTTGGTCACCAGTGCGTAGTTCAGGTAGGTTCCGTGTTCCTCTGTCATAATAGAACTTCTGCTTTTCCTTCTGTCGTTCCTTAATCATCCTGACTTCGTCCCCTTCTTTTGTTTTCAGCAGGATCTCTGGGATGGGTAAGTTTGATCTCAGCAGGCGTCCCATGAGGAGTTGGGCTGGAGACATACCACACTCAAGTGGCGTCGTGCGGTATATCAGCAGACTCCGGTAGAAGTCAGTTCCACTGTCTGCTGCCTTATACAGCAGTTTCTTTACTGTTTTGACAGAATTTTCCACTAAGCCGTTGGACTGTGGAAAGTGGGGGCTCGAGGTCGTATGCTTAAAGTCCCACTCTTTGGCAAAGGTTCTGAATCTCTCGTTTGCAAACTGTGGCCCATTGTCCGACATAACCTGGGTGGCCACACCGTGCCTAGAGAATACAGCTTTCAAGCACGTTATCACTGCTTCTGCGGTGGTGGTGTTCAGCCTGCAGACCTCTGGGTACAGGGAGTAATAGTCTGTAACAAGAAGATAATCTTTACCTTGACATGTAAACAGGTCAACACCCACCTTCTGGTATGGTCTGTCCGTTGCTTGATGTGGGTGTAGTGGTTCTGCAGGGTGACTTGCTTGATATTTGAGGCATGTTGTGCAGCTTGACACTTCATTTGTGATATCCTGATTTATTCTAGGCCAGAACATCACTTCACGTGCTCTTTTCTTGCACTTCTCAATTCCTAGATGTCCTTCATGAATCCTTTTGAGCATCTCCTTTCTCAGGCTCTTTGGAATCACCATTTTACTGCCTTTGTAAATGATGTCATCAACCTCTGATAGCTCCGCCCTGTAGTTCCAATACTCCGCTGTTTCTGGTGAGCAGTTTTGTTTCACGTTAGGCCATCCATTTCTGATGATCTGTCTCAATTGTTTCAGTGTCCCATCCTTGTTAGTCTCAGTCCGTATGAGCTCCATTTTTGCATCTGCTACTGGCAGCGCACTCGTGATCATGTGTACGTAGGTATCCACATCTTCATCCAGTTTAGTGTTTGCACGCTCTTTTGGATCAACGGCTCTGGATAGCGTGTCAGCTGTATACATCAGCTTACCGGGGGTGTATGCCACTTTCAGTGAGTAGCGTTGCAGCCTGATCATCATTCGTTGTATACGGAGTGGACAGTCATTTAGTGTCTTTTGGAATAATGCAATCAGGGGCTTGTGATCAGTCTCCACACTGATTTCTTGTCCAGACACAAACTGATGGAATCTCTCACAGGCATATGTGATGCTGAGCAGCTCTTTTTCAATCTGTGCATATCGCGTTTCCGGGTCAGTCATCGAACGTGATGCATAGGCTACAGGTTGCCAGTCCTCATGTTTTTGTAACAGTACCGCACCGAGCCCACTCTGTGATGCATCTGACGATATTTTTATGGGTTTCTCTGGGTCATAGAATTTCAGGACCGGTTCCTCTGTGAGCAGCTTCTTGAGTTCAGTCCATGACTTTTCATGCTCATGATTCCACTGCCAGTCTATGTTCTTTTCAGTTAGTTGTCTCAATGGGGCCATTTTCTCTGACAGGTTGGGTATGAATTTTCCCATGAACGTAATCATCCCATTGAATCGTTGCACATCCTTCTTGCATTGTGGCCTTGGCATGTTTTCGATAGCAGACACCTTCCGTGGGTCTGGTCTGATACCTTCACTGCTCAGGATGTCTCCCACAAATATCAATTCTGTCACGCCCAGCTGACATTTCTCCTTATTCAGTTTCAGGTTTGCTTTCCTTGTCGCTTCTAGCACAGCTTTCAGTCTTTCATCATGCTCAGCTCTGGTTGTACCCCATATTATGATGTCATCCATTGAGGTATCAACTCCTTCCACATGCTCATAGATCATGTTGATTGTCTTGTGATACACTTCAGGCGCTGAAGCTATGCCAAATGGTAGTCTTAGAAATCTGTATCTGCCAAATGGGCTGTTGAACGTACACAGTTTTGAACTTGAGTCGTCCAGCTTCATCTGCCAAAATCCTGAAGACGCATCTAGCTTGCTAAAATACTTTGCATTTGCAAACTGTGCCATAATGTCTTCACGGGTAGGAAGCTTGAAGTGTTCTCTCTTAATAGCTCTGTTTAGATCTCTTGGATCCAGGCATATTCTGAGTTTTCCATTCTTTTTGTCCACTACAACAAGGGAACTCACCCACTCAGTCGGCTCATCTATCTTCTGAATCACATTCAGGCTCTCCATCTTGTCTAGTTCTGCTTTCAGTTGCTTTTGCAGAGCAAATGGGACCTTTCTGCATGGGTGTATGACTGGTGGCACGCTTTTGTCAACTCTGATAGTGTGTTCTCCTGGCAGGCAACCTAGACCCTGAAACAGGTCTTTGTACTCCTCCATTAGTTCATCATATACAGTCTCTTTTTTTCTGTCCACGACAAAGACTCTCTTCACCAGGTGTAGTCTCTCACAGGCTGACAATCCAAGTAAGGCCTGCACATCCCTGGGTACTATGATGAACGATAGCTTGTGCACCTTGTCTTTGTGTGTCACATTCACAATGCATTTTCCTTTATTTGGTATGTCTGCACCCGCATAGGCTGTCACTTTCATGTTTGCTCTATGTATTTTTGGTCTGGGTCTTATTTTCATGAAATCAGTCTCTGACATTACATTCACATTTGCTCCAGTATCCAACTTAAATGGTAGATGTATGTCATTCACTTTCAGTGTAGTGATCCAATCTTTTTCTCCTTTGTCATCATCCTTCACAGTATCCACGTAGAACTCCTCTACCTCATCATCCTCTACTGCATCAACTTTGCCTTTCTGTGCTTGGTTCCTGCAGCAACGGGCATAATGGTTGTCTTTATTGCAGTTGTTGCACTTCTTCCCATATGCAGGACACTGCTTAGGAGGATGTTGTGTACCACATCTAGTACAAGATTTCTGACTGGACATCTTATTTTTGTTCTGTTGTCTTGCCCCTTTTTTCACATCTGGAGTCTTATTTTTGTGGAATCTGTGTGCATCCTTTTTCACTGCATCCACATTGCAACTTGCATCATTTAATAATTCTTTAGCCTGTGATTTCACGGTCTCTGCAGCTCTACACAGGGCTAATGCTTTCTCCAGGTCCAGATCTGGCTCTCTCAGCAGCCTCTCTCTCAGACCATTATCTGTGATGCCA
This sequence comes from Caranx melampygus, assembly GCA_019059645.1. Classification (NCBI taxonomy): domain Eukaryota; kingdom Metazoa; phylum Chordata; class Actinopteri; order Carangiformes; family Carangidae; genus Caranx; species Caranx melampygus. The sequence goes on along the minus strand of JAFELL010001234.1, from coordinate 84,679 downwards.
CACACAATCCTGTCTTTTATCAGTGATTCTGTCAATCCACCGAACTCGCATGTCTTGCTTCTGTTCCTCAGCTCATTTACATACTGATCAATGTTTTCTCCAGTTTTCTGCACACGCGTGAAGAATCTGTGCCTTTCAAATGTCACATTTCGTTTTGGAATGCAATAAGCCTCAAACTGTTCCATTATTTTGGAAAGCTTCATTTTATCTGCATCTTCATCAAAGTTGAAGTTATTGTACACTTCTAGTGCATCATCTCCAACAACATGTAAAAATACTGATGCTTGCGTTTTAGCACTTTTGCTATCAGCTCCAATTGCAGATAAGTACAGTTCAAAACGCTGTTTGAATCTCTTCCAGTTTTCAGCCACGTTACCTGTTAACTGAAGAGCTGCTGGTGGACGTAAAGCTTCCATTCTGTCTTTGTTTACAGCTCAAAAGGTTAGGGGTGATGTCGTCTTTTTCCAGCCGGTTTACTGCGTTAGCTTACATTCCTCGAATTCCTTTATCTCCGTTGATTGTATCGTTCCAATTCTTTTTAACGTCCTCTTCCCTTCCTATCCCTCTTCTGACACCATGTTTTGTTTTGTGTTTGTGGATTCTCCAATAAGACAACTTGTTGGAAAGAGTAGAGGTTCTTTTACTCAACAGCTTACGGGGGAGGCACAGCAACCAACACATTTCCTCTCCGCTTCCAGACATGAACACCTCTAATACAACTCTCGCGCGCCCTCTATCTGGTGGCAGGCATTACTAATCTATCGATGTACTGATCAACACAGGCATTCACAATCAAGCAAGCAAATACGATTTGCTCATATCATTACAGAGCCGGGGCAGAGTTTTGAGGCGCTTTTACGAGCTGCTACCCGAAATTAACGCATTTTTTCATTCAAAAGATAAAACTGTCCCAGAGCTGATCGACACAGAATGGAATGGCACCTCGCATTTTTAACAGACGTGACAGATATACTGAACAGCCTTAACTTGCAGCTACAAGGCCAGGGGGAACTCATTTGCGACATGTATTCCCACATAAAAGCATTTGAGGTGAAACTAGCGCTGCTTTTGGAACAAGTGAAAAAGGACAACTTCATCCATCTCCCTGCTACCCAAAACCTCTCTGCAGAGAACCCAGCGGTCCCGTTCCCAGCTGAAAAGTGTGTGGAAGCACTAGAAATGCTGAAGGCGGAGTTCGGTGTGCGATTCCGTGAACTACATGTTAATGCAAAAGAAATCCGTCTTTTCCAGAACCCCTTTGCTGCCGACATCGATGAAGCCCAGCCTTCTCATCAGTTTGAGTTGGCCGAGTTACAGAACTGAGATGTTCTGAAAGACGCATTCAAGCACGACAGTCTCATTGACTTCTATGCCGCCCTCCCAAACGACACATACCCTAACATAAAAAAACACGCAATGAAGATGTCCACACTTTTTGGCAGCACGTATATCTGCGAGCAAACCTTTTCACGCATGAAACTCCTGAAAACTCCGATGAGATCAAGATTGACAGATGAACATCTGCATCAGTATTTGAGACTGGCTGTGACTAGAATGGAACCTGACATTCAACTTCTCACCAGCCAGATGCAGGCCCACAGTTCACACTGATGAACATACATAGGTAAGCTCACTTTTCTCACTTGAATGAGTCATTCTGAGTATAAACAAATATAATCATAATAAAATCTCCTGGGATAAAATCCATCTCCACAACCATACTGGTAGTGAAATGTATTGTGCTGTGTAGGTGCTGTATCACTTAGTTCAGTTTCTCAGCCTGCTTGCTTTGTGGTTTTCACAGGGAAGTTGATGAGAGAGAGCTGCAAACAGTGGTGCCTACAAGCCTACTGGAACCTACAAAAGGATTATAAGGAAGGAACACAAGAACTTTGAGAGACTGACAACTAAGCTGAACTTTTACCTGTTAAGATTGTGCACGGCATAACAGAAAATTAATGTTCCATGAACTTTTTTTCTGTGAAGAACCCAGAGAGGGTTATTTGGTTATTATTTATTTCATAAATAGTGTTATTATTTATTTCCTGACTTTTTTTTCTGTGAAGATCCCAGAAAGGGTAGTTAATATTTGGTTATGTGTGGCTTTCTGGAAAACAATAAATGTTTACGTTTAAGCACCCCTGCGATTGTCACACTTTTTCTGTTACAAACTGACCTGGCCCCCCATCAGAGAAGGGAAAAGTTATGTGGCCCTCACAGGAAAAAGTTTGGGGACCCCTGCACTAGGACGTACCGTTCTAGCGATATTTGCCGTCAAAGTTTTCCCATAGGAAATACATAGAAGCGAAGTGCCACAGGCCAAAGACAGGTTGTGTGACCTATTTAGGAGCACGTTTCAGACCATTTGGAGTTGATAGGTACCTATAAAAAAAGTTGATTTTTTTGTGCATTTGGGTGACAAATCAAGTGCCACAGGCCAAAGATAGGTTGTGGGACCTATGTAGGAGCACGAATTGGACCATTTGGAGTGGATTGGAGGTACCTTTATTGTAAGTAATTTTAGTGTTTTTTTCTGTCCACTAGGCGGCACCTAGGGGCAGCTTCCAGATTCTGGAAAATATCAACTTCCATATTGTAGTGCAGAATTTGGAAGCCATCCACATTTTCGCTCACCGTCGGGTTAGGATTGGTGCAGCTTCCAGATTCTGGACAATTTCACATTCCATATTATGGACAGTTCCAACTTGGAAGCATAGGCAGTTTTTGGAAGCGGACACAGGCATGTTATGAATAAGTTATACGGTAATTTGATGCTATATTTAAGCTATGGTTTGATACTATATGCATTATTTAGTAATGTTTCCATTGACTGTGATTTGACATCATGTATGCACTGTTCTGTTACAAATAGATGATCTGACACTGTGTGTACTCTGTCCTGTGCTTGAACGCACATAACCTGATGAGTGTCCCTACGACACCAGATGGCGGTGACTCTCACCTGATAAGCAAGGACAAGATGTAACTGCAGTGTCTTCTCTCTCTGTCAGCTAGGTCTGTTACAATAGATACACGCCTGACTCACAGCAGATTCACACACATACTTAACACATATTCTGCACACACATCATAAACCAAGAGTGGACAGCATCATCTGACTCATCACACTCTATCACAAACTCCAACCTCTGTATGGGGCAGGACCAGCCCAAGAAGATAACTGTGAATTATAAATGTGAACTGTTGTCTCAAAGCTGTGTCCGTTTTGGCTGAGATCCTGAGTGAGCTCTGTCACTATGCACCCAGCGCTGCTGTGCTTTACCTGTGACCTGAATAAATTTTTCGTCTGTGAACTGAAGATTTCTCCAGTTTGTTCTTGGGCTTCCAATAAAAGAACCGATTCTAACAGGCTGTCAACATCGATTGTAAATAAAATGGCATCTGTGAGGATTATTAAATTTTGATTTTTTTCTATAAAATCATCGGTGTCCTTTATGTAGCTTTTATGTTTTTTAGCTAGTGGGTTTAAATAATAATCGATGAATTCAGTCGATCTGTAGGTATCGCTGTTGCGTTCGGAGACTATTGGACGTCCCGGAGGTATTTCAAATGGTTTACTCCATTTACTGGGGTCTTTATGAATTTTGGGCAATAGATAAAACCGTCTGGCTCTGGGTTCTGGGTGTGATAGAAGCTGGAGTGAACGGTTGTTTGGTTGAGATTTCTTTGTCGTCATAGTACCCTCATAATTTTATATTTATTTTATTCAACAGTTGCCTCATTTCAGGTGAGGAACCGGCCTTTCTGCACTCCCCTGCATCATTCATACCTCATTTGACACAAGCCCAGCGCAGCCTACCAGGCCACACAACAGCCAGGGATTGACCCCCAAACACATTTCAGCTGAGAAACCAGCCATCCTGCACTGCGCAGCATCATTCCCTCCGCAGTGGAAAAAAGCAGCGGGTCTCTCCGCCAGCGGAGCGCAAAAGTGACAGCAGCCAAGCCCAATGAACAAATAGGGCACTTAAGGCCCAGGAAGAGCCAGGGAGTGGTCATGCCACTTATTTCAGCTCTCAAGGCGGCCCCTGTGCACAGCCCCGCTTCATTCTCAGCACATTTGACAAATGGCGCATTTCTCTCAGCGAGAGGAGCGGAAAAGTGACAGGGGCCACACTGTAAGAAATAATTCAAGACCCCTGTAAATATGACAGTAATATATAGGTATGCATGCTTAATAAAAATGCTGAATATCATCATGATGAGTATTTGATTTGACTAAATCAAAATTCATTAATAAAAATCCAACAGGAATCTTTGTGTGAAAAATCCATACTAAAATCAAGTTTATGTCTTTAAAATAAATTTATATTTGACTCAGAGATTACATGGTTTAAATATTTGTAATAATAAATGTATGTTTCAACAATATTTTTGAGAATGCACTACGAATATCAATTAGCTTTAAGTTAGTGTAATTGTCAAACAAGTCAACTCAATTTTATTGGACAGCAACTTAGCATAAAAAGAAATCAATGAGCAAAACGGATGTGACGTCATTCCCTGACGGTTGGGATAGATCAGAGCTGGCGGGCACAGCGGATTGAGTTTAATATCAGCTTGACCTGACCGTAAGTATCTGATTTTCAATTAATGTATTTTTTTATTTTAACATTCCTTAGTTGCTGAAGCCAGACATTAGCATGAAATATCAGTTTACAAACATTACTGTCGTGACAAAGCCATTCCTCACCAAAGCTAATTGGCCTTGTTAGCATCTGAATGTGTAGGCCCTAATGTTATACTATTTTAACTGAGTCATGGGCTTTTTTGAGACACTATAGCTCGAACATGTTGTGGCATATTTTAAGGTGGAGACCGGTTTGGCAATAAAATTTAACACTTTTCTCTGTGCCAAGTGTAACGTGTTCACATTATATACGCACTTACTTATTGTGTCCACTAGATGGCGGTGCTGTATACTATGAGTCCTGGACGTGACTCCTGACTACATAACCCATAAGTCTCAACCAATCATCCTCTACTTCCTGTTCCGTGAGATTTTCTGTGTTTTATGACCATGAGCGGCGCTTCGCTCCCTTGCTCCCTGAATTAATAAATATACGTGTCCAGTGGTGTCCAGTAAGAGTCTGTCAATTTCCGCCGCTACGCATCGCCACGTCACAGGTTATGGGCCCAGGGATGCCAGCCTAGAGCAAGAAGGTAACAGAAAACGAACTGTTAGCCAAAAGAAGCTACTAGTTGGACCTGGAGGAAGCCGGTGCCGAGAAACTCCCGCGAAAAGTGAAGACACACGTTGAGGAGCTTCTACAAGCCGCAGCCCAAGGTTTGAAGACAGTGGACTCTGAAAAGAAGGTAAAATGGCCGGAGCAGGAACACTACCCCAGCAGATAATGTTTGATGGAACTGAAGATAAGTATGATCTGTGGGAAACGAGATTCCTCAGCCGTTTACACATTCTGAAGCTAAAAGACACTATTTTGCATGAGCCCACCAGCGAGGCTGGGAGAGCTGCAGACGGAGCGAAAAATGCAGACTGCTATGCACAATTAGTGAATTCACTGGATGATAAGAGCCTGTCGTTGATAAGGCATGAAGCTGCCGAGGATGGGAGGAAAGCTTTAAAAATATTAAGGGAGCATTACTCTGGCAAAAGCAAGCCCAGGATTCTGAACCTGTACACGTCATTGACCACCATACAGATGGAAGGAAATGAAACTGTCACTGATTATGTGATAAGGGCAGAGAATGTTATTTCAGCTCTTCGTGATGCAGGGTAGAACATGAGCAATGGGCTGCTTGTAGCAACTGTATTGAATGGGCTGCCAGACTCATTCAGACCACTGGCTGTACATGTTACGCAGAATGAGGACAGTGCTACATTTCAAGACTTTAAGAGGAGACTGAGAGTCTATGAAGAGTCAGAGAAGATGAGGACATCTGGATCTGCGGACAGTGTGATGAAGACCAGCACCAAACAAAGCAGACAAGGCACCAAGACACACAAGAAGGATGGGGAAGTGGCTCTGGTGTGCTACAAGTATGGAGAAAAAGGACACATCAGAACCAGGTGTACCCAGAAAGTGTGGTGCAGTCACTGCAGGAGTAACACTCATACTGAGTCCCTGTGCAGGAAGAAGGGAAAAGGAGACGGAGCCAGAAAGGTTGCAGAGAAAAAGGGGGAAGACATCGACGACGAGGATCAGTGCTTCACAGTCAAACATGCGAGTAGCGAGAGGTCACCAGCCAAAGTAAAGAAGAAAGGGATCATGGTGGATGCCGGTGCAACATCTCACATCATAAACGACATCGCAAAATTCAAGAACTTTGATAACACATTCCAGCCCAACACCCATTCAATCGAGCTGGTGGATGGAACAAAATGCAGCGGGATGGCGCAACACAGAGGGACGGCGCTGATCTACCTGCTAGACAGCGATGGACGAGAACAAAGAGCCCAGCTACAGGATGCTCTATATATGCCGATGTATCCGCTCGACATCTTCTCAGTTGCAAGAGCAACAAATGGTGGTACAACAGTGACTTTCAAAAAGGGGGACAGTCACATGATCACCAAAAAGGGTACCAGGTTTGATTTCCATGAGAATGGTAATTTGTTTTACTTACCAACTGTTGAAAAGAGTGTTGATAAATGCAGTGTGTGCCACGACATGCAACCTTGGCATGACATTTTAGGGCACTGCAATTACGAAGATGTACAAAAGCTATTGGGTGTGGTAAAAGGGATGGAAAGAAGAGGCAGAACAGTCAGGCCAGCGCAGCTGTGTGAAATATGTGTAAAAGGAAAATTCACACAGACAAGGAATAGAGAGGCTGACAGCAAGGCTACAGAGCCCCTACAGCTGGTTCACACTGATTTAGCCGGTCCCATGAGGACCCCTAGCTTAGAAGGTCACAAATATGCTATGTCTTTCACAGACGACTATTCGGGTGCCATGACAGTGTATTTTCTGAAATCCAAAAGCGATGCAGCACAGGCCACCAAGAGATTCTTGGCAGACTCAGCACCTTTTGGAAAAGTAAAATGTTTCCGTTCAGACAATGGAGCTGAGTATACCAATAAGGAATTCAAAACACTGCTAACCAAGAATAGAATTAAGCATGAAACACCTTCACCTTATTCACCTCACCAAAACGGGAGCGCAGAGAGAGGGTGGAGAACACTGTATGAAATGGGTCGGTCTATGCTGTTAGACAGTAGGTTGCCAGACAAATTGTGGAATCATGCTGTGCAGACAGCCGCCTATGTAAGAAACAGGTGTTACAGTAGACGCACAAAGAAAACACCTTATGAGATGCTCACAGGCAAGAAAGCAAACATGGCCAAACTTCAGAAATTTGGGTCTGTGTGTTTTGCATACACACAAGAGAAAGGCAAATTAGATCCAAGATGTGAGCAGGGCCTATTCATAGGCTACAACAAGAACAGCCCAGCTTACCTTGTGTATTTCCCAGACACAGAGAAGGTCCAAAAATACAGATTGGTGAAGTTCATAAACAAGACAGCTAATGAAAAAGAAACACAGACACATGGTTCATACATTGAATGTCAAGACAGAGAGGTGCACCCTAGGGTTTTTGACAATGAGAACAATGTTGATGATAAAATGGAAAATGAATCAGGTCAAAGTGTTCAAGCTGATGTTTCTGAGGTTGAGTGTGAACAACCAAGCACTGAGGGTGGAACTAGAAAAAACCCACCAAGAGCTAGGAAAAAGTCAGTGCGACTACAGGATTATGACACTGATGATATGTCAGACAGACTGGTAACATGTGTAGACTCTTGCTATAGAGCTGTTTGTGACATACCACAAAATTACCAGGAGGCCATAGGATCAACTAGTTCACGGCAGTGGATAAATGCAATGAATGATGAAATGCAGTCACTAAAAGAGAATGAGACCTTCAAAATTACCCAGTTGCCACCAGGCAAAAAGGCAGTGGGGGGTAGATGGGCCTATACTCTAAAAGGTGATGCTGATGGGTTCAGACAAGTACAAGGCCAGATTTGTTGCCAAAGGCTACAGCCAAAAACAAGGTATTGATTATGAGGAAACATTCTCACCTACTGCTGACATGACAACTGTTCGGGTTGTCATGCAGAAGGCAGCGCAAGAAGATTTAGTGTTACACCAAATGGATGTGAAAACAGCATACTTGCATGCGCCAGTCGATTGTGAGATATATCTAGAGCAGCCTGAAGGTTATGAAGAAGTATTAAAAACTGGAGAGAAACTAGTATGTAGATTACAGAAGTCCCTATACGGTCCAAAACAGGCAGGCAGGAACTGGAATGCTCTGTTACAAGTTTATCTCACTGAAAAAGGTTTTCAACAAAATCCTGCTGATAACTGTCAATACACAAGGGAAAGACAAAATGAGAAAGTGATTCTGATTGTATGGGTTGATGATCTGATAATTGCTGCTAACACTGAAGAGGTTGTGAAAAGTGTCAAAGGAATGCTCACTGAGAGGTTTAAGATGAAAGACCTGGGAAAATTGAATAATTTTCTAGGGATAGATTTTAAACAGTCAGAGGGCCAAGTCACAATGTCACAAGAGAGATATGTGAACAAAATACTCTCTAGATTTGGGATGAAAGATTGTAAGCCCAGAGAGACCCCATGCGAGTCAAAACTTGAATACTCAGAAAATGCTGTAAAACTGGAAGATCCAAGGATGTACCGAGAAGCAGTGGGAAGTTTGATCTATTTGGCTACATGTACTAGACCTGATTTAAGTTTTGTAGTCAGTAAACTTTCCCAGCATTTTGCTGAATGAAGTGAGGAGCATTGGAACACTGTCAAACACGTGTTCAGGTATCTTAAGGGTACAACAACCCACGGGTTATGTTTCAAGAAGGATACCAAAAGTGATCTAGGCCTGATAGTCCACAGTGATGCTGACTGGGCGTCAGAGGTCACAGACAGACGTAGTGCCACTGGGGATTGTGTCAGCTTGAATGAGAGAAGCTCTCTCATTTCATGGAAGAGTAGAAAACAACCTACTGTCGCATTGTCTACCTGTGAGGCAGAATACATGGCTTTAGCCTCAGCCATACAGGAGTGTATGTATTTGCAACAGTTACTCAAGGGTATTGATAAATATCAGTATGCACGAACCAAGGTTTATGATGACAACCAGGGAGCTATTACCTTAGCCAGGAACCCTGTTAACCATTAAAGGTGTAAAAATATTGATATTAAATATCACTTCATACGAGAAGCTGTGAACAGTGGAAAGATCTGTTTGGAGTACTGTCCCACTGACAGCATGATAGCTGATTTGATGACAAAACCAGCCACTAAGCTACAACTCAAAAAGTTTGCTCAGTACCTGTTTGGCACATAAAGTGCTGGGAATGTGTGTGCCAATATGTTTTTGTTTATTTTGCATTGAAGGTCAGGGAGACATTTTTGTTGTTGTATTTTCTACTATGTAAATGTAAATGTACCACAATAAGCTAAGTTCGAGTGGGGGTGTAACGTTTTCACATTATATACGCACTCACTTATGTGTCCACTAGATGGCGGTGCTGTATGCTATGAGTCCTGGACGTGACTCCTGACTACATAACCCATAAGTCTCAACCAATCATCCTCTACTTCCTGTTCCGTGAGATTTTCTGTGTTTTATGACCATGAGCGGCGCTTCGCTCCCTTGCTCCCTGAATTAATAAATATACGTGTCCAGTGGTGTCCAGTAAGAGTCTGTCAATTTCCGCCGCTACGCATCGCCACGTCACACCAAGTTAGCCATAGCACTCGTGGAAAGATGCTTCAGGCTAGCTTTGTATTTGGTTTCAGACCGCGTTAACATTAGTTCTCAAGGCGCTGGACCAACTCGGCCCCACCCATGGGTTACGGCTAACGAAGCCCATGGTCACCTCCACTTTTCTTTCTTTCTTTTTTTTTTTTTAAACCTCCACCTCTCTCTTTTCGGCTGCGTGCCGCGTCGAAAATAGGGGGCGTACAAGCTCAGAACACAACGTTGCACCGTGACCCGCCGCATTTTACCCCCAGTTCGAATCGACTGGTAAAGTTAGTGAGTGTCGGTCTGCTTCAGATTACCGCGGGTGTGGCTGTCTTTTGAGCTGCTCTAAACGTGGTCTCGGTCGAAGCGGTGTGCACACCACGGGGGTTTTGGTTGGAGTTTTTAGCCGCAAACTATCCGAAATGTGGTCCAATGCATGAATTCCTCTAACTACGCAGTCGAAGTGAACGATGTGATGTCGACGCCTCCTCCCGGGACGTCTCCGCTCTTATCTCCTCTGTTTTTAATTTCATATGCTTAAAAGGTATAAATGGAAGGGACTATGTTTAAACGGTATAAATAATACAATAATTTTTAATTGCCACATGTGCTCGTTTGTTTATCGTCGTTGTCTCTCATGTCTCAGGCTGAGCTCTGTCTTAATTTTCCATACAGGTCTCCTACCTGTCTCACTAACTGGAGCCAGTGTGTGTGTGTGTATCTCTGGTAGGCTTATTTTTAAAGTTCACAGTGCCAAAACATAGTGACTAGTATGTTTGGTGATTATGGAAAAAATACCACGAGTTTTTAAGAGTTTTTCATGCATTCAACATATTTTTAAAATCTGCTTTTCAACATGGGAAACAACCGTTGAAGAAGAGGCGAGAGGTAAGTTGTCTTGATTTAGCCTAATAGTAACAAAGCATGCCTGCATTTATTCTAAGTTATAGATGCTATAAATATTGCGAGAATATAGACTATATACTGTGTATCAACTTGCTGTAGCAGGTAACAGTAATTTTTATTGTGCTCACTTTTTTTCTGCTTACATTACAGAATCAGCCTGGAGTCACAGAAATGCACATATGAAGGAGAAAGATAGAGGGAAGAGGAAAAGCAGCAGGCCACACTTGAACCCATGATCACCACCACCACCTTGTTGATCTCTGCCCTCTGAGCTGCCGATGTTTCCCATACACCCACAGTAAGGTAACAGAATGGCAGTGCAAGCTCTGTAAATTTGTCGCATCATCGAAGGGGTTACTTCTTAAACACTATCGACTGAAGCATGGACATTTTGGTCGTAGACATCATCTGCCTTGTATTCATTTGAACTGTCCTTGTTCCTCTAAAATTTGGGGTGGTTTGCGTTCACACTTGTCTAGAGCTCACAAATCACAGGAAACTGAAAATCAACCAGATGTGATAGCTTTCAAATGTAAAATTTGTGACTCATACTTTCCAAATCCTAAAGATTATTTTCAACACATTAACTCTCATCTTAAAAGACTATACAGTAGAGTGTGTGTTTGATGGCTGTGAGTTCAAAACAAACATATATGTTACTTATGCCACTCATAGAAGTCGAAAGCACCAATCTTACTCATGTGATGACTTAAGGACTGATGTCGTTGTAAAACTTCCAATTTCATGTTGTTGACATGTTGTTACTGTAGTGGTAGGCACTGCTATATCTTCTGTTTCACCCTGCCCTATCCGGCTAATCAGCCAATCACTGTTTACACAGAGAGGATAAAAGTAGGATAGGTCCCCCCCTCTGCCTCTCGCTTCCTGCCTCTTCGGCCCGTCCACTTCCGGGTTGTTGCCTCTGCCGCTCACCGCATAGCACAGATCGGCATCTCCGATGCGGTTGTGGCGATGCAATAGGGTCGTTTGCCGCTGCTGACTGGAGCTTAGTGGCTGGTCGCATGGTGTGTGGTGGCAGTCCTCCCCCGCTGCGCCGACCCTCTTCACCCCTCTCCCTCTTTGGTGGGGACGCAAACTGACCGGACTGGACACCGGTGACTTGGCCGCCGCGGTGAAGTAGGAACAACAGAGAGTAATCTCAGCTATTTAGCCACGGCTACCTGCTACGTTGCTGCTACCGCTACTTCGCTGCTACTGCTACTGCTGCTTTGCTGGCTTGGTGTGGGGTCCTGGCGGCCGTTCCTGGCCGACCTTTGTCTTTCTGCTGGCCCTGTTTTCTGCTGCTGCTGCACGGACGCGGTGTGTGTTTGTGTGTGTGTGGCTGCCGCCGGTATTGGACGTTACGAGCCCCGTTGGAACTCTCAGCCACCTGCTCGGACTGTGTGTGTGTATGTGTTTTAATGTAATTTGCCAAGGTGTGGTGTAATTTTGTTTATTCTTCAAATTAACTTATTTTGGTAATTTCTTATTAGTTCAGTTGTTTGTGTTTTTTTTTGAACGATTGGTTTATTTTGGGAGTTTATTGGAATTATCTACTTTTCTTTTGGGAGGAAACTTGCTGTATAAATGGTTTAATTGATTGAGATTAACTGTTGAGTTTATCTCTGGCCAGAGACTCTTTAATTTTCTTTTTCGTTAGTTGGTTGACTTCTGATTAATTCAGTTTATTATTATTTAGTTTATTAATTGATCATTCGTTAGCCTGTTTATGTTTTGGGATATTGGTTGTTTCTTTGATGGTGAACCCTGTTAACTGTGCTTTTATTTTTCCCTAAAGCTTGAGGCCGGTGGCGGTGGTGGTGGTTCCTCCTGGGTGGTGGTGGTCCCTTGTGTGCGTGTGATTCCCATTCAAGATTATTTCGTGTGCACCTCACGTTTTGCTGTGTGTGTTCCCCTCTTTCTTTTTGGACGTCACTTTCCTTTGTTGACCCCTCCTCCAGCCGGTAGGCCTCAGCTCACAACCCCTTTTTCAGTTGGGCTCCCTTCATATTTACCTTCTTATTGTCCCAGACCTTGTGCTTATTTTAACAATAAAGTGTTGTATATCATTTTCGAACTCCGTCTCCTAACCTCCCTGATTTGAACGAACCTGTGTTCTATTATAATAGTTGATAATTGACCTTTCCTATGGGTCATGGCGTCGTCGGCAAGATAAAAGAAAAGATCTGTTGAGATAATTTAGTAAATCATCCCTCGTGCCGCCACATTACGGTAAATGTTAGTTGGTGATGACTAAGATGGGGGAAAAAAACAGAGATGAACCCCTCTGTTGTTTTGATACAGCGCTAGTTCTTATGAAGAATTTGAGCAAGAGTTGACCATTGTATTGTCACATCTAAACATGAAGCCACATACACTAGAGATGATGTTTGCCCATATGTTACAGATTGTTGTACTGTAGCTACTGTCCATTCATGTGTTTAGTGTAGATTAGATCTTTAATATATATCTTTTTTTCATGCTCATTTGGCAAGAAGCATTTGTTTGCTCCTTTCCAGCAGCTTCACGTGCTGCTATGGGTTACATCCACATAATTTGAGTGGTAAGACAGACGGACATATTGTTATGGTAAACGTTGGTTGGTTATGACTGAGATGGGGAAAAACACAGTTGAACCCCTCTGTTGTTTTGATAAAACTCTAGTTCTTGTGAAAATTTTGAAGAATTTGGGGGAGGAAAATCCTTGTTAAAATGCACTTTTGGTTATTACTTGCAATATAAATAATGTTGCTGCTAGTATGTGCAGATGAAAATGTTTAAAATAAAGTTTTTCCTATTTTGTGAGCGCTTGGTCATATTCATTTATAGTAGCTGAATATCCTAAAATAAAAATTTAAATAAAAAAAAATCAGTCAGCACAACACTTTTTTTTAGTAAGTCATTAGCAAATTTGCAATTATCTCCTATAAATGTTTTCAATTATATTGGCTGAATTTCTTGAGTGTTTTCCACATAGGATTTCTATATGGTTAACACATCATTTCAGTTCCATTTACTCAATTTATGTGGTATTTGAGCCAAGTCAATTCATTCAGATGTACTTGAAAATATTACTTACATTTACTCATGATTCATGTTTTGTTTTAACTGATGTGACAGCTTTCAAATCTACTCAATATCTTTGAGTGTAAAAAAGTTGCACTAATTATATTAAGTAATATGCAGTATTGCTTTGTTGAGTGCACCTTTTGTCAAATGCGCTGAGAATGATGCCGGGCTGTGCCCGGGGGGCGTTTTGTCAGCCGAAATAAGTGGAATGGTCAATCCCTGGCTGTTCTGTGGCCAAACTGGACAGCTGGCACGCTGCGCTGGGCTTGTGTCACTTTTCAGCTCCTCTCGGTGAGAGACGCACACTGTAAGAAATGACCGTGAAATTTACATAAAAACTATGTAAAATCCCTACAGAAAAGTAATGTAAACTCAAAACCATGTATTTTTTGTTTAAATCACAATTAAATTTTGTAAACCATTAAACAGAATGTTTTTGTTATATTTACAACAACAACATGTGATTTTAATCAAATATATTTGTGAAAACTACAAATATTGGTAACAAAAACTGGGAAATACTGTAATACTCATAACAAAAGAATTTTGTTAATTTGACATGCAAATATTGTAAAAACTATAGTTTTAGTCAGTTGTTTTGAAAAATACAATAAATATATGTTAAGTCACTTTACAAGTTTATGCTGTACTTTTAACCTCTTCCACTCCCACCCTATTTTGAAGCAAAAACGCTTAAAATTCCATCCTCAAATTATAATGGCTGTAGTTTTGGAACCAATTTGTCTACATGCATGAATGAAGGCTTGCCAAAAGGACACTATAGAGTTTCTTGTGAAAGGGTCAAAAACACTTCAGGTATTACTGGAACAGAGCAGTGGGCCAGTAAGTGAAAGATATATATATATATAATTTTTATGTAATACTTAGCCCACCTGTTTATATCATACACTGTATAAAAATTGATAAAATAATATTAATAATTTGAGCACTGTGTCAATATTACAGGCTAAACAACCAACAACACTGGCTCCTAACCGCAGACTTGTAGGTCAGCCTAATTTTGAATATCAGTGCGTTGCTGCAGCTCGTCTCTGATTGGATAATAATAATGCGGGAGAAGCGGCTGACGTCATTAACGACCGAGCCAGAGTGGCGCTTGCAGGAGACTACACAGGAGCAGAGCAGACGTCTTCGAGCCTCTTTGTCATTTAAAAAATTTTCAAGACAAATCTACGATTTAACCCAGTTTTTGTGGAGGGACTCCTGTTCAGAGGGAGAAGCAGAGCTCCTCGTTCACGGCTGCAGCTGACGTCATTAACGAGGAGGGGCGCTGCCGCTTGCTGGAGGGAACACAGGAGCAGAGCAGAAATCTTCGGAATATTTTTTTGTTTTGTTTTTAGGACAAGTCGACGAGTTCAACAGAAGTTTTGTGGAGGGTCTGTTGCTGTTCAATCGGAAAATTGAAAGTTTGCACGGTAAGCTTCACATTTAACGTTAGCCTACTTTTTTCAAGGCCAGACAGAAATGTGTACTGAAAGCACAAGGTATAATTTAAGCTAGCACCAGTTGAAATTACCTTAGCTGCCAGCTATCAGTGCTTAACTTAGTTCAGCTGAAAAGCAGACAAACGCTTGAAATCCAAAAAATGGTCACCTGCGTCTTTTGTAAAAAGAAATTGGATACTCTAAGAGGCTATGTACTGCATTGCAGAGTACATAGGAATGTGCCCCGTTGTCTTTTCAAATGTGTTGGCGCCAACTGTAGTAAAACTTTTAACACTTACTCAGCTTTCAAGGGCCATTTTTATCGTGTGCACAATGCACCTGCACCTCAAGCTGCTATAGCTGTTGCTACAGATTTAAAATGTGCTGTTTCATTATGTGCCCGCCATTTTCATACGGTGAAAGAGCTGGTGTCTCACTTAAATGATCATATTGGAGAGGGCAGGTCAGTGTTATGTCCAGTTAGTGGTTGTAAGCATGTGTTTACAAAAAAGTCGTCATTTACTTCTCACATGTGTAGGAAGTATAAAGCATGCTCCCCTGATAGTATTGATGACATGTACAGGGATAGTCGTCCTCAGCCCCCAGATGTCATTCCAAGTACAGATGACACAGAAAACACACATGAAGCTATGCCAACAGCTGGTGCAGCCAGTGATATGCCAGAGAATGATAGTCAGTCTTATCTTAGAAACATGTGCCTCTTTTACCTTAAACTGCAAGGACAGCTGCTTATTCCTGCCTCTACTATACAGACTATTGTTGAGGAAATGCAAAATGTGCACGAGTTAGGTCAAGCCTACACACTAACTAAACTAAGTTCTTCATTAAAAAATGATATGAACCTATCAGATGAAGCAATTGGTAAAATCTGTGACTGCATTAAAGAGTCCGATTTGTTCTCTGTCTGTCATCAGGGACAATTAAGAACAACATACTCAAGAAAGCAGACATTCACAAAAATGTTTAAGTACACAGAACCCCAAAAAGTGGCATTGGGAATGGATGAAAACATGACAGAAAAATATGCTTATTACATACCAGTGGCAGAAACTTTGAAGAGCGTTTTACAGTCACATTTAGGGAGGAATACACAACAGTCACAACAGCTTGGAGATCCGGATGTAGAGGTTTTTACGGATTTATATGATGGACAAAATTCACCAGTTCTTTAATGAAAACCCTGAAAGCCTCAAGCTCATTTTGTACCAAGACTCATTTGAAATTGTGAATCCTCTGGGTTCTGCTCAAAGGATGCACAAAGTTCTAGCAGTCTATCTTTCATTAGCGAATTTACCTGTTCATTTGCGTTCAAACACTGACAATATGTTTTTAGTCTTGTTGTGTATTGAGAATGACTTTAAGCGTTTTGGAACAGCCAAAGTTTTCTCAGAGTTGTTGGCAGATTTGAAATCCTTGGAGACAGATTGAATAAATGTAGATTGTGAAACAGTAAAAGGGGGTCTTTACTGCATTGCGGGGGATAACCTGGGTTCCCATTGCATAGGTGGGTTTACTGAGAATTTCAGCCGCTCTCAATATTTTTGCAGGTACTGTGACATCACAAGAAGTGAGTTTGAGGCTGATCCGAATGCCTGCAGTCCTCCACGCACCCCAGAGACGTATGACGCGGCTGTTGCTGATCTCCAGGCTGAAAACCTTGACGGCGTCAGAGGGATAAAGGTAAACTCTATCTTTAATACCCTTGAGTCTTTTCACGTTTCCCACTCTGGTCTCCCGCCTTGTTTA
The DNA here is from genome assembly GCA_019059645.1 of Caranx melampygus. Taxonomy (NCBI): domain Eukaryota; kingdom Metazoa; phylum Chordata; class Actinopteri; order Carangiformes; family Carangidae; genus Caranx; species Caranx melampygus. The sequence continues at coordinate 67,736 of JAFELL010001234.1, read as the reverse complement.
GGTCATGACGTCTTAGAAGGAGTCTTGTCATATGATCTAGCATTGTACCTGAAGAACATTATAAAAAAGAAAAAATGGTTCACATACTCACTCTTAAACAGGCGCATCAAACAGTTTAAGTACAAAGGATCTGAAGCACTCACAAAGCCATGTGTTGTCCACCCTGACGGGGTGAAGTTATCAGGGCAAGCCGTTCAAAACTGGAACCTTTTGAGATTGTTACCAGTTTTGATTGGTGACAAAGTGCAAAACCATGAGGATGAAGTATGGCAGTTAGCTCTCCAGCTGAAAGACATCGTAGATCTTATTTGTGCTCAGAACATTTCCTTGTCCCAGATAGCATATCTTGACATTTTGATCCAAGAATATTTGGAGTTGAGAAAGATGTTGTTTTCTGAAATTCAACTAAAACCCAAACACCACTATTTGCGCCATTATGCAGCACTGTTCTTGAAATTTGGTCCATTGATTAGACTATGGACGCTTAGGTTTGAGAGCAAGCACAGTTATTTTAAAAGATGTGCCAGACACTTGAAAAACTTCAAAAACATTTGTCAAACTTTGTCAGAGCGTCATCAGATGTATCAAGCATATCTTTTAGCTGGGCAAGAATGCAGTAAACTACTGCAAGTGAAGGACAGCTGTGCATTTTATCCTAACCTCTATAGTGACACTATTAAACATGCAGTCAGGGAGTTAGGCTTCTCAGAAAGCAATACCACAGTTACCACAGACATTCAGTACAAGGGCACTGCATATAAAAAAGGACAGTTTCTTGTGTACAGAAATGATGAGTATGTGGAGTTTGGTGAACTTCTCCTCATCTTGATTCAAAATGACACATCTGTGTATGTTTTGATGGATATCCACAAAGGCATCTTCCTCTCAGAGTACCATCTGTATTCTGTGACAAAGGGCAGTCTTGGGTTACAGTGTATCAGCATTAATGACCTTCCTGATTTCTATCCTTTGGTATCATACATTCTTGATGGATACCAAGTCATTCCACTAAAACACAGTATTCTGGCAAAATAAAGTCCAGCTAAAGCTCACTTACTCCTCACTACATTAATATAAGTGTTAACTGATGCATGTTCCTGCTCTGTTAAGTGTACATACTGTATATTTCTTGTGTTCTGTCTGAAGGTGGCATTTCTTCCTCAGTGCAAATGTGAGTGACTCAGAGCGAACCTTCCTAGATGTCGCCATCATGGAAGCCCTGCCAGAACTTCAACCAGTAAACAAAACATCCTGGAAGAGCACTTGCAGTCGATTGGAGTCGAGACGTATGATGATCTACGCTTCGTAATGGAGGATGATTTGATGACAGTATTAAGACCTGTACAAGCCAGAAAGCTTCTTTCTGTTTGGAAATGTAAATGTAAGTAAAAACAATGCACAACTATTCAAAATCAAAAGCAGATGTGGACTTTGTGTAATATTGTGCCGTGTGTTTCGTTTTAAGACCAAACTCCAGAGAACAGTTCACTATCATCTGTGGAAGCCTCACCTACCCAGTCGCTGTCATTACTCTCTGTTTCACCTCGAAGTTCATCATCAACCTCCTCCAGCAGCCCAAGCCCACTTGACATACAGTGGGAAGACAACTTTGAAATTCCATGGAGTAAATTTCCTGAGGAAGTGATGCACTCTTTGGAGAGAGGAAAAAGGCCAGGCCCAAAACTGAGGAGGCAAATGGTTCGGATTGTTGTGACTGAGATGATGAAAAAATGCCCTCATGTAGGTAAAAAGCATTCAATTGACGTTGCAAAAAAATTGTGACAAAATACCCCAGATCTCTGCAAGATGTAATAGAGGGCGATATTGTTGGAACAGGCTACCATAGCCTTGTCAAACAGTTGCAATACAGAATTGAAAATGTGAGGCGCACCTCAACACACAAAATAAGAAAAAGAAAACATCAGAGTGACTCAGACCACACAGATGAGATCCCATCAGAGGAGAGAGCAGCGATGCAGGACACTTATGGATGTATTCAGTGGACTGTCAAATTTCTGCCCCTTGAAGAAACTCAAGAGAGCCAGCAGAAAAAGATGGAAAAACTCAAGGTGATGTTCCAACACGCTGATGCCAATCCAGAGGAGGTAAAATGTCTAATGAAGTCCACTTTTTACACACAGCGTCAACATGTCAACCAGGGGAAAAGTATCAAATGTCTTAGAGAGGAGTGGCCGTTTTGGTTTGATGAACTTGGCATGTCAGTCCACTTCAAGGAACTCACTGGGATTGACCTCAAAGAGACATTCACACGAAATTTGGATTTGAAGGGAAAAAGGCTTCTCGACTACATGACCACAGTTTGTGTCAACAAGAGCAAAAAGTTCCTTCAGAACTATGCAAGGCTTCAGAGGATGCGGGGAACGCAGAGTGGCTGCTCACATGATGTGATAGAGATGCTCCTGCTTCTGCTCAGCTACTTCGATGAGAAGGAGGAGTCCATGTTCTTCCATGTCGAACATGTTTGGCAGAAGAGGTCCAACTGGAGCAAGTGCCTCTGACACCCACTGTGATTGTCTGTGGTAAGTCTGTTTCATATCTCTCTTTTTTAATTGCACTGTTAGAATTTGCCATGTGAGTGCATCGTTTATTAATATAACCTGTAATTTGTTAATAGGACAGTCCTGCTTTTCCTCTATGAGGTATATGCTGAGTCTGGATCGGAACCTTACCAACACAAACATCTCCTCCTTCATTTCTGCATTGTGCCTCATGTTCGGGAGCTACTACTGTTTCAACATCCATTATCCTTCTGAGCTGGCTTCAACTCTGGAGTTTCTTCAAAGGTGAGTGAACATGGCTTACTCATTTCTCGGACTGTGGGACCTAGAGTCCAGTTCCGAGGTCCCGGTCATTACCCTTTGGTGCATGTCCGTTCAAATATCGTTCCCTCAAGAATGAAGACGTTGTAGTTATGAAACTTAAATATGTAAATACATGAAACTGAAATATGCCATACATTCATTACTAAAAGTTATTCAATTAAAATCCAAAGTCAGGAAAGTTTTTCTACGACTGGTTGTTTTTATCTGCCACTATTACTGAGTACCACCCACCTCAGCTTTTCACATTAACTTTCATGGCATTGTGCGGTTCACATGAACATACACACAGAACAAGCATATTTTAGCTCTCAAACTATCTAAAGTACAAACTAAACTAAGTATTGACAGAAGGCGTACCAACAGTGAGACAAGCAGTCTTCCCAGAGCAAAAGACTTTGGTTTTGTGCAAGGAATTACAAGAAGAAAATGCTTAATGTGCTTTAATGTGCTTTTATTCTACAGGTGTTTATTCTCAATAAACCCAGAAAAAGGAACCAAAGTAGAGAATAAAAACTCCAAGCGTCGCCTCAACGTGAACCCACGAGTCCTCACCCTGATACAGGAACTCTCCGATCACGAGTGGCGTTAAGCCTAAGGATGGACTCTTTCTGTGGACTCTGGCTGCTTGTTTGAGAAGAGGTAGTGTTCTTGCTTTGTTAAATCCACAATGTGTATTGTGGTAATTAAAGCACAATATGTGAAGTCATCAAAGTCTTAATGGCGCATTATGGAGCTTTTTCTGGTAGAGGGTCCACCACCCGCTTGCTTCATGAGGAACTGTTTTTATTGCAAAAAAAAAAAAAAAACCTTAACAAATGTGCATTCTTACTGTGAGGGGACTCACCGTTCCACAGATCTGACCTGTAACTTGGCCTGTTGGCATCACCTGATTGAGATATGCCAAAATGTGCATAATTTGCACTGTTATTCAGCACTGTTATTGAAATTTGGTCCATTGATTTGATTATGGACACTTAGGTTTTGACAGTTGTTCAGACATTTGTCCAGATTTAAAGAGGCTAATCTTGAGGAGAATTTAATTTTGGATTCATTCATAGTTAAGTGAACCATTACAGGTAACTTATTTGCATGTTATACTGTATATGTTGGGGAAAAAAATGCATCTACCGGTAATTGTTTTATGTCATATACTGTAGAGCATTCCAGACAGGGAATGTGGATGGTTGTTGTACGCCTTGCACTTGAACCAATGTCCAGATTTAAAGAGGCTAATCTTCTGGAGTATTTCAACCTGGATTCATTCATAGTTAAAAGAACCATTGCATGTTGCTTCTTTGCATGTTGTATGCATTGGGAAAAAATCATTTACAACTATTGATGATGGCTGGTCAATAAATGTCCCAAAAGTGATATTTTCTTCTCTTGTCTTTTCTCATGATGTATTTTTCTGCATAGGTGTAGTAGAAATAATTTTGCAGGTTTATCAGTAAATTTTACATAGCAACTTGATTATTAAAACATAAAAATACAGCATATTATCAATAGATTTTATGTATAATATACAGAACAATTCCATTTAAAATACAAAGTTTTACTGTCGTTATACCAGTTTAAATGTGTTTTTTGTTTGATATTTCCCTGTTAATTTAATCATTTATCGATGCACAATATACAGTTATTACATGTAAAAAATACAGGAAATGGTCTGTTTATATACAGCACTGTTATGTGAAATGAACACTTTTTTTGTGTGGACTTAACAGGTGTTGTATGTTATTCAGACGTAATTTTATTTACTGTAAATCAATTTACATATTTCGTTAGTAAAGTTATCTCACGACCCTCTTCTCCGGCAACTGGTAACAACAAATTGACCCCCTCCGGTATTGCAGCGAAAAAAGTCTCTGACCTAACCATTAAAGAAACCCTAGCCATAGAGACAGGTTTTACACAAGAAAATTACTGGTTAAATTGGGTAGAAAACGCGGCCAAAGTAACAAGCAAAGAAGACTGTATAGTGTGTTCTGCCTCCAGACCAGCCCTTTTAACTGTACCATCACTGTTCTCTTACAATGAAACCTACCGCATGATGCATCTGCATATGACTGAAAATCCTGAGGAAGCGTGTAGATACTTGGAGACCCCCTACCCATTATCCTCACCCAAAGCATTGCCCCCAGTTTTCACATCGGTTAAAAATGAAAATATGTGTATAACTAGAATTGATACTTCTGGATCCAGCATAGGTGACATTCCAGACGACTGGTGTACAAACACTATCGACGTTACTACTTAGACAAATGTAACAAAACTCACCTATGCTCGATCGGATGTTTACTGGTATTGTGGTGGAAAACGATTGAGAAATACACTGCCTAATAACTGGTCTGGAACATGCACTATGGTCTCATTAATCACGCCAATAAAGGTAATTAAGGCATCGGCATCAGAAGTAGCCTCGTGGCGTTCAGCATGGTATCATAACTCACGAACATCTTCTCACTCAGATAAACGTAAGAGGGCTGCATTTGATTTATACCAACATTCACCAACTTACATAGATGCAATTGGGGTTCCCAGAGGTGTACCTGATGAATACAAGTTAGTGAACCAAGTTGCAGCCGGATTTGAATCATCCCTGTTTTGGTGGGTAACTATCAACAAGAATGTGGATAGAATTAATTATGTCCACTTTAATATCCAGAGACTTAATAACATGACTAGAGATGCCATAGTCGGCCTCCATAGACAATTATCTGCTACCACACTGATGACTTATCAAAATAGACTGGCTGTAGATTTTTTGCTTGCTGAGAGAGGTGGTGTATGCTCTATGTTTGGCCAAGACTGTTGCGTGTTCATTCCTAATAATACTGCTCCAGATGGCTCCATAACCCGAGCCCTCTCCGGCCTTAAGACCCTGTCGGAAGAGTTAGCTGAAAACTCAGGGATAGACAATCCATTACCTGATTGGTTAGACAATGTCTTTGGTAAGTGGAAGACACTGATCACCTCTGTACTTCTCTCCTTAGTGGCAGCAGTGACGATGTTAACCCTATGTGGTTGTTGCTGCATACCATGCATCAGGCACCTCTGTCTAAACTGTATTACTACGGCCATCAATGATAAGTTTGCTGCATCACCTTCTTATCAGCTAGTCCAGCATACTGGAGAGACCATTCCCCGGGTCTCCCTCTCTGAGCCCGGAGAGGATGAGACTGAAGTGGATCCCAAAACGGAGGATGAAGGAAACCCTTGTTTGTACACCTGAATCAGTACATACACACAACTGCTAAGGTCTAATACATTTCTACATATAGTTCTTGCATTCACGTAGAGGCGTGATACTTATAGTATTCTGTTCTTAGTTATTAAATGGTTATTGAACGTAAAGTTATTTGATAGTTTATGAATGAATATTTAATCAATGTTTTAAGAGAATGTTTTATTGTCCAATCAAATGAATGTTTAGAGATTTCCACATGCTTGTGCAAAGAAGAATTGCTTGCTGCTGACAAATGCAATGAAGAACAGCTTACACATAGTCGCTCACATATAGGATGCCACATGCAGTGAATAAACTGCTTTTGATCAATGATCAGTGATTTAGAGATTCTGTTTATTATGGATTATTAGTTAAAATTTTGAGACCTCATGTCTGATTGTGTTGCATCCTACGGTGTTGTGGTCACCTGCAGTTTGGGGGCCTGCTAGGATGGTCACCACTGGAAGATGTGATACAATACGGAGATAGAGGACCTACCTCATTTGATTGACATGATAAAATCATGTCAAAAGGGGGATTGTTATGAATAAGTTATAATTTGATGCTATATTTAAGCTATGATTTGATACTATATGCATTATTTAGTAATGTTTCAATTGACTGTGATTTGACATCATGTATGCACTGTTCTGTTACAAATAGATGATCTGACACTGTGTGCTCTGTCCTGTGCTTGAACCCTACGACACCAGATAGTGGTGACTCTCACCTGATAAGCAAGTACAAGACGTAACTGTAGTGTCTTCTCTCTCTGTCAGCTAGGTCTGTTTTCTGTATTCTGCACACACATCATAAACCAAGAGTGGACAGCATCATCTGACTCATCACACTCTATCATAAAGTCCAACCTCTGCATCGGGCAGGACCAGCCCAAGAAGATACTGTGAATTATAAATATGAATTGTTTTCTCAAAGCTGTGTTCGTTTTGGCTGAGATCTTGACTGAGCTCCGTCACTACGCACCCAGTGCTGCACTGCAAAAACTGTTGCCTAGATCTAACTCAAAAAAAATAAGGCAACATTTTCCAACCACTTTTTGTAAGTTTAGTGAACTAATTGGTATTTTGAGTAAGGAGAACTTAATAATATGCATTTCGATATAGGCAAAAAGATTAAGTTGCATTTGCAGAAAAAGCCAAGAAATTGAGTAAAATCAATGTAAAAAACATCAGCATATTAAACACACTAAGACTTAATTAAAATAAGTAATATTTAAACGAAAAAATAATTTATTTATGCTATTTTATTAATTTTGACCAATTCACCCTTTCTTTGTTTTGAAAATGGAAACTGCTTAAATAATTAGCATAATAATAATAAAACAAAGACATATCAAATTCCAACATTTATTAAATCATTACCATATCCAAAGGGTGGTAATGAGCTGGACAGTATGAACAGTCAAGAACATCCATATTTAGTGCATAGAAGAATGCATGACCTCAACTTTTTAAAGTGCTGCATAGCACACCTTCACAGTACAGTTTTTTTTTAAACCATATACATAATATTAAAACATTTTCACAAGCCACATCCAAACCGTGGCAATAAGCTGGACAGTATCAACAGTCAAGAACATCAGCATTTAGTGTGCAAAAGAATGCATGACCTCAGCTTCTCAAGTTTTGCTTAGTAGAACATTCAGAGTACAGTTTCTTACTAAAACAATTCACAAGCAGAACACCTTCACAGACGTGTCTTTTAGTGTGTATATTTTGAAACATTTTAACTCAAACAACTCACTGATCCCCCTTTCTGACCAGCTGGAGCTTCACAGTGGGGCAATTTAGTGTGTATAAAACATAAAAGACTTAAAAACAATTTACACACCAGCAAGGATGACCTGCAGCTTCATATAAAACCTGAGCAGGACAAATCATTACAATAGTCTGAAGAATTCCACTCTTGAACAGACCCAAGAAAACAACTGTTCATAAGTGCAAGCTGACAGTCATGTCTGACTGCCTAGGCTAGAAGCTTGTTTTTGCGAGTCATGAACTTGGGGGCTGGTTTTGGGCGCAGTATGTCGAGTCCCACAAAAAGTCTTTGAAACACCTCAAATGTCTTGGAAAGTTTGGATGGATACTCAAGATTAAGAGCATACATCAACCCAAGGAGTAGGCAGCATGCTTTGGCCAGGTTTCCGAGATGAGTAAGGACTGGTATTCCTTCAATGATGATTCCTACTGCAGTTGGCTCACGACAGACGTAGATGCTCATATTCTTCATTTTCAGGAACAGTGGCCTCGGCAGTTCCCTTTGAGATACAAACACAGTAATTAAGAAAAACGTTTTATATTTAATATAAGTTGTGTGATTTAATTCGGGTACTGATTACTTTCATGAAGACCATTTTGAAAACTTTTGAATTCTAATTTGAGATCTTGCACATTAGACTTAAGAGAATAGATGCATTTCCAGCCACATGCTTTTTACTGGCATTTTCAATTTGCATGTAAAAAAAACTCAATAGAATCACCATAGATAAATAAATAAATAAAAATAATAATAAAAGAACAGTAACACTAAAATGTTTTAATGCTTGCTTAAGGGAGTTTTTTTTGTTTGCATTGTTTTTTTTGAGCAAACAAACACAAGACAGAAAGGCATCACTCTGTGGTGATGTGCTAAGTGGCTATCCTGGGGCTCCTGCCAACTAGCTGCATGCTCCACCTCCACCTGACAACGGCTGGTTCAGTCAGCTCACATAAAAGTCAACCCAATTCAAGCTTGTACATCAGAGTGATCCAAACCTGCTTTTAAACAATACTTACACAGTAGTCAGAGATTAGCTCCTGTCCACTCTCTCCCATGTACTCTATGAGGCATCTCAGAGTCACATCTCTCTTTTTCACTGCAGAGGCACTTGGGTCCTAGAGTTAAGAGAATAATAATAAATAAATGAATGACTTTTGTTGGCAATTTAACCTGTGGTACCATTATTCCTGTAGGTCAGTATTACAGTCAGTTTTAACCTTTTAAACCACTTTTACCCCACCTGTATCAGTCCCATCAGCAAGTTCTTGATGCGCTGGCCAGTCACTCCTCCTTTTGCACTGAAGAGCTTGAGGAGCTTTGGAGTGTACCTGTCCAGCTGGGACATAAATGTTGATTCCAGTGGAACAGCAGTGCACCGTCGGAACTCTTCATTAATCTGCAAGACAGCAAATGTTTGACTGTTACTTAAGATACTAAGGGCTTTAGTATATGTTTTCAGGCAAAAAGTGAGTCTAGTATTTCATGCCCAAGTCACACTGGAAACTTGGTCAGGAAAAATAGAATGATAAATCATTTACCTGGAATGGTTCGAAGAGGGCAGGCCATCTTTCCTTAAATTCTGCCACCTCAGGAGACTTGGCAACCACTTCCTGTCTTCTCCAACTGTATGTTCTGGCCATCATATCATTTATACTCCTGACACAGTCCTTTTTCTGACGGGCTGCAATTAGGTCAAGTCTCAGATTCTCAAGGGTGTCATCTGTTTCACCATGTGGGTGTGAGGGCAAGTAATTCACCTCTGCCCTCTTTGGTTTCTTGACATTTTTAGCAGCTCTTCGCTCATCCTCTGACTTGTGACTCAGTGAGTTTACCAGGGGTTCAGGGAATCCCAGTGCTTTCCGTTCTGTCCGATAGTTGCTGCATGTGGGCGGGTCGTGACGTTTACGTCTGATATAAACGTTTAAACTGAGTTTTGTAAAATCAATTTATGATGAAGTCCAATAGAATTAATTTTATCACAATTTTATCACATAAAACATTAAGTTACGGAAATATTCACACTTTTTACTTATGGATAACTCAAAAACATAAAAAATAAAAATAAATTGATTCATTAGAGTAAATATACTTTTTAAATTAAAGCTATATGGACAATACCACTGAAAGACTTCTTACAGTGTGGGCTTGTGTCATTTTTCCACTCCTCTCGCTGAGAGAAATGCGCCATTTGTCAAATGTGCTGAGAATGAAGCGGGGCTGTGCACAGGGGCCGCCTTGTCAGCTGAAATAAGTGGCATGACCACTCCCTGGCTCCTCCTGTGCCCAAAGTGCCCTCTTTGTGCATTGGGCTTGGCTGCTGTCACTTTTGCGCTACGCTGGCTGAGAGACCCGCGGCTTTTTTTTCCACTGCGGAGGGAATGATGCTGCGAAGTGCAGGAAGGCCGGGATCCCAGCTGAAATGTGTTTGGGGTTCAATCCCTGGCTGTTCTGTGGCCAAACCAGGCAGCTGGCAGGCTGCACTGGGCTTGTGTCATTTTTCCGCTCCTCTCGCTGAGAGAAATGCGCCATTTGTCAAATGTGCTGAGAATGAAGCGAGGCTGTGCACAGGGGCCGCATTGTCAGCTGAAATAAGTGGAATGGCCAATTCCTGGCTCGTCCTGTGTCTAAATCTCCCTATATGTTCAAGGGGCTTGGCTGCTGTCACTTTTGCGCTCCGCTGGCTGACAGACCCGCTGCTTTTGTCCACTGCGGAGGGAATGATGCTGCGCAGTGCAGGTGTCACAAAGGCGAAGGAGGAGACTCTTTTTTGTGTGTTAATTCACTGGTGTGTTTTGTAGTTTTTGTTGTGTGAATTCATTCTATGAGTTTCTCTTCACTGCCCAGAAGGACCTCCCCCTGCCACACCTGAAACGACTTGATAATTACTGTGCCACGCAGTGAATGAGCCACAAGCTGAAAAGGATTCAGTGCAGAACTGTGTGCGAGCGGGCTGGCTGGCGGAGTGGAGACGCTGATCGGCGGCAGAGTGGACTTGTCGATTTCACGGAAACAGGATTGTGGAAGAGAGACAAGAAACAACGGTTTGTTGGAATCTAATGAACATTTATAAGCTGCTTCTCAAGGAGTAGGGACAATACACCGCCTCGCTGTACGTCGGACCAGAGCCACGCCGCCTCCTCCATTATTCGTCCATCTCACCTGCCCCCCCCCCACCTTTTTCCCCCATCTCCGTCCACTGCCGAGTCCAACCGAATCAAGGTGAAGCAAAATCTGAAGACTCTTTTTTAAAAAAGACTGTGTATCCTTTAATCCCCCTTGCCACTAGCGTCCGCTATTGATCAATCTCTTTGTTGTATAAAAATAAACTTGCTTGCTTTGGAATTACCTGTCTCTGTCTGTTCATCTGTGTGCCAGAGAAAAAGAAACAAACCTGTGACACTTTTTGGCGTTGTCGACAGGATCTCTGGTATATAGGTGTGCAGTCATGAGCAATGAAAATCCAGCAGCAGCAGAACTTGGACCAGCTGCTTTCAATTCAATGTGGCCCTGGTTCATGGGGGTACCCTGGGCTCCCAAATTTAATGGTAAGATCAGTGGACTCGAATATGGGGACTGGGCCAGTCAGATGAAAGCCCTTCTTAGGGCTCAGAGTCTCACAGAACAACAGAAGATTGATTTTATTTTCAGTGCTATAGAAGGGGATGCTAAAAGGGAGATTCAGCTGCTCAGTGAAGACGCTAGAGACACAGTTGATAAAATATTCGAATTTTTAAACAGATTGTATGGGAGGGTTCCATCTACTGCTGACCTACGGACAAAATTTTTTAATATTAGGCAGGGCAGTGGGGAAACACTGAGTGATTTTAGTCTGTGTATCCGAGAGGCCTTCCAGCAGTGGAGAGCAGCAGAACCAAATGGATCTGCCAACCAGGAGGCCACTTTGAGAGACCAAATCCTTGTCAGCCTACAGGCCGGACCAATAAAAAAGGAACTCCAAAGGCAAGTACGTAGAAATCCTGTCATGACTTGTTCTGAGTTGCTTCAGGAAGCAAAAGAATTGGAGAAGGAAGGTTGGGGTGATGATTATGAGGGACAGTCTCGTCAAGTCACCACCATGCCACCTGTTGACGACTTTACCAAATGGAAAGACGAAACTAAAGCAGAACTGGTAAGGTTGGTCACAGAACTGGGAAATTCCCTAAGGGAAGAACTGAAGGACAGCAGACAGACCCCAGTTCAGACAGAAGGAGCCCTTAGACAGGCCCGCCTTCGACACCCACTTACACGTCCCCGTTGGGATGAACAAGGACGTCCAATTTGCTTACATTGTGGACAGCCTGGACATTTCCGTCGAGACTGCTCTCAGCGCCAGCAGGTCCAGGCACCTTTAAACTCCAAAGCCCGGCCACTGTAGGGCGAGTGGACGGAGAACAACAAAATGGAGCACCATCTAAGCCCTCTTTCGTTGGAGAGTGTCCAACAGTGGAAGTCACAGCTGGAGGAAAGACTATCCCTTGCCTCCTGCACTGTAAAAAAGGATTTGAGGTTTTAGTTACCTCCACTCATTTTCTTAAGTCAGTTCAACTAAGATGTTGGGTGTATTTAAAATATGAAGTTTTACTGTGGCTAACTAATCAGTTCAATCAGAGTAGTTCAGGCAAAATAGATTTCTCAGTTGACTTAACTATGTACCTGTAGCCCTTGCAAAAATGCATAGGCAACCCCACAGAATCAACAGGGGCTATCCACAACCGACAACGCCATGTGCCACAAGAAACTTCCTTTTTGGATCAGGAGCTCCCAAGGTAAGAACAAACTTTAACTGTGCTTATATTTATCGAAATGCTTGTTACATTAAGTATTGAAAAGTTAACTAGATAAATTGTCCCGGGTTGTCAAACCTTGCAGTTGTAGTTTTTAGTAGCTTAAAAGGCCAAACATTGTTTATCGCCAATTTTAAACCTTTGTGTCACTATAGTTAACATAGCTAAACTGTTGATTTGTGCCTCATCATTTAGTGGGTGGTTTTAAGTGCAGAAAATTGTTTTGGTTTGTCTTTTTTGCAAGTGAATGAATCATAAGAAACGACAGGCTAACTGTTAGCTAGAATGTGCACATTTCTGCAGTAAACAACTCATGCACTTCTTAATAATTAAGCTCAGTAGATTTTATCATGGTAAACTTTACAGCGTGTTAACAAAGTGATTAACTCTGTTGCTAACATTATCTGGTAATGTTAGCAGTATAGTTATAGCAAAGCTGATCAATAGCAAAATATTCATAAAGTTGACTTGGGAGAAAACCATTGGTGACAGTGACATGATCCACTAGAAGGAAGATGTATCACTCTTGGATTTGTTGGGACTTGAGAAACACTCAGTTGATTTGTGGTTTTACAGTGGTGTTACAGAGTGGAGGTTCTTCCTTCGCAAACTATCTTTGAACAAGTACCGACAGAGGCGTGCAGAGTACACACAGACTGACAACAGCTAAGTTTAACATAAGCCTGTCTTGCGTTGCTACCGACAGAACTAATATCAATTAGTGACAGCTGGGGATATTGCGGTTCGTGTGTCACAGTAAAATTCCCGACGGTGAAGGTTACCGTTTAAGTTTTAATTACCATGATAACCGCTTTCGATAACCACGGTGTAAATGAACTCGCGCGACACTTTAAGTCTTCCTACGCAGGCGCAGCGTGCAACGTGTGTTATGTAGTGAAGACATGGCGGAGGGTCGCTGGTCATATTTTATCTTCTGCCGAGGGGCTGTACAGCCGAAGTTAGCAGCTCTGTTTGAAGAAGTGACACAAAAACTCGTTGCAAGCGGCGACAATAATAAAAACACTCTCACGAGACGGAGACGAGGCAAGCACGTCCTGTGTTGATTAAGTTAGTGAATGAAAACTTAAGCTGTTTTCACTGGTGGACAAACTGGCTCGTTTGTCGTTATAGAACTAGATCATAAAAATATGTTTTGCTGCCTTCATTTAAGCTCCGTTCACTAGAGGAGGTATGACCAATCAGATTGATCGAGACGAGTGACGTCATGACGACAGACAGCCTGATACTTCTATAAGTAATAGAAGAAATATATAATATCAGTAGGTTATTTAGAGAATAGACTATATATAAAGTAAATAGTGAATATAATAAGTGTCTAGAGATAAGAGCCAAAATAGAGTATTAATAATTTACAGTAATAGTAATAGTAACAGTAATACTTTTTTAAAATCTAAAATGGTCTGTTTTTTACTGGTCAATGTTGATTTTTCTCTGTTTTGATAAGGTTTGACTGTGATACTATTTCAATACATAATAAATCTATGATTTAAATATAAATCTTGGTGACATTATTTCAGTTTATTTCAACATTTTGAAGACATTTTAAAAATATGCTGCATACCGATAACTGTGATAATTTTGGTCACTATTACTGTTACATCCCTAGTGACAGCTGATACGCACCACTGGCTACTTTTGTTATTTTAACCACAAAAAGTGACACTTGGCAAGAAGCTGCAACTGAATGTTTCCTACATGGTTTTGTTAATCGTTATTAGCTTAGTGAATCTGTATAAGTTATCTTTCCAACCTGATTGTCTGAACTCAGAGTCGCTCACCGCTGCACCTAATTAATATTTCACATTCACACGCTATTTTTCACAGGGGTGCAGTACTGAAGAGGCCAGAGGCTGTTTTAAAGGAGAGGAGCTGCAACACCATCAGGCCAAGGTGAAAAAAACACAGCAGAGTAACCTACTTAATGAAAGGATTGAGTTTTTATTTGATGTTAGATTATACTGAGCCATTCAAATATTCCTTGACATAACATCACAATAACAAATCTTGCTCTTGGAACATCTCTACAGATAGCAAATGCAACTGGAAATATTTTTTAAGCATGAAGTTATTAGCTGATGTCTAGCCTGGGCTTGAGCATGTTTTTAGGTCTATGAAACAATAACATCAGGGCAGGAGCCAAAGTGGAAACAGAGCTGTCAATAAATTTCACATGACTTACAAATTTTTAGTACATCTACTTAAGATTACTAGTTTATTCACCCTATTTTTAAACCTAATTTCGAGTCATCAGTGACATTCGATAGCAACTTGTGTTTGCAACTTTGTTTATGGGTGAAGGCTTTGCACTGTAATGCTTAGCTTGCTGAGATTAATTCCTGCAATTGAATATTACGAGTGAAAAATTTAAAGCTATGACGTGATCTTTTGGTACATTAATGAATGAAAGAAAGCCCTACAATAATGTATAGACTTAGCTCAAAGTATAGAAATGTCAATCTGACGTTGACTTTATTTTTCTTCAGAGCTGGAAGCTGCACTGGGTTCTATGGAACAACCAGTCTTGTGAGTCGTATGAATTGGATCTGCAAGTTCTGCAAGGCTTTACTTATGTATGTATGTATTTTATCAGTGTGTTTCATGTTGTCAGCATACCATTGACATGTCATTTGTTCTTCTCCTTCCAGATTGGTGCAGAGTTTATGCGGCTTGTTTCTGCTGATCTCTACAAGTCTTTCTTTGATGGACTCGATAAGTATGCCCCAAGACTGCTGGAAATGTACAGAGTCCGAAGTAGTAGCAGTTCTGACCTGCGCAGTCTGCTTCAGCCACTTGATGTACAGGTAAGGATAGTCTGAGTCCGATGGTAGCCGATCCATTGATCACAATCCCTCAACCATCAGCAAAAATAACATTGTGTCACTTGCAAATCTAATGTGATGGAAAGCTGTTAAGTGTTTGCTGGATCTAAACAAAATCATGGTCTCTGAACAACACAATTAAATGGACACTTTCAATTCTTCTTACAATACAATAGTGATAATGTATATGAAATAATTAATTACTATACATGGAAGTCTATACAAAGGACTATGTTGTGTTAGCTGGCAGAATCAAACAGCACTTTTGGAAACTACTCAGGTCATTCCACTCATCTGGTATGCAAGCACAGACAGGGTTTTTTTTTACTGTGGTACAGACATTGCATGGTAGTAGTCGTAGCTTTCACTAATAATTATTACTAGACAGTTAGACAACACTACTAATGCTCACCAAACTATATAGTGGACTGTAGAGTAAATAATATGCAATTGAAAACCTCATCAGTAAAGTCATCAGAGTTTTAAGTATCCCTACCCTTTGCTATTCTCTCCTTGGTAATGTTGTTTTGTTTGTACTGTATTGTGCCACGTTTCAACCTATTTCAGCAGGAATTACATTATGGAAGGTCTTATAATGATACTGTACATCATATATCCAGTATAGCTGGATTTTGATAGAACAGCCATGTCCCTTTTTAGTGTGTACCTGATTGTGATCTAGCTAAATCTGTTCTAAGCCACAGTATAGCTTCTCAAATACCAAGTGACTCAGCATCAGCTCCAGTCTTCTCAGAAATAAGACTGCTACAGTTGTGACAGTTTGTCTTCTGTTATTGTTGTTCTTGTGTATTGAGGGTTCAAACCAGAAGAGAAGAGCAGCTGCTTTGCTTGGACTTCCATATTACCTGAAGGAGGATCCCAACAGTTTCATCTGTGTCTGTGAGGTGTGTGAGTTAATTTTCAATGTGCCATGGCATTTAGTGTATGAAATGTACAGTACTGTGCAGAAATTTTAGACAGGTATGAAAAAAATGCTGTTAAGTAAGAATGCTTTCAAAAATGTAATTTTTTTTTATCAATTTACAAAATGCAAAGTGAGCAAACAAGAGAAAAATCTGAATCAAATCAATATTTGATGTTACTACCCTTTGCCTTCAAACCAGCATCAATTCTTTACAGCATTTTTTCAAACCTGCCTAAAACTTTTGCACAGTACTGTATATCTGTCTCAAGCTAAAGTATGTTGTTTACACTAAGGGGAATATTCAAACCTAAGAATATTAAAATATTATTGAGAATACTAAAATATGTTTTAATCTGTTATTTTATTTCATTTACATATTAACTCCAATTTGTGTCCCTGATATTTGGTATAAAGAAAACTTGTAAGATAACGAGCAAAACAGGAAGTAACAGTATTCAGTCTTCTCTACAGCTAAAGCCTGTGCCAGTTGTCTTCCAAAACCTACACACATACTTAACAAAAACTGTTTCACTAAATTTGTGAGACATATCCTTTGTTGAATATCTTTTTTCTCTCATCCTGTCTCTGGTTTGGGTAACAGGGATACAGCCTAGTACTAGACTAACACTAAATTATTAATAATTTGAAATATCTGATGTCTGATAACTAATATCTAGGGGTCCTGAAGACTTGAATTTTTAAGTAAACTGGCAGTACTTCGTGTTAAATGTATCAAAATACTGCCTTTGTCATTGTGTCTTTACCAACATATAGTAGTAAATTAAGTATGGTATGGTGATGGCACATTTTACATCCTTAATTACTGAATACTTCATTATTTTCCTTAGACTCCCAGTTCAGAAGAGGAGGCTACAAAAGGAGTGAACATTGGCCTTCTCATTGTTGTAGAGGAAGGTGGAAGCAAGGAAGAGTTGCTGGCAAAAGAGGTGATCGATGTTGGTGTTGTTCTGGAGGAGCACATAATTCTGCATGACCAAAGAGATGTTCCTAATGCCTTTGCAACACTGATGGGTCTTCTGTACTGCCTTAACATAGACTATCCCAAAGGACCCCTCCTTGAACCGCCACCTTATCGTGGTGGAGGGGTTTGAGCACCTGAGTGATCCTAGGAGCTATGTTGTCCGGGGCTTAATGCCCCTGGTAGGGTCTCCCAAGGCAAACAGGTCCTAGGTGACAGGTCAGACCAAGAGCGGTTCCAAAGCCCCAAATGAAGAGGAACACATCGAGGCAGTTCACGTCGCCCGGAATGGCGTTACCGGGGCCCCACCCTGGAGCCAGGCCTGGGGTTGGGGCTCGCAGGCGAGCGCCTGGTGGCCGGGTCTTTGCCCACGGGACCCGGCCGGGCTCAGCCCGAAGGAGCGACGTGGGCCCGCCCTCCCGTAGGCCCACCACCCGCGGGAGGGTTCAGATGGGGCCGGTGCTTTGTGGTTTGGGTGGCGGTCGTGGGCGGGGGCCCCGGCGACCCAATCCCTGGACAACGACTCTGGCTTTAGGGACATGGAATGTCACCTCACTGGGGGGGAAAGAGCCCGAGCTAGTGCGGGAGGCTGAGCGGTACCGGCTAGAGATAGTCGGGCTCGCCTCTACGCACAGTCTGGGCTCTGGAACCCAACTCCTCGAGAGAGGCTGGACTCTCTTCTACTCTGGAGTTGCCCATGGTGAGAGGCGGCGGGCTGGTGTGGGCTTGCTCATAGCCCCCCATCTCAGCCGCCATGTGTTGGAGTTCTCCCCGCTGAACGAGAGGGTCGTTTCCCTGCGCCTTCGGGTCGGGGATAGGTCTCTCACGGTCGTTTCGGCTTACGGGCCAAACGGCAGTGCTGAGTACCCGGCCTTCTTGGGGTCCCTGGAAGGGGTACTGGAAAGTGCCCCAACTGGGGACTCCATCGTTCTGCTGGGGGACTTCAACGCTCATGTGGGCAGCGACAGTGATACCTGGAGGGGCGTGATTGGGAGGAATGGCCTCCCCGATCTGAACCCGAGTGGTGTTCTGTTGTTGGACTTCTGTGCTAGTCACAGTTTGTCCATAACGAACACCATGTTCGAGCATAAGGGTGTCCATAAGTGCACGTGGCACCAGGACACCCTAGGCCGGAGTTCAATGATCGACTTTGTAGTCGTATCATCTGATCTCCGGCCGTATGTCTTGGACACTCGGGTGAAGAGAGGGGCTGAGCTGTCAACTGATCACTACCTGGTGGTGAGTTGGATCCGGTGGCAGGGGAGGAAGCTGGACAGACTCGGCAGACCCAAACGTACTGTGAGGGTTTGTTGGGAACGTCTGGCAGAATCCTCTGTCATTGAGGTCTTCAATTCCCACCTCCGGGAGAGCTTTGACCAGATCCCGAGGGAGGCTGGAGACATTGAGTCTGAATGGACCATGTTCTCCGCCTCCATTGTTGATGCGGCTGTTCGGAGCTGTGGCCGCAAGGTCTCCGGTGCCTGTCGTGGCGGCAATCCCCGAACCCGGTGGTGGACACCGGAAGTAAGGGATGCCGTCAGGCTGAAGAAGGAGTCCTACCGAGCCTGGTTGGCTCGGGGGACCCCTGAGGCAGCTGATGGGTACCGACAGGCCAAGCGTGCGGCAGCCCGGTCAGTCGCAGAAGCAAAAACTCGGGTATGGGAAAAGTTCGGGGAGGCCATGGAGGAGGACTACCGATCGGCCTCGAAGAAATTCTGGCAAACCATCCGGCGCCTCAGGAGGGGGAAGCAGTGCTCTGCCAACACTGTTTACAGTGGAGGTGGGGAGCTGTTGACCTCGACTGGGGATATTGTCGGGCGGTGGAAGGAATACTTCGAGGATCTCCTCAATCCCGCTGCCATGTCTTCCATGGAGGAAGCAGAGACGGAGGACTCAGAGGTTGATTCATTCATCACCCAAGCTGAAGTCACCGAGGTAGTTCGGAAGCTCCCCGGTGGCAAGGCAGCGGGGGTGGATGAGATCCGCCCTGAGTATCTCAAGTGTCTGGATGTTGTGGGGCTGTCTTGGCTGACACGCCTCTGCAACATCGCGTGGCAGTCGGGGACAGTGCCTCTGGACTGGCAGACCGGGGTGGTGGTCCCTCTTTTTAAAAAGGGGGACCGGAGGATGTGTTCCAACTACCGGGGGATCACACTCCTCAGCCTCCCGGGGAAAGTCTATTCCAGGGTGCTGGAGAGGAGAATTCGACCGATAGTCGAACCTCGGATTCAGGAGGAACAATGCGGTTTTCGTCCTGGTCGTGGAACACTGGACCAGCTCTATACCCTCCACAGGGTGCTCGAGGGTTCATGGGAGTTTGCCCAACCAGTCCACATGTGCTTTGTGGACTTGGAGAAGGCATTCGACCGTGTCCCCCGTGGCATTCTGTGGGAGGTGCTCCGAGAATACGGGGTCGGAGGCCCTCTGCTGAGGGCTGTAAGGTCTCTGTACGACCGGAGCAGGAGCTTGGTTCACATTGCCGGCAGTAAGTCGGACTTGTTCCCAGTGCATGTTGGCCTCCGACAGGGCTGCCCTTTGTCACCGGTTCTGTTCATTATTTTTATGGACAGAATTTCTAGGCGCAGCCAGGGTCTGGAGGGGGTCCGGTTCGGGAGTCACCGGATTTCATCTCTGCTTTTTGCAGATGATGTTGTCTTGTTGGCTCCCTCGAGCCAGGACCTTCAGCATGCGCTGGGGCGGTTCGCAGCTGAGTGTGAAGCAGCTGGGATGAGAATCAGCACCTCCAAGTCTGAGGCCATGGTTCTCGACCGGAAAAAGGTGGTTTGCCCTCTCCAGGTCGGGGGAGAGTTCCTGCCTCAAGTGGAGGAGTTTAAGTATCTCGGGGTCCGGTTCACGAGTGGGGGAAGGATGGAGCGTGAGATCGACAGGCGGATCGGTGCGGCGGCCGCAGTAATGCGGTCGTTGTATCGGTCCGTCGTGGTGAAGAGAGAGCTGAGCCGAAAGGCGAAGCTCTCGATTTACCGGTCGATCTACGTTCCTACCCTCACCTATGGTCATGAACTCTGGGTCATGACCGAAAGAACGAGATCCCGGATACAAGCGGCCGAAATGAGTTTCCTCCGCAGGGTGGCGGGGCGCTCCCTTAGAGATAGGGTGAGAAGCTCTGTCACCCGAGAGGAGCTCGGAGTAGAGCCGCTGCTCCTCCACATCGAGAGGAGCCAGTTGAGGTGGCTCGGGCATCTGTACCGGATGCCCCCTGGGCGCCTCCCTCGGGAGGTGTTCCGGGCATGTCCCACCGGAAGGAGGCCCGGGGAAGACCCAGGACACGCTGGAGTGACTATGTCACCCGGCTGGCCTGGGAACGCCTTGGGGTCCCTCCGGAAGAGCTGGAGGAAGTGTCTGGGGAGAGGGAAGTCTGGGCGTCCCTGCTCAGGCTGCTGCCCCCGCGACCCGGTCCCGGATAAGCGGAGGAAGATGGATGGATGGATATCCCAAAGGACTGAAGTATACTTTTGAGCTAGTACAGAAAGTTTTCATGGGCATCGGTGGTGGCAATTGTTCAGCCAAAGTTCATGGACTCCGAAACAAGATGCTTCGAGGCAAAGAATAGTTAACTGACTCCGATACAAGATGCTTCAAGGTAAAGTGTAAGCAAGTTGGCCAAGTTAGTGGCAGCTATCCTTTGGTCTGTTCAAGTTATACAAATGTTGCACTACACATGACATGATTAAGACACTCAACAAAATGCCTATGATAAAAAGAAGGCCTGTAAGTCACAGAAAAGATGTTCGACAGATGTTATATAGAATGTGGTACATTGTTTATTGAGAGATAATCTGCGACTTAAAAGATTTTTTATACCTTGACAGTTATTGTTCTATGATAAATGCACAGTAAAGCTATTCTGCATTGTTTTATATAAATGTTAATAGCGAGAAACATGTTAAATATGTTGTATTGTCCTATTCAGCTATGGCTGATGGTGTTGGTGTAAAATACTATGTAAGTTCATACCAAAAAGACCACTGTTGGTATTGAATTTAATAAAATAGCATTCTGAATGTTCTTTGCTGTCGATGAATCAATTTAATGTAGGACTGGTTAGCATATAGAAACTTAAGTTGTGTGGGCAAACTATGCAGTTGAATTTTTTGAATAAACTTAGCATTGCAACTAAGATTAACTATTCCTGAAAAAGTAACCTGGCTGCCTTAAAATGATAAGTTAATTCAACAAGATTTTTAGTTGAGCCAACTTTAATTGGTATGTTTATATAATTAAAATAGAAATTGATTCAACAAAATGCTTAGTTGAAACAGCTTTTGTTTTTGTGTTTGCACAACTCAAGATATCAATACAACTTTGTTGGTTTTACTAGTCATTCTCTGTTGTCTCAACTATGATTTAGGTTTGTACAACCTGGAATGTGTTGTTGGTATCACTAAAAGATCGAGTTGATTAAACCTAATGTATAAAGTTGATGGGACTATTTTGTTTAGCTGATCTTACTCAACATCTCAAGGCAGCCAGGTTACAAATTATTTTAAGTTAAGATAGCTTGTTATTTTTTACAGTGTGAATACTGGATCTCAGGTAACTCTTTTTAGTGAAGCTTTTTTTAAAAGACATTATAAAGACCAACAGGCAGAAGGCAAGGAAACCATTAACTGGTTGAAGTTAAAAGCAGCAAATGGACTATGCATTCCTTAAGTAGGCTATGTGGTGCTGGACTTTAAAGTCGGGGGTATGGAAATCTCACAGCGAGGAGTATTGATTGTGTCAGATGACTGTATGGGACCTGAGCATGGATTACTGGGGATGAATGTGATTGGGACAGTGTGGGAGACTGTTAATGGTGGGGGACACCCTGGATTGCAAGTTTTTAAATCTGCTGTTCCTTCCCACTCACGCTGTGAATGGGACAGAGTATTTGCCTGTTGTCAGAGAGCCACAGTGGTGGGCCCCACAGAAGATCAACCAGTCACTGCCCGGCTGACCAAACAACAGCCAGTCACAGTGCCACCAGAGACTGAGATGGTGTTGTGGACGCAGGTGCCTGGGGACACTGGTAAGGCCACATACACCGCTTTGGTGGAGAGGATGGATGAGGAGACAACGTGGCAAGTGGCACATACAGTGGTTGAAGTGGTGAAAAATAAAATCCCCATACGAGTGTGTAATCCTCACCCTTACCCTATTGAAATCCCACAACGTCAACCACTAGCAAAAGTGTGTCATATCTTGCCTGACCAAATTTATGCTAATGAGTTTGTGTTGCAGGAGCAGACAGATGGGAAGTGGAGGTGAGAGTGAGAGCTGTGCAGGAGCTGGCAGAGGATAACACTGCAGGGGATCTTCCCCAGTGTCCCCACCTTCCACAGCAACAACAGGACAGAGTGAACCAGCTGCTAACTAAATGGAGGTGTGTATTTGCCCAAGATGAGGAGGATTTTGGGCAAACAGAGGCTGTCCTACATCAGATTCCTACAGGTAATGCACCTCCCTCCCGAGAACGATATCGGCCTGTACCTCCTAGCCTTTACCAAGAACTACGATCCCTGCTACAAAGCATGCTGCAAAGAGGAGTTATTCGAGAGAGCAGTAGCCCATGGGCAGCCCCAGTAGTCTTGGTTAAAAAGAAATCAGGAGCCTGGAGATTCTGCGTGGACTACCGTCGTCTAAATGCCCTCACCCGCAAGGATGTGTATCCCCTCCCCCGCATCGAAGAAGCCCTGACCACACTGAACCAAGCCGAGTGGTACTCTACCCTTGATCTTGCCAGTGGATACTGGCAAGTTAAGATGGACCCTGCAGACAGGGAGAAAACAGCCTTTACGACCCCCTTAGGGCTGTATGAGTTCGAAAGGATGCCATTCGGACTCTGCAACGCCCCTGCGACCTTTCAGAGGCTAATGCAGCGTTGCCTCGGATCCCAGGTAAATGACTCTCTGCTCATATATCTTGATGATATAATCGTTTACTCTGGATCCTTTGATATGCACCTAACCCATTTGGATCGAGTGTTTCAGAAGCTCCACGAGCATGGACTGAAGTTGCAGCCTAAGAAATGTACTTTGTTCCAGACTGAGGTGAGTTATCTGGGACACTTGGTTGGTCAACAAGGAGTGTCCCCAAACCCTGAAAGGATTAAAGCAGTGCAGGATTGGCCACCACCCTCCACTGTAAGACAGGTGCGCTCCTTCCTCGGATTTGTGGGCTATTATAGAAGGTTTATTCCCTCTTTTGCTAAGATTGCTGCCCCTTTGCATGCACTCACACATGGCACTAAACAGCTGGGGTCCAAGAGCCAACCAGTTGAATGGACACCCAACTGCCAAAAGGCCTTTGACGACCTGAAGAAGATGATGGTGAGTGCCCCTATTCTTGCCTATGCAGATTACAAGCTACCATTTAAGTTATACACTGATGCTAGCTTTGAGGGGTTGGGTGCAGTACTCTCCCAGGTACAGGGAGACAAGGAGAGGGTTATAGCATACGCAAGCCGAACTCTGAGTCCAAATGAGCGGAATGATAAAAAATTATAGTTCATTCAAATTGGAACTCCTTGCACTGAAGTGGGCCATAACCAAAAAATTCAAGGACTATTTGTGGGGGGCACAGCTCACCGTATTCACCGATAACAATCCCTTGGTCCATTTGGATACTGCTAATCTGGGGGCTGCTGAACAAAGATGGGTGGCACAGTTGGCTAACTATGATTTTGTTGTGAAATATCGTCCAGGGAAGGAGAACAACAACGCTGACGCCCTGTCAAGGAGGCCCCAGGAACCAAAGCGCCATGTTATGGCTGTGAATACAGAGGACGGTGCAACAGGTGGACTCCAGGAATGGATGGGACGCCAGCAGGAAGACCCCACTTTAAGATATGTCATAACCCTGGTAAAACAAGGTAAACCATTGGAACACATTAAAAGGTCAAACAGGAGACTCTTAGCACCTTATAGTAAATGTTGGTCCCAGTTAAGGATAAATGATGGCCTTCTCATGAGGCTTATGGAGGAAGGTGGAACAAGTGAACTGTTTACACAGATTGTGGTGCCCCCAGGATGGAGGAGGTTGGTGTGGAAGGAGTATCATGAGTCAGCCGGCCACATGGCAGGGGCCAAAACCATGTCCCTCTTGAGGCGGAGGTTCTACTGGCCCGGGCAGGGGGAGGACGTTCACAGATGGTCAACAGAATGTGAGTACTGCCGCTCACAGAGACCACAGCCAGAGATAAGGGCCCCGTTGAAGTCTGTCATCACTTCTTATCCTATGGAAATACTGGCAATAGACTATTTGTCCCTGGGAAGAGACGGTGATGTATATCCAAACATCCTAGTGGCCACAGATGTTTTCTCCAGGTTTGCATGGGCAATGCCCACCAGGGACCAAACTGCTATAACAACAGCTAAGATGCTTTGGCAGCATGTCATCCAGCCATTTGGGTGCCCAGAGAGGGTACACTCAGACTGTGGAGCTGCATTTGAGTCCTCAATAATGGCAGAACTGTGTAAGATGTATGGAGCGCGGAAGAGCCGAACAACCCCTTACCATCCTCAAGGAAATGGCTCTGTGGAAAGATTCAATCAGACATTACTTACAATGCTGAGTTCCTTAGAGGGGGAAGAACAGACACAATGGCCCCAGAAACTGCCAGAGTTAGTACATGCTTATAATAACTTTGTGCATGAATCTACTGGCCTGTCTCCTTTTTTTGTGATGTTTGGCAGGCATGCTCGCCTCCCAGTGGATGTGATGATGGGTGCCAGCACAGCCATGGGAGGAGCTACATCGAGAGGGTGGGTGCAGACCCACCACAAAACCCTGCTCTGGGCATATGAAACTGTTGCAGAACATGCCCGAAAGAGACAAAAGAAGGATCAACAGCGACACAATCAAAAGCAACGAGCCCTACCACTCTTACCTGGGGAGAGGGTCCTCCTCAGGAACTTCCGTTGGAGAGCTCAAGGGAAATTGGCTCCCCGATGGGTATGGGAGCCTTTTGTGGTGATTGCAGCACTCTCCCCTGATGGCCTTGTATATAGGGTCCGGCCAGAAGGCCGTGATGGGCCAGAGAAAACCATTCATCGCAATGACCTGAGACACTGTTCCTATCCCATAGCAGAACCACCCCCTGAAGCAGGATCGCTACAGGACAGATCAGTGGTGAGTAGACCCCCCCTGGTGCTCCCTTTTAGGCCCCAGTGGATGCCAATGCAAGGTGAGGCTACGGATGGCGAACAGGCTGAACGGTTGCAACCACCGGGACCAGTAGTGCAGGAGCCTAGAGCAGCACAGATGCAGGAAGCCCAAATTCCAGCAGAGCAACCGGGCCCACACAGAGACGCTCTGCCGCGCAGGTCAACACGGACAAATTTGGGGGTCAGGCCTGCCAGATTTTGTGAGTAGGAGCCAGTTGTCGGGACGACAACGGGTAAAGTTGGGGGGAGTGTCACAAAGGCGAAGGAGGAGACTCTTTTTTTGTGTGTGTTAATTCACTGGTGTGTTTTGTATTTTTTGTTGTGTGAATTCATTCTATGAGTTTCTCTTCACTGCCCAGAAGGACCTCCCCCTGCCACACCTGAAACGACTTGATAATTACTGTGCCACGCAGTGAATGAGCGACAAGCTGAAAAGGATTCAGTGCAGAGCTGTGTGCGTGCGGGCTGGCTGGCGGAGCTGAGACGCTGATCGGCGGCAGAGTGAACTCGTCGATTAGACAGAAGCAGGATTGTGGAAGAGGGACAAGTAACAACGGTTTGTTGGAATTTAACGGACGTTTGTCAGAGATAAGCTGCTTCCCATGGAATAGGAACAACACACTGCCACGCTGTGCGTCGAGACCAGAGCCACGCCGCCTCCTCCATTACTCATTCGTCTCACCTGCCCCCCACCTTTTTCCCCCATCTCCGTCCACTGCCGAGTCCAACCAAGTAAGGTGACGGAAATATTTGAAGACTCTTTTTTTTTAAAGACTGTGTATCCTCCAATCCCCCTTGCCACTAGCGTCCACTATTACAAGAAGTTGATCAATCTTTTTGTTATATAAAATGAACTTGCTTTGTTTGGAACTACCTGTCTCTGTCTGTTCATCTGTGTGCCAGAGAAAAAGAAGCAAACCTGTGACATGTGCTGAGAATGAAGCGGGGATGTGCACAGGGGCCGCATTTTCAGCTGAAATATGTGGAATGGCCAATTCCTGGCTCGTCCTGTGTCTAAATCTCCCTATATGTTCAAGGGCTTGGCTGCTGTCACTTTTGCGCTCCGCTGGCTGAGAGACAAGCTACTTTTTTCCACTCCGGAGGGAATGATGCTGCGCAGTGCAGGAAGGCCGGTTCTCAGCTGAAATGTGTTTGGGGGTCAATCCTGGCTGTTGTGTGGCCAAACCAGGCAGCTGGCAGGCTGCGCTGGGCTTGTGTCATTTTTCCGTTCCTCCTGCTGAGAGAAATGCGCCATTTGTCACATGTGCTGAGAATGAAGCGTGGCTGTGCACAGATTCCGCCTTGTCAGCTGAAATAAGTGGCATGACCATTCCTGGCTCCTCCTGTGCCCAAAGTGCCCTCTTTGTGCATTGGGCTTGGCTGCTGTCACTTTTGCGCTCCGCTGGCTGAGAGACCCGCGGCTTTTTTTTCCCACTGCGGAGGGAATGATGCTGCGCAGTGCAGGAAGGCCGGGTTCCAGCTGAAATGTGTTTGGGGGTCAATCCCTGGCTGTTGTGTGGCCAAACCAGGCAGCTGGCAGGCTGCGCTGGGCTTGTGTCATTTTTCCGTTCCTCTCGCTGAGAGAAATGCGCCATTTGTCACATGTGCTGAGAATGAAGCGTGGCTGTGCACAGATTCCGCCTTGTCAGCTGAAATAAGTGGCATGACCATTCCCTGGCTCCTCCTGTGCCCAAAGTGCCCTCTTTGTGCATTGGGCTTGGCTGCTGTCACTTTTGCGCTCCGCTGGCTGAGAGACCCGCGGCTTTTTTTTCCCACTGCGGAGGGAATGATGCTGCGCAGTGCAGGAAGGCCGGGTTCCCAGCTGAAATGTGTTTGGGGGTCAATCCCTGGCTGTTGTGTGGCCAAACCAGGCAGCTGGCAGGCTGCGCTGGGCTTGTGTCATTTTTCCGTTCCTCCTGCTGAGAGAAATGCGCCATTTGTCAAATGTGCTGAGAATGAAGCGTGGCTGTGCACAGATTCCGCCTTGTCAGCTGAAATAAGTGGCATGACCATTCCCTGGCTCCTCCTGTGCCCAAAGTGCCCTCTTTGTGCATTGGGCTTGGCTGCTGTCACTTTTGCGCTCCGCTGGCTGAGAGACCCGCGGCTTTTTTTTCCCACTGCGGAGGGAATGATGCTGCGCAGTGCAGGAAGGCCGGGTTCCCAGCTGAAATGTGTTTGGGGGTCAATCCCTGGCTGTTGTGTGGCCAAACCAGGCAGCTGGCAGGCTGCGCTGGGCTTGTGTCATTTTTTCCGTTCCTCCTGCTGAGAGAAATGCGCCATTTGTCACATGTGCTGAGAATGAAGCGTGGCTGTGCACAGATTCCGCCTTGTCAGCTGAAATAAGTGGCATGACCATTCCCTGGCTCCTCCTGTGCCCAAAGTGCCCTCTTTGTGCATTGGGCTTGGCTGCTGTCACTTTTGCGCTCCGCTGGCTGAGAGACCCGCGGCTTTTTTTTCCCACTGCGGAGGGAATGATGCTGCGCAGTGCAGGAAGGCCGGGTTCCCAGCTGAAATGTGTTTGGGGGTCAATCCCTGGCTGTTGTGTGGCCAAACCAGGCAGCTGGCAGGCTGCGCTGGGCTTGTGTCATTTTTCCGTTCCTCCTGCTGAGAGAAATGCGCCATTTGTCACATGTGCTGAGAATGAAGCGTGGCTGTGCACAGATTCCGCCTTGTCAGCTGAAATAAGTGGCATGACCATTCCCTGGCTCCTCCTGTGCCCAAAGTGCCCTCTTTGTGCATTGGGCTTGGCTGCTGTCACTTTTGCGCTCCGCTGGCTGAGAGACCCGCGGCTTTTTTTTCCCACTGCGGAGGGAATGATGCTGCGCAGTGCAGGAAGGCCGGGTTCCCAGCTGAAATGTGTTTGGGGGTCAATCCCTGGCTGTTGTGTGGCCAAACCAGGCAGCTGGCAGGCTGCGCTGGGCTTGTGTCATTTTTCCGTTCCTCCTGCTGAGAGAAATGCGCCATTTGTCACATGTGCTGAGAATGAAGCGTGGCTGTGCACAGATTCCGCCTTGTCAGCTGAAATAAGTGGCATGACCATTCCCTGGCTCCTCCTGTGCCCAAAGTGCCCTCTTTGTGCATTGGGCTTGGCTGCTGTCACTTTTGCGCTCCGCTGGCTGAGAGACCCGCGGCTTTTTTTTCCCACTGCGGAGGGAATGATGCTGCGCAGTGCAGGAAGGCCGGGTTCCCAGCTGAAATGTGTTTGGGGGTCAATCCCTGGCTGTTGTGTGGCCAAACCAGGCAGCTGGCAGGCTGCGCTGGGCTTGTGTCATTTTTCCGTTCCTCCTGCTGAGAGAAATGCGCCATTTGTCACATGTGCTGAGAATGAAGCGTGGCTGTGCACAGATTCCGCCTTGTCAGCTGAAATAAGTGGCATGACCATTCCCTGGCTCCTCCTGTGCCCAAAGTGCCCTCTTTGTGCATTGGGCTTGGCTGCTGTCACTTTTGCGCTCCGCTGGCTGAGAGACCCGCGGCTTTTTTTTCCCACTGCGGAGGGAATGATGCTGCGCAGTGCAGGAAGGCCGGGTTCCCAGCTGAAATGTGTTTGGGGGTCAATCCCTGGCTGTTGTGTGGCCAAACCAGGCAGCTGGCAGGCTGCGCTGGGCTTGTGTCATTTTTCCGTTCCTCCTGCTGAGAGAAATGCGCCATTTGTCACATGTGCTGAGAATGAAGCGTGGCTGTGCACAGATTCCGCCTTGTCAGCTGAAATAAGTGGCATGACCATTCCCTGGCTCCTCCTGTGCCCAAAGTGCCCTCTTTGTGCATTGGGCTTGGCTGCTGTCACTTTTGCGCTCCGCTGGCTGAGAGACCCGCGGCTTTTTTTTCCCACTGCGGAGGGAATGATGCTGCGCAGTGCAGGAAGGCCGGGTTCCCAGCTGAAATGTGTTTGGGGGTCAATCCCTGGCTGTTGTGTGGCCAAACCAGGCAGCTGGCAGGCTGCGCTGGGCTTGTGTCATTTTTCCGTTCCTCCTGCTGAGAGAAATGCGCCATTTGTCACATGTGCTGAGAATGAAGCGTGGCTGTGCACAGATTCCGCCTTGTCAGCTGAAATAAGTGGCATGACCATTCCCTGGCTCCTCCTGTGCCCAAAGTGCCCTCTTTGTGCATTGGGCTTGGCTGCTGTCACTTTTGCGCTCCGCTGGCTGAGAGACCCGCGGCTTTTTTTTCCCACTGCGGAGGGAATGATGCTGCGCAGTGCAGGAAGGCCGGGTTCCAAGCTGAAATGTGTTTGGGGGTCAATCCCTGGCTGTTGTGTGGCCAAACCAGGCAGCTGGCAGGCTGCGCTGGGCTTGTGTCATTTTTCCGTTCCTCCTGCTGAGAGAAATGCGCCATTTGTCACATGTGCTGAGAATGAAGCGTGGCTGTGCACAGATTCCGCCTTGTCAGCTGAAATAAGTGGCATGACCATTCCCTGGCTCCTCCTGTGCCCAAAGTGCCCTCTTTGTGCATTGGGCTTGGCTGCTGTCACTTTTGCGCTCCGCTGGCTGAGAGACCCGCGGCTTTTTTTTCCCACTGCGGAGGGAATGATGCTGCGCAGTGCAGGAAGGCCGGGTTCCAAGCTGAAATGTGTTTGGGGGTCAATCCCTGGCTGTTGTGTGGCCAAACCAGGCAGCTGGCAGGCTGCGCTGGGCTTGTGTCATTTTTCCGTTCCTCCTGCTGAGAGAAATGCGCCATTTGTCAAATGTGCTGAGAATGAAGCGTGGCTGTGCACAGGGCCGCCTTGTCAGCTGAAATAAGTGGCATGACCATTCCTGGCTCCTCCTGTGCCCAAAGTGCCCTCTTTGTTCATTGGGCTTGGCTGCTGTCACTTTTGCGCTCCGCTGGCTGAGAGACCCGCGGCTTTTTTTTCCCACTGCGGAGGGAATGATGCTGCGCAGTGCAGGAAGGCCGGGTTCCAAGCTGAAATGTGTTTGGGGGTCAATCCCTGGCTGTTGTGTGGCCAAACCAGGCAGCTGGCAGGCTGCGCTGGGCTTGTGTCATTTTTCCGTTCCTCCTGCTGAGAGAAATGCGCCATTTGTCACATGTGCTGAGAATGAAGCGTGGCTGTGCACAGATTCCGCCTTGTCAGCTGAAATAAGTGGCATGACCATTCCCTGGCTCCTCCTGTGCCCAAAGTGCCCTCTTTGTGCATTGGGCTTGGCTGCTGTCACTTTTGCGCTCCGCTGGCTGAGAGACCCGCGGCTTTTTTTTCCCACTGCGGAGGGAATGATGCTGCGCAGTGCAGGAAGGCCGGGTTCCCAGCTGAAATGTGTTTGGGGGTCAATCCCTGGCTGTTGTGTGGCCAAACCAGGCAGCTGGCAGGCTGCGCTGGGCTTGTGTCATTTTTCCGTTCCTCCTGCTGAGAGAAATGCGCCATTTGTCACATGTGCTGAGAATGAAGCGTGGCTGTGCACAGATTCCGCCTTGTCAGCTGAAATAAGTGGCATGACCATTCCCTGGCTCCTCCTGTGCCCAAAGTGCCCTCTTTGTGCATTGGGCTTGGCTGCTGTCACTTTTGCGCTCCGCTGGCTGAGAGACCCGCGGCTTTTTTTTCCCACTGAGGAGGGAATGATGCTGCGCAGTGCAGGAAGGCCGGGTTCAAAGCTGAAATGTGTTTGGGGGTCAATCCCTGGCTGTTGTGTGGCCAAACCAGGCAGCTGGCAGGCTGCGCTGGGCTTGTGTCATTTTTCCGTTCCTCCTGCTGAGAGAAATGCGCCATTTGTCAAATGTGCTGAGAATGAAGCGTGGCTGTGCACAGATTCCGCCTTGTCAGCTGAAATAAGTGGCATGACCATTCCTGGCTCCTCCTGTGCCCAAAGTGCCCTCTTTGTGCATTGGGCTTGGCTGCTGTCACTTTTGCGCTCCGCTGGCTGAGAGACCCGCGGCTTTTTTTTCCCACTGCGGAGGGAATGATGCTGCGCAGTGCAGGAAGGCCGGGTTCCCAGCTGAAATGTGTTTGGGGGTCAATCCCTGGCTGTTGTGTGGCCAAACCAGGCAGCTGGCAGGCTGCGCTGGGCTTGTGTCATTTTTCCGTTCCTCCTGCTGAGAGAAATGCGCCATTTGTCACATGTGCTGAGAATGAAGCGTGGCTGTGCACAGATTCCGCCTTGTCAGCTGAAATAAGTGGCATGACCATTCCCTGGCTCCTCCTGTGCCCAAAGTGCCCTCTTTGTGCATTGGGCTTGGCTGCTGTCACTTTTGCGCTCCGCTGGCTGAGAGACCCGCGGCTTTTTTTTCCCACTGCGGAGGGAATGATGCTGCGCAGTGCAGGAAGGCCGGGTTCCCAGCTGAAATGTGTTTGGGGGTCAATCCCTGGCTGTTGTGTGGCCAAACCAGGCAGCTGGCAGGCTGCGCTGGGCTTGTGTCATTTTTCCGTTCCTCCTGCTGAGAGAAATGCGCCATTTGTCACATGTGCTGAGAATGAAGCGTGGCTGTGCACAGATTCCGCCTTGTCAGCTGAAATAAGTGGCATGACCATTCCCTGGCTCCTCCTGTGCCCAAAGTGCCCTCTTTGTGCATTGGGCTTGGCTGCTGTCACTTTTGCGCTCCGCTGGCTGAGAGACCCGCGGCTTTTTTTTCCCACTGAGGAGGGAATGATGCTGCGCAGTGCAGGAAGGCCGGGTTCAAAGCTGAAATGTGTTTGGGGGTCAATCCCTGGCTGTTGTGTGGCCAAACCAGGCAGCTGGCAGGCTGCGCTGGGCTTGTGTCATTTTTCCGTTCCTCCTGCTGAGAGAAATGCGCCATTTGTCACATGTGCTGAGAATGAAGCGTGGCTGTGCACAGATTCCGCCTTGTCAGCTGAAATAAGTGGCATGACCATTCCCTGGCTCCTCCTGTGCCCAAAGTGCCCTCTTTGTGCATTGGGCTTGGCTGCTGTCACTTTTGCGCTCCGCTGGCTGAGAGACCCGCGGCTTTTTTTTCCCACTGCGGAGGGAATGATGCTGCGCAGTGCAGGAAGGCCGGGTTCCCAGCTGAAATGTGTTTGGGGGTCAATCCCTGGCTGTTGTGTGGCCAAACCAGGCAGCTGGCAGGCTGCGCTGGGCTTGTGTCATTTTTCCGTTCCTCCTGCTGAGAGAAATGCGCCATTTGTCACATGTGCTGAGAATGAAGCGTGGCTGTGCACAGATTCCGCCTTGTCAGCTGAAATAAGTGGCATGACCATTCCCTGGCTCCTCCTGTGCCCAAAGTGCCCTCTTTGTGCATTGGGCTTGGCTGCTGTCACTTTTGCGCTCCGCTGGCTGAGAGACCCGCGGCTTTTTTTTCCCACTGAGGAGGGAATGATGCTGCGCAGTGCAGGAAGGCCGGGTTCCAAGCTGAAATGTGTTTGGGGGTCAATCCCTGGCTGTTGTGTGGCCAAACCAGGCAGCTGGCAGGCTGCGCTGGGCTTGTGTCATTTTTCCGTTCCTCCTGCTGAGAGAAATGCGCCATTTGTCACATGTGCTGAGAATGAAGCGTGGCTGTGCACAGATTCCGCCTTGTCAGCTGAAATAAGTGGCATGACCATTCCCTGGCTCCTCCTGTGCCCAAAGTGCCCTCTTTGTGCATTGGGCTTGGCTGCTGTCACTTTTGCGCTCCGCTGGCTGAGAGACCCGCGGCTTTTTTTTCCCACTGCGGAGGGAATGATGCTGCGCAGTGCAGGAAGGCCGGGTTCCCAGCTGAAATGTGTTTGGGGGTCAATCCCTGGCTGTTGTGTGGCCAAACCAGGCAGCTGGCAGGCTGCGCTGGGCTTGTGTCATTTTTCCGTTCCTCCTGCTGAGAGAAATGCGCCATTTGTCACATGTGCTGAGAATGAAGCGTGGCTGTGCACAGATTCCGCCTTGTCAGCTGAAATAAGTGGCATGACCATTCCCTGGCTCCTCCTGTGCCCAAAGTGCCCTCTTTGTGCATTGGGCTTGGCTGCTGTCACTTTTGCGCTCCGCTGGCTGAGAGACCCGCGGCTTTTTTTTCCCACTGAGGAGGGAATGATGCTGCGCAGTGCAGGAAGGCCGGGTTCAAAGCTGAAATGTGTTTGGGGGTCAATCCCTGGCTGTTGTGTGGCCAAACCAGGCAGCTGGCAGGCTGCGCTGGGCTTGTGTCATTTTTCCGTTCCTCCTGCTGAGAGAAATGCGCCATTTGTCAAATGTGCTGAGAATGAAGCGTGGCTGTGCACAGATTCCGCCTTGTCAGCTGAAATAAGTGGCATGACCATTCCCTGGCTCCTCCTGTGCCCAAAGTGCCCTCTTTGTGCATTGGGCTTGGCTGCTGTCACTTTTGCGCTCCGCTGGCTGAGAGACCCGCGGCTTTTTTTTCCCACTGCGGAGGGAATGATGCTGCGCAGTGCAGGAAGGCCGGGTTCCCAGCTGAAATGTGTTTGGGGGTCAATCCCTGGCTGTTGTGTGGCCAAACCAGGCAGCTGGCAGGCTGCGCTGGGCTTGTGTCATTTTTCCGTTCCTCCTGCTGAGAGAAATGCGCCATTTGTCACATGTGCTGAGAATGAAGCGTGGCTGTGCA
Organism: Caranx melampygus; assembly: GCA_019059645.1. NCBI lineage: Eukaryota > Metazoa > Chordata > Actinopteri > Carangiformes > Carangidae > Caranx > Caranx melampygus. The sequence goes on along the minus strand of JAFELL010001234.1, from coordinate 33,726 downwards.
CAGATTCCGCCTTGTCAGCTGAAATAAGTGGCATGACCATTCCCTGGCTCCTCCTGTGCCCAAAGTGCCCTCTTTGTGCATTGGGCTTGGCTGCTGTCACTTTTGCGCTCCGCTGGCTGAGAGACCCGCGGCTTTTTTTTCCCACTGCGGAGGGAATGATGCTGCGCAGTGCAGGAAGGCCGGGTTCCAGCTGAAATGTGTTTGGGGGTCAATCCCTGGCTGTTGTGTGGCCAAACCAGGCAGCTGGCAGGCTGCGCTGGGCTTGTGTCATTTTTCCGTTCCTCCTGCTGAGAGAAATGCGCCATTTGTCACATGTGCTGAGAATGAAGCGTGGCTGTGCACAGATTCCGCCTTGTCAGCTGAAATAAGTGGCATGACCATTCCCTGGCTCCTCCTGTGCCCAAAGTGCCCTCTTTGTGCATTGGGCTTGGCTGCTGTCACTTTTGCGCTCCGCTGGCTGAGAGACCCGCGGCTTTTTTTTCCCACTGCGGAGGGAATGATGCTGCGCAGTGCAGGAAGGCCGGGTTCAAAGCTGAAATGTGTTTGGGGGTCAATCCCTGGCTGTTGTGTGGCCAAACCAGGCAGCTGGCAGGCTGCGCTGGGCTTGTGTCATTTTTCCGTTCCTCCTGCTGAGAGAAATGCGCCATTTGTCACATGTGCTGAGAATGAAGCGTGGCTGTGCACAGATTCCGCCTTGTCAGCTGAAATAAGTGGCATGACCATTCCCTGGCTCCTCCTGTGCCCAAAGTGCCCTCTTTGTGCATTGGGCTTGGCTGCTGTCACTTTTGCGCTCCGCTGGCTGAGAGACCCGCGGCTTTTTTTTCCCACTGCGGAGGGAATGATGCTGCGCAGTGCAGGAAGGCCGGGTTCCCAGCTGAAATGTGTTTGGGGGTCAATCCCTGGCTGTTGTGTGGCCAAACCAGGCAGCTGGCAGGCTGCGCTGGGCTTGTGTCATTTTTCCGTTCCTCCTGCTGAGAGAAATGCGCCATTTGTCACATGTGCTGAGAATGAAGCGTGGCTGTGCACAGATTCCGCCTTGTCAGCTGAAATAAGTGGCATGACCATTCCCTGGCTCCTCCTGTGCCCAAAGTGCCCTCTTTGTGCATTGGGCTTGGCTGCTGTCACTTTTGCGCTCCGCTGGCTGAGAGACCCGCGGCTTTTTTTTCCCACTGCGGAGGGAATGATGCTGCGCAGTGCAGGAAGGCCGGGTTCCCAGCTGAAATGTGTTTGGGGGTCAATCCCTGGCTGTTGTGTGGCCAAACCAGGCAGCTGGCAGGCTGCGCTGGGCTTGTGTCATTTTTCCGTTCCTCCTGCTGAGAGAAATGCGCCATTTGTCACATGTGCTGAGAATGAAGCGTGGCTGTGCACAGATTCCGCCTTGTCAGCTGAAATAAGTGGCATGACCATTCCCTGGCTCCTCCTGTGCCCAAAGTGCCCTCTTTGTGCATTGGGCTTGGCTGCTGTCACTTTTGCGCTCCGCTGGCTGAGAGACCCGCGGCTTTTTTTTCCCACTGCGGAGGGAATGATGCTGCGCAGTGCAGGAAGGCCGGGTTCCAAGCTGAAATGTGTTTGGGGGTCAATCCCTGGCTGTTGTGTGGCCAAACCAGGCAGCTGGCAGGCTGCGCTGGGCTTGTGTCATTTTTCCGTTCCTCCTGCTGAGAGAAATGCGCCATTTGTCAAATGTGCTGAGAATGAAGCGTGGCTGTGCACAGATTCCGCCTTGTCAGCTGAAATAAGTGGCATGACCATTCCCTGGCTCCTCCTGTGCCCAAAGTGCCCTCTTTGTGCATTGGGCTTGGCTGCTGTCACTTTTGCGCTCCGCTGGCTGAGAGACCCGCGGCTTTTTTTTCCCACTGCGGAGGGAATGATGCTGCGCAGTGCAGGAAGGCCGGGTTCCCAGCTGAAATGTGTTTGGGGGTCAATCCCTGGCTGTTGTGTGGCCAAACCAGGCAGCTGGCAGGCTGCGCTGGGCTTGTGTCATTTTTCCGTTCCTCCTGCTGAGAGAAATGCGCCATTTGTCACATGTGCTGAGAATGAAGCGTGGCTGTGCACAGATTCCGCCTTGTCAGCTGAAATAAGTGGCATGACCATTCCCTGGCTCCTCCTGTGCCCAAAGTGCCCTCTTTGTGCATTGGGCTTGGCTGCTGTCACTTTTGCGCTCCGCTGGCTGAGAGACCCGCGGCTTTTTTTTCCCACTGCGGAGGGAATGATGCTGCGCAGTGCAGGAAGGCCGGGTTCCCAGCTGAAATGTGTTTGGGGGTCAATCCCTGGCTGTTGTGTGGCCAAACCAGGCAGCTGGCAGGCTGCGCTGGGCTTGTGTCATTTTTCCGTTCCTCCTGCTGAGAGAAATGCGCCATTTGTCACATGTGCTGAGAATGAAGCGTGGCTGTGCACAGATTCCGCCTTGTCAGCTGAAATAAGTGGCATGACCATTCCCTGGCTCCTCCTGTGCCCAAAGTGCCCTCTTTGTGCATTGGGCTTGGCTGCTGTCACTTTTGCGCTCCGCTGGCTGAGAGACCCGCGGCTTTTTTTTCCCACTGCGGAGGGAATGATGCTGCGCAGTGCAGGAAGGCCGGGTTCAGCTGAAATGTGTTTGGGGGTCAATCCCTGGCTGTTGTGTGGCCAAACCAGGCAGCTGGCAGGCTGCGCTGGGCTTGTGTCATTTTTCCGTTCCTCCTGCTGAGAGAAATGCGCCATTTGTCACATGTGCTGAGAATGAAGCGTGGCTGTGCACAGATTCCGCCTTGTCAGCTGAAATAAGTGGCATGACCATTCCCTGGCTCCTCCTGTGCCCAAAGTGCCCTCTTTGTGCATTGGGCTTGGCTGCTGTCACTTTTGCGCTCCGCTGGCTGAGAGACCCGCGGCTTTTTTTTCCCACTGCGGAGGGAATGATGCTGCGCAGTGCAGGAAGGCCGGGTTCAAGCTGAAATGTGTTTGGGGGTCAATCCCTGGCTGTTGTGTGGCCAAACCAGGCAGCTGGCAGGCTGCGCTGGGCTTGTGTCATTTTTCCGTTCCTCCTGCTGAGAGAAATGCGCCATTTGTCAAATGTGCTGAGAATGAAGCGTGGCTGTGCACAGGGGCCGCATTGTCAGCTGAAATAAGTGGCATGACCATTCCTGGCTCTTCCTGTGCCCAAAGTGCCCTCTTTGTGCATTGGGCTTGGCTGCTGTCACTTTTGCGCTCCGCTGGCTGAGAGACCCGCGGCTTTTTTTTCCCACTGCGGAGGGAATGATGCTGCGCAGTGCAGGAAGGCCGGGTTCCCAGCTGAAATGTGTTTGGGGGTCAATCCCTGGCTGTTGTGTGGCCAAACCAGGCAGCTGGCAGGCTGCGCTGGGCTTGTGTCATTTTTCCGTTCCTCCTGCTGAGAGAAATGCGCCATTTGTCACATGTGCTGAGAATGAAGCGTGGCTGTGCACAGATTCCGCCTTGTCAGCTGAAATAAGTGGCATGACCATTCCCTGGCTCCTCCTGTGCCCAAAGTGCCCTCTTTGTGCATTGGGCTTGGCTGCTGTCACTTTTGCGCTCCGCTGGCTGAGAGACCCGCGGCTTTTTTTTCCCACTGCGGAGGGAATGATGCTGCGCAGTGCAGGAAGGCCGGGTTCCCAGCTGAAATGTGTTTGGGGGTCAATCCCTGGCTGTTGTGTGGCCAAACCAGGCAGCTGGCAGGCTGCGCTGGGCTTGTGTCATTTTTCCGTTCCTCCTGCTGAGAGAAATGCGCCATTTGTCACATGTGCTGAGAATGAAGCGTGGCTGTGCACAGATTCCGCCTTGTCAGCTGAAATAAGTGGCATGACCATTCCCTGGCTCCTCCTGTGCCCAAAGTGCCCTCTTTGTGCATTGGGCTTGGCTGCTGTCACTTTTGCGCTCCGCTGGCTGAGAGACCCGCGGCTTTTTTTTCCCACTGCGGAGGGAATGATGCTGCGCAGTGCAGGAAGGCCGGGTTCCAAGCTGAAATGTGTTTGGGGGTCAATCCCTGGCTGTTGTGTGGCCAAACCAGGCAGCTGGCAGGCTGCGCTGGGCTTGTGTCATTTTTCCGTTCCTCCTGCTGAGAGAAATGCGCCATTTGTCACATGTGCTGAGAATGAAGCGTGGCTGTGCACAGATTCCGCCTTGTCAGCTGAAATAAGTGGCATGACCATTCCCTGGCTCCTCCTGTGCCCAAAGTGCCCTCTTTGTGCATTGGGCTTGGCTGCTGTCACTTTTGCGCTCCGCTGGCTGAGAGACCCGCGGCTTTTTTTTCCCACTGCGGAGGGAATGATGCTGCGCAGTGCAGGAAGGCCGGGTTCCCAGCTGAAATGTGTTTGGGGGTCAATCCCTGGCTGTTGTGTGGCCAAACCAGGCAGCTGGCAGGCTGCGCTGGGCTTGTGTCATTTTTCCGTTCCTCCTGCTGAGAGAAATGCGCCATTTGTCACATGTGCTGAGAATGAAGCGTGGCTGTGCACAGATTCCGCCTTGTCAGCTGAAATAAGTGGCATGACCATTCCCTGGCTCCTCCTGTGCCCAAAGTGCCCTCTTTGTGCATTGGGCTTGGCTGCTGTCACTTTTGCGCTCCGCTGGCTGAGAGACCCGCGGCTTTTTTTTCCCACTGCGGAGGGAATGATGCTGCGCAGTGCAGGAAGGCCGGGTTCCCAGCTGAAATGTGTTTGGGGGTCAATCCCTGGCTGTTGTGTGGCCAAACCAGGCAGCTGGCAGGCTGCGCTGGGCTTGTGTCATTTTTCCGTTCCTCCTGCTGAGAGAAATGCGCCATTTGTCACATGTGCTGAGAATGAAGCGTGGCTGTGCACAGATTCCGCCTTGTCAGCTGAAATAAGTGGCATGACCATTCCCTGGCTCCTCCTGTGCCCAAAGTGCCCTCTTTGTGCATTGGGCTTGGCTGCTGTCACTTTTGCGCTCCGCTGGCTGAGAGACCCGCGGCTTTTTTTTCCCACTGCGGAGGGAATGATGCTGCGCAGTGCAGGAAGGCCGGGTTCAAGCTGAAATGTGTTTGGGGGTCAATCCCTGGCTGTTGTGTGGCCAAACCAGGCAGCTGGCAGGCTGCGCTGGGCTTGTGTCATTTTTCCGTTCCTCCTGCTGAGAGAAATGCGCCATTTGTCACATGTGCTGAGAATGAAGCGTGGCTGTGCACAGATTCCGCCTTGTCAGCTGAAATAAGTGGCATGACCATTCCCTGGCTCCTCCTGTGCCCAAAGTGCCCTCTTTGTGCATTGGGCTTGGCTGCTGTCACTTTTGCGCTCCGCTGGCTGAGAGACCCGCGGCTTTTTTTTCCCACTGCGGAGGGAATGATGCTGCGCAGTGCAGGAAGGCCGGGTTCCAAGCTGAAATGTGTTTGGGGGTCAATCCCTGGCTGTTGTGTGGCCAAACCAGGCAGCTGGCAGGCTGCGCTGGGCTTGTGTCATTTTTCCGTTCCTCCTGCTGAGAGAAATGCGCCATTTGTCACATGTGCTGAGAATGAAGCGTGGCTGTGCACAGATTCCGCCTTGTCAGCTGAAATAAGTGGCATGACCATTCCCTGGCTCCTCCTGTGCCCAAAGTGCCCTCTTTGTGCATTGGGCTTGGCTGCTGTCACTTTTGCGCTCCGCTGGCTGAGAGACCCGCGGCTTTTTTTTCCCACTGCGGAGGGAATGATGCTGCGCAGTGCAGGAAGGCCGGGTTCCCAGCTGAAATGTGTTTGGGGGTCAATCCCTGGCTGTTGTGTGGCCAAACCAGGCAGCTGGCAGGCTGCGCTGGGCTTGTGTCATTTTTCCGTTCCTCCTGCTGAGAGAAATGCGCCATTTGTCACATGTGCTGAGAATGAAGCGTGGCTGTGCACAGATTCCGCCTTGTCAGCTGAAATAAGTGGCATGACCATTCCCTGGCTCCTCCTGTGCCCAAAGTGCCCTCTTTGTGCATTGGGCTTGGCTGCTGTCACTTTTGCGCTCCGCTGGCTGAGAGACCCGCGGCTTTTTTTTCCCACTGCGGAGGGAATGATGCTGCGCAGTGCAGGAAGGCCGGGTTCCCAGCTGAAATGTGTTTGGGGGTCAATCCCTGGCTGTTGTGTGGCCAAACCAGGCAGCTGGCAGGCTGCGCTGGGCTTGTGTCATTTTTCCGTTCCTCCTGCTGAGAGAAATGCGCCATTTGTCACATGTGCTGAGAATGAAGCGTGGCTGTGCACAGATTCCGCCTTGTCAGCTGAAATAAGTGGCATGACCATTCCCTGGCTCCTCCTGTGCCCAAAGTGCCCTCTTTGTGCATTGGGCTTGGCTGCTGTCACTTTTGCGCTCCGCTGGCTGAGAGACCCGCGGCTTTTTTTTCCCACTGCGGAGGGAATGATGCTGCGCAGTGCAGGAAGGCCGGGTTCAAAGCTGAAATGTGTTTGGGGGTCAATCCCTGGCTGTTGTGTGGCCAAACCAGGCAGCTGGCAGGCTGCGCTGGGCTTGTGTCATTTTTCCGTTCCTCCTGCTGAGAGAAATGCGCCATTTGTCAAATGTGCTGAGAATGAAGCGTGGCTGTGCACAGATTCCGCCTTGTCAGCTGAAATAAGTGGCATGACCATTCCTGGCTCCTCCTGTGCCCAAAGTGCCCTCTTTGTGCATTGGGCTTGGCTGCTGTCACTTTTGCGCTCCGCTGGCTGAGAGACCCGCGGCTTTTTTTTCCCACTGCGGAGGGAATGATGCTGCGCAGTGCAGGAAGGCCGGGTTCCCAGCTGAAATGTGTTTGGGGGTCAATCCCTGGCTGTTGTGTGGCCAAACCAGGCAGCTGGCAGGCTGCGCTGGGCTTGTGTCATTTTTCCGTTCCTCCTGCTGAGAGAAATGCGCCATTTGTCACATGTGCTGAGAATGAAGCGTGGCTGTGCACAGATTCCGCCTTGTCAGCTGAAATAAGTGGCATGACCATTCCCTGGCTCCTCCTGTGCCCAAAGTGCCCTCTTTGTGCATTGGGCTTGGCTGCTGTCACTTTTGCGCTCCGCTGGCTGAGAGACCCGCGGCTTTTTTTTCCCACTGCGGAGGGAATGATGCTGCGCAGTGCAGGAAGGCCGGGTTCCCAGCTGAAATGTGTTTGGGGGTCAATCCCTGGCTGTTGTGTGGCCAAACCAGGCAGCTGGCAGGCTGCGCTGGGCTTGTGTCATTTTTCCGTTCCTCCTGCTGAGAGAAATGCGCCATTTGTCACATGTGCTGAGAATGAAGCGTGGCTGTGCACAGATTCCGCCTTGTCAGCTGAAATAAGTGGCATGACCATTCCCTGGCTCCTCCTGTGCCCAAAGTGCCCTCTTTGTGCATTGGGCTTGGCTGCTGTCACTTTTGCGCTCCGCTGGCTGAGAGACCCGCGGCTTTTTTTTCCCACTGCGGAGGGAATGATGCTGCGCAGTGCAGGAAGGCCGGGTTCAAGCTGAAATGTGTTTGGGGGTCAATCCCTGGCTGTTGTGTGGCCAAACCAGGCAGCTGGCAGGCTGCGCTGGGCTTGTGTCATTTTTCCGTTCCTCCTGCTGAGAGAAATGCGCCATTTGTCACATGTGCTGAGAATGAAGCGTGGCTGTGCACAGATTCCGCCTTGTCAGCTGAAATAAGTGGCATGACCATTCCCTGGCTCCTCCTGTGCCCAAAGTGCCCTCTTTGTGCATTGGGCTTGGCTGCTGTCACTTTTGCGCTCCGCTGGCTGAGAGACCCGCGGCTTTTTTTTCCCACTGCGGAGGGAATGATGCTGCGCAGTGCAGGAAGGCCGGGTTCCCAGCTGAAATGTGTTTGGGGGTCAATCCCTGGCTGTTGTGTGGCCAAACCAGGCAGCTGGCAGGCTGCGCTGGGCTTGTGTCATTTTTCCGTTCCTCCTGCTGAGAGAAATGCGCCATTTGTCACATGTGCTGAGAATGAAGCGTGGCTGTGCACAGATTCCGCCTTGTCAGCTGAAATAAGTGGCATGACCATTCCCTGGCTCCTCCTGTGCCCAAAGTGCCCTCTTTGTGCATTGGGCTTGGCTGCTGTCACTTTTGCGCTCCGCTGGCTGAGAGACCCGCGGCTTTTTTTTCCCACTGCGGAGGGAATGATGCTGCGCAGTGCAGGAAGGCCGGGTTCCCAGCTGAAATGTGTTTGGGGGTCAATCCCTGGCTGTTGTGTGGCCAAACCAGGCAGCTGGCAGGCTGCGCTGGGCTTGTGTCATTTTTCCGTTCCTCCTGCTGAGAGAAATGCGCCATTTGTCACATGTGCTGAGAATGAAGCGTGGCTGTGCACAGATTCCGCCTTGTCAGCTGAAATAAGTGGCATGACCATTCCCTGGCTCCTCCTGTGCCCAAAGTGCCCTCTTTGTGCATTGGGCTTGGCTGCTGTCACTTTTGCGCTCCGCTGGCTGAGAGACCCGCGGCTTTTTTTTCCCACTGCGGAGGGAATGATGCTGCGCAGTGCAGGAAGGCCGGGTTCAAAGCTGAAATGTGTTTGGGGGTCAATCCCTGGCTGTTGTGTGGCCAAACCAGGCAGCTGGCAGGCTGCGCTGGGCTTGTGTCATTTTTCCGTTCCTCCTGCTGAGAGAAATGCGCCATTTGTCACATGTGCTGAGAATGAAGCGTGGCTGTGCACAGATTCCGCCTTGTCAGCTGAAATAAGTGGCATGACCATTCCCTGGCTCCTCCTGTGCCCAAAGTGCCCTCTTTGTGCATTGGGCTTGGCTGCTGTCACTTTTGCGCTCCGCTGGCTGAGAGACCCGCGGCTTTTTTTTCCCACTGCGGAGGGAATGATGCTGCGCAGTGCAGGAAGGCCGGGTTCCCAGCTGAAATGTGTTTGGGGGTCAATCCCTGGCTGTTGTGTGGCCAAACCAGGCAGCTGGCAGGCTGCGCTGGGCTTGTGTCATTTTTCCGTTCCTCCTGCTGAGAGAAATGCGCCATTTGTCACATGTGCTGAGAATGAAGCGTGGCTGTGCACAGATTCCGCCTTGTCAGCTGAAATAAGTGGCATGACCATTCCCTGGCTCCTCCTGTGCCCAAAGTGCCCTCTTTGTGCATTGGGCTTGGCTGCTGTCACTTTTGCGCTCCGCTGGCTGAGAGACCCGCGGCTTTTTTTTCCCACTGCGGAGGGAATGATGCTGCGCAGTGCAGGAAGGCCGGGTTCCCAGCTGAAATGTGTTTGGGGGTCAATCCCTGGCTGTTGTGTGGCCAAACCAGGCAGCTGGCAGGCTGCGCTGGGCTTGTGTCATTTTTCCGTTCCTCCTGCTGAGAGAAATGCGCCATTTGTCACATGTGCTGAGAATGAAGCGTGGCTGTGCACAGATTCCGCCTTGTCAGCTGAAATAAGTGGCATGACCATTCCCTGGCTCCTCCTGTGCCCAAAGTGCCCTCTTTGTGCATTGGGCTTGGCTGCTGTCACTTTTGCGCTCCGCTGGCTGAGAGACCCGCGGCTTTTTTTTCCCACTGCGGAGGGAATGATGCTGCGCAGTGCAGGAAGGCCGGGTTCCCAGCTGAAATGTGTTTGGGGGTCAATCCCTGGCTGTTGTGTGGCCAAACCAGGCAGCTGGCAGGCTGCGCTGGGCTTGTGTCATTTTTCCGTTCCTCCTGCTGAGAGAAATGCGCCATTTGTCACATGTGCTGAGAATGAAGCGTGGCTGTGCACAGATTCCGCCTTGTCAGCTGAAATAAGTGGCATGACCATTCCCTGGCTCCTCCTGTGCCCAAAGTGCCCTCTTTGTGCATTGGGCTTGGCTGCTGTCACTTTTGCGCTCCGCTGGCTGAGAGACCCGCGGCTTTTTTTTCCCACTGAGGAGGGAATGATGCTGCGCAGTGCAGGAAGGCCGGGTTCAAAGCTGAAATGTGTTTGGGGGTCAATCCCTGGCTGTTGTGTGGCCAAACCAGGCAGCTGGCAGGCTGCGCTGGGCTTGTGTCATTTTTCCGTTCCTCCTGCTGAGAGAAATGCGCCATTTGTCAAATGTGCTGAGAATGAAGCGTGGCTGTGCACAGGGGCCGCATTGTCAGCTGAAATAAGTGGCATGACCATTCCTGGCTCTTCCTGTGCCAAAGTGCCCTCTTTGTGCATTGGGCTTGGCTGCTGTCACTTTTGCGCTCCGCTGGCTGAGAGACCCGCGGCTTTTTTTTCCCACTGCGGAGGGAATGATGCTGCGCAGTGCAGGAAGGCCGGGTTCCAAGCTGAAATGTGTTTGGGGGTCAATCCCTGGCTGTTGTGTGGCCAAACCAGGCAGCTGGCAGGCTGCGCTGGGCTTGTGTCATTTTTCCGTTCCTCCTGCTGAGAGAAATGCGCCATTTGTCAAATGTGCTGAGAATGAAGCGTGGCTGTGCACAGATTCCGCCTTGTCAGCTGAAATAAGTGGCATGACCATTCCCTGGCTCCTCCTGTGCCCAAAGTGCCCTCTTTGTGCATTGGGCTTGGCTGCTGTCACTTTTGCGCTCCGCTGGCTGAGAGACCCGCGGCTTTTTTTTCCCACTGCGGAGGGAATGATGCTGCGCAGTGCAGGAAGGCCGGGTTCCCAGCTGAAATGTGTTTGGGGGTCAATCCCTGGCTGTTGTGTGGCCAAACCAGGCAGCTGGCAGGCTGCGCTGGGCTTGTGTCATTTTTCCGTTCCTCCTGCTGAGAGAAATGCGCCATTTGTCACATGTGCTGAGAATGAAGCGTGGCTGTGCACAGATTCCGCCTTGTCAGCTGAAATAAGTGGCATGACCATTCCCTGGCTCCTCCTGTGCCCAAAGTGCCCTCTTTGTGCATTGGGCTTGGCTGCTGTCACTTTTGCGCTCCGCTGGCTGAGAGACCCGCGGCTTTTTTTTCCCACTGAGGAGGGAATGATGCTGCGCAGTGCAGGAAGGCCGGGTTCAAAGCTGAAATGTGTTTGGGGGTCAATCCCTGGCTGTTGTGTGGCCAAACCAGGCAGCTGGCAGGCTGCGCTGGGCTTGTGTCATTTTTCCGTTCCTCCTGCTGAGAGAAATGCGCCATTTGTCACATGTGCTGAGAATGAAGCGTGGCTGTGCACAGATTCCGCCTTGTCAGCTGAAATAAGTGGCATGACCATTCCCTGGCTCCTCCTGTGCCCAAAGTGCCCTCTTTGTGCATTGGGCTTGGCTGCTGTCACTTTTGCGCTCCGCTGGCTGAGAGACCCGCGGCTTTTTTTTCCCACTGCGGAGGGAATGATGCTGCGCAGTGCAGGAAGGCCGGGTTCAAAGCTGAAATGTGTTTGGGGGTCAATCCCTGGCTGTTGTGTGGCCAAACCAGGCAGCTGGCAGGCTGCGCTGGGCTTGTGTCATTTTTCCGTTCCTCCTGCTGAGAGAAATGCGCCATTTGTCACATGTGCTGAGAATGAAGCGTGGCTGTGCACAGATTCCGCCTTGTCAGCTGAAATAAGTGGCATGACCATTCCCTGGCTCCTCCTGTGCCCAAAGTGCCCTCTTTGTGCATTGGGCTTGGCTGCTGTCACTTTTGCGCTCCGCTGGCTGAGAGACCCGCGGCTTTTTTTTCCCACTGCGGAGGGAATGATGCTGCGCAGTGCAGGAAGGCCGGGTTCCCAGCTGAAATGTGTTTGGGGGTCAATCCCTGGCTGTTGTGTGGCCAAACCAGGCAGCTGGCAGGCTGCGCTGGGCTTGTGTCATTTTTCCGTTCCTCCTGCTGAGAGAAATGCGCCATTTGTCACATGTGCTGAGAATGAAGCGTGGCTGTGCACAGATTCCGCCTTGTCAGCTGAAATAAGTGGCATGACCATTCCCTGGCTCCTCCTGTGCCCAAAGTGCCCTCTTTGTGCATTGGGCTTGGCTGCTGTCACTTTTGCGCTCCGCTGGCTGAGAGACCCGCGGCTTTTTTTTCCCACTGCGGAGGGAATGATGCTGCGCAGTGCAGGAAGGCCGGGTTCCAAGCTGAAATGTGTTTGGGGGTCAATCCCTGGCTGTTGTGTGGCCAAACCAGGCAGCTGGCAGGCTGCGCTGGGCTTGTGTCATTTTTCCGTTCCTCCTGCTGAGAGAAATGCGCCATTTGTCACATGTGCTGAGAATGAAGCGTGGCTGTGCACAGATTCCGCCTTGTCAGCTGAAATAAGTGGCATGACCATTCCCTGGCTCCTCCTGTGCCCAAAGTGCCCTCTTTGTGCATTGGGCTTGGCTGCTGTCACTTTTGCGCTCCGCTGGCTGAGAGACCCGCGGCTTTTTTTTCCCACTGCGGAGGGAATGATGCTGCGCAGTGCAGGAAGGCCGGGTTCCAAGCTGAAATGTGTTTGGGGGTCAATCCCTGGCTGTTGTGTGGCCAAACCAGGCAGCTGGCAGGCTGCGCTGGGCTTGTGTCATTTTTCCGTTCCTCCTGCTGAGAGAAATGCGCCATTTGTCACATGTGCTGAGAATGAAGCGTGGCTGTGCACAGATTCCGCCTTGTCAGCTGAAATAAGTGGCATGACCATTCCCTGGCTCCTCCTGTGCCCAAAGTGCCCTCTTTGTGCATTGGGCTTGGCTGCTGTCACTTTTGCGCTCCGCTGGCTGAGAGACCCGCGGCTTTTTTTTCCCACTGAGGAGGGAATGATGCTGCGCAGTGCAGGAAGGCCGGGTTCAAAGCTGAAATGTGTTTGGGGGTCAATCCCTGGCTGTTGTGTGGCCAAACCAGGCAGCTGGCAGGCTGCGCTGGGCTTGTGTCATTTTTCCGTTCCTCCTGCTGAGAGAAATGCGCCATTTGTCACATGTGCTGAGAATGAAGCGTGGCTGTGCACAGATTCCGCCTTGTCAGCTGAAATAAGTGGCATGACCATTCCCTGGCTCCTCCTGTGCCCAAAGTGCCCTCTTTGTGCATTGGGCTTGGCTGCTGTCACTTTTGCGCTCCGCTGGCTGAGAGACCCGCGGCTTTTTTTTCCCACTGCGGAGGGAATGATGCTGCGCAGTGCAGGAAGGCCGGGTTCCCAGCTGAAATGTGTTTGGGGGTCAATCCCTGGCTGTTGTGTGGCCAAACCAGGCAGCTGGCAGGCTGCGCTGGGCTTGTGTCATTTTTCCGTTCCTCCTGCTGAGAGAAATGCGCCATTTGTCACATGTGCTGAGAATGAAGCGTGGCTGTGCACAGATTCCGCCTTGTCAGCTGAAATAAGTGGCATGACCATTCCCTGGCTCCTCCTGTGCCCAAAGTGCCCTCTTTGTGCATTGGGCTTGGCTGCTGTCACTTTTGCGCTCCGCTGGCTGAGAGACCCGCGGCTTTTTTTTCCCACTGCGGAGGGAATGATGCTGCGCAGTGCAGGAAGGCCGGGTTCAAAGCTGAAATGTGTTTGGGGGTCAATCCCTGGCTGTTGTGTGGCCAAACCAGGCAGCTGGCAGGCTGCGCTGGGCTTGTGTCATTTTTCCGTTCCTCCTGCTGAGAGAAATGCGCCATTTGTCACATGTGCTGAGAATGAAGCGTGGCTGTGCACAGATTCCGCCTTGTCAGCTGAAATAAGTGGCATGACCATTCCCTGGCTCCTCCTGTGCCCAAAGTGCCCTCTTTGTGCATTGGGCTTGGCTGCTGTCACTTTTGCGCTCCGCTGGCTGAGAGACCCGCGGCTTTTTTTTCCCACTGCGGAGGGAATGATGCTGCGCAGTGCAGGAAGGCCGGGTTCCAAGCTGAAATGTGTTTGGGGGTCAATCCCTGGCTGTTGTGTGGCCAAACCAGGCAGCTGGCAGGCTGCGCTGGGCTTGTGTCATTTTTCCGTTCCTCCTGCTGAGAGAAATGCGCCATTTGTCACATGTGCTGAGAATGAAGCGTGGCTGTGCACAGATTCCGCCTTGTCAGCTGAAATAAGTGGCATGACCATTCCCTGGCTCCTCCTGTGCCCAAAGTGCCCTCTTTGTGCATTGGGCTTGGCTGCTGTCACTTTTGCGCTCCGCTGGCTGAGAGACCCGCGGCTTTTTTTTCCCACTGCGGAGGGAATGATGCTGCGCAGTGCAGGAAGGCCGGGTTCAAAGCTGAAATGTGTTTGGGGGTCAATCCCTGGCTGTTGTGTGGCCAAACCAGGCAGCTGGCAGGCTGCGCTGGGCTTGTGTCATTTTTCCGTTCCTCCTGCTGAGAGAAATGCGCCATTTGTCACATGTGCTGAGAATGAAGCGTGGCTGTGCACAGATTCCGCCTTGTCAGCTGAAATAAGTGGCATGACCATTCCCTGGCTCCTCCTGTGCCCAAAGTGCCCTCTTTGTGCATTGGGCTTGGCTGCTGTCACTTTTGCGCTCCGCTGGCTGAGAGACCCGCGGCTTTTTTTTCCCACTGCGGAGGGAATGATGCTGCGCAGTGCAGGAAGGCCGGGTTCCAAGCTGAAATGTGTTTGGGGGTCAATCCCTGGCTGTTGTGTGGCCAAACCAGGCAGCTGGCAGGCTGCGCTGGGCTTGTGTCATTTTTCCGTTCCTCCTGCTGAGAGAAATGCGCCATTTGTCAATGTGCTGAGAATGAAGCGTGGCTGTGCACAGATTCCGCCTTGTCAGCTGAAATAAGTGGCATGACCATTCCCTGGCTCCTCCTGTGCCCAAAGTGCCCTCTTTGTGCATTGGGCTTGGCTGCTGTCACTTTTGCGCTCCGCTGGCTGAGAGACCCGCGGCTTTTTTTTCCCACTGCGGAGGGAATGATGCTGCGCAGTGCAGGAAGGCCGGGTTCCCAGCTGAAATGTGTTTGGGGGTCAATCCCTGGCTGTTGTGTGGCCAAACCAGGCAGCTGGCAGGCTGCGCTGGGCTTGTGTCATTTTTCCGTTCCTCCTGCTGAGAGAAATGCGCCATTTGTCAAATGTGCTGAGAATGAAGCGTGGCTGTGCACAGATTCCGCCTTGTCAGCTGAAATAAGTGGCATGACCATTCCCTGGCTCCTCCTGTGCCCAAAGTGCCCTCTTTGTGCATTGGGCTTGGCTGCTGTCACTTTTGCGCTCCGCTGGCTGAGAGACCCGCGGCTTTTTTTTCCCACTGCGGAGGGAATGATGCTGCGCAGTGCAGGAAGGCCGGGTTCCCAGCTGAAATGTGTTTGGGGGTCAATCCCTGGCTGTTGTGTGGCCAAACCAGGCAGCTGGCAGGCTGCGCTGGGCTTGTGTCATTTTTCCGTTCCTCCTGCTGAGAGAAATGCGCCATTTGTCACATGTGCTGAGAATGAAGCGTGGCTGTGCACAGATTCCGCCTTGTCAGCTGAAATAAGTGGCATGACCATTCCCTGGCTCCTCCTGTGCCCAAAGTGCCCTCTTTGTGCATTGGGCTTGGCTGCTGTCACTTTTGCGCTCCGCTGGCTGAGAGACCCGCGGCTTTTTTTTCCCACTGCGGAGGGAATGATGCTGCGCAGTGCAGGAAGGCCGGGTTCCAAGCTGAAATGTGTTTGGGGGTCAATCCCTGGCTGTTGTGTGGCCAAACCAGGCAGCTGGCAGGCTGCGCTGGGCTTGTGTCATTTTTCCGTTCCTCCTGCTGAGAGAAATGCGCCATTTGTCACATGTGCTGAGAATGAAGCGTGGCTGTGCACAGATTCCGCCTTGTCAGCTGAAATAAGTGGCATGACCATTCCTGGCTCCTCCTGTGCCCAAAGTGCCCTCTTTGTGCATTGGGCTTGGCTGCTGTCACTTTTGCGCTCCGCTGGCTGAGAGACCCGCGGCTTTTTTTTCCCACTGCGGAGGGAATGATGCTGCGCAGTGCAGGAAGGCCGGGTTCCAAGCTGAAATGTGTTTGGGGGTCAATCCCTGGCTGTTGTGTGGCCAAACCAGGCAGCTGGCAGGCTGCGCTGGGCTTGTGTCATTTTTCCGTTCCTCCTGCTGAGAGAAATGCGCCATTTGTCACATGTGCTGAGAATGAAGCGTGGCTGTGCACAGATTCCGCCTTGTCAGCTGAAATAAGTGGCATGACCATTCCCTGGCTCCTCCTGTGCCCAAAGTGCCCTCTTTGTGCATTGGGCTTGGCTGCTGTCACTTTTGCGCTCCGCTGGCTGAGAGACCCGCGGCTTTTTTTTCCCACTGCGGAGGGAATGATGCTGCGCAGTGCAGGAAGGCCGGGTTCCCAGCTGAAATGTGTTTGGGGGTCAATCCCTGGCTGTTGTGTGGCCAAACCAGGCAGCTGGCAGGCTGCGCTGGGCTTGTGTCATTTTTCCGTTCCTCCTGCTGAGAGAAATGCGCCATTTGTCACATGTGCTGAGAATGAAGCGTGGCTGTGCACAGATTCCGCCTTGTCAGCTGAAATAAGTGGCATGACCATTCCCTGGCTCCTCCTGTGCCCAAAGTGCCCTCTTTGTGCATTGGGCTTGGCTGCTGTCACTTTTGCGCTCCGCTGGCTGAGAGACCCGCGGCTTTTTTTTCCCACTGCGGAGGGAATGATGCTGCGCAGTGCAGGAAGGCCGGGTTCAAAGCTGAAATGTGTTTGGGGGTCAATCCCTGGCTGTTGTGTGGCCAAACCAGGCAGCTGGCAGGCTGCGCTGGGCTTGTGTCATTTTTCCGTTCCTCCTGCTGAGAGAAATGCGCCATTTGTCAAATGTGCTGAGAATGAAGCGTGGCTGTGCACAGATTCCGCCTTGTCAGCTGAAATAAGTGGCATGACCATTCCCTGGCTCCTCCTGTGCCCAAAGTGCCCTCTTTGTGCATTGGGCTTGGCTGCTGTCACTTTTGCGCTCCGCTGGCTGAGAGACCCGCGGCTTTTTTTTCCCACTGCGGAGGGAATGATGCTGCGCAGTGCAGGAAGGCCGGGTTCAAAGCTGAAATGTGTTTGGGGGTCAATCCCTGGCTGTTGTGTGGCCAAACCAGGCAGCTGGCAGGCTGCGCTGGGCTTGTGTCATTTTTCCGTTCCTCCTGCTGAGAGAAATGCGCCATTTGTCAAATGTGCTGAGAATGAAGCGTGGCTGTGCACAGATTCCGCCTTGTCAGCTGAAATAAGTGGCATGACCATTCCTGGCTCCTCCTGTGCCCAAAGTGCCCTCTTTGTGCATTGGGCTTGGCTGCTGTCACTTTTGCGCTCCGCTGGCTGAGAGACCCGCGGCTTTTTTTTCCCACTGCGGAGGGAATGATGCTGCGCAGTGCAGGAAGGCCGGGTTCCAAGCTGAAATGTGTTTGGGGGTCAATCCCTGGCTGTTGTGTGGCCAAACCAGGCAGCTGGCAGGCTGCGCTGGGCTTGTGTCATTTTTCCGTTCCTCCTGCTGAGAGAAATGCGCCATTTGTCACATGTGCTGAGAATGAAGCGTGGCTGTGCACAGATTCCGCCTTGTCAGCTGAAATAAGTGGCATGACCATTCCCTGGCTCCTCCTGTGCCCAAAGTGCCCTCTTTGTGCATTGGGCTTGGCTGCTGTCACTTTTGCGCTCCGCTGGCTGAGAGACCCGCGGCTTTTTTTTCCCACTGCGGAGGGAATGATGCTGCGCAGTGCAGGAAGGCCGGGTTCCAGCTGAAATGTGTTTGGGGGTCAATCCCTGGCTGTTGTGTGGCCAAACCAGGCAGCTGGCAGGCTGCGCTGGGCTTGTGTCATTTTTCCGTTCCTCCTGCTGAGAGAAATGCGCCATTTGTCACATGTGCTGAGAATGAAGCGTGGCTGTGCACAGATTCCGCCTTGTCAGCTGAAATAAGTGGCATGACCATTCCCTGGCTCCTCCTGTGCCCAAAGTGCCCTCTTTGTGCATTGGGCTTGGCTGCTGTCACTTTTGCGCTCCGCTGGCTGAGAGACCCGCGGCTTTTTTTTCCCACTGAGGAGGGAATGATGCTGCGCAGTGCAGGAAGGCCGGGTTCAAAGCTGAAATGTGTTTGGGGGTCAATCCCTGGCTGTTGTGTGGCCAAACCAGGCAGCTGGCAGGCTGCGCTGGGCTTGTGTCATTTTTCCGTTCCTCCTGCTGAGAGAAATGCGCCATTTGTCACATGTGCTGAGAATGAAGCGTGGCTGTGCACAGATTCCGCCTTGTCAGCTGAAATAAGTGGCATGACCATTCCCTGGCTCCTCCTGTGCCCAAAGTGCCCTCTTTGTGCATTGGGCTTGGCTGCTGTCACTTTTGCGCTCCGCTGGCTGAGAGACCCGCGGCTTTTTTTTCCCACTGCGGAGGGAATGATGCTGCGCAGTGCAGGAAGGCCGGGTTCAAAGCTGAAATGTGTTTGGGGGTCAATCCCTGGCTGTTGTGTGGCCAAACCAGGCAGCTGGCAGGCTGCGCTGGGCTTGTGTCATTTTTCCGTTCCTCCTGCTGAGAGAAATGCGCCATTTGTCACATGTGCTGAGAATGAAGCGTGGCTGTGCACAGATTCCGCCTTGTCAGCTGAAATAAGTGGCATGACCATTCCTGGCTCCTCCTGTGCCCAAAGTGCCCTCTTTGTGCATTGGGCTTGGCTGCTGTCACTTTTGCGCTCCGCTGGCTGAGAGACCCGCGGCTTTTTTTTCCCACTGCGGAGGGAATGATGCTGCGCAGTGCAGGAAGGCCGGGTTTCCAGCTGAAATGTGTTTGGGGGTCAATCCCTGGCTGTTGTGTGGCCAAACCAGGCAGCTGGCAGGCTGCGCTGGGCTTGTGTCATTTTTCCGTTCCTCCTGCTGAGAGAAATGCGCCATTTGTCAAATGTGCTGAGAATGAAGCGTGGCTGTGCACAGATTCCGCCTTGTCAGCTGAAATAAGTGGCATGACCATTCCCTGGCTCCTCCTGTGCCCAAAGTGCCCTCTTTGTGCATTGGGCTTGGCTGCTGTCACTTTTGCGCTCCGCTGGCTGAGAGACCCGCGGCTTTTTTTTCCCACTGCGGAGGGAATGATGCTGCGCAGTGCAGGAAGGCCGGGTTCCAAGCTGAAATGTGTTTGGGGGTCAATCCCTGGCTGTTGTGTGGCCAAACCAGGCAGCTGGCAGGCTGCGCTGGGCTTGTGTCATTTTTCCGTTCCTCCTGCTGAGAGAAATGCGCCATTTGTCAAATGTGCTGAGAATGAAGCGTGGCTGTGCACAGATTCCGCCTTGTCAGCTGAAATAAGTGGCATGACCATTCCCTGGCTCCTCCTGTGCCCAAAGTGCCCTCTTTGTGCATTGGGCTTGGCTGCTGTCACTTTTGCGCTCCGCTGGCTGAGAGACCCGCGGCTTTTTTTTCCCACTGCGGAGGGAATGATGCTGCGCAGTGCAGGAAGGCCGGGTTCAAAGCTGAAATGTGTTTGGGGGTCAATCCCTGGCTGTTGTGTGGCCAAACCAGGCAGCTGGCAGGCTGCGCTGGGCTTGTGTCATTTTTCCGTTCCTCCTGCTGAGAGAAATGCGCCATTTGTCACATGTGCTGAGAATGAAGCGTGGCTGTGCACAGATTCCGCCTTGTCAGCTGAAATAAGTGGCATGACCATTCCCTGGCTCCTCCTGTGCCAAAGTGCCCTCTTTGTGCATTGGGCTTGGCTGCTGTCACTTTTGCGCTCCGCTGGCTGAGAGACCCGCGGCTTTTTTTTCCCACTGCGGAGGGAATGATGCTGCGCAGTGCAGGAAGGCCGGGTTCAAAGCTGAAATGTGTTTGGGGGTCAATCCCTGGCTGTTGTGTGGCCAAACCAGGCAGCTGGCAGGCTGCGCTGGGCTTGTGTCATTTTTCCGTTCCTCCTGCTGAGAGAAATGCGCCATTTGTCAAATGTGCTGAGAATGAAGCGTGGCTGTGCACAGATTCCGCCTTGTCAGCTGAAATAAGTGGCATGACCATTCCCTGGCTCCTCCTGTGCCCAAAGTGCCCTCTTTGTGCATTGGGCTTGGCTGCTGTCACTTTTGCGCTCCGCTGGCTGAGAGACCCGCGGCTTTTTTTTCCCACTGCGGAGGGAATGATGCTGCGCAGTGCAGGAAGGCCGGGTTCAAAGCTGAAATGTGTTTGGGGGTCAATCCCTGGCTGTTGTGTGGCCAAACCAGGCAGCTGGCAGGCTGCGCTGGGCTTGTGTCATTTTTCCGTTCCTCCTGCTGAGAGAAATGCGCCATTTGTCACATGTGCTGAGAATGAAGCGTGGCTGTGCACAGATTCCGCCTTGTCAGCTGAAATAAGTGGCATGACCATTCCTGGCTCCTCCTGTGCCCAAAGTGCCCTCTTTGTGCATTGGGCTTGGCTGCTGTCACTTTTGCGCTCCGCTGGCTGAGAGACCCGCGGCTTTTTTTTCCCACTGCGGAGGGAATGATGCTGCGCAGTGCAGGAAGGCCGGGTTCAAAGCTGAAATGTGTTTGGGGGTCAATCCCTGGCTGTTGTGTGGCCAAACCAGGCAGCTGGCAGGCTGCGCTGGGCTTGTGTCATTTTTCCGTTCCTCCTGCTGAGAGAAATGCGCCATTTGTCAAATGTGCTGAGAATGAAGCGTGGCTGTGCACAGATTCCGCCTTGTCAGCTGAAATAAGTGGCATGACCATTCCCTGGCTCCTCCTGTGCCAAAGTGCCCTCTTTGTGCATTGGGCTTGGCTGCTGTCACTTTTGCGCTCCGCTGGCTGAGAGACCCGCGGCTTTTTTTCCCACTGAGGAGGGAATGATGCTGCGCAGTGCAGGAAGGCCGGGTTCAAAGCTGAAATGTGTTTGGGGGTCAATCCCTGGCTGTTGTGTGGCCAAACCAGGCAGCTGGCAGGCTGCGCTGGGCTTGTGTCATTTTTCCGTTCCTCCTGCTGAGAGAAATGCGCCATTTGTCACATGTGCTGAGAATGAAGCGTGGCTGTGCACAGATTCCGCCTTGTCAGCTGAAATAAGTGGCATGACCATTCCCTGGCTCCTCCTGTGCCCAAAGTGCCCTCTTTG
Organism: Caranx melampygus; assembly: GCA_019059645.1. NCBI lineage: Eukaryota > Metazoa > Chordata > Actinopteri > Carangiformes > Carangidae > Caranx > Caranx melampygus. The sequence continues at coordinate 13,149 of JAFELL010001234.1, read as the reverse complement.
TGCATTGGGCTTGGCTGCTGTCACTTTTGCGCTCCGCTGGCTGAGAGACCCGCGGCTTTTTTTTCCCACTGCGGAGGGAATGATGCTGCGCAGTGCAGGAAGGCCGGGTTCAAAGCTGAAATGTGTTTGGGGGTCAATCCCTGGCTGTTGTGTGGCCAAACCAGGCAGCTGGCAGGCTGCGCTGGGCTTGTGTCATTTTTCCGTTCCTCCTGCTGAGAGAAATGCGCCATTTGTCACATGTGCTGAGAATGAAGCGTGGCTGTGCACAGATTCCGCCTTGTCAGCTGAAATAAGTGGCATGACCATTCCTGGCTCCTCCTGTGCCCAAAGTGCCCTCTTTGTGCATTGGGCTTGGCTGCTGTCACTTTTGCGCTCCGCTGGCTGAGAGACCCGCGGCTTTTTTTTCCCACTGCGGAGGGAATGATGCTGCGCAGTGCAGGAAGGCCGGGTTCAAAGCTGAAATGTGTTTGGGGGTCAATCCCTGGCTGTTGTGTGGCCAAACCAGGCAGCTGGCAGGCTGCGCTGGGCTTGTGTCATTTTTCCGTTCCTCCTGCTGAGAGAAATGCGCCATTTGTCACATGTGCTGAGAATGAAGCGTGGCTGTGCACAGATTCCGCCTTGTCAGCTGAAATAAGTGGCATGACCATTCCCTGGCTCCTCCTGTGCCCAAAGTGCCCTCTTTGTGCATTGGGCTTGGCTGCTGTCACTTTTGCGCTCCGCTGGCTGAGAGACCCGCGGCTTTTTTTTCCCACTGCGGAGGGAATGATGCTGCGCAGTGCAGGAAGGCCGGGTTCCCAGCTGAAATGTGTTTGGGGGTCAATCCCTGGCTGTTGTGTGGCCAAACCAGGCAGCTGGCAGGCTGCGCTGGGCTTGTGTCATTTTTCCGTTCCTCCTGCTGAGAGAAATGCGCCATTTGTCACATGTGCTGAGAATGAAGCGTGGCTGTGCACAGATTCCGCCTTGTCAGCTGAAATAAGTGGCATGACCATTCCCTGGCTCCTCCTGTGCCCAAAGTGCCCTCTTTGTGCATTGGGCTTGGCTGCTGTCACTTTTGCGCTCCGCTGGCTGAGAGACCCGCGGCTTTTTTTTCCCACTGAGGAGGGAATGATGCTGCGCAGTGCAGGAAGGCCGGGTTCAAAGCTGAAATGTGTTTGGGGGTCAATCCCTGGCTGTTGTGTGGCCAAACCAGGCAGCTGGCAGGCTGCGCTGGGCTTGTGTCATTTTTCCGTTCCTCCTGCTGAGAGAAATGCGCCATTTGTCACATGTGCTGAGAATGAAGCGTGGCTGTGCACAGATTCCGCCTTGTCAGCTGAAATAAGTGGCATGACCATTCCTGGCTCCTCCTGTGCCCAAAGTGCCCTCTTTGTGCATTGGGCTTGGCTGCTGTCACTTTTGCGCTCCGCTGGCTGAGAGACCCGCGGCTTTTTTTTCCCACTGCGGAGGGAATGATGCTGCGCAGTGCAGGAAGGCCGGGTTCCAAGCTGAAATGTGTTTGGGGGTCAATCCCTGGCTGTTGTGTGGCCAAACCAGGCAGCTGGCAGGCTGCGCTGGGCTTGTGTCATTTTTCCGTTCCTCCTGCTGAGAGAAATGCGCCATTTGTCAAATGTGCTGAGAATGAAGCGTGGCTGTGCACAGATTCCGCCTTGTCAGCTGAAATAAGTGGCATGACCATTCCTGGCTCCTCCTGTGCCCAAAGTGCCCTCTTTGTGCATTGGGCTTGGCTGCTGTCACTTTTGCGCTCCGCTGGCTGAGAGACCCGCGGCTTTTTTTTCCCACTGCGGAGGGAATGATGCTGCGCAGTGCAGGAAGGCCGGGTTCAAAGCTGAAATGTGTTTGGGGGTCAATCCCTGGCTGTTGTGTGGCCAAACCAGGCAGCTGGCAGGCTGCGCTGGGCTTGTGTCATTTTTCCGTTCCTCCTGCTGAGAGAAATGCGCCATTTGTCAAATGTGCTGAGAATGAAGCGTGGCTGTGCACAGATTCCGCCTTGTCAGCTGAAATAAGTGGCATGACCATTCCCTGGCTCCTCCTGTGCCCAAAGTGCCCTCTTTGTGCATTGGGCTTGGCTGCTGTCACTTTTGCGCTCCGCTGGCTGAGAGACCCGCGGCTTTTTTTTCCCACTGCGGAGGGAATGATGCTGCGCAGTGCAGGAAGGCCGGGTTCCAGCTGAAATGTGTTTGGGGGTCAATCCCTGGCTGTTGTGTGGCCAAACCAGGCAGCTGGCAGGCTGCGCTGGGCTTGTGTCATTTTTCCGTTCCTCCTGCTGAGAGAAATGCGCCATTTGTCAAATGTGCTGAGAATGAAGCGTGGCTGTGCACAGATTCCGCCTTGTCAGCTGAAATAAGTGGCATGACCATTCCTGGCTCCTCCTGTGCCCAAAGTGCCCTCTTTGTGCATTGGGCTTGGCTGCTGTCACTTTTGCGCTCCGCTGGCTGAGAGACCCGCGGCTTTTTTTTCCCACTGCGGAGGGAATGATGCTGCGCAGTGCAGGAAGGCCGGGTTCCAAGCTGAAATGTGTTTGGGGGTCAATCCCTGGCTGTTGTGTGGCCAAACCAGGCAGCTGGCAGGCTGCGCTGGGCTTGTGTCATTTTTCCGTTCCTCCTGCTGAGAGAAATGCGCCATTTGTCAATGTGCTGAGAATGAAGCGTGGCTGTGCACAGATTCCGCCTTGTCAGCTGAAATAAGTGGCATGACCATTCCTGGCTCCTCCTGTGCCCAAAGTGCCCTCTTTGTGCATTGGGCTTGGCTGCTGTCACTTTTGCGCTCCGCTGGCTGAGAGACCCGCGGCTTTTTTTTCCCACTGCGGAGGGAATGATGCTGCGCAGTGCAGGAAGGCCGGGTTCCCAGCTGAAATGTGTTTGGGGGTCAATCCCTGGCTGTTGTGTGGCCAAACCAGGCAGCTGGCAGGCTGCGCTGGGCTTGTGTCATTTTTCCGTTCCTCCTGCTGAGAGAAATGCGCCATTTGTCAATGTGCTGAGAATGAAGCGTGGCTGTGCACAGATTCCGCCTTGTCAGCTGAAATAAGTGGCATGACCATTCCTGGCTCCTCCTGTGCCCAAAGTGCCCTCTTTGTGCATTGGGCTTGGCTGCTGTCACTTTTGCGCTCCGCTGGCTGAGAGACCCGCGGCTTTTTTTTCCCACTGCGGAGGGAATGATGCTGCGCAGTGCAGGAAGGCCGGGTTCAAGCTGAAATGTGTTTGGGGGTCAATCCCTGGCTGTTGTGTGGCCAAACCAGGCAGCTGGCAGGCTGCGCTGGGCTTGTGTCATTTTTCCGTTCCTCCTGCTGAGAGAAATGCGCCATTTGTCACATGTGCTGAGAATGAAGCGTGGCTGTGCACAGATTCCGCCTTGTCAGCTGAAATAAGTGGCATGACCATTCCCTGGCTCCTCCTGTGCCCAAAGTGCCCTCTTTGTGCATTGGGCTTGGCTGCTGTCACTTTTGCGCTCCGCTGGCTGAGAGACCCGCGGCTTTTTTTCCCACTGAGGAGGGAATGATGCTGCGCAGTGCAGGAAGGCCGGGTTCAAAGCTGAAATGTGTTTGGGGGTCAATCCCTGGCTGTTGTGTGGCCAAACCAGGCAGCTGGCAGGCTGCGCTGGGCTTGTGTCATTTTTCCGTTCCTCCTGCTGAGAGAAATGCGCCATTTGTCAAATGTGCTGAGAATGAAGCGTGGCTGTGCACAGATTCCGCATTGTCAGCTGAAATAAGTGGCATGACCATTCCTGGCTCTTCCTGTGCCAAAGTGCCCTCTTTGTGCATTGGGCTTGGCTGCTGTCACTTTTGCGCTCCGCTGGCTGAGAGACCCGCGGCTTTTTTTTCCCACTGCGGAGGGAATGATGCTGCGCAGTGCAGGAAGGCCGGGTTCCCAGCTGAAATGTGTTTGGGGGTCAATCCCTGGCTGTTGTGTGGCCAAACCAGGCAGCTGGCAGGCTGCGCTGGGCTTGTGTCATTTTTCCGTTCCTCCTGCTGAGAGAAATGCGCCATTTGTCAAATGTGCTGAGAATGAAGCGTGGCTGTGCACAGATTCCGCCTTGTCAGCTGAAATAAGTGGCATGACCATTCCTGGCTCCTCCTGTGCCCAAAGTGCCCTCTTTGTGCATTGGGCTTGGCTGCTGTCACTTTTGCGCTCCGCTGGCTGAGAGACCCGCGGCTTTTTTTTCCCACTGCGGAGGGAATGATGCTGCGCAGTGCAGGAAGGCCGGGTTCCCAGCTGAAATGTGTTTGGGGGTCAATCCCTGGCTGTTGTGTGGCCAAACCAGGCAGCTGGCAGGCTGCGCTGGGCTTGTGTCATTTTCCGTTCCTCCTGCTGAGAGAAATGCGCCATTTGTCAATGTGCTGAGAATGAAGCGTGGCTGTGCACAGATTCCGCCTTGTCAGCTGAAATAAGTGGCATGACCATTCCCTGGCTCCTCCTGTGCCCAAAGTGCCCTCTTTGTGCATTGGGCTTGGCTGCTGTCACTTTTGCGCTCCGCTGGCTGAGAGACCCGCGGCTTTTTTTTCCCACTGAGGAGGGAATGATGCTGCGCAGTGCAGGAAGGCCGGGTTCAAAGCTGAAATGTGTTTGGGGGTCAATCCCTGGCTGTTGTGTGGCCAAACCAGGCAGCTGGCAGGCTGCGCTGGGCTTGTGTCATTTTTCCGTTCCTCCTGCTGAGAGAAATGCGCCATTTGTCAAATGTGCTGAGAATGAAGCGTGGCTGTGCACAGATTCCGCCTTGTCAGCTGAAATAAGTGGCATGACCATTCCTGGCTCCTCCTGTGCCCAAAGTGCCCTCTTTGTGCATGGGCTTGGCTGCTGTCACTTTTGCGCTCCGCTGGCTGAGAGACCCGCGGCTTTTTTTCCCACTGCGGAGGGAATGATGCTGCGCAGTGCAGGAAGGCCGGGTTCAAAGCTGAAATGTGTTTGGGGGTCAATCCCTGGCTGTTGTGTGGCCAAACCAGGCAGCTGGCAGGCTGCGCTGGGCTTGTGTCATTTTTCCGTTCCTCCTGCTGAGAGAAATGCGCCATTTGTCACATGTGCTGAGAATGAAGCGTGGCTGTGCACAGATTCCGCCTTGTCAGCTGAAATAAGTGGCATGACCATTCCTGGCTCCTCCTGTGCCCAAAGTGCCCTCTTTGTGCATTGGGCTTGGCTGCTGTCACTTTTGCGCTCCGCTGGCTGAGAGACCCGCGGCTTTTTTTTCCCACTGAGGAGGGAATGATGCTGCGCAGTGCAGGAAGGCCGGGTTCAAGCTGAAATGTGTTTGGGGGTCAATCCCTGGCTGTTGTGTGGCCAAACCAGGCAGCTGGCAGGCTGCGCTGGGCTTGTGTCATTTTTCCGTTCCTCTGCTGAGAGAAATGCGCCATTTGTCAAATGTGCTGAGAATGAAGCGTGGCTGTGCACAGATTCCGCCTTGTCAGCTGAAATAAGTGGCATGACCATTCCTGGCTCCTCCTGTGCCAAAGTGCCCTCTTTGTGCATTGGGCTTGGCTGCTGTCACTTTTGCGCTCCGCTGGCTGAGAGACCCGCGGCTTTTTTTCCCACTGCGGAGGGAATGATGCTGCGCAGTGCAGGAAGGCCGGGTTCAAAGCTGAAATGTGTTTGGGGGTCAATCCCTGGCTGTTGTGTGGCCAAACCAGGCAGCTGGCAGGCTGCGCTGGGCTTGTGTCATTTTTCCGTTCCTCCTGCTGAGAGAAATGCGCCATTTGTCAAATGTGCTGAGAATGAAGCGGGGCTGTGCACAGGGGCCGCTTGTCAGCTGAAATAAGTGGCATGACCATTCCTGGCTTCCTGTGCCCAAAGTGCCCTCTTTGTGCATTGGGCTTGGCTGCTGTCACTTTTGCGCTCCGCTGGCTGAGAGACCCGCGGCTTTTTTTCCCACTGCGGAGGGAATGATGCTGCGCAGTGCAGGAAGGCCGGGTTCCAAGCTGAAATGTGTTTGGGGGTCAATCCCTGGCTGTTGTGTGGCCAAACCAGGCAGCTGGCAGGCTGCGCTGGGCTTGTGTCATTTTTCCGTTCCTCCTGCTGAGAGAAATGCGCCATTTGTCAAATGTGCTGAGAATGAAGCGTGGCTGTGCACAGATTCCGCTTGTCAGCTGAAATAAGTGGCATGACCATTCCTGGCTCCTCCTGTGCCAAAGTGCCTCTTTGTGCATGGGCTTGGCTGCTGTCACTTTTGCGCTCCGCTGGCTGAGAGACCCGCGGCTTTTTTTCCCACTGCGGAGGGAATGATGCTGCGCAGTGCAGGAAGGCCGGGTTCCCAGCTGAAATGTGTTTGGGGGTCAATCCTGGCTGTTGTGTGGCCAAACCAGGCAGCTGGCAGGCTGCGCTGGGCTTGTGTCATTTTTCCGTTCCTCCTGCTGAGAGAAATGCGCCATTTGTCACATGTGCTGAGAATGAAGCGTGGCTGTGCACAGATTCCGCCTTGTCAGCTGAAATAAGTGGCATGACCATTCCTGGCTCCTCCTGTGCCCAAAGTGCCCTCTTTGTGCATTGGGCTTGGCTGCTGTCACTTTTGCGCTCCGCTGGCTGAGAGACCCGCGGCTTTTTTTCCCACTGAGGAGGGAATGATGCTGCGCAGTGCAGGAAGGCCGGGTTCAAAGCTGAAATGTGTTTGGGGGTCAATCCCTGGCTGTTGTGTGGCCAAACCAGGCAGCTGGCAGGCTGCGCTGGGCTTGTGTCATTTTTCCGTTCCTCCTGCTGAGAGAAATGCGCCATTTGTCAAATGTGCTGAGAATGAAGCGGGCTGTGCACAGGGGCCGCATTGTCAGCTGAAATAAGTGGCATGACCATTCCTGGCTCCTCCTGTGCCAAAGTGCCCTCTTTGTGCATTGGGCTTGGCTGCTGTCACTTTTGCGCTCCGCTGGCTGAGAGACCCGCGGCTTTTTTTCCCACTGAGGAGGGAATGATGCTGCGCAGTGCAGGAAGGCCGGGTTCAAAGCTGAAATGTGTTTGGGGGTCAATCCCTGGCTGTTGTGTGGCCAAACCAGGCAGCTGGCAGGCTGCGCTGGGCTTGTGTCATTTTTCCGTTCCTCCTGCTGAGAGAAATGCGCCATTTGTCAAATGTGCTGAGAATGAAGCGGGGCTGTGCACAGGGGCCGCATTGTCAGCTGAAATAAGTGGAATGACCATTCCTGGCTCTTCCTGTGCCAAAGTGCCCTATTGTGCACTGGGCTTGGCTGCTGTCACTTTTGCGCTCCGCTGGCTGAGAGACCCGCGGCTTTTTTTCCCACTGCGGAGGGAATGATGCTGCGCAGTGCAGGAAGGCCGGGTTCCAAGCTGAAATGTGTTTGGGGGTCAATCCCTGGCTGTTGTGTGGCCAAACCAGGCAGCTGGCAGGCTGCGCTGGGCTTGTGTCATTTTTCCGTTCCTCCTGCTGAGAGAAATGCGCCATTTGTCAATGTGCTGAGAATGAAGCGTGGCTGTGCACAGATTCCGCTTGTCAGCTGAAATAAGTGGCATGACCATTCCTGGCTCCTCCTGTGCCAAAGTGCCCTCTTGTGCATTGGGCTTGGCTGCTGTCACTTTTGCGCTCCGCTGGCTGAGAGACCCGCGGCTTTTTTTCCCACTGCGGAGGGAATGATGCTGCGCAGTGCAGGAAGGCCGGGTTCCAAGCTGAAATGTGTTTGGGGGTCAATCCTGGCTGTTGTGTGGCCAAACCAGGCAGCTGGCAGGCTGCGCTGGGCTTGTGTCATTTTCCGTTCCTCCTGCTGAGAGAAATGCGCCATTTGTCAAATGTGCTGAGAATGAAGCGTGGCTGTGCACAGATTCCGCCTTGTCAGCTGAAATAAGTGGCATGACCATTCCCTGGCTCCTCCTGTGCCCAAAGTGCCCTCTTTGTGCATTGGGCTTGGCTGCTGTCACTTTTGCGCTCCGCTGGCTGAGAGACCCGCGGCTTTTTTTTCCCACTGAGGAGGGAATGATGCTGCGCAGTGCAGGAAGGCCGGGTTCAAAGCTGAAATGTGTTTGGGGGTCAATCCCTGGCTGTTGTGTGGCCAAACCAGGCAGCTGGCAGGCTGCGCTGGGCTTGTGTCATTTTTCCGTTCCTCCTGCTGAGAGAAATGCGCCATTTGTCACATGTGCTGAGAATGAAGCGTGGCTGTGCACAGATTCCGCCTTGTCAGCTGAAATAAGTGGCATGACCATTCCTGGCTCCTCCTGTGCCAAAGTGCCCTCTTTGTGCATTGGGCTTGGCTGCTGTCACTTTTGCGCTCCGCTGGCTGAGAGACCGCGGCTTTTTTTCCCACTGAGGAGGGAATGATGCTGCGCAGTGCAGGAAGGCCGGGTTCAAAGCTGAAATGTGTTTGGGGGTCAATCCCTGGCTGTTGTGTGGCCAAACCAGGCAGCTGGCAGGCTGCGCTGGGCTTGTGTCATTTTTCCGTTCCTCCTGCTGAGAGAAATGCGCCATTTGTAAAATGTGCTGAGAATGAAGCGGGGCTGTGCACAGGGGCCGCATTGTCAGCTGAAATAAGTGCATGGCCATTCCTGGCTCTTCCTGTGCCAAAGTGCCCTCTTTGTGCATTGGGCTTGGCTGCTGTCACTTTTGCGCTCCGCTGGCTGAGAGACCCGCGGCTTTTTTCCCACTGAGGAGGGAATGATGCTGCGCAGTGCAGGAAGGCCGGGTTCAAAGCTGAAATGTGTTTGGGGGTCAATCCCTGGCTGTTGTGTGGCCAAACCAGGCAGCTGGCAGGCTGCGCTGGGCTTGTGTCATTTTTCCGTTCCTCTGCTGAGAGAAATGCGCCATTTGTCAAATGTGCTGAGAATGAAGCGTGGCTGTGCACAGATTCCGCCTTGTCAGCTGAAATAAGTGGCATGACCATTCCCTGGCTCCTCCTGTGCCCAAAGTGCCCTCTTTGTGCATTGGGCTTGGCTGCTGTCACTTTTGCGCTCCGCTGGCTGAGAGACCCGCGGCTTTTTTTCCCACTGCGGAGGGAATGATGCTGCGCAGTGCAGGAAGGCCGGGTTCCAGCTGAAATGTGTTTGGGGGTCAATCCCTGGCTGTTGTGTGGCCAAACCAGGCAGCTGGCAGGCTGCGCTGGGCTTGTGTCATTTTTCCGTTCCTCTGCTGAGAGAAATGCGCCATTTGTCACATGTGCTGAGAATGAAGCGTGGCTGTGCACAGATTCGCCTTGTCAGCTGAAATAAGTGGCATGACCATTCCCTGGCTCCTCCTGTGCCCAAAGTGCCCTCTTTGTGCATTGGGCTTGGCTGCTGTCACTTTTGCGCTCCGCTGGCTGAGAGACCCGCGGCTTTTTTTCCCACTGAGGAGGGAATGATGCTGCGCAGTGCAGGAAGGCCGGGTTCAAAGCTGAAATGTGTTTGGGGGTCAATCCCTGGCTGTTGTGTGGCCAAACCAGGCAGCTGGCAGGCTGCGCTGGGCTTGTGTCATTTTCCGTTCCTCCTGCTGAGAGAAATGCGCCATTGTCAATGTGCTGAGAATGAAGCGTGGCTGTGCACAGATCCGCCTTGTCAGCTGAAATAAGTGGCATGACCATTCCCTGGCTCCTCCTGTGCCCAAAGTGCCTCTTTGTGCTGGGCTTGGCTGCTGTCACTTTTGCGCTCCGCTGGCTGAGAGACCCGCGGCTTTTTTTTCCAATGCGGAGGGAATGATGCTGCGCAGTGCAGGAAGGCCGGGTTCCAAGCTGAAATGTGTTTGGGGGTCAATCCTGGCTGTTGTGTGGCCAAACCAGGCAGCTGGCAGGCTGCGGGGCTTGTGTCATTTTTCCGTTCCTCCTGCTGAGAGAAATGCGCCATTTGTAAATGTGCTGAGAATGAAGCGGGGCTGTGCACAGGGGCGCATTGTCAGCTGAAATAAGTGGATGGCCAATTCCTGGCTCTCCTGTGCCCAAAGTGCCCTATTGTTCATGGGCTTGGCTGCTGTCACTTTTGCGCTCCGCTGGCTGAGAGACCCGCGGCTTTTTTTCCCACTGCGGAGGGAATGATGCTGCGCAGTGCAGGAAGGGCGGGTTCCAAGCTGAAATGTGTTTGGGGGTCAATCCCTGGCTGTTGTGTGGCCAAACCAGGCAGCTGGCAGGCTGCGCTGGGCTTGTGTCATTTTCCGTTCCTCTGCTGAGAGAAATGCGCCATTTGTCAAATGTGCTGAGAATGAAGCGGGGCTGTGCACAGGGGCCGCATGTCAGCTGAAATAAGTGGCATGGCCATTCCTGGCTCTTCCTGTGCCCAAAGTGCCCTCTTTGTGCATTGGGCTTGGCTGCTGTCACTTTTGCGCTCCGCTGGCTGAGAGACCCGCGGTTTTTTTTCCCACTGCGGAGGGGAGATGATGCTGCGCAGTGCAGGAAGGCCGGGTTCCAAGCTGAAATGTGTTTGGGGGTCAATCCCTGGCTGTTGTGTGGCCAAACCAGGCAGCTGGCAGGCTGCGCTGGGCTTGTGTCATTTTTCCGTTCCTCTGCTGAGAGAAATGCGCCATTTGTCAAATGTGCTGAGAATGAAGCGTGGCTGTGCACAGATTCGCCTTGTCAGCTGAAATAAGTGGCATGACCATTCCTGGCTCTCCTGTGCCCAAAGTGCCTCTTTGTGCATTGGGCTTGGCTGCTGTCACTTTTGCGCTCCGCTGGCTGAGAGACCCGCGGCTTTTTTTTCCCACTGCGGAGGGAATGATGCTGCGCAGTGCAGGAAGGCCGGGTTCCAGCTGAAATGTGTTGGGGGTCAATCCCTGGCTGTTGTGTGGCCAAACCAGGCAGCTGGCAGGCTGCGCTGGGCTTGTGTCATTTTTCCGTTCCTCTGCTGAGAGAAATGCGCCATTTGTCAATGTGCTGAGAATGAAGCGTGGCTGTGCACAGATTCCGCTTGTCAGCTGAAATAAGTGGCATGACCATTCCCTGGCTCCTCCTGTGCCCAAAGTGCCCTCTTTGTGCATTGGGCTTGGCTGCTGTCACTTTTGCGCTCCGCTGGCTGAGAGACCCGCGGCTTTTTTTCCCACTGAGGAGGGAATGATGCTGCGCAGTGCAGGAAGGCGGGTTCAAAGCTGAAATGTGTTTGGGGGTCAATCCCTGGCTGTTGTGTGGCCAAACAGGCAGCTGGCAGGCTGCGCTGGGCTTGTGTCATTTTCCGTTCCTCTGCTGAGAGAAATGCGCCATTTGTCAAATGTGCTGAGAATGAAGCGTGGCTGTGCACAGATTCGCCTTGTCAGCTGAAATAAGTGGCATGACCATTCCCTGGCTCTTGTGCCCAAAGTGCCCTCTTTGGCATTGGGCTTGGCTGCTGTCACTTTTGCGCTCGCTGGCTGAGAGACCGCGGCTTTTTTTTCCACTGAGGAGGGAATGATGCTGCGCAGTGCAGGAAGGCGGGTTCAAAGCTGAAATGTGTTTGGGGGTCAATCCCGGCTGTTGTGTGGCCAAACAGGCAGCTGGCAGGCTGCGCTGGGCTTGTGTCATTTTCCGTTCCCTGCTGAGAGAAATGCGCCATTTGTAACATGTGCTGAGAATGAAGCGTGGCTGTGCACAGGGGCCGCATTGTCAGCTGAAATAAGTGGCATGGCCATTCCTGGCTCTCCTGTGCCCAAATTGCCCTATTTGTGCACTGGGCTTGGCTGCTGTCACTTTTGCGCTCCGCTGGCTGAGAGACCCGCGGCTTTTTTTTCCCACTGAGGAGGGAATGATGCTGCGCAGTGCAGGAAGGCCGGGTTCAAAGCTGAAATGTGTTTGGGGGTCAATCCTGGCTGGTGGGGCCAAACCAGGCAGCTGGCAGGCTGCGCTGGGCTGTGTCATTTTTCCGTTCCTCTGCTGAGAGAAATGCGCCATTTGTAAATGTGCTGAGAATGAAGCGGGGCTGTGCACAGGGGCCGCATTGTCAGCTGAAATAAGTGGAATGGCCAATTCCTGGCTCTCCTGTGCCTAAATTGCCCTATTTGTTCATTGGGCTTGGCTGCTGTCACTTTGCGCTCCGCTGGCTGAGAGACCCGCGGCTTTTTTTCCCTGCGGAGGGAATAATGATGCTGCGCAGTGCAGGAAGGCCGGGTTCCAAGCTGAAATGTGTTTGGGGGTCAATCCTGGCTGTTGTGTGGCCAAACCAGGCAGCTGGCAGGCTGCGCTGGGCTTGTGTCATTTTCCGTTCCTCTGCTGAGAGAAATGCGCCATTTGTCACATGTGCTGAGAATGAAGCGTGGCTGTGCACAGATTCCGCCTGTCAGCTGAAATAAGTGGCATGACCATTCCCTGGCTCCTCCTGTGCCCAAAGTGCCCTCTTTGTGCATGGGCTGGCTGCTGTCACTTTTGCGCTCCGCTGGCTGAGAGACCCGCGGCTTTTTTTTCCCACTGAGGGGAATGATGCTGCGCAGTGCAGGAAGGCGGGTTCAAAGCTGAAATGTGTTTGGGGGTCAATCTGGCTGTTGTGTGGCAAACCAGGCAGCTGGCAGGCTGCGCTGGGCTTGTGTCATTTTTCCGTTCCTCCTGCTGAGAGAAATGCGCCATTGTCAACATGTGCTGAGAATGAAGCGTGGCTGTGCACAGATTCGCTTGTCAGCTGAAATAAGTGGCATGACCATTCCCTGGCTCTCCTGTGCCCAAAGTGCCCTCTTGTGCATTGGGCTTGGCTGCTGTCACTTTTGCGCTCGCTGGCTGAGAGACCCGCGGCTTTTTTTTCCCACTGAGGAGGGAATGATGCTGCGCAGTGCAGGAAGGCCGGGTTCAAGCTGAAATGTGTTTGGGGGTCAATCCCTGGCTGTTGTGTGGCCAAACCAGGCAGCTGGCAGGCTGCGCTGGGCTTGTGTCATTTTTCCGTTCCTCCGCTGAGAGAAATGCGCCATTTGTCACATGTGCTGAGAATGAAGCGGGCTGTGCACAGGGGCCGCTTGTCAGCTGAAATAAGTGGAATGACAATTCCTGGCTCTTCCTGTGCCTAAATTGCCCTATTGTTGCATGGGCTTGGCTGCTGTCACTTTTGCGCTCCGCTGGCTGAGAGACCCGCGGCTTTTTTTTCCCACTGCGGAGGGAATGATGCTGCGCAGTGCAGGAAGGCCGGGTTCAAAGCTGAAATGTGTTTGGGGGTCAATCCCTGGCTGTTGTGTGGCCAACCAGGCAGCTGGCAGGCTGCGCTGGGCTTGTGTCATTTTTCCGTTCCTCTGCTGAGAGAAATGCGCCATTTGTCACATGTGCTGAGAATGAAGCGTGGCTGTGCACAGATTCCGCTTGTCAGCTGAAATAAGTGGCATGACCATTCC